>CM046380.1:15935598-15957100 GCA_025413485.1 Ficus microcarpa | reverse complement strand
TCAACTTACCAATCAAGTATGCAATCTATTTGAGTTATTCCTTTTATTAAGAAAATCTTTTTTTTAGGAAATCACTCAAAGCATCCAATCGTGGAGCATAATCCTCCAACCACGGAGCAAAAGCCTTTAAACACGAAGCAATACCCTCCAAGCATTGAGATGAGTGAGAGAGAGACATACGATGTATCACGCTACTATACAAGAAGTTTGGATGATGGGTGCCCAAATAGCTGGAGCCCGCAAACCTGCCGCAAGGCCATGCTCTCTTGGGTCTCCCTTCACTTGTGGAACCATGATAACTCTATAAAATAGAGTTATTTCACCACTTTGTGCATGTAAATTGGCTATATTCTTGAGCATTTTAATAATTTAGTTTATTTTGATTTTGTGTAATTTGATTTAATTTTGTTTAATTAGTTTAATACTAACTTCAATATATTATTATTAACTTACCCTTCTAAACAATTAATTTTCTAATTAATGTAGGTTAAGTAGGTGAAAATGGGACCAAACGATCATTAAAATGGATAAAAAATGAATTAGAAATTCAAATTAATCTGATTCATTCAAAGTTCAGTCGCATATGCTCCAGACGCCATCCCATGCATGACTCGACAAGGGCACGTGGATTGGCAAGTGGCATTAGCTCTGCAAGCAGCGTGTTGGTTCTCCTATCGTGCGACACACTGAGTTTGTGTGCATCTCATTTCTTGTCCAGCCCACATTCGCCATGCGCTGAACAAGCTCATTTGTCATTCCAACTGATCAGCCATGAAACCCCAATGCGCCACGTGTCCCAGGTGCACCTGAGCCTAAATTTGTGCCCCAGTTGTGTTGCTAGGGAAGAAAGAAAAAGAAAAGGAAAGAATAAATTGGGGACAAAATGCTGAGGAGGCCAAGACTTAAGAACAAAGGCCAAACATAGAAGAAAGAAAAGGGAAAATGATGAAGAAAAAGAAAAAGAAAAAGAAAATAGAAAAAAATAAAAAAGCCAAAAAATAGTAGTGTAGGATTTTTAGGGTTAGGAATTAGTTTTTATTTTTAATTTTAGACTTTATTTTCAACAAATTTCAAGGAAGATTGCATTCGAAGAACAAAAGGAGGAGATGAGAAATTAGTAAAAAACTTGAAGATTTATGGAAAAATTCATTGGGGTTTTCATTCAGTTTCCTTATCTTTTTCATTTTTGTAATTGGATGATACTTGAACTCTTGATTTGCTTAATTTTGTGTTTAATTTTATTTATGAGTTTTGTATAGTTTGTTGGTTCTAGGGTTTGATATAGCTCTACGTGAACTATGTTTTAATGATTTGGTTAATTATTAATGAAGTCTCTATTCAATTCATTTGTATTTTTCTATGCTTATTGCTTCTAATTTGTTGGAAAATGAATTTTAATGCTTGGAAGAGGTTAATTCATTTATTGGTTTGGAAAATACAATCTTAGTTGTTGTTGAGTTCGGGAGGCCGATGATACTTAATTTGATAATCATATAAGGGTGTGCTTAATGAATGTATAGGTAAACAAGTTAGATAGGTAATCAATTTGGACACTTATGCATTCTATCTCATTTAACACTCAGGAGCGGTAATGAGATTATATTAGAACTATTGATTAATGAATTGGATGAAGTTTATTACTAATTGCTAAATCGGACAAGCATAGGAATAGTAGATTGAAATCAATTCCCTAAAACCTTGCTTGTGTCTTTTTTTTTTTTTTTTTTCATTCACTATTGTTTGGTCATTTTAGTTTACTTTATTTATTTAAATTTGCATTTTTGTTATTTTTAAATCGGTTGTTTAAATAATCCTAGCATTAACAAATTTCGGTAATTAACTTAAAATTAAACATAGTCCTCATGGAATCAACAACCTTACTTATCACTTTTTTATTTGTGCGACTCTTACACTTGAGAGATTTCATGCAATAGAACACCCACAGAACACAGCATAACAGTATGTGGAATGATCAACCTCACTGGTATGGAGTCTAGGCTAGGCACCACGACCCGTGAGCTGTTTAATGATGGCCATTGGCCATATCCTTCGTGTCTCGTGTTCCCGCACAAAGTATCTATGTGACTCGTCAAAGTCAAAGGAACAACCATTAATCAATGTGGAAGCCTCGGCTTAGGTTAAGGCCCTACGTCAGGCAAACCCTTCACCTAACAAGTTATATCGATCTCTGGATTGAAGTTGACAATCACGTCGTTGCCAACTTATCAAGTAGATGCCGACACCATGCCGATGCCAATCCCGAGTTGATGCCAACTCAAGAGTCAAAGAGCGACCAGTCGAACCATCCAAATAACCCAAGCATATGGGTTACACACTCAACAACCCAATAGCAGCACAGGCAGTAAGATGAATGATAGACTCGACACTAACAGGAATTCCAAAAGGATAATCAAGTTACTCTTTGTTAACTCTTACAACTACTTCTTCAAGTAACTCATTTGAGTCAAAGCAATATAATAGTAGTCTCTCCAATTGACTCTATTGGCTTTTCAACAACTTCAAGATTAAGAGACATCCTTTTTAGCTACAATCGGCTAGTCGACGGCCTTATGGAGAATCATCTTTGTCTTCTTTTCTGACTCGCCATCTACATCATTAAGTCTTTTGCTCATTATTTTTCTTACAGAAAGTATTGTTCATCCTTGTCAAGTTGAAGACACAAAAATGAAGTAACACCTTTTCACAAGGTCAACCACTGCTCCTCTTGGGGGCTATCAGTTTCCACGTCTAACTTGAGGGCTCAAAATTTGACGTTTTCTAGGTGTTAAACTTAGTCTTCATCCCCTTGACTTCACTATCACTCAATTAAGAGGAAATAGAAGACACTAAGAAGTCACAACTAATGAGCTTATGATCACAAGCCGCCAAGTCACCTTTCATCGGCTTACTTTGAAGAACCCTTCCATCAAGGGGACATCTCCCATCAGATCCTCACGACCTTGACATTGATCAAATCCATCATCAGGAAACTAACAATGTTGAGGTACATCTTTTAACCTAGTTTAAGTTTGTTTTTCTTTCACTTTTCTTTTGTTTTTGTTCTCAAGAAATAGCAAAGAAATTCCAAGATCTCCAACAATCATGCAACGAGATCTAAGGGAATAACCCCTTTTCCATCGACGTATTTTGAAATGGACGGCCATGCTGAATGTGATCTCAACGGCCACGATCATCTTATTTCATGTCTCAAAGCAAACCATCATCTCAACAACTACAAGAATATATGCATTAATTCTTGTATATCACTTTGCTTCCCACCAACATAGCAATCTCGACTCAACTCGATGAAAATGACTCAAATTGCAACGAACCACATGGTCACGGCTCGAAGCAACTTACCAATCGAGTTGATCATCCACTGAAAAGCCGATCCAGCAATTGCAACATCTGCCACCATTGGATATTCACTCAAATAGAGGCCTCACCTTGGCCAAACATTGGTAATTGGGCCACGAGATATGTATTCCAACTTTGTACTTTAACGTGGATTCATTGCAGATCATCATGCAAGTCGAGGAGCAATTATCTTGCACTTCCTCTTGCAAAGCAATTACATCTAACAAATTGCTCATCCACAACACTTGAGCAAGAAGCCAATTTTAGGTCAACGAGTCACCAATCTACTCAAACTTCATGGCTCGCTTGCCAAACATTGGTTTTATGTCCATTAGGGATATGCTCACCCTTCAGGACAACACTTCAACCGATTCCAACCAACATCCATTTTCCCATAAATCACATTGAATCCTTGCACAACAAGTTGACAACTCTTTAGCCTAATCAACTATAGGCTCAACGACATCAAAAATCGGGGGCTTGTTCGAACAACTCCCCCAGTCGATCTCTTCTCATCGACTCAATCTCAACACAGATCCTTGATGATCATCGCTCTAGCTGAGTCAACATAAACCTATTTGGTAAGTTCCTACACATAATCCAAGTTAGTTTTCATTAACAATTTCTAGCTTTTCAGGAATTCTATAGGAAAACGCGGATATCTCCAATCAACTACTTAGCATCAAGCAAAATGGTTTGGATATCGACATCCCAGCAACCACTACTAATTCAAGTTAGTTTGGATATCTCCTATCGACTGAGTCAACATAAACCTATTTGGTAAGTTCCTACACATAATCCAAGTTAGTTTTCATTAACAATTTCTATCTTTTCAGGAATTCTATAGGAAAATGCGGATATCTCCTATCAACTACTTAACATCAAGCAAAATGGTTTAGATATCGACATCCCAGCAACCACTATTGATTCGACTTCAGCGTAATTAGGTGCAATCAAGTTAGACTACGACCTTATAAGCAAACATCAGCTTCATCCTTCAACTTCCACTTCAACAATTTTAAGACCAACACGTGAAGGATTCCACAGTGTAGTCAGTCCGACTCAGTGACAACACCGAGCAACGATTGCCTATATCTCACTTCGGTTCATCGGACAACAGCAACCGCTCGTGGACTGCAACCGCTCGACTCGCAACGATGCCCCATGAGGAATCAGTTGCTGAGCCGCCCCATCAGGCAACTTGAGGAACGATCGAACCAAGTCATTAGCTCATTAGCCAAATCAAAGGACTTAACTACAAGACACTCATTAAGTCGATTTTCATCAACTAAGGAGTTGGGAGCTTACTTTGAGGTCAAATTTCGTACCTCACTCTCATCGTCCACATGGCATCATAAAGCAAGGAGATCAATTTAAGAATCAAGCACCTTCCCAAAGTCACCATAAGGAAAGATCACAAAACCTGCCATATTTACTCCTACAAGATATCAATGAAAGAATATAGCCTAAAGGGACTTTCCCTAATTCAACAAGGTAAGCTATTTATGGAAAGTTGATAACTCTATTTCATAGAGTTATTTAACATGCTTTTAAGCTTATTAATTGTTGATATTTCAAGATTGTATGCCTTAGTCTTAGTATTTTATATATTATTAATTTGTTTGTTTTAGTTAAAGAAAGGATAAAGTGTTGGACATAATTTTGGCCTTTAACACATTTTTAAGTCTAATTTTGTGTTGCCTTACAACTGGAGCCCACGGTTGCCAAAAAGGTGGAGGCCCACTAGACTAGAGGAGATATGGAATAGGCTGCTGGAGTGCATTAGATTACTGCAGTAATGCTATAGCAAAGTCATAGCAAAGTGCAGCATTGAAGAATTACATTAAAAGCATGTGGACCCAAGTTGGCTTTACAGTTAGCAGTGGGTCTTTTGCCCATTTTGTCTAAACAGGCCAGTTGTAAGAGGGCCACGAATATCAGCTATCAAAGGGAAGGCCACATGCAGCTAGGGCAATTTTGGGGGGTGAGAATTGATAGAAAAGAAAAAAAGTTAAGGAAAGGAAGCGAGACGCCGTTTTCAGAGGAACAAGAGGGGCAGAGCAAGAGGAGACACCATTTTTGTGGAAAGAGAGCTGTGAGAAAAACCAGAGAGGAAACACAAGAGAAAAGATCCACGTAAAGAGAGAGAGCTGGAGAGTTTCGAAGGCAGCTTGGAGTTATTCATTGGAGAGAAGAAATTCATCTCTTTGGTTTTCTTATTCTAGTATCTGAATTCCTTTGGGATTTTCTTGCTATTTTCTCTGCGAAATATGAATTCTCTAGTTGATTCTTTTGGTTTTGATTTTGTTAAACGAAACATGAACTAAATTTTCTTAGCTAGGATTGTTGATGGAACCTAGGTTGTATTGAAGACTTGTTTGTGTTGTTAATTGCTTAGCGATTTTTAATCAAGTTTATTCAAATTATTTATGTGTTTAATCTCTATTGGTTGACTGGCTATCAATTGATGAAAAAAATAAACTGAAATTGATTCTAGGAAGGTTAATTTTGGTTGGATCTTACTTGGATATTATATGAGATGGCATAGGAATATATTGTTCTTGTGTACAACCCATTAAAATTGGTGTTTAATTTTGTATTTTGAATTAGATTGGATATGAATATGTTTATTTTGGTTGAAAACACTGGTTGCAAAAATCTTTCGGAAGAGGATTTTGTAAGAATTTTAGGTTGACTGGTTAACTTTGCTACAACAATCCTACAACATTAGAGGTCAGATTTACAACTAAGGGGAAATCAATAATCCTAGCCATTACCCATCCTTGTTTCACTGCCTAAGCTTGAGATATTACCACGTTTACCTTTTGCTTGCATTTTAATTGCGTCCATTAGTTTATATTTAGTTTTTATAATTTTAGTGTTCAAATCAACTTCCAATTTGTTTTAGATTAATAGGTCTCTATAATTGAATTTTTGGTGATATAATCCCTGTGAAGACGATACTCTATTCATCACTATATTACTTGTTCGATTACGTGCACTTGCGTAGTATTTTTGCATCCATAAGTTGGGTGAACAAAAGTCAACCAAGTTCAAGGAGGCAACTTCCAATAAGCAAATATGGCAAGGTCCACACCAAATCAGGCAATGAAAGTCACCAATCTCGATTTATAAATAAAAGACATTACCACATGCACAAGGATGGAACCTTCATCAACTTTCAACCCATTCTATACAGAGAGCACACCTAAATACGCCCAAGACATCCAATCTCATACGATCTAATTTCATATGCCCAAATCATTCCATTTTCATCAGAATCATGCCCAAAGAAGGGATTTTTGCCCAAGGCATAGAGAAATCATTGGAGATCCTCCTAGTTCATCAAACATCATCTCTGATTACATTAAGATCATCCCAAAGACATCTCCGATCATTTTGCAAGAGGCCAAATCATCTCGGAATTCCCACAATTCCTGTCTCTACCCCCGATTCTCTATATTCCCTACTATATCTCTCTATTTCATGCATTCCCCACCTTTATTCTTCCCATTCTCACTGCTCGGTGTTCATGTATTATTTCATCAACAAAAGTGAAACCCCCAGAGCCACCACAGAAGACTAACTTTCACATTGAGAGTGAACCTCCATAAATCTCTTGTGTTATTTCTCTCATTTACTTTACTATTATTTTGTAGCTAACATGCTTGGTTAACTCAACACCTGCTTAGTCAGCTCAACAATATAGCCATAGGCCCTAACCCAACTTGATCTGATTCAATTGTAGATTTTACCCTTTACAACATAAATTTTACATAAGAGCTATGCCACTCTTTGCTTGTCATGTGCTTCTATTTGTCTAGATGTGATCCAAGCACATTCAAGACTTCAAGCGTTTGAAGAGGATATTACTTTTTTTTAAGAGGATATTTACATAATGATTAAGCGTATTCTGATCAAAGTTTTGCATGTTGCTTCTTTATTATTATTATTATGTCTAAGTACACGAGTTGTGTTAATTAAAACAGGTAAATTTCCATCACACGGATTTGGAGCATTTCTCAGATATTCGTGCCGTAATACTACGCAATGGTTTGCAGAAAACGTATGACGACGATAAATTACTACTCGTAATTTCGTCGTTTTTCAAATGTTTATATTTAGCATTTTCTTAAATGCACCTTTTGAACTAAGTACACTTTTCTATTTTCCTTATCAAAGGAAATTTCATGAAGTCATTACTAGTATTTTATTTAGGGAAATTATGCAAAATAACATATTTTACAGGTATTTGTGAAGTTTATAACGGTTTTTTTAGATGATAAATTATAGCATATATTTTTCTAGAAAATCTTTAGATTTTCAAGAAAATTGTTGAATTTTTTTGGATTTTCTAAAAAAATAAATGGAATTACTATTAATATCTAATAACAAATTTATGTGTATAGTTTTATGTTAGAAAGAGAGAAGAGAGAAGAGGAGTGAAAAAAATATATATATATAGAGAGAGAGAGAGGAGCAACGAGGAGGGGTTTTTTTGGTATTGTGTGATCAAAATTTTGATTATAATATTTATTACTGTGTTTAAAATTTTATGTTATAATTTATATTACTTAAAAAAAAAACTATTTTGCTCTTTTCCCTTTTATTCATTTGGAAATTGCATAGTAGAACTGAATTCACTATAGATTTTCAATTTGAAGTCATGAGAAATTACATTGTATTAGAGAAATCTGATCAATGCACCATCAATGGAATAATTAATTATGATGTTTGAATGACCATTAATAGATTTTCAATTCGATGTCATGAGAAATAACATTGTATTAGAGAAATCTGATCGATACACCATCAATAGAATAATTAATTACGATGTTCGAATAACCATTAATAGATTTTCAATTCGATGTCATGAGAAATAACATTGTATTAGAGAAATCTAATCAATACACCATCAGTGGAATAATTAATTATGATGTTCGAATGACCATTAGGTCAAATGACATGTAGTCATGGAGGGTGGGGCTCAACAGGGGCGCAAGTTCGATTCCACTTGTAAAAAATAAAAATAAAAAATTTTTGTTACTCTTACAACAAAAATTTACTATGGTGTGCCCAACGTCATATGGGTACATAAGGGGAAAAAAAAAAAAAAAATCATAACTGCTAAGAGATAGTACATGCTTTGTTTTTGCTCTTGTTTTGTTTTGTTTGTTTGTTGTTGTTGTTTTTTTTTTTTTTTTTTTTTTTTTTAAGTGCATGCTAGTTACTTAGCTGAACTACCCCAAATATTCAGCACCTATACGGCATGCTTAGGTAAGGAAGGTGAGGACTTTTGGCTCTCCAAAGCCTCCTATGGAGGACAACTCAAATCAATCATTTCAAAGCGTTCTATATAATGGTATTAATAAGTTCCCAACGGAGCTCTATGGGTTGAACTTGGCATTTGAAGATAGAAAAACATACTAAAATCCACCATATTTATAGAAGGAATATCAACAATATTCACACTGATGGCAGACCATCAGAGACAGAAGATTCATCCAACGGCAGATGTGGAAGCACCACCGACAGCGCCCTTGGTTCCTCGTGGTTCATCGCCCTCGGAGAAAGGTAATCCCATTCAGCCCCGCCCTCCAATACAGCGTGCGATTCCTGCAATCCAAGCAAAGCCTGCAAAGAAAAGTAGCTGTTGTTGCAAGTGCGTATGCTGGACAATTAGCTCGTTGTCCTCCTACTGGTTGTCATTGCAGCCACTGCTGGCATTCTCTACCTAGTCTTCAAGCCAAAGCTTCCCAACTACTCGATCGACAACTTAAGGATCAGCGACCTCAGGCTCAATTTCGATATGACCTTGTTCGCCAAATTTGACGTGAAGATCACAGCCAACAATCCAAATAAGAAAATCGGAATATACTATGAGAAAGGAGGAAAGTTGAGTGTTTGGTATACAACGACCAAGCTTTGTGAAGGGTCGTTGCCGATCTTCTACCAAGGTCACCAAAACAAAACAGTGCTGAATGTGGCCTTGACCGGCCAAACCCAGTACGGAAACACTCTGATGACTGCGCTGCAGGAGCAGCAGCAGACAGGGCGCATTCCCTTGGATCTTAAGGTTCATGCGCCTGTCTCGATTAAACTCGGGAAGCTGAAGTTGAGGAAGGTGAAAGTCTTGGGGGGATGCTTGCTGGTGGTGGACAGTCTATCAACTAATAATTTGATCAGCATTAAGGCTAGTAATTGCAAATTCAGATTAAACCTCTGAGCTTTTCTCTTCCATTTCTTTCGTTCTACTAGTTTGTTGTTTCGTCTCCCATGTAAAGTTACTATTTTTTTTCATGTCACACACTATTAAGCTGCAGCAATGTTATTCATTTTCTTTCTTTATTTTTTTTTATATTTATTTTTATGTTTTTGTCACTGGTCTTCTCTCTTTGTTTCCATAACTGGCTGGACATGGGGCCTGGAGAGGCAATGTCAAAAAACATGTTTCTCTTTGTTAAAAATTATAATGGCCAATAGAAGTGGTTATTTACTTGAGCTACCTCTTCAAAATGGTTGGTGAACAAACCAGCCCTACTTGGACCTACTACCGTGTCGATTCTGTGCTATTACAATACTCGAATCAAGCTAAATTGACATTAAAAATATCCACTAAGATAATTTTTTTGATAATTAATTTCGACAAAGACCATTAATATATAACAAAAGTATGCGCTCATGTTGTTTTATCCTACATAAACCAAATTTTCTTTTCCTAGCAACAAAAAAATAAAATAAAATAGACAAGTTGTATATGCATTTCAATTCTGACCATAAATTATTAATTCTGATTGTATTCATTTCATGCCAAATCATGAACACGAATAATACGAAATTTGAGCAAGAAAAGAAGTCCTATGCAGCTTTCCTGGTAAATCACACTAAAATGTTTTTCAGAAAACAGGGTTTTTTTTTTTTTTTCCATGGTTTTAACAATCTCAACTTTAGAGGCTGCTACTACGAAGTTTTTCCCTGCAAAATCTGATTTGTCTCTTTCAGAAATCTATACAAAGGTAATTCTGTACATAATGCAACTACAATTGAAGTAGGATTCTGTTACAACCAAATGAGTTAGCGCAAACCGCATGTGTCAGCATTGGCAGACATAGAGCTAGTCACCGGTTAAAGCTCGGGGTCTATGCCCAATGGTGAATAGGGACATCCCAGTTTGAGAAATTGCTCTCACAAATGCCATATTAGCTGTTATAGTTGGGGCATGCCAGTGATCACCAGTGCCGAACACGATCTTATTTTTCAATGCAAGCTTCCTAGTGGTAGGAAGGCTCATCATGCGCTCTGAGGGACTGTCAGGAACAACCCTGCTCCAGTTCCAAAAAGATAATCATTTACAAGCGGAATAGAGCAAAATTGATTTATTCAATACAAACACGTAAGGGGTGAAATTTATTTATTAAACACAACTGCATGAACACATAAGGGATAAAATCAAGTTATTCAATACAACTGTATGAAGACATAAAGGAGTACACTTCTTTGAAAGAATCAGCAAAGGAAAAAAAATTAAAAATCAGGTGGAGGAGCCGATACTAAACCAAGTCCCTTTTCAATTTTATATTAAAATATGGCATAAGAGGGGCTTAGTGACTTGTTTACTGTGAATTGCCAGTGTGTAATAGTGTTAGTTTTTCTATAGTAATGCGATTAGCTGTGTAAGAATTGCTAAAATTCTGGTGTTTTGGATTTATGACATGCCAAAAAGATGGCAGATATAGAGCAGAGAGTAAGTTAGGAGGAGGAAGATTCTGGTAGGAGATTCTCTTGGGCGAGGCCGAGAATGGAAGATCTAACAGAGTTTCTGAGGTCTGCAACTTTTAGGGCTGTTTGTAATCCCTAACTCGATTCAATAAGAGATTCGTTTATTGTTCACTGATTTTGTGCAACTGTGTGTAGAATTTGTGTTCTGTTCTTCTGTTCCTGGTAGCATATCATTTTAACTGGTACGTTAAAATTTGAAAATGGATCGAAGTCACTCGGGTCATAGAAGTAACACAAGATTGATTTAAGAGGGGAGAGAGAGAGAGACTAAGAAAACTAATTTCATAGGACATAATTTAAACATCTAAATTTACACAATTTAGAATGTATGTAAAAGGTTAAAAGTGGGTACTGTGCCAAGGCATAACTACATCAATTTATTGGATCCAACATATTAACTAGCCAAGAATCAAAACAAATAAATACCAAAGCCTTAGCTATATCATTATGAAAAACTTAAATCAGCAGAAGATTGAAACACATGTTTATGCATGTATAATCCAAGAACGGACCAAAAGGCAGTGACCACTGTAAGCAACTTAGGAAGAAACAAACGCAGTTTCAGGAGGGGACCTAAGGGATCATAAACTAGTTATCATCTTATAATTATTCAATGTGGGACATTTGGTAACTAACATAACTCCGGAAAAAAAAAATTGCTTTGCTTTAGTCTTCACAAGGAGAGGGTTAAATTTTCACTAACAGATTATCTACCGAGATGTTAAATACAAAAGAATGATATCACTAGCAATATCAATTTACTGATAAATATCGCACATCTTGTAGATCGTATGCTATTTCACAATTCACTATTTCAGATTTGTTATATATATAGCAGTCTTATTTTATTTTATTTTATTTTCATATTAAAGCAGATAAATCAATCAAAAAGGAAACAACACGAAGGAGCAAAAAAAAATAAGACAAATTTGTGGGAAACTCACGTGAGGCATCTAAGTAACTGATCAGCTCTCAACTTTTCGTTAGGTCCTCCACACATCGATACTAACTCCTTAAACTCTGAACAAACACTTTGACAAATTATACCTCTCTTCCCTGATATTACACTGCCTAGTTCCACGTAAATTGGATGCTGAATTTCAGACATTACCTGGAAAACAATACAGAAAACCTTAATGTAAACTGAACTTGGATGCTATTGTGGAAACAAAATGGACACTGACATTAGATGGTGAATTACAGGGAAACAAAAAGCTTACAGAAATAATATCCTAAAACCAAGAATTGTAATGTTGCATCCCCTACTTCAAATCATCACGATGCTGAAAACCATTCATAGAATAGTATATGAAGCACAAAAGTTGAGGAAAAACCTACCTGGCCAATCACAAACTCATAGTTTCCCTTAAAACGCTGCCTTAATGCAGCTTCCGAGGTAGCCAAGAGTTTGTCAGTTGCACCATTACTTATCCCAGATACAAGAGCAATCAAGGCTGTTGTATCAAAATTTACAAAATTGCCTTCTCCCAATTGGATTCCTGGATTAGTGCTGTCTGCATTTTTCCCATCCCATACGCAGAGTGCCAGTCTAGAAATAAGAAGTGAGAAAGAACTACCCAATCTTTTCCCATGTGACCCATTGAAATCCCCTGCCCAGTAGCCTCCAGGAACGAGTCTTCGACACATTCTGCATTAGAAGCAGCCTCCCTTATTTCATTAACCTTTATTTCAAGCACACAAGCCTCTCGATACGTCCTTGAAAGTACATTGATCCAATCACCTTCCAAATCCTCAGAAAAATCAACATCGAAAACAGAAAACTCCAACCCCAGCTCAGTGCCCCAAATTCATTTTTCAGTTTCTCATATATCTCTCTGTTGAGCCCATAAGAGAAGAAAAGAATAATCGACGAAGGTTTTAGTGCCACAGAAGACCGTGTAGCAACAAGGGCTTGCTGAATTCGCAATTTTAACCCCTTACTTTTTTTGGATTTATCCCAAGAAATGTACTTTGGGTTCCTATCAGATACAATAATCCAGACTGGGTTCCTAGTGAGAGTACAGACTATATCAACATGGACATCTATAGTTAAATTAGTACTTTTCTTCCCGTTTCTATTTGTAGACGAGAAGGGAATTGGCCTGCAAACACGTGAAACTCCAGTAACGAAAGGCTGTTGAAGAATGTGAACAACTGCTTCAATGTGCCCAATTGACACTGCCACCATATTGAAAACACATTATTAGTTCAGATATTATAAAATTTTCAGCTCAGGATAAAACACATTGCTACCTCTATCTCTCCGTGTAATATATAAATTCATCCATGCATGAAACTCTATAAAAAGCATAGGAGAAATTCTTTTGTTGCTATATGAAAATTTGTTGAGTGTTTGACAATATGCAGCGGCTGAAAATAGACATGGGGTCTGTTTGGAAGAGCTTCCTAGAAGCTATGTCCAAAAGCTACTTTGAAAGTGTTTGGCTGATCCGTCAAAAGAGCTTCTTGTCAAAGCCAAAACATATGGCTTTCAGGAAAAGCTCTTTTGAATAGGCTTTAAAACTTATATCATTGTTTAAATTAAACATTACAAACTTTATTTTAATATATTAGAAAATTTTAAATTCATTTTGACTTCAAAAGCACTTTTAAAAATGTGATTCCAAAACACACTTACAAAAAAACCATGGCTTTTTCGTATCTTCTTCTACTGACCAAATGCAAAAGCAGAAACTTTGTCAAACAGGCCAATAACTCTCAAATTGGGGTCAACTACTATAAGATCCATTTTGGCAAAACATTCAAATGGTAATTTTTTAGATGAAAATATTCGAAAGGAAACATTTGAACAAAGCAATTAGAATTGTCATTGGAACAACATTTGGATAATTCACAATTTGAACAGAAACATTTGATATCAATATGAATATCTCAAATGTTTTTCTCAAATTTTGAGGAGGGTAAATCTGGATTTGGGCCTAAACGGCCATTTCCAAACATTTGAATATTTCAAACTCGGTCATCCCTAGCAAAACTTATACCATCCCTATTTACACAACGAATTATGGGGTTTGATCATTTGTCCGCGGTAAAAACGTGATGAAGATTTACTACCAATAGAATATCCAAAATCCCATTTACAATTTTGTGATTAATTAGATGTTAACCCGGATTATATCAGCCATATAATAGCACTTTCCCAACCAATAAAACCAAACCTATAGAATGCAATTCTCAAGTGCTGTAACTGGGTAAAGAAGACACTAAAAAAAATATTACAAAATTTATCTTCTTCTTTTTTTTTTTTTTTTTAACTCAGCAAAAGGGGTACAAATCTAAATTTTCTTCTTGGTCGTCATAATGGCATAAAATGGAAAACAAACCTGAGGGATGTGAAAACAGAGGAGACACCTGAAAGGAAGCGAAGCTCGGAGTCGGCCAATTTGAAGAGAGTGCGTTGGCAAGAAGCGCACAGTTTATTGTTGGTGGAAGTGGACAGTTTCTCTATTCTCTCTATCACTGCTCTACATCTCTTCTTCGCCGTTTCCAATTGTGCGCCGACCTCCTCCATATTCATTCTCTCTTGATTTTCACTTTAAATGAATGAACGACAACCCTTCCAACTGGAACGTAATTGGAAATGTTGGAACTTCAAAAAAAAAATTTGGGATAAATTGTCTGTCTTGTCCCTAATATATTTATATATATATATATATATATATATATTAAACTCAGTGGGGATTTGAATTCTTTCTTTGAATAGAGTCAAGTATATAATATTACTATATTAGGCTATATTTACAACCACTATTTATATTTAATGTTATAGTTTAGAACATATTTTCGATTACTTCAAAAATTGTAACAGGTTATGTAAAAATATAAATTGTATCAAAGTTTAACACGTAATAAATAATAAATTTATGGATAAATAAAAATAGACTTTCTTGACCGCACCCGTGTTAGTAATGTTAAGGAGAGAGTTGCACTAGAGAGAGCAAAGAGAGGGAGGGGAGGTGTTTTACGGGTAATTTTTAGTAGGGATGAAATTCGGTTGAAAATCAAAGTTTTGGTCCATTCGGTTTGAAACAGAGACCCTCAGTTTTTGGAAACACAAAATCAATAACTGAACTAATTGGCCTTTTTTTGATCGGTTTTTCGATGTTTTGGTTTTAGTCGGTTTATTTCAATTGAGTTTCTTCGGTTTTTTTTTTTTTTGGTTGGTTTGCTTCAATTGCCTTGTTTCAATCAGTTTTGATCGTTCTTGCCTGGGGTGGTTTCGTAACCTAATAGCTTACAGTGGGAAACCTAATCGGCTTTTCAGGCTTTTTACTTATTTTTGGGGGTAAATTTCATTAATAGCACTTCTAGAGAAAATAATATTAAATTTAGCACCACTTTTTATTTCATTCAGTTTTAGCATTGTTTGTGGGGCCCAGTAGCATTTAATGTATATAAATTTTCAAGTTTACCCTCATCTCCTTCATATGCCCCTAAAAAATTTTCAAACCAACATCTACAGTGTTTTTGAGAGAGAAACTGAAATCTAGAGAGAGAAAGAGTTGCAGCCGGCCGGAACCGCTCGGAAACCGTCCGAAACCACCGCGAAAGCCCTCTATAAACCGCTTGGAAGTCTGTGAACGTCGGAAAATCTTCAAAAACTACCCATGTCGAAAGTCACGAAATTGACTGAGAAAAACATTACTCCCGAATGTTTGCTTAAAATACAAAAAGTTAGTATTTTTATTCTGATTTTGCAACATAAAATTAGTGTTTTGTTTTATATAAATATTTGGGTGGTCATAACCGTTATGACCGCTACTCTATATAGTGAAATAGAGAAGCGGTCATAACTGTTATGACCGAGTGGTCATAACGACTATAGAGAGTAGCGGTCATAACCGTTATGACCGAGTGGTCATAACCATTATGACCGCTACTCTATATAGCGAACTAGAGAAGCGGTCATAACGGTTATGACCACGCGGTCATAACGGTTATGACCGGGTGGTCATAACCGTTATGACCGCTACTCTATATAGCGAACTAGAGAAACGGTCATAACCGTTATGACCGGGTGGTCATAACCGTTATGACCGCTACTCTATATAGCGAATTAGAGAAGCAGTCATAACCGTTATGACCGGGTGGTCATAACGATTATGACCGGGTGGTCATAACGATTATGACCGGTCATAACCGTTATGACCGCTACTCTATATAGTGAACTAGATAAGCGGTCATAACCGTTATGACCGGGTGGTCATAACCGTTATGACCGCTACTCATAGCGGTCATAACGGTTATGACCGGTCATAATCGTTATGACCACCCGGTCATAACGGTTATGACCGCTTCTCTAGTTCACTATATAGAGTAGCGGTCATAATCGTTATGACTACCCGGTCATAACGGTTATGACTGCTTCTCTAGTTCGCTATATAGAGTAGCGGTCATAACGGTTATGACCATCCGGTCATAACGGTTATGACCGCTTCTCTAGTTCGCTATATAGAGTAGAGGTCATAACGGTTATGACCACCCGGTCATAACGGTTATGACCGCTTCTCTAGTTCGCTATATAGAGTAGCGGTCATAACGGTTATGACCGGTCATAATCGTTATGACCACCCGGTCATAACGGTTATGACCGCTTCTCTAGTTCGCTATATAGAGTAGCGGTCATAACGGTTATGACCACCCGGTCATAACAGTTATGACCGGTCATAATCGTTATGACCACGGTCATAACGGTTATGACCGCTACTCTATATAGTCGTTATGACCACTCGGTCATAACAGTTATGACCGCTTCTCTATTTCACTATATAGAGTAGCGGTCATAACGGTTATGACCACCCTGTCATAACCGTTATGACCACCCAAATATTTATATAAAACAAAACACTAATTTTATGTTGCAAAATCAGAATAAAAATACTAACTTTTTGTATTTTAAGCAAACATTTAGGAGTAATGTTTTTCTCAATCAATTTCGTGACTTTCGATATGGGTAGTTTTTGAAGATTTTCCGACGTTCACAGACTTCCAAGCGGTTTATAGAGGGCTTTCGCGGTGGTTTCGGACGGTTTCCGAGCGGTTCCGGCCGGCTGCAACTCTTTCTCTCTCTAGATTTCAATTTCTCTCTCTAGAGCACAGTAGATGTTGGTTTAAAAATTTTTTAGGGGCATATGAAGGAGATGAGGGTAAACTTGGAAATTTACATACATTAAATGTTACTGGGTCCCACAAACAGTGCTAAAACTGAATTAAATAAAAAGTGGTGCTAAATTTAATATTATTTTCTCTAGAAGTGCTATTAATGAAATTTACCCTATTTTTGGCCGGTTTTTTCAGTTGTTTTGGGACAAAAGATTTGATGCTGAATACATCTGTGATCATTAACTAGCAAACCATTAAAACTGAAATAGCCATCCAACAAGCAGAAGCCAAACCACCATTAAACAATATAATCAACCATTAGTAAATGTTTCCAAGAGCACCAATGAACCAAATTTAAAATCTAATCTTAGAATCCACATTAATCAGGAAAAAAACAAAAACAAAAAAGGACGATTGTGCTTATTAAACAAAAGAAATAACAACTTTAACATTAACAAAATAGAAGCTAATAAAAAACGTTTGAATTTAATTGGGGACAAAACATCACGAGAAATGCAAAATCTGTAAACACGAATAAAATGAAAATAAAAGTGGAAAACTTGCAAGAAGAAAAAAGTGCATTAGAGAAAAAGAGAAAAAACCTAAATCTAACAAAGAGTTGAAGAACAAGTAAGAAGAAAAGATCTCATAATCCCATCGCTAAAATTTTCTTTTTCTTATTTAACTCTCTTCATCAAAATAGTTAACATAGAAAACAGTTTTTCATTTGAATTTAACAATTTGAATTATTAAAATGATAATGAAACAAAGTATCTTTCAAAGAAGTGTGT
Organism: Ficus microcarpa; assembly: GCA_025413485.1. Lineage (NCBI taxonomy): Eukaryota > Viridiplantae > Streptophyta > Magnoliopsida > Rosales > Moraceae > Ficus > Ficus microcarpa. The sequence continues at coordinate 15,939,050 of CM046380.1, read as the reverse complement.
CATTACAGAGCTTCATCGAATGACCAAAAACAACACAAGTTTATATATATATAGATATATATATATTTTGTAATTTAAATATATAGAGAGTAAGAGTTCTAGAGAGTTCTGCTTTGTGCCATTAAACTAAATAACCAATATGCAGGACCGAATAAAAAACACAAAATGTTCCAAAATTTTTATTTTGGATGAATGCAGTAACTTTTTAATCATTTTATTTTGGGATGATTGTAGTACTCAATTATCTATCTTGGTGTGTTGTTGTTTAGAATCAAGCCTTAATATGTAAGGTATTTTTATGAGTATGAAGTATTGGATGTAACTTGATTAGCAGCAGCGAATAGGTTTTGTATGATACTGCTATGACAAATAAAAATTATCAATATTGCCTTTGTATTATCAGATTTTCTTTAGGATGAATCTAGAGAGAAAAAAAAAAAAAAAAAGGCTTGAATCCGCATTATATTGAGAACAATTATTATTTAATATATTTGATTTTGGGCCCAGAAAATAAAAAACTAATGTGTTTAAAAATAAACAGGCCACCCAATTCAACCCAAATTTCGGCACATCCCAGTTTTTAAAGCTGAAATGGATAGGTGGCCCATACTATTTTGAACCTGCAATGATCGTCTTTTCGAACTGCTAACTAACTTACTTATTTTAGTTAATATAATTTTAACACTTGTTTATGTTTGGTTTAAAAATTACATAAATTTTTTATTTACTTTTTAAAACAAATCATACTTGTAATAAGCTTAGTAATACCGAAACATTTAAACATATTATTAAAGATAATTTGGTGCAATATAATTTAAAAAGTCTAATGTAGAAATTAAATTCGTGATGGTATCATACTTCTTTCTTCATCACTTCCGCACTCTTTAACCAGTCCATAAAATATCTAAGTGGCGACCTGCTACCCATATTATCCATAGCACAAACACACACTTATGAGTTTTCACTCAACAAGTACAAACTATAACTCACAAAATACTTTCGTAGATCATCTCATCATATGCCACAATATGAATGTTCAAAAAAGCATGTGATCTATGTCTGTTCAATTATGTTTTATTATATATGTATCTTATCTACTTAAGGGCCCTTATGTCATAGTTATACGCACACAACCAATGGGGAGTTGGGGGAGCAATCCTCAACAATCTCCAAGGTCATAATTTATAACTTTCGTTCTTATTATATCCTCTCACTAATTGGTAGTTGGTACAATACTTAATTCTATATTTCGTTAGCCTTATTCTTATTAATTTGACACTGTGTAGATTTACATGTTACTATGCATCTATTATTATGACATAAATATCTGTGAGACTTGTTGATTATATTAGTGCAAGAGAAATAATGCACGTCAAATGCTTAATCAAAGCAATACATATAACTCAAATATTTATCACATCATCAAAGTAAATCATAGCAAACATAGAACATCAACAAGGAAAACATTTTGTTCCATGCTATAGGCGAGATTTGTACTTACCAGTTTTATGTGTTTAAACTTCTAAAGTAATACTTTCTACTACATAAGTTTGGGGAATGCCCTAATTTAACAATACATCATCATTAGAGTGAATTATGGTTATATATATTCTTATTTTTTTTATAATATAAGGTGAGCTTAATTTGATTACATAACAACTAACCTTAATAATTAATTCATATTGAGCTTGTCAGACTCATTTCCATTAGTTGGTTACTAAATTGGGTTATGGTAGTCTCTAAGTGTATGTCTAGTAATCCTCTAGTTTACTTTGTCTTGGCCCATTTAAAAACTTGTATTTCACTCTATAGAGTTAAAATTTTCAACACTTAGTTGATTATACACTTAATACCAACTCATTTCATTAATATTAATTTCCATATGTCATGATTTACTCTTATGTTACATTTTTAATGTTTAATCGTTTTGTCGGTGTGAGATCTTAATGTGTAAAATTTATTTAAATTTGAGTATAATTCCATTTTAGACACTTGATGATTTGTTGGAAAGCTTGAAGTATCTAGTTTCTGTTCTTATAATTTATTTTTCAAAATTTCAAGAGTTTCAAACCTTAATATGGGCGTTTTTCTTAGTGTTCAAAGTATAATCTTAATTTATCAAGTTAAAATATAATTTTATGTAATTTATTAAAATTTATGTACATATCCATTTTAAACGTATAATAGCTCATTTCAAAGCTATCGATGTCTACTTTATAACTATAAGGTTATTCTTAATTTTTTGAGTTTTACATTCCGTATAATGAGGTTCTGTAACTGTTGGTCTCACGTATGTATTATATGCCCAGATTTGTGGTTAAACTTAAAAAAATCATAATAATTCACTCACAAGTCCAAATAAGACAAAAAATGTGTTAATGGAGAGCTTATGATGTCTAGTTCATACATCAAAAATAGTTATGCAAAAAATTATGGTTTACTAAACCCATGGCTGGTATAGGGTTCCAGCAAAACCTCTCAATTCATAGTGTTAATTTGTAAAATTCACCAAAAATTGTATATTTATCCGTTTGAGGCACAATATACCTTGTTGGAAAGTTTAAAGAAACTAATTTTTAGATTTATAACTTATAATCCAAAATTTGAGTTTAAGGGGTTCGGATTTCATAAAACCCATGGCTATAATGTACTCTAGAGGTTCCTTTTCTTTTAGTTTTGTGTCACAATTCAAATGCACATAACTTTGGACATACATAGGCAAACCAAGTGATTCCAAAGTCCAAAATAAAGCTCATTTTTTTATAATCCTATCATATATTTTACTTTTTATACCAAAGTTTCTAACTTATGCCATATTATGATAACAACCACAAGCTCTGACAAAGTTCGTAGATCTTATCGAAATGCTCGTGGATCCTCTAAGACCTTGGACCTTCAAAGTTCTTCTCAAGACCTTTTCCTAAATAAGAAGTCTAGCATTAAGATTCTAACTACATAACATGCATTAGTTCTCCAAAAATGACCAAAACACAGAAAGAACCACTAGGTTATCTCTAGTAACATGTCCTCTAACTCCTCTTTACACTTCTTCAAACTTAGTAATGAGGTTGCTTGAAGCTTGATAATGGAGGGGAAAGGTGCCAGACGGGTGTTAGAGATGGAAAGTAGTGTTAGTGGTATTTGAGGCTTGGTAGTGGTCAGAAAGGCTAGGTTTTTTAGCTTAAACTTTATGAGAATAAATGAGATGTTAAGGCTTTTGTTCAGTCTATATATGTCTTAAATGGAGCTATATTTTGAGGGGTAAAAGTGAAAAATATTAGATGACTCCCTCCTGGAATTGTCACCACTTTGAGGGGAGGTTGGTGTGAAAATTTTAGTCTACAAAGTGGAAGACAAATGATCCCTTTCACATGTACTTGGTTTACGTCATATTGACTAAACAATCATACCATCTTTTATTTGAGGTTGCATACATGCACCATATTCATTTT
>CM046380.1:15907000-15935498 GCA_025413485.1 Ficus microcarpa | reverse complement strand
TTCTCTTTGTTCAAATTTCTTTTTGATTTGACTACAAAGATCCGAATCTCTCCCCTTAGTTTCCCATTTTTTTTTTTTTTTTTCTTTCTTCCAATTTTTCAATCATTGATCACAGATTGTCATATTTGATCTCACCTGTTGGATCCTACACCACACTAATCCTTGATATAAGCTCTTATTGGTCACTTAAAATCTAAAGATTGGCTATTGATTTTCCTAAGTTCCCTTCACATAAATCTACACCATTAATTTCAATTCCAATCATAACCCTTGATCTCATGATCTGTAACGACCCAACCTACATGCAACCATAAATTAACTTACTTAAACTTAATTACTTGTTTTGATCTTAAACTTGATCACCAAAATTTCTAAGAATTTTTTTTATTTATATATCATAGCTTACATGAAGCCTACGATCGTTCTTTTATTTATTTATTTAATTTTTTTTTGGTAGATTCAAAACAATTTACACTATTGGAAAGACTTAAAACTTAGAAGTTTTTTAATTAATATAAAATCTAAATTTGATAAACTAATAGGCAAAAACTAAATACAAACTTTAAGATATCAACATGTCCAACATACTTATTTAAAATTAGTAAAGATATATCTTAAATTTAGTTCCTGTGAACCAATCTACTTAATCAAATAAAAATCTTATAATTGAAAAAGATGCATTTTAAAATATAAAACATGAATAACTTTGCATAGTTAAAATTATTCTAAGCATTCATTTCATCTGGTCCCTTACTTGATAATAATTACTTTAAAAGAATATAAATCTTTTAAAACTTATCACAATTTTTAAAAGAATCTCTTAATTGCGGAATTTACATTTTGATGGCGGTATTTATAACCCATGCTACCATTATCTCGACTTAGTCCGCCAGTCCATCGAATCACTTGTAGCCTACAGCACGAACAAACATTAATGAGCTTTCACTGACAAATACAAACATAAATTTCACTTGAAGAAGATGCATATGATAATGAATGACATTTTATGAATCGTACAATTATGCTTGCTTCTTGTCTCTTGTTTCTTATTTCTTAACTTTTTACTTTAGACCCCATATTTGTACGTACCATTGTGCACAACCAATGGAAGTTGGGAGGAGCAACCCCAAAATCGAACATACCCAAGGTCTTAAACATACGGTCATAAATATCCTCACATGGTCGGAGGTAGGTACGATACTAAACTTTCTTTCACTTTTATTAGCCTCTTTCTTTCTTAAGATGAGCATGCAATAATGATCATGACTTCATAAACTTACATTCAAGTATCATAATGCACATAATAATGCATTGACATTTTATTCATAGATAATTTATACTTATTATTTTCTTATCCTAGGCCCCATAGTGTACGTACCCATTGCGCTCAATCAAAGAGAAGTTAGGGGAGCGACCCTCCAACTAATCACATGGTCTTATTCAGATCGTTCATAAACTCTCCTCAGCTTATTGAGGATTGGTATGACACTTATAAAGTCTTATCTTTTCACTTTCATTTGAATTAAATTCAAATGAGCATGCAATTATGATCATGACTCATAAGTAGATATATCAATATCAAGTAACATAGAGGTACCGTAGTCTTACTCAAACATTGATAAGCCACAAGAACATATATACATTTAAATTCATTTAGAAAATATATCAATATCGCATAACGTGGAGATATTGTTATCATCGTTAAGCATGGATAAGGCATTAAAACATATGCATGGTAAAACATAGTAAGTAAATATATCCTTTCAAATATAAAGAAGCATCATTAGCATATTTGATATAGTGATTTTATCGATCTTTATTATTAGGCATTTTGTTGATTTTTGAGCACTTTTATTAGTGTTTTCTATTATGTTCATGTTGATTTGAAGGTAAATTGCAAGAATGAGCAAAAAGACACCAAAAGAGGAAACCAAGAAGCACAAAGTGGGCTGCAGCGCAATAGATATCCTCTGCAACGCGCTAAAGCTCCAAGGCCAGAGAGTTAGACTTTGCAAGCTACAGCACATATAAAGCCCACTGCAGCGCACCCTTCCCCTATTTTAGGCATGCTGCAGTGCACAAAAAGCCCGCTACAGCTTGCCTCTAAAAACCCTAGCTACCAGATGCGCTGCAGCCTCTGTTTCATCCACTGCAGAATAATTGAATTTAAGGCGAAAATGAGCTAATTTTTGGGGCATATAAAAGGAAATGGTGTGAAAAAGAAAATGAGTTTTTTGGTGACCCAAACCTCAAACGAAAAAGAGAGAAAACTTCAAGGATTTGAAGGGCTTTTCTTGGATATTCAAGGAGATTGAAAATTTGGGATATTGTTCTTCAATTTGTTCTTCTTCCTTCTACTTTCCTTTTTTTTAAAGCTCTTGAACTTCATTTACTCTTTGATTTCATATTTGAATATAGGTTTGATGTTTGTTTTAAATTTGGTCATGGATTTGAGACTTTGATGTCTAGCTAAACTTTCTAAGCTAGGGGGTGTGATGTAGCTTGATGATGACTATGTTTTGATGAAATTAATGCTTGTTGATTGAATCCTATTCAGAATCATTTGTGTTTCTCTATGTTTTTCCTAATTTTATTTACCATTAAATTAAAGTTATTAGATGTGTGAAATTGGGTTTGGAAGAATTAATTTCATATGTTAGGATTTGGGAAACACAACCCATAGTAATATTAAGTTCGGGAGGCTAATATGACTTGGGTAATCACTAGAATAGAGTTGTGTATTGAGTGCTTAATTGGTTGAGTTAATAGGGATATCAACTTGATTAATTTTGCATATTATTTTACACGGCACTCGGGAGAGAAGTGAAATTAAAATTTATCACCTATGATTAATGATTTGAATGAATTCGATCAACAAACTTTGAATTAGATAAGCATAGTTAAGTCAAGTGATATCAAAACCCTCTAGCCTTACACACCATCGAGCTCCCTTCAATCCATATTTTCGAATGCTTTTATTTTGCTTAACCATAGTTAAATTTAATTGCTTAATTTAGTTGCTTATTTCATTTCCCTTTAATTTTGATAGCTTAGATAAAATTCAATCATTTTAATTGTGGTACTTAGTTAGTTTCTTAATTTCAATTTCTGTGGGATGATACTTGACATTTTGTCACTTTATTACTTGTAGCGATTCATTCACTTGCGAGCACATCGAAAGTAGACAAGCAACAAGTTTTTGGCGCCGTTGCTAGCGATCGAAAATTTTATTAGGTTTAGCTAATATTGCAACCAAGTGATTCGGTTTTAATTTAGGCATTTATTTATTTTAATTGTCTTAAGTTTGTTAAATTTGTGTTTGTGACAATTTATACAAAGGGCTCAAAACCCCGATATAGAAAGGTCATTTCGGACGATAAGGAAGTGAAAGAAGAATAATGAGGCTCAAGCTATAGGTGATCGGGAGAACAATAATAATAAACAATGGGCTTTGAGGGACTATTTAAGCCCGTTGTGAATGACAACTATTCGGGAATTCAAGGCAAGCTATCAATGCTAACAGCTTTGAGTTGAAGTCGACTCTTGTCAATATGGTACAACAAAATCAATATGGGGGATTATCACATGAGATCCGAATGTTAATTTGGTAACTTTCTTGGAGATGTGTGATACGTGAAGATGAATGGTGTTTCAAAGAATACCATTCGCTTGTGCTTGTTCCCGTTCTCTCTTATGGATCGGGCGAGGGGTTGGTTACAATCGGTGCAACCCGGAAGTATCACCACTTGGGAAGACTTGCTCAATGGTTCCTCATCAAGTTCTTTCCACCATCGAAGACATCTCAATTGCATGGAGAAATTGCTCAATTTCAGCAATTAGATTTTGAGCCTCTTTATGAAGCATGGGAGTGGTTCAAGGACCTCATTCGAAGGTGTCCACAATATAGGTATCAAGATTGGTTTCAAATCCAATTGTTCTATAATGGGTTGAATAGCCAAACAAGGACCATTGTTGATGCGGCGGCTAGTGGTACTTTGTTGTTAAAAATAGCCAAGGAAGCTCAACAAATGTTGGAAGAGATGGCATCTAATAACTCTAATGGCCTAATAAAAGGTCCTCAATAAAGAAAGTTGCCAGAATGTACGAAGTAGGCCCATTGGTTTCTCTTGCGACACAAGTTTCAGCTTTGTCTAGTCAAATTTTGACATTGACTACTAGAGAAGCTTCCTCACGTCAAAAATCGGCGATAGTTGCTAATGCTTTTTATATTGGTGATGGAAGTGATCAAGAGCAAGTTCACTTTGTGAACAACCGGAACTATAATTACCACCTCAACAATTTGCCTACTCACTACCATCTGGGACTTTGCAACCATGAGAATTTCTCTTATGGTAATCCTAGAAATGCTCTACAACCACCACTACAATTTCAACAACCAATTGCCAAGAAGAAGCCATCGTTGGAAGACCTCTTGAATACTGTTATTGTTGAGACTAGAGGAAGATTCAATAAAGATGAAGTGAGACTTAATAATATAGAGACACATTGTAGTAACATGGGGGCAACTATGAAGTCTCCTAAAGTTCAAATTGGGCAACTTGCAACTCCATCAAAGGCCAATCATCCAGCAAGTTTCCAAGCGACACAGAGACAAATCCTAAAGACCATTGCAAGGCTATCACTTGGGGAGTGGAAAAGAAGTCAAAGCTCCCAAACCTCGGGAAGTTCAAACTAAATAAGATAAAGCCGTAGTAGAGCAACAAAAAGAGATGAAAAGCCCAATGCTATTTATTTCTAGAGAATCGCCCAATCATTGCTCCCCCGTTACCATTCCCTCAGCAGTTCCAAAAGAAGAAGTTGGATACCCAATTCTCCAAGTTTCTTGAGATTTTCAAGAAAATTCACATCAATATTCTTTTTGCAAATGCATTGGAGCAAATGCCGAACTATGCAAAGTTCATGAAGGATATTATGTTGAAAAGTGGAAGTTGGAAGATTATAAGACGGTGAAGCTCACGAAGGAATGTAATGCGGTTCTTCAAAGGAAGTTACCCCAAAAATTGAAGGATCCCGAAAGCTTTACTATTCCATGCACTATTGGTAGCTCTACTTTTGAGAAGGCCTTGTGTGATCTTGGTGCAAACATCAATCTTATGCCACTCTCTATTTTCTGGAAATTGGGACTTGGTGAAGTCAAGCCAACTACCATTTCCTTGCAAATGGTGGATCATTCGCTCACCTATCCTAAGGGAGTCATTGAAAATGGATTGGTCAAAGTTGATAAGTTCATCTTTCGATGCATTTTGTTGTTCTCGATATGGAGGAAGATCGGGAAATCCCAATAATTCTTAGTCGACCATTTCTTGCTACCGGGAGAGTTTTGATTGACGTGCATAATGGGAATTTGACGCTTCAGGTTAATGATGAAGAGGTTAAGTTCAACATCTACCATACCTTGAAGTTTCTGGAGGAAAGGTCTACTTGCAACCGAAGTGATAGATTCTTGTGTGAAGGAATTCACTCGTGATGTTTTGCATAATGACCCTTTGGAGTATTGCCTATTGAATTTTTCATCAAGGATGGATTTCGGTGAGGAGTACTATGCCAAAGATGAAGGCGTTGTAGACAATGTTCTAGCTCTTGAAGCTTTACCTATTAAGGATCCTATGGCCCAAGTGGATAATCTTTATCCGGTGACTATTCTTGAAACTTCTAAAGATTCTTTGGATGCTTCTAGATCATCTCACGATGGGTTGGTTTTGAAGCAATTGCCCGAGCATCTCCGATATGCCTTCTTGGGGGAGAATTCCACTAATACTGTGATCATTTCGGCATCATTGAGCCCGAAAGAACAAGAGAAATTGCTCCTTGTCTTGAAGAATCACAGGTCTACCTTTGGTTGGTCGATTTAAGACATCAAGGCATAAGCCCCACAATTTGCATGGACAAGACTCTTATGGAAGACTCTTACAAGCCATCAATTGAGCATTAAAGAAGATTGAATCCGACTATGAAAGTGTTGGAAAACTGAGATGTTTTTCATTTTAGTGAAGATTATAGGCATAACCTAGGGATATGACAGCTGTAAATATTTTGAATTAGTCAATGATATAGAATAGGAAAGTGTAATATGTAATTAGTTAGTTTCCTCATTTTTGTGCATTGTATTTTACCTATTTATAGTGGTACCGTGTACACTATTATGATTTGAATGAAAACATAATGTTTTCACTCTCCATTCACCTTTATGGTATCAGAGCAGGGACTTATTATCTAACTTTTAAAGAAAGAAAACCCTAGAACTAGTCTTTCCGTCCTTTACCATGTCAGAAATCATATCCGAATCCACTCCTTCCAGAACCACTCCACTGCATACTCGGGACAACTGTTGCAAGATCCATGGGAAGCCTGCAAATTGGAAGAGCAACAAGCCAAGTGACAAATTGACTCAAACAACCTCCTATGCACATGAAGCCGATACGAGTCCATTTAGTGAGAGCAGATGGATCATCTTCTTAAACTGCTAAAGTCTAACTCTTTATCTGGTACTCTATTAGTGCTCTTGCACAAACAGGTAGCAATCCTAATGCTCTATCTTGTAGTCAAAATCCTGCTCCTTGGATCATTGATTTAGGGGCGTCTGATCAAATGACTTCCTCTTTTAGCTTGTTCAATAATTATTCACATTGTTCTAAAATTGAAAGAGTTAGGATTGCCGATGGTAGTTTTTCACCTATTGTGGGTCAAATAAAAATTTCTGAAGCAATAACTCTTGAATCGGTCCTTCATGTTCTTAAATTAGCCTACAATTTGTTGTCTGTCATAAAATTTCTAAAGACTCCACCTGTTGTGTTGTTTTCTTTGACTCTTATTGTGAATTTTAGGGCCGGAACTTGGGGAGGATGATTAGCAGTGCTAGAATGGTCAACGATCTTTATTACTTTGACAACAACTTTTTCAAAATATAAAACTACTCAAGGCTATAATGGTAGCATCAATTCGACTTATGCTCATGAAAAAATAATGATTTGGCATCTTAGACAAGGACATCCTAGTTTTCCATATTTAAAACATTTGATTCCTGAATTGTTTAAAAATTTGGATTGTTACTCTTTGCATTGTAAAAGTTGTTATTTATCCAAAAGCCATAGAGCTACTTATTTGTTTCCAAACCTTTCTATTTAATTCACATGCGGTCCTTCTAGGATCACTACCAAGACTGGGAAAAAATGGTTTGTTACTTTCATCGATGATCACACACAACTTTGCTGGGTGTATTTAATGAACGACAAATCTAAATTCAAAAAATTCAAGTTTTTTTCAAAATGGTTGAAAATTAATTTCAATCAAAATTTTGTTTTTTTCGTTCTGATATTGGGAAAAAGTATTTCAATGAATATCGAGGGAATTTTTTCAAAGAAAAAGGCATTTTTCATCAATCTACCTGTCGTGACACTCCTCAACAAAATGGCATTGCCAAAAGAAAAAACAAACATTTACTTGAAGTGGCTCGTGCCATAATGTTTTCTATGCATGTTCCAAAATATTTGTGAGGAGATGTAATTTTGACAACATCTTATTTAATAAACAGAATGCCTACTCATGTTTTGCAATATGTCACTCTACTAGATTTTTTCAAAAAAACCTTTCCCGAATGCAGAATTAATTCAAATTTGCCATTTAAAATTTTTGGTTGCACTGTCTATGTTCATATACCTAGCAAATTTTGATCTAAGCTTGATCCAAGAGCTAAAAAGTGTGTTTTTATTGGTTATGCCCTAAACAAAAAGGGATACAAGTGTTATAACCCTAAAAAAAAAAAAAAAAAAAAGGTTTGTAAGCATGGATATCTCTTTTTTAAAAAATCAATCCTATTTTTTCCAAAAATTGTCTTTAGGGGGAGATAGAAAGAAATGAAGAAAATTTTTGGGAAACAACTTTAGATCCCTTACCAAAACCTATTTTCTCATCTCCTTCTCTAGATGTTGAAAAGGAAACACAACAACGGATAATCAAGATATGGAAAATGAAAGAAATTCTAGCCAAACTTTACCAAACATAGTTGATTCACAAACAGAGGGAGAAAGACTACAAAAGGAAAAAATTCTTCGCGAACCCAAGTATTTGGTCTATACTTAGAAGAGGACTCAACAAAAGAATAAAGTCCAGCCAACCGTTTTACCACAAAGTCAATCAGAATCTTTGGACAAAGGTCCAAGTAAGTCAGGCAATTCTAATCTCAATCTAGTTTCTTCTAATTCTAATCTTATTTTTGTTCTTCCTTCATCTTCATCCCCTTCAATTATTGAACCCAAAGATCATGATACTCCTATAGCCATTAGGAAAGGAGTCCGAAATTGTACCCAACATCCCATTACAAAGTATTTATCCTATGATAGACTTTCCAATAGTTATAGAGCATTTACTTCTAATGTGTATAGCCTATTTGTTCCGAGGACTATCAAGGAAGCCTTGAGTGATCCGAGTTGGAAGTTAGCAATTATGGAAGAGATAAATGCTCTGGAAAGGAATGGTACTTGGGAGTTGGTGAACCTACTAAAGGACAAGAAGACCGTAGGGTGCAAATAGGTGTTTACGGTGAAATGTAAAGCTGATGGTAGTATCGAGAGGAACAAGGCAAGACTTGTAGCAAAAGGGTGTACACAACCCTTGGAATTGACTATCAAGAAGCATTTGCTCTTGTTGCCAAGATGAATTCAATTCGGGTTCTTCTAACAATGGCTGTAAATCATGGCTGGCCCCTACATCAATTAGATGTAAAAAATGCCTTCTTGAATGGTGATTTCGAAGAAGAAATGTATATAAGCCTCTTTCCAAGTTTTGAGAAGAAATTCGGTGAAGAGAAAGTCTGCAAACTAAAAAAGTCCATGTACGGCCTCAAACAATCTCCAAGGGCATGGTTTAAACGCTTGGGGAAAGTTGTAAAAAATCATGGCTACTGTCAAAGTTAAGCAAACCATACCATGTTTTATAAACATTCAAGGGAAGGTAAAGTTGCTATCTTGATTGTTTAAGTGGATGACATAATCTTAACAGGTAACAATAGTGGCGAGCTGGAGAGATTAAAGAAAGGACTTGCTAAAGATTTCGAGATAAAGGACCTGGGAGCTCTGAAATACTTTCTCAGTTTGGAGATTGCAAGGTCCAAGAAGGGTATATTTGTTACTCAACGCAAATACACCCTTGACTTGCTTTGTGATATTGGTTTGCATGGATGTCAAGCAGCTGAAACTCCAACATAACCTAACTTGAAGCTCCAACATGCGAAAGCATAAACAATATTTATTGAGTGGCACTCCCTAGTCTATATGGCATGTTATCAATATATCATGAAATAGTATATCATATTCAACTAGCAATTCATCGTCCATGGTTTGCAAAATATGTAAATAGCCGTTGATTATGGTTCCATCCTAGAGAAAAGAAAATTACAAAATTTACAAAAATTTAACCGAAACAGATATTGGCCTTCATTTGTAGATCAATGCCTTGTATCATTCTTCAATATGTCTTCCTTCTCCAATGTCACATCTTTTTAAATTTCAAAAAAATTATATGTGATTTTTAATTTTAATCAAAATTACAAAATATCAAAATTTAAATTAAAAAAATCCAGTTTATTAAATTTTAAATTTGAAAATTTGAAATTTCCAAATCTCAAATTTAAATAACAAAATTTTAAAATTCGTAATAATCTCCATTAAATTTAAATTTAAATTTTCAATTTTGATTTCCAAATTAAAAAGATCACATATCATTGGAAAATTAAATTTTCAAAAAGATTCTTGTGATTTTTTTTATTAAAAAAAACGTTTCTAATTGAAAAAACTACCAAAAACGAAAAAACAAAACAAAAAAAACAAAAAAATCACATCCTTTGAAAATTTACATACCTTCGTTCATCTTCAATCTCCTTGAATCCATTGTAGCCCGAATTTTACAAAAAAATCCTTATACCGTTTCCGACTTACAAAAATTCTAGGAATTGAAAGAACGACCTAGCGGTGATAATAGACCGCATTCATTACACTTGAAAAACCTAGATACAAATTCTAACCTTTATGGAATCATGACCGGTAAAATTGAACAAGCATCATATATTATCAAAATAATATAAAGCATTCATTCATCCATACATCCATTCATAATATATTTAACATACTCAAAATAAAACTTAGAGTGCCAACTCTCTAAAATATTTCATTAATGCATAGAGAGAAATTTATTTGATCAAATAATTTATGTTGTATGCATGATCATGAGTTGGCTCTGATACCAATTGTTGGAAAAATCGGATCCGGTATCAGAGTTACGGAAGTTTTAAAATTTTATGTCGTTTCCAGAAAAGAAACTCATGATGTATATAACAATAAATTAAATTCATGATCAAGCGTACCTTATTTCTTGGATTCCGTAATTGCTAAAGCATTTGACCAATGTGTCTTCTCTACTATTCTCGAGTTCCACGTCTCAGAGTGTGTGTGGGCACACGTTCTATGAATTCAAGCGACCGGTAATACTTTCCAAAGTTTAGATCCCTCCTTCTCAATTCTGATGATCCTCGTTGAGAATTTGATCTAACTTCTTTTTTCAAAACTACAAAACAGGAACTAGTTAACCACCTATGAAAAATTATCACTCGGTTTAACCTTTCTCATAGTTTTGATTCAATGGAATTTTCTTTCTTTTTCTCTCTCACAAGATAGCTGAATTTCTTGATGTGGTAGAAATACAAATTTGTTTTTCCCTTTATTTAAAAAACGTTTTTCCCAAATAAGAAAATCAAATCATAGTTTTTCAAGAACTCCTAGCCTTTATATAGTATTCCAATCCTTTTCAAAATTTATCTCATTCTTGAAAAATAATTAATAATTATTTTTCTAGATAAATTTTGAACCAAAAGATCATACAAGTTTAGGGCTAGATTCATTGAACCTAAAAACAATTTTTCAAGAGGAAATCACTCCTCAAAAATTCGGCCACACTAAGAGATAAATCATGATTGGTGGTTCAAATTTTAAATCAAGAATCTAGACTAATCAAAAGATCCTAGTCCTATATAGATTCAAACTTCTTTTAAAACTTTTCGAATTTAAATAAGATTCATATATTTGAATAAATATTTTCCATAAACATTATCTATATTAATTAATTTAAATCAATGAAATATTTCAAATTTTCTTTCCTCACAAAAACCGTGCACCTCTTTAATTAGGAAAGAAAAATCCATGAAATAATCTCCATTATTTAAACCAATTAATAATTTAATGTTAGGAATATATTTAAATAATTTTGAAACAAAATTTTCTTCCCTCCATACAATTAAAAAAACGTGCACCTCTTTTAATTAGGAGAGAAAAATTTTGTTTTCCAAAATTCAAACACAATCTTATTTTCAAAATTCAAATTAACCAATCACATGTTGACAAATCATTTGTCTACAAATTTCACATGTCCAATTCTTTCTGGATTGCATGTTAAAGAGTACCATGTCTTAATAGACATTTCTAAATTCTATTTATAATTTACCGATCTCATTAGGAACAAATCCTGAGACGTTTCGTGGAACTATATGAGCTAATAGAGGGACCCGATGAAAGAGGCTCCTATAATTGTGAAAAATTAATCCCAAATTAATTATCCATCAATTATCAACTTTAAAACTATTCCACTAAAAGTTTGAAGCTGAACTCCTGTTTATATTCCGTATTACGAAAATTGTCTCACGTAGTGCTTCTTCCATGATTTATTCATCGCTTGTTTAATCCTCATATGTTATCTATGATTGAATTAAGGACTTTTTCCGTTTTATCTTTTCAATAATTTTAACTTAAAGTACAATTATTCTCCATTGAAAGAACCACCAATTGTAAAACTATACAATTGGTAAACCACCAGAGAACACAAAGTAAACCGATGGCCAAGATCTTGTTATACTATCTTTCAATCCCCGAATAATATTTTTAAGTAGATAACATTTACTATCGTTAAGATAGCTATGGATTCTGTATCTATGAATCTTGATTTCTTCATCCATAAGTCATGCACCCAAAATACAAGTATGTTAACCATGAATTAACAGTATCTCACCTTTAGTGCATCAAAGTACATAAGTCATGGATACGAACTCAAGTAATCATTTCAGGATTAAGATTAATGCAGGATGATAATCAAAGCATCATTGATTCTTATAAACGGAATTATTAAACCGAATCAATTAACATTTTAGGTCCAGTCCAATGTCATACCTCAATACTGGTATACATTAAAGTTTCTACTCGGAACCTATCCGAAGGTCAAGACAAACCATCCTTCTAAGGAAGTAGACAACCTTTACAATCTTATCATGAATAAGATCCCCAAATCTTATTCCGTTGATTGCGGACTATTTATTTAAACTGTTATCAAATTACCACGTCTTCTATGCATACCCCGTATACATATGGTAATTCAATATATTACCAACAACCTAGAAGTATTTAATGTTTACTCAAAATAATCATACAATCAACAAATGAAAGTAAATAGGACACAACTTATTAAACATGAATAACTTCCTCTTATTAATATCAAAATGTCATATTTACAGAAAATCCCTAATATTGATTTTCTATTCTTATGGCACATATAGATCCCAACACTTGGCACTGGTTCTATGACATCCTTCTAGACCATTGCAAGCTTTGGAGTTTGGGCTAGGATGCATTCGAATGGAAGAAGCTAAACAATTGAAAAATCAAGGTACTATGCTTGAAATGGTCTAAAATAAATTAAATGTCAAGATTTTATGTTCAAACAAAACGTACTTACCATCAATGGTAATATAAACCAGAACATGCCCACGTTGTCTTTTTCTTCTTAAATGCATTTCTTGACTTTTAGGCAAGGTTCAAATTTTGGACATGAATGATCAAATAATGGTACGAACATCTTCCCCGCAAGAAAGTGTGACATCGATATAGATCATCAACAATTTGGACAAGTCCATCCGCAATCTGAGTGTCTCCTTTTCATGAGTGATCAAGACTGAATACAAAAAGTATAAGACAACCATCTTCAACTTGTCTTCTTTTTGAGTTGATCTTTGTCTTTCTTTTTCACTAATGTTGCCAACTTGCCTCCTTATATCGCCCTGATCTTCTTCATGAGGGGTGCTCATCTTTTCCAAGGCTTCTCTAATGCTTCTTTACGTGATTTTTTTCTCTTTGGGGAAGTTTCTATTTTTGAATCTCTAGCTACCTATATCTTTACAATCCGCAGATAAGCAGAGCATTAAGGCCACTTATTAGAGCATGCACCATTAGAGAATAACTTATGGGAATTCCGTTCACAATAAACCACATTTCAAAGTTCTTTTTGTTTCAACTACACTGTAACGACCCGCCTAGCACAGGCCGTTACCTTACATACATACTTACTTACTTAGCCAAAACACAGCGGAAATTTTTTTTTTATACAGGAATTTAAAACATGCATCGAATATAATGTGTCTTAAATAAAAATGTTTAACATATTATAAATACATAAAGAGCAAAACGCGTAGCAGCTTGACTTCCCACGATTTCACAGTATACCTCGTCACGCTCTGTCATCTTGTATCACGCATTGCTGACAGGTTGCTTACCTACAGCATAGACGTAAGATAGTGAGCTTTCGCTCAGCAAGTACAACTATCTAGTCCGCGTAATATACTAACGTAGCTTAATCATACATGTCCTAACTAATTTAAAAGGGCTTCACACTTCATTTCATAACATCATACATCATTGCATAGCATAACATTACCTAACACCTGCATGGTCCAGTTATGCTCATGTTTTACTTTCATACTTATCTTATTTATCTTTCTTATCTTTCTTGTTGGGCCCTTACTTTAGTGTTCGTACCCGGCGTGCAACTATGGATTGGTTGGGGCGACCAGTCTAAGTCCAACTCAATCTATAGTCCAACCCAACCTCGGACGGGTGGTACGACACTGACAAGCTTGCTTGCCTTCTTTTCTTTTCTTTTCTTTATCTCTTTCTTGAGCTTATTAGTCTTATAAGAATTAGTGAACATGCAACGTGATGTCACCTATTCTTAATTCATACTAACATTATTTTGCTTAACATGCTTTCTTACCTTTTGTATATCATATCAACATTTAACATAGCATAACCAATCACATATATCATGGCAATCAGCATATCACAAAATAGCACAAAGCATAGAATTGACATACACCCCTAGCATACATCTATCATACTTAGGCAAGTACCAGTTAGAGCTTATGCTGTAGGCGGAGTTGTACTTACCTCTCTTACTATGTCCTTCTTGATGCTGTCCTCCCACTGGCACAGCTGCAGGCCTTCTCCTGCTTGAATAGGGACATAGGTAAGGATCTAGTTCTTATTGCGCAATGTTGGTGTTCTAACCAACATGCCTACAAAATCCTAGTTGTATGTCCCCGATACCTAATCTCTTGCTTGGTCATAGTTAATTATCTTATTGATTAAGGATAATCAAACTTTGATTATCCCTTAAGAGGCTACGTTGGATAATCTCTTGGGCTAGGTCCTTAACATACTGCTTGGTTTTCTTAAAAACCTTGTGCTTTATTCTTATATCATAATTTATTGGGTTAATTTCATTAACCCTCTCGTTTTGGCCCAGTTCTAGATTCTTGGTATACCTTAGGAATACATTGGATAGCCCTTAAGGTTTCGCTTAGTTGAATATTGGGTCAACCAAAGTCAATGTTTGGTCAACTAATGGTCAACCCTTTTGGGTCAACCCTGGGCTTTGGGGCTAAGCCCGGTAACTCGGTCACTATTCCCAGTTACCGTCCCTAATCGGCTTGATTACTAATTTTTATCATAAAAATTTCCTTTTTCTTATTCTTTTGACAATTTGAGTAATTTGGCCTTAAAATCCTTTGATCTTTTTATAAAAATTCCTATCTTTGAAATGGACATTTATAAAAGTCGTTTAGGGTCAAAAACTACCTTTGGAACACTTTTCATAATTAAAACAATGGTTTTAAAATAAAATACAGTTTTTCGAAAACGTTTGTAGAAACTCATGTGCAGGAATTTTCGGTTCCCTGCACCCCCTTCATAAAATAATGTCAGTTTAAAGATCCATTCGGAATTTGAAAAACTTGTCTTCACAAAAGTTGTAGCTCTCGAAAAATGCTAAAACTTTTGTGTTTTACGAAAAATTTAATTCTGCTTGCATTTGCGTCAGTTTTTGTTTGAAACTGGCTGATCATGTAAACTGGGTCTGGTCAGACCAGCCACGGATTTTTGTAAAAACGGAGGCCATTGGAGCCTCATTTTGGGATTCTGTCTGCAGCGTCCCCTAGGAAAAATCGTTCCAAACAACTTTTGTGTTTTACATTTTACCCAAATCGGCCTCTAAAGGCTTCAAATTTTCACTTTCCCGAAACTGGCCAGTTTCGAATCCGAATTGACAGTTTTGGTTGTTAAATCCGGTTTACGTCCTATTTCGCGAAATCTAACTCGACCGACCACTTCGGGAGCCTACATAACAACCACACAGTGTTTCTAACGTCCCATATAAACCTATAAGCCACTCAAATGGATCCATGCAAACCAAACTCGAAGAGCTCAAAACCTAGGTTTACATGGTTCTAAAATTTTGCATTCCATTCACACAAGTATCATCCACACACCCCTAAGCTAGCAGCCATTGAGCACTGCCTAGGGTAGATTTTTGTCCAAGATCAGGGGACACACAACCCTAAACATCTAGCATGAAATCAATCAACCAACAAGCACAAAACAAGCAAGAAATTAAGCCATACACCCTAAATATCCTAATCAAGCACATATGAACCAATTAGGGCAAGAAATTTAAAGGTGGACTTATGTCCTACAAACCAAATTGAACCACAAATAAACTTCAAAATTGAACTCAAATTGAAGAGTTTGGGCTCAAGAATTTACCTTATACCAAAGTTAGGGTTTGGTCACAAAAATTCCTTTCTCCCCCTAGCTCTCCCTTGCCCACGGCTGCTACCTCCCAAAGGGGTACCAAAATTTTCTTTGGTCTCCTTGGTTGATCTACTCCAAACCGAACTCCACCACAAGGGTTTGCCCTCAAAATTTTTCAACTTTTCCTCTCCCTTTCTCCTCCCTCTCACACTCGGCCACACACCCAAAAGTGACCCAAAATTTTCCAAATTTTTCTTGGCATTCCCTAGCTCAAATCTGGACTCCTCTAAGTAAAAGCCTCAAAAAATTTTGATTTTTCTCTCCTCCCTCTCTCTCTTGGCTGCGGAAATTTCAAGAGGAAAAATGGCAAGAACTTCCCCAAGTTTTTGAATTAAAAGGAATAGGAGACACCCCTATTTATAGAGGTTGGGAGGACTTTGAGAAATTGTGAATCAACCCCAAAATTTTTAATATTTCTACAAAGGGGTGTTGAGGTGGTCGGCCAAGGGAAGCTAGAAGCTTCTAGGATTTCTTTCCATGCTTAATTAAGGTTAATGACATCATAATTAAAAAGCTACATGAGGTCATCACCCTTAGGGCCTTGTTTGGCTAGTTTTCTTCAAAAATTGTCCATTTTTGTGCCACACAGATATTTCTAATACTGTGTTTTACTAATACACAGTATTTTTACACTGTACCAAAGTACAGAAATTTATCTGCGTAATATTGGACAATATAATTTTTTTCCTATTTTTCCGAGCCCTTTTGCCTTTAATCTTTACTTAGTGTGCTTGATTTTCTAGGGTGATTTTAAGACCTATTCTTGCTATCTAGCTCATAAAAATATTTTCCACAGTATACTTTCTATACTGCATTTCAAAATATTGCTAAGTCAATCCTTTGACTCTTCGTAGTCAAACTTTGACTTTCTTGGTCAAGGTTGACTTTTCGGTCAAACTTTTGACTTTCGTAAAATCATGTACTTTTCCATCCCTTTTTGACTCAAAAGGTCCGTTTTTGAGCTTAACAATCAATTTTGAGTCTTATTACCCCATAAGAACTCGTAAAATCTTACAAAAGCTTTAAATCGAGCTTTTTCATTAATACTTTCATAATGTGAAATAATTCCTAAAAAGGAAAATAAGAACATTGAAAAAATTAGGTATTACATACACGACATTGTAGCATCCACAATAGTGCTAAACAAATGTCAAGGTGTTTCGGAACAGAAAAAAGGTGGGTAAACTGGGAGCTCATGTACCACTCATACCACGTGGGTAGTCTTTTAACACCTTTGTCACGACTTCAACTGCATTGGCCAATAAACATTTTGTTGTTGTTTGGCACTTGAAATGCATTGGCCAATAAACATTTTGTTGTTGTTTTGCACTTGAAATTCATCTAATCTGGTTTCAATTGAAAAGTGGGTGGTGTGGCATCCATAACCTACAAATGAATTAGATTGCTTATTTGAAAAATTAACAAATTAGACAAAATATTTCTTTTTGTTAACTTTAACTACATAAATCTAATAAATATAAGAAAATAAAAAGCACCGGCCAGTGTTATCAAGGCTCGTGATTGCGGTGGCATGTTGTCATTTGGTCGTGGTGGAGTCCTGCTTACCCTTTTGGAGTCATTTTCCCACTCCATCTCTGATGGCTCTAAATATCTCCATCGTTGCTGTTGGGATCTATATATACCATAAGGATAGAAAATCAATTCTAGGGATTTTCTGTAGATATGACATTTTGATATTAATAAAAAGAGGTTATTCATATTTAATAAGTAGTGTCTTATTTACTTTCATTTGTTAATTGTATGATTATTTTGAGAAAACATAAAATACTCCTAGGCTATTGAAAATATATTGGATTACCATATGTATACATAGTATACATAGAAGACGTGGTAATTTGATAACTGTCTAAATAAATGGTCCGCAATCGATGGACTAAGATTTGAGGATCTTATTCATGATAAGATTGTAAAGGTTGTCTACTTTCTTGGAGGGATGGTTTATCTTGACCATCGGATAAGTTTCAAGTAGAAACTTTAATGTATACTGTATTGAGGTATGACATTGGATTGGACCTAAGGTGTTAATTGATTCGGTTTAATAATTCCGTTTATAAGAATCAATGATGCTTTGATTATCATGCTGTATTAATCTTAATCCTAAAATGAATACTTGAATTCGCATTCATAACTTATGCACTTTAATCCACTATAGGTGAGACACTGATAATTGATTATCAATATACTTGTGTTTTTGGTGTATGACTTATGGATGGAGAAATCAAAATTCATAGATATGGAATCCATAACTATCTTAACAATAGTACATGTTATCTACTTAAAAGCATTATTCGGAAATTGAAAAATAATATAACAAGATCTTGGTCATCGGTTTACTTTATGTTCTCTAATGGATTACCAATTGTCAGACATTGGCCATCGATTTACCGATTGTGAAAAATAATATAACAAGATCGTGGCCATCGGTTTACTTGAATTCGCATCCATAACTTATGCATTTTGATCCACTATAGGTGAGACACTGATAATTGATGATCAATATATTTGTGTTTTGGATGTATGACTTATGGATGGAGAAATCAAGATTCATACATATGGAATCCATAGCTATCTTAACAATAGTACATGTTATCTACTTAAAAGCATTATTCAGGAATTAAAAAATAATATAATAAGATCTTGGCCATCGGTTTACTTTGTGTTCTCTAATGGTTTACTGATTGTATGGCTTTACAATTAGTGGTTCTTTCAATGGAGAATAATGGAACTTTAAGTTAAAATGATTAAAAAAGTAAGACGGAAAAAGTCCTTAATTCAATTATGGATAACATATGGGGATTAAGCAAGCAATGAAGAAATCACGGAAGAAGTATTGCGTTAGAAAGCTTTCGTAATATGGTATGTAAATGGGAGTTCAACTTCAGACTTTTAGTGTAATAGTCCTGAAGTTGATAATTGATGAATAATTAATCCGGGATTAATTTTTCACAATTATAGGAGTCTCTTTATATATTTACATCAGGTCCATCTACTAGCTCATAAAATTCCACGAAGCGTCTCAGGATTTGTTCCTAATGAGATTGGTAAATTAAATGGGAATTTAAAAGGTCTATTAAGATATAATACTCTCTTATATGCAGTCCCAGAAAAGGATTGGACATTTGAAATTAATGTAGATAAATAATATGATTTGTCAACATATGATTGGTTATAAATAAAATAATTATTTGTTAATTATTTTGGTTAATTGAATTTTGGAAATAAGATTGTATTTGAATTTTTTAATTTTTGAAAACAAATTTTCTCTCCTAATTAATAGTGCACGATTTTTTAATGGATGGAAGGAATAAGATTTTGTTTCAAAATTGTTTAAATATATTCCAAACATTAAATTATTAATTGATTTAAATAATATAGCTTATTTAAAAGATTTTCTTTTCTTAAAGAATGGTGCACGTTTTTTTGGTGGAAAAGAAATCTAAAATATTTCATTTATTTAAATTAATTAAATATGGATAATGTTTGTTGAAAATATTTATTTAAATTCAAATAAAAGAATCTTATTTAAATTCAAAGGTTTAAAAGGAGTTTGAATCTAGATGGGATTAGGACTTTTTGATTAATATAGATTCGTGATTTAAATTTGAACCACTAATCAACCTCCACATTATGTGGAAGATGAATTTTTGAGCCTTCTCCTAGCAAAGAAAACCGTCCGTAAGGTTTAAAGAACCTAACCCGAAATTTGAATGATCTTTTGGTTTAAAATATTATCCAGAAAAATAATTATTAATTATTTTTCACGTAGAAGATATTTTTGAAAAATGATTTGAGTATTATATAAAGGCTAGGAGTTCTTAAAAAAAAAAAAAATCAATTCATCATCTTATACTCAAAGTGAACAGTTTTAGGAGAGGGAGAAAACACAAAAAACTAGGTTTTTGTGCTTAAGAAAATACGTCCTTCTTAAGTGTGAGAAAAAGAGAGAAATTTCCATTGCATTAAAGCTGTGAGGAATGTTAAACCGAGTGATATTTTTCATTGAAGGTTAACTAGTTCCTATTTTGTAGTTTTGAAGAATGAACCCGGATTGAATTCTCAACGAGTTATATCGGGATTGAGAAGGTGGGATCTAGACTTCGGAAGAATTACTAGTCACTTGGATTTATAGCACGTGTGCCCACACATACTCTGCGACGTAGGGACTCGAGAATAGTGGAGAAGATACGTCGGTTGACGCTCTAGCAATTCCGAAATCTAAGAAACAAGGTACATTTGATCATGTCTTTAATTTATTATTATATACATCATGAGCTTCTTTTCTAAATCGGCATAAAAATTTTAAAACTTCCGCTGCGCCATAACTTTGATATTGGATCCGTTTTTCCAATAATTGGGCAGGGCGAGGAGAGGATGCCAGTGAACTACAGGCCCGTGCCATAGCTAGAAATGATCCCAAATTTAGAGAAGATAAGGAACTTGTAGGTTTCCCTAATTTTGCACCTTAAAGATAAATTAATCAACCTCATAGACAAAGAAAGTTTGGGAATTATTTCTAACTAAATAGATATATAATAAATATTTACTTCAATAGGTCATTTATTTAGGTACCCATATCTAAAAAACTAAAGCTTAATTCTGTTCAAGAGAGTTGCCTATCTTCTGTATGTCTCTTTAGAATCACTGTTATTAACAATTTAAAAAAAAAAAAAAAAAAAAGAACTCTGTAAATTTACAATAATCAAGCATAATATATATAAAACACTAACTTTTTCATTAAAATAAGCGTAACTTGTTTCTCCTACAGTTTTTGAGCTACACGCAGGTAGTTCAAATAAGCGTCCATCGGAGTATAGGTATTTGGAGAATGGAAATACCCTCCGTGTTGTCATTAACGCATGTCAAAATTCTCCAATGATCTGTTTGGAAGAAGCTGTTCAAAGCGTCATTGGTCGCTCGTTGATTGGAAAGTGTACCATATGTTTCTATTGCAAAGGTTGCTTTTGTCTCCAATTTGTCCAATTTAATGCTTTATTATGTCTTCTTGCCTTTGCATGAAAATGCAGCATCTTTGATGTTTAAATGAATTATAGGGTCCATGCTTGAAGCTGGCAATAGGAAAGCAATACTACTTTGTAATTTACAATAATCAAGCATAATATATGTAAAACACTAACTTTTTCATTCAAATACATGTATGTGCATTACAAATAAGTTATATATGCATGAATTATAATATATAAATACCAGTTCAAATAATTAACCCTATCCAACATAATTAAGTAGACAATAATATGAAATATTGAACGTAACAATGACAATAATTCTTCCACACATTCAAAGAGATTTGGACTTAAAATATGGTGAGGCAACACATTAAATACATAACCATATACATACATATATATGTAAAATTGGAATTTTAATCGTGAAAAGTTATGGTAATTGGTACATATATTGATCAAATCAATTTGATACAAATGCATATAAGAATGAGATGGAACAAAAATGTGCATAATTATGCTACAAAATTATTTGGGGCTAATCGGAGAAGAAAATTTGGAAATCGTAAACCTAACTTCTCTGTATATTGACAATACAAAAGGAGAATGGCATTGGTTCCAATGTGTCGGCAGCAAGCGGTTAGGCTGGCAGTAGGGGGAGAGAGAAAGAGAGTGCGAAGAGTGATTTGTTTGGTTTTGCAAAGTGCAACCAACAATGTTTTCTTATACTTGAAAAACGTCAACACTGGAAATGATAACGGTAATTTAAGTATCAAGTTCTCAAAATGACAAGTTGCATCGAAATAACAATATCATTTTAACAACGGCGTTGTGACAAACAATGACATATTTGAAACAGACACATTGTTCTATAACTTGGAACACACAAAATATATATAATAATTTTCAGCTGGTTTTTTAATTAAAAAATAAAAGAAAAAGAAAAGGAAAACAAAAGTTCTCTTCTACCCAACCAAAGAGGTTTTGCAAGAGAGCAGAGGAACTTATGGGGAGTGATCGAGTCGCTTGAGACAATGCATCTATTGTCGCCATCATGGTCAGTTAGGTTGGTTAGATGACGGTTGCAAGCATGATCGGACGGGGAGAGGTCTTCAAGAGAGACAAAGTGATTGGGTTTTTTTTTTTTTTTGGTTGATAGATATTTAGGGGGGGGGATGTAAGACCCGAAATTTTATGGACTCATAATTTCCTTGTTCATAAGGAATTAAAATCCAATTTATGTGTTTATAAGTATTTTATGAAAAATTATGAATAGCAATGAGAAATTCATAATTTTATTTGTTAATGTTTGACTTCTCGTTGAATTGGCCTTAAAGGCTCAAAATAGAATGCTGAGTGTAGTAAACGGCTTTTTGAGTTGAAAAGAACGAAAAAGAATGCGATTTTACGAAAGTCAAAGGTTCGGCCGAAAAAGTCAACATTGACCGAAAAAGTCAAAGTTTGACCAAGACGGGTCAAAACGTTGACTTTACAAGTATGACGAAAAGCAGGAAAGGAAAGAGATTACGAAAGTATTTTTGTTTCAAGATAGCACGAATAAGCCATAAAATCACCATAGAAAATCAAGCACACCGAGTTAGGATTAATGGCAAATAAGTCTCCGAAAAATAAGAGAGAAAGTTTTCCGGTTCGATTTTACACGGAAAAATTTTGGACGAAAGTACAATAAGAAATACAGAGCACAGTATTGAAAATAACTGTGGAGCACAAAAAAAATTGGACAATTTGGTGAACCAACCAAACAAGGCCCTTGCTTTTAAGGGATGATGTCACCTTGATGACCTCACAAGTGTGAGCTAAGCTTGGAGAGATGTGGAAGCTCTTCCACCACCCAAATGGAGGCCACTTGCCCCTCCCAAATTCGGCCACAACAGCCCTTTGGCCCCCAAAAATTCGGCCACCTCATGAGAAACAAAGGAAAGGCTCATGAGCCTCCACATCCCCCTTAGCCAACCACATACCTCTTCCACCATTGGCTGTCACTTGGCCCTCCAAAATTCAGCCACAACAGCCCCCATGGCCGGCCAACACTCCCCCCCTTCTTCTATAAATACCCCCTCATAAAACCCATTCTTTTTAATCAAAAAAGGCAGCCGAACTCTGCCAATTTTTCCAGCAAGAAACCGTGGGTAAGAGGGAGAGAAAGAGAAGAGAAATCAGAAAATTTTCTTAGGGTTTTTCTTCCTTGGAGTGTTCGGGTTTGCTAGGGAGAAAGAAGAAAAAATTTGGAAGCTTGGAGACCCATTTTTGGGCAGCAAATCCGTGGGTTTGGGGAAAAGAAAGAGGAGAGGAAAATCTGGAAATTTTTGAGGGGAAATCTTGTGTGAATGTTTGGCTCTTGAGTGGATCAACTAAGAAAAATTTTGGGGCCCTAGGTTGAGTCAAAACCGTGAGCAAGGAAGGAAGGAAGAGATCTTGGATTTCAAACCCTAATTTGGGTTTAAGGTAAATTCTTGAACCAATCTTGGAATTAAGTTCAAGTTAAGCATTTTTATGGTGATTCAAGATGGTTTGTAAGAACATAAGTCCATTTAATTTTTCAGCCCTAGATTTGTGGTGTGTGTGCTTGATTAGTGGTTAGGGTTGGTTGGCTTGATTATGTTGATTGCTTGTTTAATTTGTGCTTGAAAAATGGTTAGGATGCATGCTAGATGAGCTTGGTATGTCCCTGATTTTTGGTCACAAGACCTGCCCTAGGCAGTGGCTGGTCGGCTGCTAGCTAGGGGTGAGATGATGGATGCTTGTTGGTGAGGAATGTTAGACTAGGAACCATGCAGCTCAAGGTTGAGGCTTTCGGTTTAGGGCTGCATGGACGTGTGGGATTGATGTGCTTAGATGTATGGAATGTGCTTAGATGCATGGACGTGTGGGATGCTTGTTGGTGAGGAATGTTAGACTAGGAACCATGCAGCTCAAGGTTGAGGCTTTCGGTTTAGGGCTGCATGGACGTGTGGGATTGATGTGCTTAGATGTATGGAACGTTAGAAACGCTGCTTGTTTGATGTATAGGCTCTCGATGTGATCGGTCGAGATAGAATCCGTGAAATAGGACGTAAACCGGACTAAGCAACCGAAACTGCCATTTCGGATTCGAAACTGGCCAGTTTCGGGAAAGTGAAATTTTAAGGCCTTTAGAGGCCGAACTGGGTAAAAGTTAAAACATGAAAGTTGTTCAGAAGGGTTTTTCCTAAAGGACAAAGTGGACAGAATATCAAAATGGGGCTCCAATGGCCTCCGTTTTTAGCAAAACCCGTGGCTGATCCCCAGACCCAGTTTTTCCAAGGTCAGTCAGTTTCAAACAAAAACTGGTACTAATGTAGGCAGAATTGGATTTTTCACAAAACATGAAAGTTCTAGCATTTTTCGAGAGCTACAACTTTCGTGAAGACAAGTTTTTCAGATTCCGAACGGATTTTTAAAATGAGACTATTTTACAAAGGGTGCGCAGGGAATCCGAAAATTCCTGCACCTTAGTCTTACAAATGCTTTCTAAAAACTGTGAAATTGTCTTTACACCGTTGTTTTAACTATGGAAACTGTTCCAAAGGCAGTTTCCAGCCTTAAATGATTTTATTCGGGATAGACTAGAAGATATTGTGAAACTATCATTTTAAGTGAGATCCATCCCTATTGGCTGAGATTCTTCCTTGATATGCATGATATGGTTTCCCTTTTGCTTATCTGGAGTCAACTTTCCTTAATTGGACTGGAATGACTCATCCAATAGGAACAAGGATGAGTTTTGGAATTTTTATCTGTAGTTTCCTTAATTGGACTTATTTCAAAAACATAAATTTTTATAAGTAAAATTAAGAGTTTTGGAATTTTTCCTCACATCTTTCAAATTAAGAAAAGAATTGGATTTTAAACCAAATGATTACAAGATAAGAAAAAAATGGAATTTTAAGCGAAGATAGGGCAAAATAAATATACCAAGTGGTTTTCAGCCCTAAATAGTTTTATAAAAATGTTACCCAAAAAAGTAAGAATTTTTACAAGGGAACTACAGGATTTTTGGGAGATAATTATACAATGTCTTCTAAAGGCAAGAACAAGGAATTTTCTAGATAAAATTGGTAATCAAGCCGACCACGAACGGTAACCGGATATTATATCCGAGTTGCAAGATCAAGCCCAAGGATGACCAAGGGTGGACTATTAGTTGACCAAATGTTGACTTTAGTTGACCCACTGTTGAATTAAGGTTGACCTTGAGGGTTACCCAATGTAACCCTAAGGGATACACAAAGGATGAAGTTGGGCTAGGATTTAAGGGTTAATGGAAATAACCCAATAGGTATGAGGTAAGAGTAAAGCCCAAAGGATGAATGATAAACCTAGACCCAAACGGAAAGGATAAAGGCTTAACACCAAGGAGAGGTTATCCAACGTAACCTCCTATGGAATAATCAAAGATTGATTTTTTCGTAAGTAGTAGGGTGACCAATTGGGACCAAGCAAGATATCAAGTATCGAGGACATACCACTAAGATGAGATATAAATGTTGGTTAGGTTACCAACAGTTTATGATAGGATCCTGATCCTATGTTCTTTCAAATAGCAGGAAGTGAACTGCTGTTGCAAACTAATTTAAGGACGCAACTTTCAGCAAACGACACTCAAGGTAAGTACAAACCTCACCTACAGTATGAAAGATATTAACCTATCTTAAAAGTATGCTGTCTTCAAATATGCTGCAACATGTGTTTTGTGCTATGTCTACCTAATGCCATGTTTAATGCTATGCTTACAAGATGCTATATGTGCATAAAGGTTATTTTTACGAAGATGATATATATGCTGTAATTACAAAATGTCATGTTTATAAAAGTGTCATAATTGCAAAAATGCCATGAATGTAAAGATGCCATACCATGTTATGAATGAGATGAAAGTTATGTTGTCATATAGTGACATCATAAGGCATGTTCACTAAAGATAAACAACATGGTAAGAAATCACAAGTAAAGTGTCGTACCGACCTCCCAAAGGTGGAGGATAAACCTCCCAAAGGTTGGAGGATTTTCATGTTAAAGTTTAATGTTTCCCAGAGCAGTTAGGAACCTTGGTTCACGCATATGCATATGATGATTTTTATGTTTTCAAGATGCTTTAAATAAAATGTTTTGTGAGATTACGTTTGTGCTTACTGGGCGAAAGCTCATAAGTTATATTTCATACTGTAGGTAAGAAACATGCAGCTTGAATGGTGGGCATTGTGTGGATGATGCAGCGGCAGATGAAGGGCGGTATGGATACCACTACGCATGGATTCCGCATTTTCTGATGAATTAAGAAGTTTTTGTGTATACAGATATATCACAAAGACAAATTTATGTTATATGGTATTTTGGTACTACAGACCTTAAATGAACTTTCCATTTTAGTATGTATACAAGATAAGTTTATATGAGCAAACCTTTCTATATATAAGTATGTTGGAAAAGAAAAACATTTCAAAAAAAATTTTTTTCCTAAATTTCAAGTAAAGTAAGTTAAGTAAAAGTAAGATGACGGCCCTACGTGGGAAGCGGGCGTCACAGGGGAGATCAATGGGGTTGGGGATTTGGGATAGCGTGGTTGGGGTTAGGGACCGGACAGGGAATGAGGGACGGAACAGAATGATTGAGTTTTGTTTTGTTGTTTTTTTTTTTTTTTTTTTTTTTGGGCTGGTAGATATTTGGGAGATAAATAGGGTTGGGGATTTGGGATAGAGTGGTTGGGGTTAAGGACCAGACGAGGAAAGAGGGACAGAACAGAGTAATTGAGTTTTGTTTTTTGTTTTATTATTATTATTATTATTTTTGGCTGGTTGATATTTGGGGGGAAGATCAATGGGGTTAAGCATATGGGACTTTAAATTTTGAGAGGAAAGATATATCTTCTTCTTTTTTTTTTTTTTTTTTTTTTTTTTTTAAGGAAAGGAGGGTGTCTTTTTTATTTTTTTACTTAAAAATTGAATTTAAAAAAAAAAAAGAAAATAAATTTTAAAATAAGGTTATATCTGTGATTCCGTTTATATATATAATTGTTTCGAAACGGCTTTTTAAGGTTAAATTTGCTAAAGGCCCTCGTCTCTCTCTCCCGCTCTCTCTCTCTCTGCTGACTGAACGACATTTATGTCCTTGGCTTCACCGAGCATAAGGCGGATTCCTGCGGCGAAACTTTTTGGCGCAAAAGGATAAATTTTGAGGTAGGGTTTTCTTGTCTCTCCTTAATCAGAAATTTACCTATTGAATTGTTTTTCCTTCTGGATTTCAATTCTAAGCGTGAGGAAATCTATTCTCTTTCTGTTTTTACACACAAAAAAATAAATAAATAAATAAACCCAGAAATCCGGAAATTCTGAGTACTCAGAAATTGGCCTTTTTCCTTGACGATTTTCTTGTTTGTTCTGAAAATCGATGGAATATCTTTCTATTATCTTGGTTTTGCATGAGCTTTTGAAGTCCTCCGTTTCAAAGTCCGAGTTGGATTTTGGTTTTAGTTAAAATACTGATTCATAGTTTGTATGAGGTTTCTCTTAAATATGAAAAAGGGTTCTGTAAACATTATAGAACCAAACTGAGGCGTAATTCATAGGATTTGTTTGTTATAAAACCTAATTAATACGGTTAATTTATATGTTTTGAGACTTTAATGGATGATTAGTTAAAGGTTTACTAATAATAATAAGAAGAGGCCGTGTCTCAAAAATGGCCTTAGGCAAATGCCTTAATGGCTTCACCCAAAAGCCGGCTCTGGTGGTTATGCATATAAAATGAAGAGCAATTTGAGAAAATTTATGATCGGAGTTAAATCAAAATTCTAGTGTAATTAAAGCATGATACTCTTGCACATGTGCTTAGCCATCTGATTAGAGCTGAATACTATCTGTTTCTCCCACATCAACAAGCGCATTGTGCACTGAAAACCGGTGAAAATCAGCTTAATTACCTTCAATCAAATATTCCATAGGTTTATAGCCACTTCGGGCAGAAACAAATGGTGTATTCATTTGGTCTCTCCTCTACATGCAGGACTTATGAGGAACGAAAGATACCGAAGTGAGGATTCTTCCTCTGTAACATCCTGTAACAATATACTAGTGTCAAATCTAAATGGCTTGGAGTTTATCTTGGTAGTATGACTAATCTTGTCTAGTTTTAGAGTCTGGTTATGAATTATGATATGTTATTACTTGTTAGAGCTCCAGAGATGCTCTTATATGCTCATAATAGTAGATTGTAGCAGCGTTTAAAATTGTGCAGTGCCCTGAATAAAGGTTTGAGGCTTAAGCCTCACAGAGAAAGATGGAGGTGTACCTGTATGTACTGAGGCAATAGCCTCAAGGCATGTTTCAGACGCAGTGGCCTCACTTTTTTTTTCTACTGTTATGTAATTTTGGGCGAAAATTAATAAAAAAGCACATGCCCAGATTAATTATCAGCCTAAAAAATCTGCCCAGTAAATACAAAAAAGCCCAGTTGCGGGAAAAAAATTAGCTTAGAGAAGTCTGAAGAGGAGATTGGACGAGG
>CM046380.1:15628527-15903527 GCA_025413485.1 Ficus microcarpa | reverse complement strand
CAGGGTGCAGGATTAAAGGAAATCATAGGACCAAGGATAATTAATTTAGAATTATGACTTGTTATTGAGTGCTAGTTTGACTTTCTATGATGTTTGATTATGATTTATTACGTTTTCTTTTAATTGCTTGGTTTTTATTTTATGTTTTTGCATTATATTGGTTTTATTCCTCAATAACCGATTTAGCAATTTAAAACCTTGGATTGCAGATATTATCTGTGTTTGATGTCTGACCCCATAGTCATCCTTTGTTTCCTTTTTTATTTGCCTCGTAGGTGAGCGATGACTACAGAAGATGATTCAATTGACCAAGCTGTTGCAGCTCGTCGTGAAAGGCTGAAAGCTCTAAAAGCTGCACAAGAACTGTTGAACACTCCAGATGAAGATTCCGGACAAGTTGAGGATAAGAAAAATAATGAGAATGAATCTAGTGAAGAAACGTGAGTATTGCTCTTCTTTTGTGTTTCCAATTCTTTAACCTTTATGCAAGCTTTTATTTATCTATTTATTTGTTGTCCAAGTTTATACCTGTAATGTCATACGTGTCCCACTTATTTTTATTTTTTCACTTTTTTTTTTTTGCTTATACCTATTTTTCACCACGTGTCATTTCACTTCATGTTGTTTGCCTGTGAGTAACAAATCTGCTTCAAGATGGGGGTAGGGGTTTGGGATTTCAATGGAAAACTCACTTTAGGCGTGGCTGATATTGATAGACATTATGAATAGTGATTGCCATATATCTGGTTATATGTTATGTGCACAAATACTGAAAGGTGTTTGTGTTCCTCTTGCTACATTATTAAGCTGCTTTGCTTGTTCTAATTAATTTGTTGTAGGAATCCCGACATGAAATTTCGGAATTATGTCCCTCATGATAAGCAGCTTCAAGAGGGGAAGGTTGCTCCTCCTGTCCTACCAAAGTTCGAAGATCCTGTTGCAACAATGCCTCCACCATCAGAGAAGAAAGAGGTACTCGATTACTGTCCTTATTATGTATGACACCTACTTGTCTTGTGAGTGTGCATGTGGGTGCATGCATGGGCATGTGATAGTTTTTGTGTTGTGTTTGATCTCTATGTGCTCTGAGTATGATCGGTTGTTCAGGATCCATTCGTCAATATAGCTCCTAAGAAACCAAATTGGGACCTCCGGAGGGATGTGCAGAAAAAGCTTGATAAGCTGGAGAGACGAACCCAGAAGGCAATTTATAAAATCATGGGTATGCATTTTTTTCGTTTTTTTATTAATGTTTTCACCTAGTAATAGAACAGCCAACCTGTTGAATTAAGGTAGCGAAATAGGCTTTTTATTTTCTGTTTTGTTTTGATTGGTTTTGTTCTTTAGATAATTAAACACACTTTCATTGATGAAAAATCAATTATGAAGGAAAGGGGATAAGGAATCCTCAGAAAGCAAAAAAGAAAAGTGATGGAGAATAGAAGATTTGTTTAGGAGTTATGTAATTTAGGGTAGTTTTTCATTTGAACTGTTGAATCAAGGTAGATATGTACTTTTTTGCTAACTTTTAGATTACTTGACCCGAGAGGAATGATCATGATTTTTAGGTGAACGAACTGGATTTGAGTTCTTTATGCCACAGTGAAAATCTTGTCTTCAAAACTTTAACTTGGATCAAGAGTGCTCATAGTGTATAAAAATAGGGAACCGGGCTTGAATCTTTATACATGAAAATTAGCTCTCTCTGTATATGTGAAAGG
Source organism: Ficus microcarpa (assembly GCA_025413485.1). NCBI lineage: Eukaryota > Viridiplantae > Streptophyta > Magnoliopsida > Rosales > Moraceae > Ficus > Ficus microcarpa. Next base: position 15,901,806 of record CM046380.1, on the reverse strand, counting down.
CTCAAAACCAGGAGGGAGAAGAAAACAATGAGCAAATTGAGAAGTTTTAATAATAAGGAACATGAATGTTCTTAAATCCCATCCTCATCTTCCATTGAAATTGGGGAGTGTATGGAATAGTTACAACTCCTTCGAGTGTAAGTTACAAAGACGGAAATATCGAATATGTTGCATCTCTATCACTGAAGTCAAGGAAGAAACAGAAATATCAACTGATTGAATCAAAAGAAGAGGTGAAACATTGGTTAGAACTTAGAGATGATTTGTTATCGGGCAAATTGTAGAGAGGCTAGGAAAAGACTACAAAGAAAACCCATTCTTGGGGTGATTTGGTGACTTATAGTGGTGAACTTTTTCCAAAGTTGATGGTAGGTTAAAATGCAATACACAATGTTCGTCATATCTTGTAAAGGATTTATGTAGTTGCGAGTATGCAGGTGGCTATCAACATCTTTGATATATCTACCAAGAGATCCAACTTGGCTTATGTGCTTTAGTTATTTTGATCTTTTTTTTTTCTTAATTATTATTTTGGTTAAGCACAAGAAATTGGTGGAGATGGAAATTTGCATGGCTTGTTTTATCGAAACCATTTAGAGTGTGTTTGATAGGAGAGAAAAGTGGAAGGACGGAGAGGGATTGAGGGATTAGTGGAAGGATCTTGACATTCATGGTTGTTTGGTAGGAGAGAAAAGATGAGGGATTAGGAGAGGGACTCTGAATCCTTAAAAACCTCTCAATTTTGATCTCTCCTAAACTTGAGAGATTATTGGAGGGATTTCATACCCAACAACATAAGAGAAATGGCCTTTCCCTCCTTTCCCATTTCCCTCACCTAAGTGATCTACCACTTCCTCTTTCCTATTTCTGTCCTTCCTACCTAACATACTTTTAGTATTAAGTAAAGCTCCTTAATGTAACTAGAAAAAGACAAATGACATGTAAAACTTCCATCGTATCCAATTCAAAATAGGTAACATTATAGACAACGAGATCTCTTTTTACTTAATATTATATATTTAGGAATAGTCTCCAGTCGAGCGGCCGTGTCCGTCTGGCAAATTTAACTTTCTATTTAATGCATGTAACTTTGTGTACATGGTACTATTTGGGGTTATAGTGAAAAATGTAATACATAAATAGTCTTTGCGATACACATCATTGGCCTTGTGTTGTGTCGCCCGACCACTATGTTTTTTGGACATGAGATTACATGTAGATTGAGGACTTTGAAGAAGTCAAATATTTTAGTTGAATTGGGAATATTTTTGAATTTTGTTTTTCAAAACTATGTGCCCAACTTAGGCTTACTTAACAAAATAATTCACATTGATAGCAATTCAGAACAAACAATGCAAGCATTGACAATATCGTTGTCAGTATCTCCCATTTGCAGTCGACTTATATACCATCCGTTTGTGTTTTCTGCAGAGGAACAAGAAAAGCAGAAAGAATTGGCTGAAAATGGCGAAAATACAGAAGATTAGTCAATACTTGCAACAAGAATGAGCTAGATGATGGATTGATTCGTCCCCCAACAGTGCAAAAAAGGAAATAGAAAAAAAAAAAAAAAAAAAGCTGCAGTTGGATGAAAAAACCTTCAAGACGTCATCATTTTCGTAGTAGCATTGTGTAATTTGGCTGTCTTGTGCATCGCTTGGTTACTTGGCTACAAGGAGTTTTTTTTTTTTTTTAATTAATTCTTGGTCAAACAGCCCTTTTGCTACTATTTAGTTCCCATCCTTTGCCGCATATGTTTGGTTATTAACTAGTCTCAAGTGTTAAACAGGGAAAAATATTAAGGTTTATTTAGTAAGAACGAAAGAAAATAGGAAGGAAAGGATAACATGTAACGTAATCTACTCACCTCTTGTTATCCTCCCACTTTTCCATAGTGCCAAACAAGTGACCTATTTCATATGTTTTGGTTAAAATGGCAATGAAGCATTTTAACCTTATTTTCAATATTAGTCTCATTAAGAATTAAACCCATGTTTGGTAACTGGGATAGAAAACAGAAAGGAGGGAGAAGATAGTACTTCTGCTGAGAAATATGGAAGGAAGAATATTTTCTTTCATGTTTGGTAAAAGAGAGAGAAAAGACGAAGTAAAACAGTTTAGTATATTTTGTGATTAAGTCCTTGTATAAATATGAATAATAGAAATTGAGGCTAAAATAAGTAAATGCAATATAATGTTCCCTCTCATAGACCAGCTAAACTCTTTTAATTAGTCAAACTATTTTAGTAAAATCCTCCTTTACTCTGTTTCTCTTCCCCTAGTACTCCACATTTTTCCCTCTTTCCTCTCTATCCTCTCTTCATTCTGTTCATCCACATCCTCAAAGACCGTAGTTTTTACCATAACCAAAATCTTTTCAGAAGCCGAGACATATTAAAAAAAAAAAAGAAAGAAAGAAAAAAAGAAGAGAGAGAGACAAAACATGGAGAAAAGAAATTAACTCTTGATTTCCCCCTCCTGTTAAAGATCATGCATATGCCATAGCCTAATTCTTTCATGAGGTAAAAAATGATGGTCGCGTTCGTTTCATCATGATGTTAGGGAGAGACTTCCAAGTGGGTTGCTAAGACAAACTTTGCTTGATAGGTATTATTCAAATTCAAGACAAGGGAACTACATAGAGATCGGAGAGGGAAGTAATATCCTCAGTTGTTCTTCATATACTCAATTTGAGATAAAATTACTGTAACGAGCCATGCGTTCCTTTGGTATGATACCGTCTGCTTTAGGTCCCCGTGTCCGCACGGTTTTACTTTTGTGCTCACCGCAAAAGACCTCATACTATTAGGGGGTGGTCTCTTTACTTATGAACCATCACATGTATCCATTTCTAAGCGATGTGAGATTAAACAGCTTATCATTTTTCTTATAGGGATTGATGACTGTCACAATTACTGTCTTTAATTCAAGATGAAATTATTGTATTCATTAATACCATGGGATAATGTCTGACTTTACTATACTTTTTAGCCAGTTTGACCAATCTTCTGATAGTAAACATAGACAAACTAAACTTCACGTCTCGTAACTCTACTTATTTATAATAATAAAAAACAATAGACTATCCTCTATAGCAGGCTCTCTATTTTGAAGGTGCAGCTACCTCTATCTGAAAAGGGAATAGTTGAGATGGATAGAAATAGAATAAAAGGAAAACCCCTAGAATATTCAATAAAAACATAACAAACAAGAGAAATCAGGTCACTAATCTCTTAGCTTAGGATGTCCAACTAATTAAAAAGTATTTTGATTTGTAGTTAGAGACTCTATTCTTATATATCCTGATAATCAAACTAGAAGGGGTGTTTGTTTTTTATCAGTTGGATTAGTGGCTCTTAGTCGCAAAATAAAACATCTATCTGGTGTAGGACCATGTACTCCTATATCTTTTCAAATCCAATATGGTATTGAATGAGACTTCACTTAGTTCAATCCTAATACGGAGGAGGCTGAGAAAACTTTGATCAGCTAAGAGGGAGACCCCTTCCCTGAGCCAACTAGCTAAAACCGAGTCAACTTCACTTGTCAAGTCAAGCCAATGTTAGCTATTAGCAAACTATGGAGCAAGTGACTATACTACTTCCATCTCTAAGTGGAACCCTAGGCTCCAATTTGACACTCAAGCAACAACACCACGAGGAGAGGACGTAGTCATTCTTCAAAAAGAAGACCTACATAAATCTCAGTGTTATCTATTTTTTTGTACTAAAATTTTCTATTGTTTTTTGCTTGCTTGCACTCGTGATTATTTTTCAAGACTCGTGATTGTTTTTCAAGAAGAAGTTTCACTATTAACAAAGTCATATTTGACAAAAAAAAAATTTTTTTTTTTTGACAATTTTCATTTTTGCTCCCTAAACTTTAGTGTTTTTTGTAATTTTACTCTCCGACTTTGAAAACTCGTAGAAATGCTCCCTAAATGTAACGCGCCAAATGCTACCTAAGAATAATATTAGAAAATTAACATTAGAATTAGTATAAATAATGTGATGAGATAACAATTTCTTAATTCTAATATTATGTTGAGTTATTTTCATAGGTGATGCGACGAGGAACTCGATGTGCTAAAACAAAGTTCATCCCAAATTGATTAATTTTTTTTATGATGATTTATTAATTTTGTGTGATGGCTTAGATATATATATATATAATAAAGAAATTATTACATTTATTTTATATTGTTATACAGTTATCTTATATGTTTATATATATACACTATATGTTTAAGTATATTTTATTTATATATATATAGATTGTATTGTATATATGTCTTTATATATACATATATATGTTAATTATTGTTAGTCAATGGTATATATATATATAATATTATATGCATATAAATATGTATGTGTATAGGAAATCTGAAGGAGGATATGAAGGGAGGGGATATCAATCAAAAAATGAGAAGGAAGAAAAAAAAATGGAAAGAAGATAATCAGAGGAAAAGAGGAAAGTAATTACAGCAAAATAAAAATAAAAATAAAAAAGGGGGAGGGACGTGTAAAAAAAAAAGAAAGAAAGGGGAAAGGAGAGATTTTTGCATTCCATTTAATCTGCTAATTACATGACAACTTTATTTGCCCAAAATGACAGTCCATAACCAAATATTATATTAGAAAATTAATTCTCAATTAAGTCCATAATTGTCTACTCTTGCTTTTTCCATGCACATTCTCTTCCAATCCCTCTATGCCTTATTCCGTCTCCTTCACCTCCACCTATATGCCCTTCATCAACTAGTCACTAAAACTCCATCATCAATCTCTTGATTTTTCCTAATCTTTGGAGCCGAAATAAAGATTCATCGAGGTATGATTTGTTATTATTTGATGATGATGATTTTATTGTTTGTTTTAGTTTGGGATCCTTCGAGAAGTTCGATGATTTTCTCGATGAGTGTCTTCATGTGAGTTTGAGGAGATAATAAGAAATATTTATCGAATGATGATCGAAATAATGGCTATATGGTTGATTTTGTAAACAAGACCAATTTAGGGTTTTTGATTTCTTGATTTATGATTTCATTGATATGGTGATTGAATAATTTTATATGTTCGAAACATGTCTTAGGTCTGTTTTGTGTTTGTGTATGTATGAATCATATACAATGTAGTGATAATTTTTTTTTATATTTTTAATGATTTTCTAATTTGACCGCTGCTATTGGAATTTTCAGATTCTATGATAAGTTTTCGAAACTGCTTTTAAGGATGCAAACAGCCTCCATTTTTAATGAATCTGATATTGTTGGAAAGCTCTAGATGTTATTTTCATTTGAAATTAGTTTCATATTATTTGGAACTATATGTGAATTTTTATGATTTTTCAACGAGGTAGAGATTTGGCTGCCAGATTCTGTACAATTTTAGCAGTCCGTTTTCAAAACTATTTTTGAAGATCCAAACGATCTCCGTTTTTAACAAATTTGTATTGTTAGAAAACTATGGATGTCTACTTTTATTTAGAATCAGTTTTAGATCATTTAGAGACATATTTGAATTTTTGTGATTTTTCAAATAGGTAGAGGTCCGGCTACCAGTTTCTGTAAAATTTTAGAAATCAAATTCAAAACTAGTTTTAAGGGACTAAACGGTCTCCATTTTTTACGAATTAGGTACCATTAAAAGATTTGATGTCTATTTTGTTATAATTAGTTTAGGTCTTTTGAGCTATATAATTTTTATGAATTTTTGAAGGGACAAAAGGTCCGACTGACAGTTTCTGTAAAGTTTTGTAATTTTGTGAAATTGTTCAATTTTTATGTTTTGATGTTATTAAATGATGAAAAAGGACCTAATAGGTACTGTTATGATACGATAGATATATTTGATGAATTATTTTGATCTTTTGTTGATTTTACTGTATTTATTATCTATGGCATGACCCGAAACCGCAATTGCGCGTCATCATTAGAAAATTTGAAAAGTTTAAGTAAGGTGTTTATATAAGTACATTCTCACCTGAAACATGAATTAAAGATTTAAAAAGTATATATTTTAATGTTGATAATAATATTTTGCTGTTCTTAAATAATACTTCTCCTATGATGATGTTTTGATGAAAAATATATATATTGTATGTATATGTATTTTATGTTTTAAAATGGCATTGTACACCATTGATGATGATGATGACGACGACGATGACGATGATGTTGTCCGAGGAGTGGACTTTTGTCACTGTTGGTTTGGAATTTGTTACCCCCACCCTTTTGTGACTAACGCGCTATAATGGTATAATGCCAGACCCAATATATGACGGTTTTAAAAATTAAAAAGTTTTTAAATGATATTTATATATATGATGATAAAAGAAAATTGCTTATTTTATTTTATGAGATTTAAATATCTTACTAAGCGTTATATAACGACCATTCATGAACCGTTACAGTTAACTTATTATTTAATCATTCATCTCTTATAAAATTGCGGAAAATATTAAGCTTGAAATAAAAATCTTTAAATAATGAAAAACTTTACTTAGATAATTTTAGAAAACTCTAGAAATTTTTTTTAAAACTATATCAAAATTTCCTTCTTAATTAATATTTTTTTTAAAACTCAATTCATGAAATAGAATTTAAGTCCATATGAATCATCCAATCAAATAATAATAAATTAAAATCTTAAAACTTTATTTGAAATTAAAAATGTTCATCTCATGATCGTTTTTCCCGTTTTCCTATAACATATCGTCCAACTTCCGCTCCAAGCTCCTCCAACACTATATCTTACCATTTCATTTATCTGCAACATTAATTAACTTATAAAAGTAAGGGGCTTAATAAGACACTTAAATCTTGCAAACATACATTATATTTTTTTTTCTTTTATCATCATAAATATAAACATCATTTAAAAACTTTTTAACTTTTAAAATCATCATATATTGAGCCTGGCATTATACCATCATCATCATCATCATCAAGGGTGACAAAAGTCTACTCATCGTACATCATCATCATCATCAAGAATGTACAACGCCATTTTAAAACATAAAAATATATATATAATATAATATATATATACTTTTCATCAAAACGTCATTATAAGAAGAGGTATTATTTAAGAACATAATAACATCATCATCATCAACAAAACATATACATCTTCAAATTTTTAATTCATATTGCAGGTGAAAGTGTACTTACCTAAATGCCTTAATTAACATTTTTAAATTTTCCGATAGTAACGCGTGATTGAAATTTCGGGTGCTTGTCTTTAGAACCGTTAATGCTATGAATAATAAATATAGTAAAATCAACAAAAGCTCATAATAATTCATCAAACACATCCATCATATCATAACAATGCCTAATAGACCTATTTCATCATTCAATATCATCAAAACACAAAAAACGATCAATTTCACAAAATTACAAATCTTTATTAAAACTGATAGTCAGACCTCTCTCTCTTTAAAAAAATTCATAAAAATTCATATAAGACTCCAAATGATCTGAAACCAATTGCAGATAAGGTAGACATCCATATCTTTCTAACGGTACCTCGTTAAAAAAGGAGACTGTTTGGATCTCAAAAATAGTTTTGAATCTAATTACTAATTTTACAGAAACTGACAGCTAGACCTCTACCTATTTAAAAAAATCACAAAAATTCACATGTATCTCCAAATGATCTGAAACTAATTCCAAATAAAAGTAGACATTTAGATTTTTCTAGCAATATCAAACTTGTTAAAAACAGAGACTGTTTGGATCCTCAAAAATAGTTTTGAATACTCATCACTAAAATTTAATAGAATCTGGCAGTCTGACCTCTGCCTCTTTGAAAAATTATAAAAATTTACACATATCTCTAAACAATATGAAACTAATTTCAAATAAAAATAGACATTCCAGGGCTTTCCAAGAATACTAAATCCGTTAAAAATGGAGTCTGTTTGAATACTTAAAGACAATTTGGAATACTTGTCATAAACTCTGAAAATTCCAGTGACAGTGGTCAAATCCAAAAATCATTAAAAATATATAAAAAAAAAATTATCACCATAATGCATATGATTCATACATACATACACATGAAACAGCCCTAATACCAATGAAATCATAAATTATATATATTTCTAATATATAAAATTATTCAGTCACCATATCAATGAAATCATAAATCAACAAATCGAAAACTCTAAATTTGTCTTATTTACAAAATCAACCATATAGTCATTCTTTCGATCATCATTCGATAAATATTTCTTATCTTCTCCTCAAACTCACATGAAGACACTCATCAAGAAAATCATCTAACCCTTCGAAGAATCCCAAACTAAAACAAATAAATAAAATCATTATCAAAATACCTTCAAATCCTTTTGATTTTGGCTTGGATGAAATTGGACGTTTGGGTGAATTTTTTTTTTTTTTTTTTTTGTGGCTTGTGCGTGTGAGGAATAGAGAGAGAGAGGGAGAGAGATGCAAAGAGTGAGCATTGAAAAAAAAAACAATTGCAGACTTTTGGATTTAAATTGGAAATCAATTGAAGGTTAATTAGTTGGAATAATGAGACCAAGGGCTATCATTAAAAGCTAATTTTGAGCAAGGATAACTAGTAGGTCAATGGAAAATATGGATGTCAATTAATAAGATAAATGTTTCCCTTTCTCTTTTCACATTTTTTTTCCTTGGCTCCAATTACTTTCTCTTCTTCTTTTTTTTTTTTTCCCCTCGTATATCTTCTTCACCATACAACCACATGTAATACATACATACATATATATAAATATAGATAAACATGTATATAGACTTGATCATAATATAAGGTACAATCTATTTCTATTACAATTAAATAAATTCATAACATATATTTTATAATTGTATAATAAAATATGGTATTTCTATGCAATATATACATAGTACAAAAATATACAATAACATATATATATATATATATATATATTTTAACCATCACACAAGCATCACATAACCCATAATATTCAAAATTTTGGCATGAACCTTCAATGGCACCTCGAGTTCTCATCACAGTCATCTATAGAAAAAAATTTTAACCCAACATAATATTAGAACTAAGAAATTGCAATCCCATCACATTATCCATGTTAATTCTAATATAAATTTTATAACGTTATTGTTAGGTAGCATTTGGGGTATTACAATAAATCATTAGACACAAAATAGAAATATGAAGTAATACAATCCTTTCAGAGTTAAGATATATTCTATACCTGATTATTTGATTTAGTTAAATGGAGTAATTAAACAAATTAAGTATATGCACTTGGATATACATCAATGTTTTCTGTCTTTGAGGCCCATCTCCGATGATCAAAATAAGTCATCTCGTCAATTAAAAGTAGACACTCATAACAAGCTTATAAAAAACAAAATGCTCATCTTTGTGACACATATTGCGAAAAATGAATTTAGACTATCACCTTTTAATTATCTTTTTATATGTACCATTCAAGGTTTTAGTAAAGAATATTCCAAGATTTTATTTTTCTTGTACACAATCAACATATGAAAGAAAAAATGACAGAATTGATAACATGAAATAATGTAAAAGCTTTAATTGACTCAAATTGTAATAATTATGGCATTATAAGACAATCGTACATATATTTACAAAAAGCAAATTATAAATAATTTGTCCACAAGTATAGCCAACCACCATGTGAAGTGACACTCTCTATGAATATTCATTATTAATGCTTGTTTTAAGTAATAATTTCGTTTGATCTCTCCTATTACATCTTTATCCGTAACTTCCGTTAATACTTCATTAATGACATACTTATGATCTAATCATTAATGTAGAGTAGGGACTAGATGTCAAGTACGAATTCACTCAAGCTTTTGAATTAACAATTCAAAGGAATATTGTTAACCTTCTTAATGAAATTGTGAATTACATGTCTATGAATTAGCATTCCGATCAATTTATTATATTTCTTCCAAAATAATATTGTTGATTTTTTTTTTTAAGTAATATCACTCATTAGTAAATTAAAAGACATAACAAATGGATATGAGTTCACCGATCACTCGGGATTGAGGTCAATTCATAAATTATCTATAATTAAGTATAAGTTCCTTATTGAAATAGGATGTGAGTCCACCAATCACTTAAGATTGAAATCAATTCCTATATTGGCTATGTAGGGATAGAATTCTTTATTGAAATGTATTTACTCAAAAACTAATTCTTTTATAGCCTAATCTAATATATTTCTAATGCGTAAATATTTATACTTTGTGATTAACATTACAATGATTCAAATAAGATCATTCCACCAATTTGTAAATAGACAATACAATCTTATCAAAATAAAGTATTCCGCTTTAATTACCGATTGTAATATTTTCTTTTTCGCTCTAAATTGTAAACTTTATTGATTTATATTAAGTCCTTTAAGATAATGTCTTCTATCTAGCTCGGAACACATCATATGTCTAATTATTATATTTACTAACAAATATGATAGTGAACAATTATGATCTTTAAACATATGCACAAACTTCATTTCAAATTGGACGTCATTATTGCCCGGTTATATAGGGCATCTCATGGATTCAAAAAGAAAATTTTCTCCTTTCATTGATACTATTAATAATTCTGCAGTTAAGATTACTAACCAATTAAAATTACACTAGCTAGAACGATTCCTAATCAAATAATAACACAAGATTCCTTGTCCCCTAACGAATGCATCTCTTCAATTATATCATATATAATCGTATAAAGGTAAATAAAATATTAATAAAATTTGGAATTTATCCCTTTATTTTTACATAATTAGCTATACAGCTAGAAACTTAGTTTTTAAATTTCACTTCTTTTTTTTTTTTTTTTTTTTGACAGAATCACGTAAACCAAAATTGATAACAGATGGGACAGCGTGTGAGACTGAAAAATATTTTGTAGGAAGGTATGCAGAGCTTATTATGGACCATCGTCAACGGGATTCTGTAAGAAACCTCTTGCTGCTATGTGAGGTGAATGTTTTTGCTATATGATATCTCGTATGTAGGCATCGAAAAAAATTAATGTTTCAACATGTTTGAGTTAAATAAATCGTTGTATAGCAAATCAAATTCACAAACCCGAAGGAATCTGAAGAGATGAAAAATAGCTAATGGGAAACTTAAACATTTATTAAAAATGTTTATATATACTAAATCATCCATTACAATGTAAAAATTAAAATTAAAAGCTAATGATCTTTTAGTTGAAAATTTTTGTGATTAAATTATACTATGCGATCTTATGTAACACAATAATCCCATATAATAGAAAAAATACAAAAACACAGACTTGATACAACACTAAAATAGATTCATTAAGAATAGAAGCTATTTAAATTTAATATGATCATATCCATAGTCCACACCAAGTATATATGTTCCCATCACCATGATGAGCTTTTCATGATGTTTAATTTAAAAAATCATATCTGATTGTTAATTCAAAAAGCAGTAGATAAGCGCCAATTTCCATCACCATCATGAGCTTTTCATGATGGTTAATTTAAAAAATCATATCTGATCGTTAATTCAAAGGCAGTAGATAAGCGCTAATTCCAAAATAGTAAAAAAGGCAAGATCTATGTCTTATGGACTACACCAGTGTCCAGTACAAAGCTCTGAATGCCAGGGCCATGAAGTAGTGCAACGCATGGGCGACGTGCAAGAGGCCCTATTAGCAAGCTACTGCGGTCGGCCCTACCTTAAAAAATTAAGTTTGTGTTTGATGTACGGATTTGGAACTTTGAAATGAAATTTTTTGATTGAATTTGATTGAATTTTTAAAAATTAATTATAATTTTTATTAACTTTTCAGGAAAATATAAAAATTATGATGAAAAACTTAAGTTTAGACCTAAAAGCCAAATTAAAGCTAATTTAACATTATTATGGGTCAATGACCCATGCATCAAACACTGAACTAACAAGACAAATATTAATCTTACACACGCAAAGTTACTACATTTTTTAATTAAAAAATATAGTATTAAATTGCTTATTTAGTACCTAAAATTTTAACCTTGTGTAAAAGATTGCCACAATAATCCTTTTGGATAATTTTTTAATAGAATCTATTAGTAATTTGATTAAAAAAAAATTGATGCTAACTATAAATTCTGTCTAAAAATTAATAGAAAAAACCATTATAACAACATTTTAATATTTTATTATCATTTCAACTACAAAAAAAAGAACATGAAATATCCATAAATTGTTAAAATATTATTATAATAATCATTTCTATTAATTTTTAATAAAATCTATTAATAATTTGGTCAAAAAATAATACTAATTAACAAATTCCATTCTAAAATTAGCATAAAGACTATTAACGGATTCCGTTCTAAAATTCCAGTTACGAAAAAAAAGTTAATGAATTAAAGTTGACAAAATTAAAAGTTTAAGGACTAACCTAGTAATTTACCCTTTACTTAATAATAAACCAAAAATGAATGCACATACTAAATATATATATATATATATATATAGTTATTTATTTATTTATGAATGCACATTATTGAGAATCAGCAAAGAAATCATTTTTTCCCCATCAACGGCAGCCAATTTACAACTTACACACAACAGAAACTTTTACAAGGCTCTACAACAGGAACGTAATAAAATCTCAAGGAAATAGGGACAAAGGGGAGCTTTAAAAAAATGAATAATATAAGAAAGGAAAAGAAGAAAGGAGGGTACGAGGGAACACAAAGAAACATTTGAGTCTCGGAGTCGATGAACAGTTCATCCGGATTTGAATGACCATCAAAACTTCAGATTGGTCTTCGAAATTTTGCAATCGTGAATCATATCAAGTATGGCTTATCTTTTATCGTTCCTGAGCTGGTTGAAGCCGGCCTGCCCGTTGTTGATATGATCTTCATCCCAAGAGGCATCTACTGGAGGAAGTTGGTACTCATCCGGTTTTAAGGCCAATGCAAAGTCAGGCAGTGTCGGTGCTGTCTCCATGATTCTGCAGTTAACATGCCCATAACCGCAGGTGTATTACATTACCGTTGGTTATTTTTGTCAAAATCAATAACAACCATTTCTAACCAAGCAAGACTTACTTTTCATAAGAGTAAAGGTCCCGGTTTATCCGTACTTTGCTTGATGTATCTTTCGGAATTTTCTCAGACAGATACTTCATGGTTCCCCAAAGCGGTGGATTTCTGCAACAAACTAACAAGTATTAGTTTCTTTTCTAGATATCGAGCCAAGTTCAATCTCGAGACAGTAAATGCTAGCTCTGTGATAAGTAACGCTCACATCTAATTTAGTATAACCACAACCAATATGCAACGACTTAAAACAAATATCACTACATACACACAGGAGTTATTTATCAGTATTCAAGTTGATTGCAATAAAAGACGAGCCAAAAGGTCGCTCTATAACCAGGTTAGATGATGGAGGCCTTGTGTTGATTACTGGGAAGGAAGCTACTCATAGAAAATGTCATTACAAGATAAACACCATGCCTCTGCGTCAAAGTCTTGTCCAAGTAGATATGGACACACTACTGCATCCGGCAACTTAGACTTTTTGCGGTATCTTGTGGAAAGCCAGATAAAATAAATTAAAAATTCTTCTCAATATAGATCAAAAACTTACAAAACTTACAGTTCACAAGTTTTAAGATTTTAAAACTAGTCCTAAGCGTAGCCTAAAGATTTAAAATAGACATGAAATTATGCAAAGTCAATCAACTACAAAAAGTTCTATTAGGGGAGAAGATTTCTCAAAAAGCATATTCCACGGGCAAGAAGTATTGCTCGTCCCAACTTCACAGTTTACAGGTCTATCATTTGCATGTTGCATCTGTTGCTACTACAGACTAAACAGTGCATATACCAATTCTACGTGCTATAGATTAAGGCATTAAATATTAACTGTGATTCTCTAGTTACAGCTAATTGTGAGCACATATAAATTGGAACACATAGATTTGAGAGAGATATTTAGAGCACGTATAACTTGGAACACGAGAGAGTGGAGGAAGGTACCTTGACAAAGGAGGAGCTGCATTAAATGCCTCGCATGCCCTCTTACTTTCTTTGAAATACTCATCCGCTGCTTGCAGAGCAGCTACAGCCATTCCATGAGATTTTTCGGTATTTCCCTCGTCAAGGATTAATCCATGATAATAGTATGCCCCAGCCTGGTTCAGTCAACGGGTAAAAAAAATGAACACAGGTGATAGCTTTGTTTCACTCTATTTTGCATGCTATGAACTTCGACAGTCATTAACTGAACAGGAACGCCACAAGATCCTAGTTAAGAAGCTACTTTCAGTCTTGTCCAATTACATCCAACTTCAGAAGAGTTTCCAAGTTGTCTATAGAAATCAAGTTTATAACAAGAACAAGATGAGCACTCTGAAGAAAAAGGACTTGCACAAGAAGATTAGTAGGCAGTCAAGAAGCATACAACATTCAGAATATATAACATACCTTGGCATCGAGGTATTTCCACTTCACGAAAAGACGATGCTTTTCCCCCCAACCATTTGATAATGGAAGGTTCATTATATTATCTTGAGCCTGTAAAAGCAAATTACAATATAAGCAACTCAAACTTCGGCATCATCAAATGCACCATGATTCATGTGTACAAAATTATGTCTATAATTCACTGTTATGGAAATTAATCAAATATGTTAGAAATACAAACCGTTTCACTTGTGGCCAGCAGAAATTGAACATATCAGAAACCATGAACTATTCAAATCTATATAAAAGGAAAAGAACAAACATTTCCAAGTACTAGGTAGGGTAAAAAAAATGTGAAATTTTGTAGTAAGGTAGAGCCTATATTAAGAGTAAAACAATCTAGTAAGCTCCTTTACTCACTGCAAAATATAGGATCTTAACATCGATTCTTCATGCAAAACTATTAATTCGAAAGGTTCAAGTGCTAAAATTTGTTGGCACTAGGTTTACTTATTCAAAAGATTTTTTTTTTTTTTAAATATATATATCAGCAGTTACCTATCCAAAACCTATTTTCACAGCATAAGTCAAAGTTACCCTTCATTACTTTTAAATTCTTCCCAAAAAAATGAAAAAATAAAAAAAGCCTCTAAGAACTTTATCATAATCTTTACAGTTTATATAGCATTAAGGCTTTAGCTTAAAGTGGTAAATACGTAGGGGACTATATAACGTTTAAAGATGTGCCCATAGTTATTTAAATGCTAATGTAAATGTGAAGATGTTTTTCATATCACAAGTCATGCATATCAGTCGGAAAATATCCATACCTGCTGCCAATATTTGACCATCTCACATGCAAGCCTTCGCTTTACTGCAAGAGTGGCTTTTGCGCTATCAATTGCGATTCCAAGCTGAATATCAACACCCTATGACAGATTGAGAATAAGAGTCAAAGATAATCAGAAACAACAAATTCAGAAATATGCCAGATCAGATGCAGGTGAAAGCCTTCAGCTAACGCCCTAACTTATTGTTCACACAAATGTGAGAGACCATCGCTTTGGTGTACGCCACAAAGAGAAAATATTACTTCCATCTCATTAACATAAACGGTTAAACAGTTGCACTGGTAAAATCATAAGAAGAAAATCAGCATAATTCTTTAACCATGAAGCATGACTTTGGGAAAGAGGAACGAAGCTTTCATCAGCTCAGTCCCACCAGAGAAGGTTATTACCTGTCCTAATGCTTGTAAGCAAAGTGCTCGAAGAACTCCTTCTGCTAGGTCTACTGGTAGGTTTCTCCTACAATCACAGCCATGGAAAAGAATGAAAGATTGCAATCAAAACACCAAATAAGTAACAACTGTGAAAGTTTTCTGGCTAAAGATTGCAATCATAACACGAAATAAGTGTAACTGTGAAAGTTCTCTATCTAAACTAACCTGAGCTCAGGAGACAACTGTGGCAGCACATGCCGTACAGCACAATCCAGGTATCCTGCTGCCTTCAAGAAAACATCAACGGAAGCTCGTCTGTTCTCTGCTGCAAAATAACAAATTTAGACCAGTACATGTAGGATCAAAAACAAAAGAAGTCATACGGAGCTCAAAGAAATGAAGACCTAAGCACAAAAGCAAATTATTTAACCTCAATAGTGACAACTATTGCTTCAAGTAATAACTCAAATATCAGAAATGACTTTTTATTGGTGAAGAAAATCCATTAACAGTTAAAGGTTTTCTCCTTTTAGTGTTGTAGTGCTACCTCACCATTTGAAATGATGCACTGAAGACCTATAATTCTTGGCCAACCATGTCAAATGCCAATATTAAGATTACCATACCAGTAATTATTTAATAGTATCCTAGCTACATTGTCTTTGAACAGGAGAATATAAATGTTTTGTAGAGACGAGCTGCGCTATTTGTAAATATCTGTCAGTATCTATCTGGAATAACTCATGGAAATATATGTAAACAACATGAATTTCAGGCAAAAACAATGTAAAATATTGAATTCCGTTGCCACTTGCCAATACATTTGTTAAGCTTGTTAGCTTCACATACATAGTTAAGTTTCCTAAAAGCTTAAATTTATTGGTATAAACGCGGCATAGAACTGGTCATTTGTCAAGTCTTTAAGCAGTCTTAGTTTCCGTATTTCTTGCTAAATATTCAGTTTTATGTTTCAATATTGATTTCAGTAGTCTCCTAGTTCACATTAGGTGGACTATTAGCAATCAAAATTATGACACTAATTTGTCTACAGGTTCTTCCTGTAATTTATAGGAGAAATCAACAGACATGTTCTAGTTCTTTCTCATACTTTCTCAAGTATCCAAAGAAATATGACTTGCTATATAAGAAACATGAGTATAGATACATACCCTTCCAACCTTAAAGGTAATCGAACTTGTGACTTACAACAGGTCTCGGAAGTAAAAATAAAAAGGAAACATGTATTCAGATCTATATGCCCATACAATATACAAACAAATATTCATATATCCAAGTGTGCCTAATATTTATGTCTTTATATACACATGCAGATTGTCGAAAATATAATCATAAAACATATCAAGGAAGCACCAAGCCTTGGGGGGCAAATTGCCAAACATTAGAAGTTTGGGGGGTAAATTGCCAAAAAGTTACAAGTTTTGGCGCATCAACGCGAAGTACCCAGCCTATCAAGTGGCTACCTATTTGTTGCCAATCATTCGGGACAAATTACACGTACTACTTGAATACAGCTAGTTTGATTTTTAGGCAACTGATTCAACATACAGTTAAACACTATGCATCGCTAGTAAGTCTTGCAAATTTCTTTATCATATTTAGCCATGAATGCTCAAATTTAAATTTTCAAAAACATGCAGCATACCCTTTTGTTGCCATTAAAAATGAGAGAGAAAGAAAAAAGGGACGATGGTAGGAAAGAAACACAAAGAACCAATACTGTAATCTTAGTCAGTAGCATGTTGCATGTACCTTCTGATACTTTTGGCTGATAACCATCAGCGGATGTCCTTGGAAGAAGCAATAAGTTGGCCTGTGATAACGACAGCGTTGCCATCAAATGTAAAACTGACAACACCTCATACCAAGCATTAGACATGGCTGTTTCCTGCAAAATCATCCTTCAAATTAAGCCAGAATTTCTTCAATAAAGCAGCAAAGTATAGACTCTGACAAAATTTTCCTCTACAAAGCAGATCATGAAATTTGTCAACATTCACACCTCTGCATCGTCCTCCTGATTTATCCATACAAACTGCACCTTATGTTGTAGCTGGCTTCCTTGACAGATAAACTTTAAGGTCAGGATTTATCCAAAATAGCAGCAGACACATTTTCATGAAATAACATCAGACACACAATTTACCATCTTTGACTAATCCCAGAAGAACTGGCAAATAATCTTCAAGAGCCTGCTGAAGATCAGCTAACGTTGAACCACCTGAATATAAGAATTTGATGCATATTAAAACCTGGATTCACAAGCTACTAAAGAACAACAAAGCCTTGTCTACAACAAACCATGTTGGGTTTTTCTCCTCGTTCTTGTAATTGTCGGACCCTCTTGGCCAGCCATTACTACTATACGAGTTCTTAAAGCAGATAAGCGTTCCACTAAACTCTTGGATAAGTGATCACCGAGTGATTGTGAGAAATCAACAGGTTTAGGAATCCTTAGACCGGGAACATAGACAGAAACTTCTCCAATGTTTCCTGGTCTCCTTCTATTTCCTCCAGTATCCTTCGGTGTCGAAAATACGCATCCCATATCCTGTTCCTTGCACAAACTGTTGATAAAAATTAGTCAATCAGCATCACCACAAGAACTGAACTTTTGCAATACACATGCACATGTAAATAAATGCTCTCAGCTCTTTGTAACCCCCACTCTCACATGAAAAAATGGGTGTTTTCGGAACAATATGCAAGTAACAGATTTCCATGAATATGAACCAAAGACAAAGGATGATTCATAAAATAAAGTGCAAAGATGAAGATGGAACTCACACGGAACATTGAACATAAAGAGTGACCAACGCATATGGACTAAATTAAATGCCAACCAACAAAGCACAACTTGTAGGTGGTTCACGAGCACTTTCCAAAATGACTCTTACTAGAAGCCTCCTTAGGAAATTACAAAATAATAAAAATTTCTTGATAATTTTAACTAAAACAAATAATTTTCCCTATTTCTTCTCTCCATTTCCAGGAAAACAAACAGTTTCGTAACAATTTAGTTAAAATAAATTTCCGAAACTTTACTTACCAAAACCTTGTACTCTGTAACGGGTTGACTAATCAATCAGACCTTCTAGTAATTTCTGCAACATGAGATTCACAATGTTTAGAGAGCTGGAATTGAGGGGGAAAAAAAAAAAGGCACCTAGCGGAATCACATGTATGGCATGAGTCATTCCCATGATGTGTAGTTTCTTGTCAAAACTTCGCATTTTCCTCTCACTATTTCGTGATTCATATTTCATAGTGACCAATATATATACATGTATATATATATATATACTTATATATACATATACGCATATAAAAGTGTAGTAACCGCTCTATGCACCTCCATTCCAACAACACGAAAATCATTAAAGGGAAATGTAAAACTTA
The DNA here is from genome assembly GCA_025413485.1 of Ficus microcarpa. Taxonomy (NCBI): domain Eukaryota; kingdom Viridiplantae; phylum Streptophyta; class Magnoliopsida; order Rosales; family Moraceae; genus Ficus; species Ficus microcarpa. The sequence goes on along the minus strand of CM046380.1, from coordinate 15,882,710 downwards.
AGCAACCGAAAATTCAACCAGGAACTTGGATTTTCATTTTTGGTAACCCCTAAAGATAAAGCAACTCAAATCTTCTCAAATAAAATATGTCAAGAATCGTCGGAATTTGAGAGTTGCAAGTAAAGGCTTCTTCAAATAAAGGAGCAACGCAAATAAAATATTAGCTTTAAACATAATAAAATTAAATTAAAAAAAAAAAACCAGAAATTCAGCTTCAAGAAACAAAATTGCGAATTTTCAACTCCAAGCACTTCTAGATTTTCCACAATCTCGTCTCTTCCGAAGTCGAAGTTGAGTCAAAAACAATGCAAAATCCCACTCCTCGAAAAAATTTTCTTTCACGAATTTTCCCACTAACCAAACAAGATAAATTTCAAACAAAGACACCGTGAGCTTACCATAAAAAATTGTCACAATTCTTTAATTGAAGAGCATACCAAACTCAATCGAAATCACCAAAGTTGAGAGATTCTCGAACAGAGAAAAAAGGGGGTAAAACAAAAAGATGAAAATTTGGAAACAAAATTTTTTGAGGAAATTCGAAAAAGTTGGAGCTCTGTGTTTTTGTGAATCGTGGGAAACAGAGAGAGAGAGAGAAGAGAGACGGAAAAGAGAGGAGAGGGCCAATACTTTTTCTGCTTTCTTCTTTATTAATGAAAAACAAGATACTGGGGGATTAGAATAATACAACTAGCAATCTTTAGCAGAATATAAGCCTTAACGTCCCTTTCAATTTGGTCGCATATATATACACATAACTATATAGATATATATACTTATAATATTAGATACTTACATGCTTTTTAATATTTTTTGTAGAATTAATAATTGTGTTTTTTGTCAAAAAGTAGAGGAAAAACTTCTACCCTTTTGGGCTATGAAGCTCCAATTCGATGTTTGTGTCTGGCTGTCTTGGGACCCTTTTCTCTTACGTCAAACTAAACAACTAACTGTAATATCGCCTTTAATTTTACTTTTTCTATTTTATAGTTTTTAAATCAGTTACTTAAATTACTTCACCCAAGCAGCTTTGCGTACCAAACTTCAAAAACGAATATATTATATACAATAACAAATAAATAAAAGAATTCCGTTATAATAATAATCTATTACGAGTAAACACTGTAACTTGGTTGATACTCCATTTGAATTTTGTTTTTAAACTGTGGATGGTGAAATCTATAGCCGAATTTGTATCGAGAGCCAATGATCAATTTGGACATCGATTGTTAGAATGATCCGTCGCCTAGGGTTGATATATCAGGTTATGTATGAACAAAGAAAGTAAAGTATGGAAAATAAATAAAAAGACACAGATTTTTTTATAGAGGTTCACTCATAATCTTGTGGGTTATGTCCTCTATTGATGCTACAAGAGCGTTCACTATGTATGTAGAAAAATACAAGAGAGCATGTGTAAGCCAAGAATGGAAAAAATAAGAAGTTGGGGGAAATCAGATACAGGAAAATAAGAGAAAATGCCAGAATTGAGGAGCCAGAATTGAGGAATTCCGGTGATGTGAAGGCAACGCATGGCGGTGGAAGGATTCCTGTAGCGATTGGGCTCTCTCTCTTGGTCGATTTATGTGTAGGGTTGCTATAAATAAGCGATCATGGGATGATGGGATGCTCTCTTTGTAGGTGATGATCGGATGAGGGGATGTCTTGAACGTGTGAGAAAGCCTCCTATGTATAGGCTTTGATGGGAGAATCCAATCACAGGTTAAATTCAAGTTTGAATGTGAATTTGAATAATATTAAGATTATCCACTCCTTTTGTGGTAAAATATTGTGTTTAAATTATATATTTGAATTATGAAGTCAAATTTAGGATCCGTTTAGTAAATGAATTTGAGTTGGAAATTTTAAGTTTCAATAGTAATTTTTATTGACTTTTCAGAAAAAAAAAAAACTTTTTCAGAAAATAACAAAAAGTGATATGAAAATTTTGAGTTTGAATTCAAATCCCAAACACCCCCTTAAATATATTTCGAGCTGGAAAGATTATCCAAATCCTAAAATTGATAAATAGGTAATTATGAGAATTATTAGAAGATTCCCAATTATTTTCAAATTGAGACTCATCAGTGATTGACTTAGGAGTCATCTAGATTATCTGCCTGGTGATCGTTTGTGACTCATTGGGGAGTCACTCTCTGGGTTGGCTGATGACTTGTTAGCATATCTAGGCTGATTCTTTGTCTTCAAACAATCTGAATTGATTTGTTGACGGTAAGAGATGAGATACAAAATTTGACTTCAACATAAACATTATTTGAAAAGTTTTACAATATTTTCCTTCAAAAATCTTAATTTGTTGTTTTATTCTACTTTTCAAATCTATGATTTTAACAAAAACTAGTATATGATTATAATATATTAAAAATTAATTATCATATTGACCGATTTAATGTTGTCTCGTAGTGATTGTAGTGGAACGATTTTTTTAACACATTACTAATAAAATTCTTAAAAGAACTCATTATTATGTTATGGCGGGAAAGAATATCATCAGTACAGTTGTAGTTGAGTGGCATTTTCTCACTTGCATTTTCTCTACTTAAAAATATCTAATGGTGTGATAAGTAACTATTGTTACACTCAACTATCTCTTAAAGTGGTCAATTGTAGTTAGATCAAGCGGTCGTATTCACTAGAAGGTAATAAAAACAACCAAGAAAATGTTGGTAAAATAAGAACTTTAGAGAAGTAAATAATTAGAGAAAAGTAAAAGAGAAATATTGTTTTAGATTTTTGTTTGCAAAAAGAGAAAATGCAATTTGGAGACTTCAACAAGAGAAAAACATAATGAAGAATCCTTTATGTATTTTGTATTATAATTGAAAATTTGATTCATAGATAACTCAATCGCATATTTCACATCCCAATACATAATCAAAAAATATGGATTTTAAGCTCTTAAAAATTCACAAAAAGTAATTTAAATAAACTAAGTCTTCACTTTGATTTCCAAAAGATTATTATTATAAGTTATCCTAAATTGACAAAATACTTTTCATAGCCATTTGCAGTAAACGACTACTTCCAATATAATTCGTGCAAATAATTATGTGACTAAATTACAAAAATAAGGCAAGCCTAGTACTCATATAAAATAAGGCACATAATATCTTGAAATAAGAGAAGCGAGAATAAAGAAGAGTTAATTCATTCAAAATATTAACACTACGAAACAAGAGAATCAATATCACAATTAAGACACTCAACACATAATCTCATCTCTAGCCTCACCAATGGAAGAATTAGCCTAATTTGCTGATCATTTTCATAAATTCTAGAAAGAAATTGTGAAAATAAATTGCAAGACAAAACTAGAAAATGAAAAAAAATGTGTCTTCAAAAATACACTATGTGACAACAACTCCAAAAGCCTTAGCTGATTCCCCAATTTATAGAGTTTTGGAATGCTAAGGTTAAGCTAAAAGCAATAAAATTCGTGAGAGAAGTGCTAAAAAACTTATGCAATGTGGGGAGGTTTTGACACGTGGCACCCTCTTATTCACGGCGGGAGAAAATGGGATCAGATGTTAAGTTAGTGGGGGAACAAGGGTGGACCCACACGCCACACGTCACACACGGAGTAGAGGAAATGGAGCGCTGACATCAGCTTGCAGAAACCCGGGACCCACACAGGGAGGATGAAGGCTCGCGCGAGTGGCGTGTGTGGGAGAGAAACTCACGATGTGGTTGGTGCGTGCAACGGACGTGCGCGAGAGACGAGCTGGGCTGGAGAAGAAACGTGGCAGGGCCCTCACTAGCGCAGCTCAATGGCTCGGATTCGACTTGGCTGGGCAACTTCTGAAGCTATTGATCATGCTTGGCTTTTGAGCTGAAATTTTCCTTCTTTTTCCTTTGTTTAATGGCCCATTTGGTTGCTTCTTTAAAATAAGCTTAAAAATCAAAATAAATTAAATTACAACTACATATTTTCAATCTAAAAATTTGTAATGAAATCATAAAAATTTTTAATTAAAAATCAATTTATTAATCAATTAAAAACATCAAAAAGTACATTTTTGTGACTTATCCATCTCGATATTTCTTTTTTCCTCTCTCCGACATAACTGCTTGTTAATTTGTGGGTTTTACGTTTTTTTAAAGAACCTTCTGGGGTTTTTTAATTTAAAATTTGTGGGTTTCCAAAAGAAAGAAAGATTTATAGCTTTCTACATTTTAAATTCGGAGCATGGTGGAAAGATCAACAGCTTTTTCAACGTAAACTAGGAAAAAAAGGAACTAATAATATGATTGAAAAAGTTTTTTTTTTTTTTTTTTTTGAAATAGGTGCTACTAGGAAATTACAATGTTCAGCTATATATAATGTTTATGATGCACATATTATATATAGTGATTTAGAAAGTTTAAAATAAATTGCCAAAATTAAAAAAATCGTGACAAATTTAGAAGATATAAATGCTAAATACCTAAGTTTCTCATTTAAAAAAAAAAATCTATAAGATAGCAAATAAATCTTACTAGCCAGTAGGTAGCTAAAATGTTTCTTAATCTTTGAATTTCTCTTGTAAAATTTTCATTTATCCGTCTTTTGTCATCTAATTAAGAAATGCCAACTATTAATGAACTTCATTAAAATAACGACAAGCTGTGGCTTGTGGATTGTGATGTTCCTCTTTCTCTCTCTCCCCCCATGTCAAGATCAGTAGATCACCTGCATATAATAATAATGAGTTTATCTACTTTTTGTTTTCTAAATTATAGATCAAATTTCATTTATTTCATATTTCTAAATTTTTTTCATAGCTTATTTCTTAATCATGCCCTAACTTATATAACATTGAAACTTACCCATTAATTACAACTTCTTGCATATGGTTGTCACATGGGTTTTTTTTTTTTTTTTTTTTTTTTTTTTTCCATCAAGAATTTAACAATAGACCAAACAATAGGATTAACTTTGGACAATTTCATAAATCGAGAATTTGTTCTGTAACATTATAAAAATCATTCATCAAAATTGGTTTTTAGCCTATAATTTAGGAACTAAACGAGATTAATCCAATAATAAAAGGAAGCATGAAGTAATAACGAAACAAGAGAAAAGAAAAAAGGAGCAACGATTTGGTTAAGCGCGGAGACTTTGCTCAGTGAGAGCCGAAAAGGAAAAAATGGGATAAATTTTAGGTCATGAAAATGAAAAACAAAGAGAGGAGCTTTTTCTTATTATGTTTGGTACAAATTATCTACTTTAATCCCTCTACATTTGAATACAATAAAGTCAGAGTACTTAAATCCTTCATCCAATTTATTCACCACTCTTTTCTCTTTTAACAATTAATAATGAATATCAAATTCTTTCATTAATCAACTCATCTATCTTCCTCCTTTCGCTTTTCTTTATTCAAACAAGCTCTTAGTGTCATCTGTGTCTGTCTTAAATCCTATATTATTAGTACTAATCCATTTGCTTAAGGATTTGAAATCTATACGTGCATGCATGTGTCTTGAATCTTATGTTACTTACAAATGTATGAAAAGATTATGTTAAAATAAAAAAATATAAGTACACAAACATACAATTCTAGGGTGAAACAATATTTTAATATACAGAAACATGCCGATATCTTCCTTGTCTCCCTTTCAACTTACTGAAAAAAAAAAAAATTAATGAAACTAAAAACAATTCATTTTGAAGTTGGACACATGGGGCAAATCTTTCTCTTTTCTGAATAACATTTTTTTTTTTCTCTAGGGAACAACCAGTCAAGTATGCGGTGAGAAAAACATAACAAAAAAGAACAATCAGAAGAGCAAGGATGGAGCAATCTCTAAAATATTCCATAAATTATTGAACTTTCACACTCGCAGTCATTGCATGAAAAATAATTTACTCTATATTTGGCAGGGGAAAAAAATTATAAATATATATAAAGATTTCGCAGAACTATCGGTTGTCTAGTGCGTCATATATATATATATATTTTATATATATATATCACGGTTGTTCTTTTTTTTTTTTTATTACTTGGACAAGAATCTTGTGCACATGTCTTTGAATGACACGTGTAAAATGCAAGTGTGAGTGTTCCTGATTATTTTCTCTTTTTATAATAATTTAATTAAACACACTTACAGAATAAATAAAGAAAGGACAAATAAAGTAAAACAACAAAAACAAAACTAATATATATATATATATATAAGTTTACATGATGATAACTTAATTGCTACGTTACGGAAAAAAAATTAATGCATCGAAAATAAATGCATTCGTCCTTTAATGGATTTCTCCTTTTAGAGAAAAATCTTTCTCTAAATGGAAGGCAGATATTAATATCTTTTTTTGTTTTTCATTATTATCTGAGTGCGTTGCTAATGTCAAAATTAAAGGAGTTGAAGTCTGACTTGGCGCTACACCAGCCGCTTACCTAAAATTACCATGCCAAAAGCAAAGCATGAAAAATGAGAATCCACTATCCCCTTTCTTTAAAAGAAGAAACAGAACAAAATGAAAACAACCCGCGGCCAAATTTTCGACCATTTCCTAAACTTAGCTAGCTATTTGCCTGTTCCTATTTCTGTCATTATTGTCTTTTTTTTTTTTTTTTTTTTTGTGAACAAAAAACAAATATTAACGGTCCACCTCGTCTCCATCTCCTTGTCTATAGAATAAATCTAGAAACTCATCCATAAATTGAAAAGAATTTAATTCAATTCTAATTTAATTATGGACTTATTTTACTACACCAACAGTCTGATGCCCTATTTTTTTTTTTTTTTTCTTTTCTTTATGAAGTGGAATCACAGGCTTTATGCATTTAGATAGGTATATATGCGTGATTACACTAAAACCTAATGGTATCGTGAACAACGAAGTTAGTTTATTATTTTATTGGGACATTTATAAGAAAAATATAAAACTTTAAAAAGTAAAATTGAGAAAAAAAAATATATATTTGAAAAATTCATTAAAGGCAGAAGCTCCCACTGAATCTAAATGCCTCAATCCTGCCTAATATCACCATCATAACTATATGTGTATGGGTGCATGTACGTACTGCATGCATTTATGTTCTTTAAAATTCTTTTATCTCCATTTCATGTAGTGCGTTCAGAATTACTTTTTTGGGAACATTCACGACTACTGCTTGTAACATAAGAGTGGAGACAATTTATCCATGCAACATATATATATATATATATGTATTATATTATATCTATACTATATATTTTTCACTAAAATATCAAAATATTGTCTTTAAATTTTTTTTTTCATTTTAGGTATTTTATTATTTTTATCTATTTTTAGATATATTTTTTATTTAGATAAAAATTTTTAAATTTGTTCAATGATATACATGGCACATATTTTTTAAACTAGTTTGTTAGTAATGAACCAATTGTCACATCCTGCAAAATGATTCTTTTTTTTTTTTTAAGTACGGATGGAGATTAATATAAACTAATGTAGCCGTACCTATAGAATATTTTAAAGATACCGCTGCCAGAAGTAGATTAAAGTTAGTAGTTAGAGATGTGCACCCAGATTATACAAACGTCAATGTACTATTATTCTTCAATATTAAATTATAGATTTTATTTAGTAGAACGGGCATATATCCATCACATCACTAAACATGATGGTCCATTTTCTATAGAGTAAAATGCCTCTCATTGAGATGATTAGGGAATATTATATCTCGTTTTTAATTATTAGATTAATTTTTCTATGCGATTTCTCGAATGAATTAGGGTTCGCAAACAACTATACCCTAATGTGCACTTGAATCATGCATTGCCCCGCATGAACATGCTGTGGATGACTAGTGTGTGACATAACATCGCATCATCTCGACCTTAACATGTGACAGATGCAGCCTCACAATGACGCGGCCTCCTCTCCGCCCCCCCCCCCTCCCGCCTCACCCCCCTTTCGCTGTCATCAATGAGGCCTAGTCTAAATCAATTTATAAGAAATTTGAGATTAATTGTCACTTATTAATTAATTAAGAAATATGGTATTACAGCTATTATTTGATTTCTTAATTTTGAAAAGAAGCGCTTTCCACATTCTCAACACTCCACCGCTACGGCCATTGTCTTATCAGAGTTTTCTCCCAACACCGTGATAGAGTTGTGACCATTGCCACCTCTGATAACACCATGATAACAATGTGTCTCTCCGACACTAATATTTTGTGTGTGATTCTATTGATAGAAAGACTTTTTTTTTTTTTTTTATATTGTAGATTGATTCGAGGGCGTGTTTGTTGAATTTGGTGTTGGGCCAGATCAAACTGGCAAATCTTTCTTGTGATTTATGTTTTTATACATATTAGCACTTTGGTAACACACTATCCATAACACAGTAGACTACCTCCATAATTGGTACCGATCAGAATTTTTTTTTTTTTTTTATCACATCATAGTACCTTTGGTAATAGACATCATACATGACTCTACATGTAACAATAATATGGTTATAAGTATAGTCTAAATAATTATACACATGACTTTAATATAAAGTATAAATTTCAAATCCCGACCGAGTTAAAACTTGATCTTGTAAATTACATAACGTCTTATGTATCAATTAAGGGTGTGTTTACTTATGCATAATCGTAAAAAACATGAATCGGAGTGAATATAATTCGGAGTAGATATGATTTAGAATGAGGATTCAGAATTCAAATAAGTTGTTCGTTTGGTTCTAAGATTCGGAATTGGAGTCACGTATGAATCTCATTCATGTATTTACTTGAACTCAGAATCTGAATGAATTGTTGTAAATTTACTTGTATATCTTTTTATTTATTGTGATGTCAAAAATTTTTTAAAAATGATTCATTTTTTTAAAATTTATTATCATGCTATTAATCAAAAGTAAAATAATTATTATGATATTAAGCAATAAAATTAAATTATGTACTTTTTTGTCTAAAAAATTAAAAAGAGTAAGAAAAATGAATTAAAATGCATAAAGTATAAAAAATATAAAAATAGAAATATAATATTATATTATGATAAAAAAGTTGGTTTATTTACTCTAATGAAGTTAATAATAATTAGGACAGTTATATAACATTAAGTTAATAAAAATATATTATATTTAGTTAATAAAAATAATAAAAATAAGTTGTTATTAGTTTTCAACAATATTTTGCAAGTAAACTAAGAATAAAATAGTAATTTAATGTTAATAGTATAATAAGAGTCACACTCTGGAGAAAGGCAAGATATTATCAATCTTATTACTCAATCATAAATTAGTATGACGCCCATCATTTTCACGTTCATTTCAGAGAGAAAAAAAAAAGGCAAATAAATAAGATATTTACTCTCATTCTATGTTCACACTCTTTGTTCCTAATAAATAAACATGCAATAAGTTCAATTGATGCATCAACTATAAATAAGCATCTACTTAGTTGTTGACAAAGACAGTTCCTCTCTTTATTAGTGGGTTCAAATTTCGCAGATGAAGACATATCATAAACGACATAACCCAAACCAATGCATCTTCCACGGTCATTAGCCCGGAAAAGCGTTTGAAGTATATATGTACATAAATATCTATAGATATTTTATGTAGACACACATATAAATACACCTGTTTCAAAAGGAGATACCTTTTTCAGTTTCCTCTCTGACATGCCGCTCACCTGATATTTTCATACACAATGTATGCTAGGTGGACGCAAAGGAGAGCTTCTTCTTTCATTTTCAAAACTAGACCCCAAAAAAAAAAAAAAAAAAAAGCAAAAATCTGTAATTAAAGTCGATAAATTGAAAGAAGATTGAAAAGGCTTCTTTCAACATCTTGTGGACTTAATAAATCTTACAAAACGGTGATCAGGACTATACGGTAGGTAAGTTATAGTCATAGGCCAGTGTAGTAATTGGTTTTGAACACACCAAAATCAAAATGACAAAATATTTGGTTCCAGCTAATAATAATTTAAAATAGGAAGAAATGGACTAAAATAGACAGAATTGTTTGTTAGTATGTATTATATTTAGAACAATAAATCTCTCTTTGTAAACATTTTATAATTAAGCTGTCGGTTTCTCAACGACGAACATGACTGATTTTTTTAAAATATATATGGATCTGTTTGGTATTTGAGTTGAATTTGAGATGAGATGAAATTTTTAATTTGATTTAAATTAACTTTTTAAAAATAGTTATAAAGTTTGTTGACTGTTAAAAAAAATTAAGATGAAAAATTTAAGTTAAATTTGAGTTAAACTCATTCACCAAATATAGACTATATATTAATATTTTAGTTGCATCTAATATAACAGTTTATTAGGGGCATAGTTTTTTGTTCATTCGCTTTAAAAGATGGACAAAACAACAAAATATAAAATAATAATAATAATAATGTTATTTACCAAGAATCATCTGATAAGAAATATCTCCGGAAAAAGACAAGCATGCAATAACAAACACATTAAACAAATAATTATATAAATAATCATATAACATATCTTACATTAAAATGGCCTGTCACACATTCACTCAAATATGAAAAATCCGATTTAGAAAAGTAGAGACTGTGGAAGAATACTCTTAATTAGTAACTTAATTAAAGAATTCAAAAGTGGAAAATCAATTTTACGAGAATTTTTTTTTTTTTTTTACATTGACATCATAAAAATCCCAATAGAAAGAGACTCATTGCAACAAAAATTACACGTGTTCCCTTTCTGATGGACGACACAAAGACGTTGATAGAACATTATGGATAAACCTAAAAATCCCCCCAAAAAATAAAAACATTTTGTCCTTCTTATCCTCTATTTATTATTATTATTATTATTATTATAGTTTTTACTTTTTTCGTATAGGTTGGGCAATTTTAGAAGTAGGTCCTGTCTACATCAGCTGGACGGCTGAAACAAAATACCCAAAAAAACGCAAGCACACCGTCCAAGGCCTTTAGACCTTCCACGTACCCTTACACTTGAGCATGACGTCATTCATTCAAAATCTAAATCCAGCTTCTCATTTGTTCAGCGCCGGTGATATAATATTATTCTTGAGTTTTTGAATTGTAATTTATAGTTTTTTAATGAAGGACACGTGGCAAGAAATAGGGGGTCCGGGCACGTGCTGCCGCCGTTTTTGGGGGTTGCGTGAGCCTGCGGCTTGCATGAGAGCACCAAGACGGCGCGGTGGAGGTGATTGTTGTGACCGTTCTTCAACGCGCGACACGTGTTTGTAGGTCAGGTCAGTTTTATAATTTTTTGTGACTGTTATTTGACTACTTGACACGTGTTGGAACGGTCAAGGCCAAGATGATGTTACTAACTGCGGCAACAGCCAACGAAGCTTAAAAAGGTCATTGTAATTGTAGAGAGAGAGAGAGAGAGAGAGAAAGAGAGGGCATCACAGACAGGTTTGGCGGTCGAACGGGACGAGACTCTGTAATTGGTGACACGTGTCTCCCAACCATTTTCTTTGTTTAGAAGCTGAGTAAATCATGTTCTTTGTTGGCCTATCGCTCCTTACTTGTCTTCTGCACCAGCAATTGCTTACGTTTGGGAGTGAATATTTGGAGTCACATTTGTTTGATTTTTAAAATATTTTTGTTGAACTTTCAAAAAATGAAAAAAAGAATTAAAACATTTTGATTCTCATTAGGAGTGACAATTCGTGTCGCGTGTCGGGTTCGTGTCGTGTTAGAGCCGTGTCGATTTTTTTCTTTCCCGACCCGAACACGACCCGTGACTCGAAAACGACACTAAACCGTCACAAGAACACGACATGAACCCGTTACGGGTGGACACGACACGAACCGAAATTGATCCGCGACACAAAATTAACCCACAACACGAAATTGGCCTGCGATACGAAATTGACTCGTGACACGAAATTAACACGAAATTAACACGAAATTGACACAAAATTGATACGAAATTGACCTACGACAGGAAATTGACACAAAATTTAATACGAAATTCCAGGGTCGAGTATATTACTTTTATTCATCGATGGGGTTAAAAATGTGGACTTTTAAGACCGCAAACCTATGATTGTAGATTATGTTGTCTATAGAAGTTAAAATAGGCACTCGTACATTTAATCAACCCCTTTTTGGCCCTTTCAAGTTTTAAGTATTAAAATATCCTTGGATTCTATCAGTTTTTTTTTTTTAAGCGTTTATAGTTTATGTTCTTAACTAATCAATGATTGGTTCAAACTCAACGGGAAAAACATTGGCAAACATGAGAGCTCCACAGTGACCCACCCCTGTCTTCGGCACCTCGATCTGTGACGTTCTAAAAATTTATAAACTTAATTTCATGAATTATTATTAAGGATTTCCTTCATTCATATATTTGTAATGAATTATTTTGATAAATATCAAATTTCAAGATCAAAAATGATTTTATATGTATCATCATTATGATGATGTCGATAATCTAACAATGTTGAGATTTTCTATTTAAATGAAAAATTATAGATACATAGAAAATGAGTTGAACAACATATAAATTTATACGAAAAATTTATTATGTCATATTAGAGAGATAAATGTTAATTTTTGGAAAGGAACCCCAACTATTATTAGTAGGCCAATTTGATGACCTTAATATTTATTTTGGTCATATCAATATTTGAGTATTGAGATTATGATTGGGAAAATTATTGTTTCACATAAATAGGAGATGAATGGCTAAGATTGATTAGGAGTAGATCTAAAGGGGGAGGATTAATCAATAATTGGGAGTAGATTGGAAATCAATGATGTAAATTTCATGTAAAAGGATCCTAGGCAAATCAATGGTCAAGTTTTGGATATTAAGTGACCAATAAGAGGTTAGGTGAAGGATTGGTGTGGTGGATGATAAAATAGGTGAGATCAAAGATGATAACACTTAATCAATGGATGGAAAATTGAAAGAAATAAAATTTGAATTAAGATGAAAGTGGTGTGTTATGCATGCATGCAAACACAAGTGAGAATTGGTATAGTTAATTTAGGCAAAAATGACAAAAAACAAGTACTTCAAAATGACCCAGAGGTACAAGTTGAAGGGGACCATTTGTCTTCATTTTGTACAACAAAAATACCACATCAAAAACCCTTTCGAAGTAGCGCCATTTCAAGCTAGATATCAGAAAGTATTTTTATTTTTATCCCTCAATAGACAGCCCCCATTTAAGACATATATTGGCTGAAAATAAAACCTAAAATCCCATTTCATTCTCATACAAGTTAAGCTCAAAAACGTAGCTTCTCTAGCCACCACCAAGCTCAAAAACCACAAACACTATTCTACATCTCCAACACCCCTCTAGCACCCTCCTCCCTCCATTTTTAAGCTCTAAGCAACCTTATTACCAAGTTCGAAGAAGTGTGAAGCAAATTTAGATGATGTGTTACTACTAGAGGTAACCTAGTATTCTCTTTGTGTTTTGGTCGTTTTTATAGAGCTAAGCATGTTATGTAGTTATAATTTTAATGTTAACTTCTTCCTACCCAGGAAAAGATTTTGAGAAAAAATTTGGAGGTCCGAGATCTCAATGGATTCACGGAGTATATTGGTAAGAGCTACGAACTTTCTTAGACCTTGTGGTTGTTGTAATAATATGGCATGCGTTAGAAATTTTGGCATAAAAAATAAATTATATGATAAGATTCTGCATAGGATAAGCTTCATTTGAGACTTTGGAATCACTTGGTTTGCTTATGTATGTCTAAAGTTATGTGCATTTGAATTTGTGACACAAAACTAGAAGAAAAAAGGAACCCCTAGAGTACAGTCTAGTCATGGGTTTTATGAAATCTGAACCCCTTAATCTCAAAATTTGGATTATAAGTTGTAGATCTAAAAATTAGATTCTTTAAGCTTTCCAACAAGATATCTTACGCCTCAAAAGCTTTCCAACAAGATTCTTTAGGCTTTGCAATCACTTGGTTTGCTTATGCATGTCTAAAGTTATGTAAATTTTAATTTGTGACATAAAACTAGAAGGAAAAGGAACCCCCACGGTACAGTCTAGTTATGAGTTTTATGATATCTGAACCCTTTAATCTCAAATTTTGGATTATAAATTATAGATGTAAAAATTAGCTTCTTTAAGCTTTCCAACAAGATATCTTATGCCTCAAAAGGATAAATATGTAATTTTTGGTGATTTTTATAATTTAAGACTATTAACTGAAAGGTTTTACTAGAATCCTGTACCGGCAACGAGTTTTGTATGTTTTGGGTTAGTAAACCATATTTGTTTTAAAAACTATTTTTCGTCATAAACGAGACATTATAAAGCTTTTCAATGATATATATATATTTTCCTTATTTGGACTTGTAAGTAAATTGTTATGATTTTTTTTAGGTTTAACCATAAATTGGGGAATATGGTACACATGTAAGACTAACAATAACAAAACCTTGTTATACGGCATATAAAACTCCAAAACATAAGATAATAATTTTATAGTTGTAAAGTAGACATCTTCCGATTTGAAATGAGATATCATACGTTTACAACGGATAATACATAAGTTTTAATAAATCACACAACATTAGATTGAAATATGATAGATTAAGGTTTTACTATGGGACATTAAGAAAGTTATCAAGCTTTCCAAAACAAGTTAACAAGGTTTCCAACAATTTATCAAGTGTCCAAAATAGAATTATACACAAATTTAAATAAATCATAAAAGTTAAAATCTCACATCGATAAAATATGTGAGATCAAAGATGATAACACTTGATCAATGGATGGAAAATTGAAAGAAAGAAAAACAAAAATAAAAATGGGAGAGTTAGAGGGAAAATTGGATATTACTAGTCAAAAAGTAAGAAGATGTTTGAATTAAGATGAAAGTGGTGTGTTATGCATGCATGCAAATACAAGTAAGAATTAGTATGGTTAATTTAGGCAAAAATGACAAAAAACAAGTACTTGAAAATGACCCAAAGGTACAAGTTGAAGGGGACCATTTGTTTTCATTTTGTGCAACAAAAATACCACATCAAAAACCCCTTCGAAGTAGCGCCATTTCAAGCTAGAAATTAGAAAATATTTTCTATTTTTATCCCTCAAAAGACAGCCCCCATTTAAGACACATATTGGCTGAAAATAAAACCTAAAATCCCATTTCATTCTCATACAAGTTAAGCTCAAAAACCTAGCTTCTCTAGCCACCACCAAACTCAAAAACCACCAAAGTTATTCTACATCTCCAACACCCCTCTAGCACCCTCCTCCCTCCATTTTTAAGCTCCAAGCAACCTCATTACCAAGTTCGAAGAAGTGTGAAGCAGAGTTAGATGATGTGTTACTAGAGGTAACCTAGTGTTTTCTTTGTGTTTTGGTTGTTTTTATAGAACTAAAGTATGTTATGTAGTTATAATCTTAATGTTAACTTCTTTTTACCTAGGAAAAAGTTTTGAGAAGAACTTTGGAGGTCCGAGGTCTTAATAGATTCACAGAGTATATTGGTAAGATTTACGAACTTTGTTAGACATTGTGATTGTTGTAATAATATGGTATGCATTAGAAGTTTTGGTATAAAAAATAAATTATATGGCAAGATTTTACATAGGATAAGCTTCATTTTAAGCTTTGGAATCACTTGGTTTGCTTATCCATGTCTAAAGCTATGTGCATTTGAATTTGTGACATAAAACTAGAAGAAAAAGTAACCCCTGGAGTACAATCTAGCCATAGGTTTTATGAAATCCGAACCCCTTAATCTCAAAATTTGGATTATAAGTTGTAGATCTAAAAATTAAATTCTTTAAGCTTTCCAACAAGATATCTTACGTCTCAAATGGGTAAATATATAATTTTTGGTGATTTTTATAATTTAAGACTATGAACTGAAAGGTTTTGCTGGAATCCTATACTAGCCACAAGTTTTGGTGTATTTTGGGTTAGTAAGCCATATTTGTTTTGAAAACTGTTTTTCGTCATAAACAAGACATTATAAAGCTTTTCAATGATATATCTTTTCCTTATTTAGACTTGTAAGTAAATTGTTATGATTTTTTTAAATTTAACTACAAATCTGGACACATGGTACATATATGAGACCAACAGTAACAAAACCATGTTATGCGCATATAAAACTCCAAAACATAAGAAAATAACTTAATGGTTCTAAAATAGACATCTTACAATTTGAAATGAGATATCATATATTTACAACGAATAAGTACGTAAGTTTTAATAAATCACACAACATTATATTAAAATTTGATAAATTGAGATTTTACTATGGGACAGTAAGGAAATCGTCCATACTAAGGTTTAAAATCCCTGAGATTTTGGAACATAAATTAGAATGACATAAACTAGATACTTCAAGCTTTCCAACAAATTATTAAATGTCTAAAACAAAATTATATACAAATTTAAATAAATCCTACAAATTAAAATCTCACACCGATAAAACGATTAAATATTAAGAATGTGACATAAGAGTAAGTCATAACATATGAACATAAATATTGATCAAATAAGTTGGTATTTAGTGTATGATCAAATAATGTGAAAAACTCTAACTTTATAAAGTTGAATGACAAGTTTGTAAATAGACCAAGACAAAATAAATTAGAGGATTACTAAACATACACCAAGTAACTACCGTAGCCTAACTAAATGCTCATAATTAATGGGATTGGACTTTAAAAGCCCAATACTAGATGAAAGATAATCCACTGGTGACTTATTTTCACCAATGTGACATAGATTGATCAATTAATTAATAAATACAAATAAAAATATAACAAAATGTAATTATGCTAAGAAAGTTAATTAACAATTAATAAAGTAATTAATTAATTAATTAATTATAAGAGCTAGTGATTATTAATTGTGTAGGCAAGATTATTATGTTAAGTAATTACATAATTAAAATGCATGATTAATTAGATATTAATTAATTATTAATATCTAACATAATTATTAATTAATAAATGAGAAAAAAAATATTTAAAGAACTAATAAATTATTGAGGATATAATTACTAATTAGTCAATAAAAATTATGCAATTAATTTATCATTTCTGAATCAAGTAATAATTAATGATTACCTAATTAATTAATTAGTTATTTAATTAATCAATTAATTAATCAATTTGAAAGCTTTTTAAATACTATGTAAATACAAATTTGAATATAATATTTATTATTTAGAAATTTCAGTTTTCTCAGTTAAAATTTTAATTTATTAAACTCTTCATGTAAAATCATGACTTGTTTTGTTTTTTTGTTTTTTTGTTTTTTTTGTTTTTTTTGTTTTTTTTTTTAAAGCTCTATATTTTCAAATAAAATATAAACAAGTATTAGGACTATATTAAATAAGAATAAGTAAGTTAATTAACGTTTTGAAAAGTTAGGTTGTTATAGTTAATATCAGACCTAGGTTCCTACTATCCTATCTTACATCATTTCTACATCAATTTTAGCCTATCCAAGCAAGTTAGAATTCTTTTTACAATTAGTGGTTGTTATTAACCTTAATTTTATAACTAGGTATTCCCGTACTATCATTATGCCACCGATTAGAAGATCATCATCCCAAAACACACTTCTTAGTGAGCTCGATATCAAATAACGACTGCATTTTAGAGAGTCAGACCGGAGTGCTACTACGAAGAAACTCATCCGGGAGATTGAATACATCACATAAAGTCCTTATACAGCTCATGTGGCAAAACACGGGAAGCATGGTCAAGACTAGCAATAATTTAGTTGAGGGGTGCTCCTACTAACTTTATAAAGTTGAATCATTAGTTTTTAGATGGACTAAGACAAGTAAACTAGATGATTACCAGATGATCATTAGTTTTTAGATGGACTAAGACATAGTAAATTAGATGATTACTAGATGTATACTAAGTGACTGCCATAGCCTAACTAAATGATTGTAATTAATGGGATTAGGCCTTATAAGCGCAATACTAGACAGAAGATAAACCACTTAATGGTATACACTAAGGTAACTTATTTTCACAAGGGTGATATAGATTGCTCAACGAATTAAGAAATAAATAATTAAACTAATAAATATATAAAAAATGTAATTATGCTAAGAAAATTAATTAGTAATTAATAAAATAATTAATTAATTGCTTAATTATAAGAGTTAATAAGTGATTATTAATTTTGTATATAAGATTATTATGCTGAGTGATTACATAATTAAAATGCATGATTAATTGAGATTAATTAATCATAAATTGTTAATATAATTATTGATATAATAATAGATGATTAATTAGATATTAATTAATCATTAATAACTAATATAATTTTTAATTTTGAATAGTAATTATTAATTAATAAATGAGAAAGAATATTTTAAGAACATAATTAATTATTGGGAATATATTTACTAATTAATCAATAAAAATTATGTAATTTATTTATCATTTTCCAATCAAGTAATAATTAAGGATTATCTAATTAATTGATTAGTTATTTATTTAATTGATTAATTAATTAATTAAATTTAATTAAATAAATGATAATTTGTAGAATTTTATTTAACACTTAATAATTAATTGAAATTAATTGTTAAGGTTAGTTATGATGCAAGTAAATTAAGTTCAACTTAATTTATAATAAATATATAATCTTCATCATTTTAATGATGAAGTATTATTAAATCAAAAAAATTATCTAAACTTACGTAATATGAATTACAATTCCCTAAGTTTAAACACATAAGACAAGTAAGTACAAAACCTCACCTACAACATGGAACAAAATATTTTTTTTAGTTGATGTTTTATGTTTGCTATGATTTTCTTTGATAATATGATGAGTATATGAGTTATATGTATTGCTTTAATTAAGTATTTGTAATACATAATTTCTCTTGAACTAATATGATCGATATACTTCACAGATATTTATGTCATAAGAATAAATGTATAATGACATGTAAATCTATACATTGTCATTATTAATAAGAATAATGTTAATGAAAAATGAGATTAAGTGTTGTATCAACATCCAATTAGTGAGAGGATATAATAAGAACAAAAGTTATAAGTTATGACTTTGGAGGTTGTTAGAGGGTCGCTCGTCTAACTCTCTATTGGTTGTGGATATATGGTATGACATAGGGGCCCTTAAGTAGAGAAGATATATATAATAAAACATAATTAAACACATTTGATAACATGCATTTTCAACATTCATGTTGTGACGTGTAATAATATGATTTATGAAAATTTTTTGTAAGATATAGTTTGTACTTGCTAAGTAAAACTCATATGTGTGTGTTCATACTGTAGGTAACGTGGTTAAACAGCCCACCACTTAAATGTTTTTTGGACTGATAAAGTAGTGCGGAGACGATGAAGGAAGGGAGTGGGATACCACCAAGAATTTAATTTCCATATTTAGACTTCTTAAATTATTTTGTATCGATTATTTTTAAAACTATGTTTTCAATATTTCGGTACTACTAAACTAGTAGAAGTACTTAAAGATTTTAAGGTCTTTCATTTTAACTAGCATGACATTATAGCTTTTTAAATACTATCTAAGTAGAATGTGATATTTATTATTTAGAAATTTCAATTTCCTCAGTTAAAATTTTAGTTTATTAAACTTTTCAAGTAAAAGTATGATTTGTTTTTAAAAAGAAAAAAAAAGTTATGCATTTTCGAAATCAAACATAAACAAATATTAAGACAATAAGTAAGTTAGTTAACGATCTCAAAAGTTAGGTTGTTACACGACTATGACAAACAATCGCTGTAATAGCTACCCTTTTTACTGATTCATGATTTCCTCTTTAAGAAATATGAATGTTTATGTGAAATATTTGATCTGATTTTATCATAATATATCTGAGTTCTTACGATATTATAAAACTCGATAATAGCTTACTTAAGCCGAGTATGAGGCCTTTTGAGGAAAAGGGCAGTTTGAGAATTTATGATTTTATTTCGATCAAAATTTGACCAGGATGATTTAGGGTATGATTAAGACGGGACTACAGATAATAAACAGTATGAAAATTATACTGCGAAAAACCGTCATTACGAATGAAGAAACGAGAATAAGGTTGCTTAATAGCTTGCTTAAGCCGAGTATGAGGCTTTTGGAGGAAAAAGGCATTTTGAGGATTTATGATTTTATTCCGATCAAAGTTTGATCAGGATGATTTAGGGTATGATTAAAACGGTACTGCAGTATAATAAACAGTATGGAAATTATACTGGGAAAAACCATCATTACAAATGAAGAAGCGAGAATAAGGTGCGGAACCACTTTAAAAAAATCAACACAATATTTAGAGCAATAAGGACTAAGTGACTTCAAGTCCTAAGAAAAACCTATACGCAGTCCAGTTAAGTGCAGATAAATTCTGGACTGCAGTCCAATATAACTGAATTGTTATTAGTGAAAAACAATATTAGCATTATCTGAGTTATTAAGAAAATGGACTGCCTATTAAGGATAGTATTAAACATGGTCTTATTTGGTGACACCTCATTAAAGATAATTTGGTGATATTTGGAATTAAAAATTAAATGGATAATTATGCATTAAATGGGAGTAAAGTGGCTCTACCATGGCCGGCAACCTTAAGGGAGCATTTAGCAAATATTTTGTTTTTAGGGTTTGATGTGTAATTTTTGGAATAAAAATAATTCTAGAAATTTAATTATTTTTCACCTATAAATAGGTGGTGATGGGGTTGTGGCGAACAATTTATTTACACCCTAAAAATTTTAGTTCATTCTCAACTCTCCCTCTCACCCTTCGGAACCGAAAAAAAAAAAAAAAAGAAGAGTGGCTGGTTGTGTGTGAGTGAAGTGAGGAAGAAATTTTCTCAATCTAAAGCGTAGATCCACTCTTCAAGACCTAGAGGTAATCCTTTAATCCTCTAAGCATTCTAATAAGTCATGATCAAGGATTTAAATATATTTAAAGTTTGGGTTTGTAAGAGCATAAACTCACTCTTTTTATTTCTCATGCAATAATTTTATATGTTTAGTATGTACTTGATTTAGGGTTAGATGATGTTAATTGATAAGTTAAGCATGCATTTGATTTTATGCTTTAGAAAGGATTTGGTATTTTTGTATGCTTACCTTATGTTTGTGGTTTGTCTCCATATGCTTAAGAAGAAGCATTGTATGAATGATGATAATGGTATTGATGTATGATGAATGAAAAGTTAAAAACTAATCTAAAACCCTAATTCGGTAAGACAAGCAAAGATTACCTATTTGGGTTTTAAGTAAGATGATCGAGTGTACGAATGATAAGAATGTACGTAACGCACTGCATGAATTGATGTAGGCTCACGATTGCGACCGTTTGAGGTAAAGTGTGTGAATTTTACGTAAAAACTAATCAAAAACAAAACTGGAAATTTTCGGATCAAGTGGAACTGTGATCTGGAAATGCGATTTTGAGGCCTTTAGAGTTTGAATTTGGAAAAAGTCAAAACTGCAAAGTTATAGGAAATTGAAAACCCTAGGAGGTAACTCAAACAGATTTTGAAAAATAAACTCTAATGGCTTCCATTATTACAAATTTCTGAACCTGGTCAGCCCAGACTCTATGCACAGCCCGGAGGTTTTGAAATGGAAAACAGAGAGGTTAAAGGCAGAATCAAGTTTTGAGTTAAAAAAAAAAAAAAAAAAAAGAAAGTTGTAGGATCCTTCGAGATCTACAATTTTCATGAAGAAAATTTTTTCAAATTCAAAATAGATGTTAAGAAAAAACTGGATTTCCAAAACTGTGTAGGGTACAGGAAATTCCCACACAGGATTTTCAAAACAGTACATGAATAGGCAATTCATGCATATGCACTGATAACCAAATTTATGAGACTATTTTCAAATATGGTTTTCAGAATTTTACAGTTTTTACTATCCTTGTTAAAAAAAAAATTACAGTTTTTTAAAAACAGTTAAAAAGGTTAAAATTTTATAAGTAATTTTAAAAGAAAAAAAAGTAAGACAATATGAAACAAGGTTTTGCGAAAATAAAATAAATTAAGCCAAGTTATATGGTAGTAATAGTAAGACATATAGTAATCGAAATGGATACCAAAACTTTATTGGGCCTTGTACCCATGATTACTTACAGTAACCCAAGAGGATATCACTATGTTATGTTTGGCTTATATTAGGGTTACTTATGGATGTTGGTTTGGATACCAACATTGAATGTTATGGTTTATAGTAAAATAAAATGATTCTTATCTTACGTCCTTTTTGGAAACAGGAAGGTAACCTGTTGTTGTGACCTGTCGGAACAACAAACCCCGAATATAGCAAAACACACTACTACAAAAGGTGGATTACACGACGGTTTCAAAACACCGTCGTGTGATTAGAGGTTTACACGACGGTTCACAGAAAACAGTCGTGTAATCTTCGATCTAGTCGATGATTACATGACGGTTTAGTAACTGTTGTGTTCTACGAGAACCGTCGTGTAAATCTAGGGATTACACGACAGTTCCACAAGAACCGTCGTGTAATATATCGAGATTACACGACGATCCTTGGGACCGTCGTGTAATCTCCCCCTCCGGGATTACACGACGGTTCAAAAGGGACCGTCGTGTAATCCTGAGATTAACACGACGGTCCTAAAAAGGACTGTCGTGTAATCTTCTGGCTTTTTTTAACCCTATGACCAGCTGCCCTCTTTTTAATCTAACAGAACTATTCCGCAACCTCGAAAAAATTTACAGAGGCCTGCGAAATCACATCTCCTCCACTGCGACGGTCCAGTACTACCACATCTCTTATAGTAATTACTTGTAAGTAGGGATTATTACTTACTCTTCTTTTGAGTTATCAATTAAATTTATTTTGATAAATTATTGTAGATATCTAAAATGGTAAATTCTTGTTTTTTCTTTTCTTCTTTACAGTTTGATTTGTTAAATTATTTCGAAAGGTTAATATGTTGTATGTTAAATGGAAAAATCTTTATTATTGAATGAATTTAATAATCTTCAATTTCGATTTAGGTCGGGTTCTTGGAAATGAATCGAAAATGGATGTGGGCTAATAGATTGACTAGAAAATATCGAGATGGTGTTGAAGAATTTTTGTCTTTTGTCAAAACTCACATGAAGAATGATAAGATTCGATGTCCTTGTGTAGATTGTGGAAATCATAGATCTCACTCAGTTGATGAAGTTAGAAGACATTTGCTTGCCCGTGGGATTATTTGTTCGTACCAAACATGTACTTACACGGTGAAATGTGGAATAATCCAACATCGAAGAACAAAGGAAAAGAACCTCTTGCTGAAGAAGATGTAGGAGATAATTTGTTTGATATGGTTAATGATTTGGAAGAACAATTTGTGCATCGGCTGGAGTTATTTGATGCAATGATGAATGATGTCGAGTTGCCCTTGTATGACGGGTGTAGTAAATATACGAAATTGTCTGCATTAGTCAAACTATGGAACATGAAGGCTTCGGGAGGGTGGACAAATTCTAGTTTCACGGCTCTTTTAGAATTTCTAAGAGAGGTTCTACCGGTTGATAATAAAATACCGGCTAGTATGTACGAAGCTAAGAAGACCTTGAGCACTTTAGGAATGGAATATGAAAAAATTCATGCATGTCCAAATGATTGCTGTGACGCCCCGACCCACCCACCTGACACCCACGCGGGGCCGACCGCGCGGATGCAGGGCGCCGGAACCGTCACCTTCATACATAACTTACTATACTTTGGAAATGCGGAATAAATTTTTTTTTTTTTGAAACTTCTTTTGAACATCGTTTTAAACCTTTCTTTGAACTTCATAATTTGGATTTCATTTTAAAATCTTGACTTGAAACCCATACACTAAAATTGTGCATCGTACTTTGAAACATTTCATACATAACTTGGCTTGATACTTAAACATACATAAAAACTTCATAACTTAAACAATATGCGGAAAATATTGCGTAGTGGTATCCCACACCGCCCTTCACTTGCTGCATCATCTCCAAGCCCACCAAGTAAGGCTACAAGCCTTTTTATCTCTACCTGCAGTATGGAATATATCTGATGAGCTGACGTTCAGCAAGTACAAAACGCGATCTAACAAAACATTTTCATTTAAACATCTTGAAACATACTTCATCATAAAACATATGTATGAACCATTTATGTCCATTTATGCATTTCCTTTTAACTTGTACTTATCTTTCATATGGGCCCCATAGTGTACGTACCCTTAACATATAGCGCGCCTCTAGATACAGTTAGGGTTTGCAAGATCCCTAACTGCTCTAGGAAAACATAAGTGATTACACCCTTCCGCATCAACGAGAGGGTGAATCCATAACTTTAGCATAAAATCCTCCACCTTGGGGGAGGTTGGTACGACACTTTACTTGTGTATTTTTACCAAGTGGTTTATCATTAGTGAACATACCTTATGATGTCACAAAAATCATTTCTCATACATGCTCATGACATATTTTAACATAACATGGCCGCTTTAAAACATGGCATCGTTAAAATATGGCAGTCTTTAAAATTCTTTAAATCATGGCCTCATTTAAACATAATAGCTTTAAAACATAGCATCTTGAAAAGCATAGCATTTAAACATGGCATAGCATTTTCATATTTGAACATACATTATTATTTTCCATACCACAGGTGAGGTTTGTACTTACCTTAGGTCCTACGCTCTTGGCGTACATTCCTCGCGATATCTCAACAGGTTTATGTTCCTGTTTCAATCAAAGGAGGTGTAAGATAAGGTTAACTTATCTTACCATAAACCATGATACATGATGTTGGTATCCTAACCAACATCTATGAGCAATCCTAGATGCGTGTGTTGTATGTCCCCTATAATATCTATTGTAAACCTGATTGGTTACTTCCTTCATCTTGGGCTTATGCTTTACTTTTTCTTGGTTCATAATCCATTGGGTTATTA
This sequence comes from Ficus microcarpa, assembly GCA_025413485.1. Lineage (NCBI taxonomy): Eukaryota > Viridiplantae > Streptophyta > Magnoliopsida > Rosales > Moraceae > Ficus > Ficus microcarpa. Next base: position 15,857,818 of record CM046380.1, on the reverse strand, counting down.
TCTCTTCAATAACCCCAGGTCTTAGCCCATTTCATAAATCTTGGTATCCTTTAGGGTTATATTGGGTAACCCTAAAGTCAACTCTTGGTCAACCCAAGTCAACATGTGGTCAACTAAGGTCAACCCCCTTTGGGTTAAACGTTGGGCTATGGGCTTAGCCCAGTAACTCGGATATAATTCCGGTTACCGTTCGTAATCGGCTTGTTTACCCATTTTTACCTTAAAACTCCATTTCTTGATTTTTGGATAGCATTATATAATTATCTTCCAAAAATCCTTAAATTTGCTTGTAAAAACTCTTACTTCATTACTCTTGAAAATACTTGGCTAAAATCATCCTTTTCTTTACTTCTTGGAAAAACGTGGAATTTCAATTCCGAACCTTAAAATCCCACTCTTATTGAAAAATCTCATTTTCCTTTAACTTATGGAAAATCCCATTTTTCTTCAACTTGAACACTTTGGGTGAATAATCCCAAAACTCTTGTAAAAATTCATTTTCTTAAAACGGAACTTCATAAAATTATTACGGACTGAAAATCGCCATTGGAACGGTTTTCGTAGTCAAAATAACGGGTTAGAACACTTTACATTTTTTTTTTGAACATATTTTGTAAAACTTTGGTGCTTGGATTTTCGGATTCCCTGAGCACCCTTCTTAAAACCAACCAAGTCTAAAAATCGGCTCATAATCTGAAAAACTTGTCTTCATAAAAGTTGTAGCTCTGAAAAATGCTAAAATTTTCATGTTTTACATAAAATCTAGTTCGGCTTAGATCAGTACCAGTTTTTGTTTGAAACTGGCTGATCCTGAAAAACGGAGTGAAAACTGACCCCAGGGATCAGCCACGGGTTTTTATAAAAATGAAGGCCTTTGGAGCCTTATTTTGAGATTCTGTTCACGTGACTCTCTAGTAAAAGTTGTTCCGAGCAACTTTCATGTTTTAACTTTTACCCCGTTCAGCCTCTAAGGACCTGATATTTTCACTTTCCCAAAACTGGCCAGTTTCGACTCCGAAATGGCAGTTTCGGTTGTTAATCCGGTTTTACGTCCTAGTTCGCGGATTCTAACTCGACCGATCACATCGGGAGCCTATACACTAAACAAGCAACGTATCTAACGTCCCATGCATTCATTCTTGTCCATCCATCACACCCATGCAGCCCACACAAGCCGAAAACCTAAGACTTGGCTGCATGGTGTCTTGCTCTTGGATCCTTTAAGCTAGCATCACATTCATCATTTTTTTTCAACCAAATCAGCCACTGCCTTAGGGCTGATTTGTGACCAAAATTTAGGGGACTTTACTAACACATCTAGCATGCATCCTAACCATTTTTCAAGCATAAAAAAATCATGCAAGCAACATCATAAAATAAGCCAACCAAACCCTAACTCTATCAAGCACATACACCGAAAATCAAGGGCTGAAAATAACATGGACTTATGTCCTTACAAACCCATCTTGAATCATAAGAAAAATGCTTATCTTGAGCTTAAATCCAAGATTGGTTCAAGAAATTACCTTAACCCAAGTTAGGGTTTGAAAATCCTTTTGTTCCTCCTTGGTTGCTCACCCACGGATTTGGCTCCACCAAGGGATCCGAAATCCTCCTTCTTGGCTCCTCTCAAGAACCGAACTTAACCCCATGATCTAGCCCTCAAAATTTCCAGATTTCCTTCATCCTTTTCACTCTCCAAACCCACGGATTTCTTGCCCAAAAATGGGTTTCCATAGCTCACAAAATCTCTCTCTTTTCTCCCCTAGCAAACCGAACACCACACAAGCCTCACCCTCTAGCATTTTTCCAGATTTCTTCTTCTCTTTTTCCTCTCCTCTTCCCATGGATTTTCTAGAAGGAATTTTGGCAGCATTTTGCTACATTTCTTCAATAAAAATGTGGGTTTTCTATAGGGGTATTTATAGAGGAAGAAGTGCTTGGGTGATCAACTTTTCCTCAAAAAAAGGCTTTATCCCTTACACCATGTGGCTGCCGAATTTGAGGGAGGAAGGGGGAGTGGGAATTGATGTCTTGGCCCCTAATTCATGGCTTTCTCTTGCTTCCACATGGCAGCCAAAACTTGAGGGAGAATGGGGAGCATGTGGCCGGATTTTGAGGGGAAGAAAGAGACATGTGGTTGGTCAAAAGGGGACTTTCTTTTCCTTGCTTTTCCCTTGATTTTTGGCTTTGTCCTTGCTTTGACTCCTTGATTTTAGGCTTTTTATTTTGCCTTCCTTGTGCTAGCCGAATGTTGAAGAGAAGGGAATGAGCATGTGGCATGCTTTTGGTTGGAAAGGAGGGAGTAGTTGGCTAAAGGAAAAGGTGATGTGGTGGTTGGTTACTTTTTCCTTGATTTAAGGTTTATGTCTCCCTTCTTTTTCCATGTGATGGCTTTCCTCTTGCTTGTCCTTTCTTTCCTTGTGCTTACCGAATATGAGAGGAAAAAGGGGGAGGAGTTGGCTGCACTTTTTGGAGTGAAGGAGAGCTCCACATCTTCACTAATCTAGTTCACATCTAGTTAGATCTTTAGGGAGACATCATTCCTTAATTTAAGGCTTTATTTCCCATTCTTTTTATCCTTGGTTGCTTGCCGAAAATGAGAGAGCAAAGGGAGGGCTAAATGGTTCTAGAGTCCTTCTAGAATTTCTTTCAAAGCCACCTAAGGCTTGTCATGTCACACACATGTGATCATCCTTTAAATCATGGGTTTTGTTGTCATTTTTCTTCTTCAAAATTAATTCATTCTCTTTTCCTTTGATGTCACACAAATATTAAAATACTGTGCTCCGTAATTTGGTCCAAAATTCTTCCTTGTAAAAATTGAACCGAAAAACTTTCTTTCTCCAATTTTTCGGAGACCTTTTTGCCCTTTAATCTTGATTCGGTGTGCTTGATTTCTAGGGTGATTTTTACGGCTTATTTTTGTTTTCTTGACCATAAAAAGTCTTTGCAGTCTCTTCTTATACTGCATTTCATCATTTTTCGAGGTCAACATTTTTTACCCGTCCTTGGTCAAACTTTGACTTTTTTGGTCAAGGTTGACTTTTTCGGTCAAACCTTTGACTTTCTTAAAATTTCATCATTTTTCATTCTTTTTCTTCCCTTTTCGTTCTTTTTGACTCAAAATGCCATTTACCAACCTCGGCATTTTATTCCGAGTCTCATAGCCGGTTTAAAAGAAAATTCTAACCTTGGCTAATAAAATTACGAATTTCACATGTGATTCATAATTTTTCATGAAAACACCTCATAAACATAACATGCGGACTTCTAATTTCTAATAAAAAGAGAAATCTTAGGTCCATGAAAATTCCGGGTATTACAATTGCGCCCTTTACCAAAATGGGTATGAGGATTTGGATAAATGCCCGGTATGTAAGGAGTCAAGATGGAAGAAGGGTAAGAAGCCAACGAATGATAGCAAATGAGTGCCGGCAAAGGTGTTATGGTACATTTCTCTAGCGCCGCGTTTGTGGCGTTTATTCCGTAATGCCGATCATGCTAATAATTTGACTTGGCACCATGATAAACATGTTGAAGATGGCATGCTTAGACATCCAGCCGATGCACCACAATGGAAGATCTTTGATGCCGATCATCCTGAATTTAGTGCGGAACCACGGAATCTACGTCTTGGTTTGTCAGCGGACGGAATGAACCCACATGGTAATATGAGTAGTAGGCATAGTACTTGGCCCGTCATACTTGTCAATTACAATCTCCCTCCGAAGTTAAGCACGAAGCGGAAGTTCTTGATGTTGACTTTATTGATATCGGGTCCTCAACAACCAGGGAATGACATTGATGTGTACTTGACATCACTAATCGATGATCTAAAGAGCTTATGGGAAAAAGGGGATCGAAGTTAGAGATGCTTACTGTCAAGAGACATTCACACTCCATGCAATGTTGATGTGGACAATTAATGACTTTCCCGCTTATGGAAACCTATCTGGTTATTCAGTAAAGAGTTCTATCGGTTGTCCCGTTTGTATGAAAGAAACATCTTCCATCCTATTGAATAATGGTAAGAAAACCGTTTACCTCGGTCATAGGAGATTCTTACCAAAAAATCATCGATACCGCAAACAAAAAAAGGCTTTCGATGGTAATACGAATAAAAGAATCTCTCCCCGGGTTTTGACAAGTGTAGACGTTTTCGAGATGGTTAAGAATTTAAAAGTGGTGCTTGGGAAAAGAAAACGGAGTAACAAGGATCCAGTGGTTGATAGACCTTGGAAAAAGCGGTCAATCTTCTACGAACTTCCATATTGGAGGACGCTTTCCATTCGTCATTGCTTGGATGTGATGCATATTGATAAAAATGTTTGTGAATCAATAGTTGGCACGTTGCTTGACATTCCTAATAAGAGCAAAGATGGTGAAAAGGTACGGTTGGATCTCTTAAGGATTTGAAAATTAGACTTAATTTAATCCCTACGAAAAGAGGGAATGCCACTTACTTACCACCGGCAAAGTACACATTGTCAAGACAAGGAAAAAGAAAGTTTTGTGAGTGGCTCGTTTCTGTAAAAGTGCCCAACAGGTATTCTTCCAACTTTAAAAGGTTGGTGTCGATGAAGGATCTGAGGTTGGTTGGAATGAAAATACATGATTGTCATATCTTGATGCAACAGTTATTACCGCTTGCCTTGCGAGGAGTGTTAACGAAGGATGTGAGATTCGCAATTACCAAGTTATGCTCATTTTTCAATTCGATATGCTCCAAGGTAATTGATCCATTTACACTAGATTTGCTACAATCAGAGTTGGTTAAGACATTGTGCTTACTTGAGAAGTACTTTCCACTCTCATTTTTTGACATAATGATTCATCTAACGGTGCACTTAGTCCGAGAAGTAAAGCTATGTGGACCGGTGTACTTGAGATGGATGTATCCTTTTGAAAGGTACATGAAGGTTTTGAAGGGTTATGTTAAGAATCGAAATAGGCCAGAAGGATGTATAGTAGAAAGCTACATAGCAGAGGAAGCGGTCGAATTTTGCTCCGAGTATTTGTCTACCACGGAAGCGATTGGGTTGCCAAAGACTACAAACATTGGATCGAAAGGACTATCCATCGGCATTCCATTGTTGGTAAATCGAGGTGAATAAGAGAAAGCTTGTCTCTATACCTTACATAATAGGGTTGAAATGGAGCCTTTTATTGAGGTTCACCTATAGGAATTCAGAGATAGAAATCCAAGAAGAGGCAGAAATGAAAAGTTGTTATAAGATGAACACAATCGGACGTTTCATATGTGGATTCGAAGACATGTCTTTCGGAAGGATGGCTTTTCAGAAGACTTAATGAACCTCGCTAGAGGACCGTCGACGGTTGTTACTCGGTATACATCATACTTCGTCAACGGTTATACACTTTACACTTGTAAAAGAGATGAGAAGCATCCTGTTCAAAATAATGGTGTTAGTATCCGTACTAAGTCCATGCATATTTCATCTGCAAAGGACAGGAATCCAGTCTATGCAGCCATGAACTACTTCAGTTTCATTGAAGATATTTGGGAACTTGATTACTGTGGTTTTCATGTAGCACTCTTTAAGTGCAAGTGGGCTGACAATAATTTTGTTAGGATTGATAGTAATGAAATCACAGTGGTGGACTTTAGACGATTGGGATACAAAAATGATCCATTCATTATGGCATCACAACCAATCCAGGTATTTTACACAATGGATCCCAGCAATGTAGAGTTGTCCTTAGTTGTGCCGATGAAGCCAAAATTGATCCGTGATGGTTAAGAAGATGATGAGGAAGATTGCTCCGACATTCCAGCTTTTACACAGGGATTGCCACCGGTTGAGGAGATTGACGAATTCGATGACGATGTTTCTCACTTGCTTCGACCAGATATTGAATGGACATGTGTTGAGAAAGCAAAGAGAAAAAAGAATTAAACTTCAACATTATGTCATTCAATTAATTTGTACAACATTACTATTTTATTTTAATTTAAGATGTGTATATATGTATATATATTTTATTAGATTATTTGCTCTACATATATATTGAATAGGAATCAATACTACAGGATGGGTTGGTTCAACACTCGGGTAACAAAATGGTCCACATTTACACGACGGTTTTACAACAAACTGTCGTGTAATTAGTGATAATCAGATATAATACCTCGAAAAATTTGAAAATTTTCAAATTTCAGTAAATTCAAAATTTTTGAGGTATTACACGACGGTTCTTGGACTGTCGTCTATTACGTCGAAAATTTTGACAATTTTCAAATCTGATGAAAAATTTCAAATTTTTTAAATTTTCAAATTTTTTAAATTTGAAATGCTTACACGACGGTCTAAGAAACGCCATGTAAGAAAGGCTTACACGACGGTCCAAGGACCGTTGTGTAAGAAGCAGATTACACGACGGTCCATGGACCATTGTGTAAGGCTATATTACACGACGGTTTTTTAAAGACCGTCGTGTACTAGTTCGAAATTTTTAAATTTTTGGCAAATTTCGTTTGAAATTTCGAATTTCATGCTTCGAAATCCGTGCGAAAACCCATTATTTAAACATAACCTCTTCATAACCCCGCCAAAGCCGCCCACCCTCTATAGAAATTTCTCCAAATTTCTTCAAACTTTGCCCACCCTCCGCCAAGTCCGGTCAGGCGCCGCCACCATCTCTCTCCAAAATTCGAGTGAAGCCCCGCTGTCGCCGCCCCCGCCTTTGCCGCCGCCGGTCACTTTCTCCTTGGGATTTCTCTTCTTCAAAGAAAATCAAGGTGCCATTTCTCCAAGCTTAATTCCTTGTTTTGTAATAAAACAACTAATACACAATACTTACATTTGTATTCTTCTTTGCCTCTTAACACATATTTGTCACACATTTATGTTTTGTGAATGGTTTTGTGAATGTCTTTGAAACTCTACCCACATTTATAAACCCGAATTTTGTCCGCCCACAACATGCTCGATGAAATGCCGAAATGAGTTTTTTTTTTGGAAAATCATATAAAAATTGCTAAATATTCGTAGCATAACTATAAAAATATTGTCTCAAGTCACCGATCATGAAAAATCTTTAATCCACACTCGACAGACGCGTAGGGGCGCGAGAGAGGCATGGTGGGCGCCAGGCGCCCGTGGGGGGGGGCGCCTGGGGCCCGTGTGGGGGCACCAGGCGCCCGTGAGTAATTGAAAAAAAAAATTTTTTTTACAAAAATTAGAAAAAAAATTTTTACAATTTTTTCGATAAGTTTGTGTACATTTTTCGTTATGCTATAAAATTCATGTAATGTGTTTTCATGAAAGAAAATTTGTTTTCATTATATTGGTCCGACATGTTCAAAATTTTTTTTTTGGGTTGCAATAAATATTGGTGATTTTTGGAATAAAATACAATGGAACAATCCAAAAAGGGACGAGCAATGGAACAATCCAAAAAGGGACGAGCACGAAGGAAAAACCTGTTTGATCCAACTGGCGATGGAAAGCGAAAGGCAACTTTAATGAAACGTGTCCATATAGCAAGGAAAAAAGGTGAACGAATTGAAGTCATATTTGACGAGAAAGGACAACCGGAAGGGAAGCACGGGGATGAATTGATGAGCTAGATTGGTGTGCTCGCTTGAGAGCACGTTTGAATATGGATACAAGATTGGAGATCCCGTGATTTAGACACATTGAAAGAAATAATTTGGAAAGAAACTGTTACTTCTTTCACCGTGGATGAAAGCTTTCGGACTGCTTGTTTGAAATCATGTGGTGAAGCTGCAAGGAATTTTTGATATGATCTTTACAAGACGTTCGTCGAGGAATATGTATCCGAAGAAAGTGTGTGGACACGGCCTCAAAAGGTTATTGACAACTATCCGAGTATAGAAGAAGAGGATTGGGCGAAATTCGTTCAGTATAGAACATCCGCACAATTCCAACAACTTTCGGATCGTGGCAGCGAAATAAGGACGCACAACGAATACTTATCGAGAGGAGGCCGAGACGGATATAGAAAGCTCGACCAGGAAAAGGTATGTCAGTAAATTTTGTTTCTTCTAAATCGTATGCCGATTCTAGAATATTATATTCTCATGTATACTAATGATGTAATATTACAGTTTAAGAAGACTGGGAAATGGGAAAAAAGAGATGCTTTGTGGTTGGATCAACAGACAGGCGTAGATGGAGAGTTGAAAGATCCAGCATGTAAAAATATAAGCAAGTTGATAGTAAATTTACTAACTAACAATGAATTATTTATCACTACTATACTTACAACCCTTAAGCTTAAATGAGTTATGTTAATTATCTTGTAGATGGAGTACAACACACAGGAGAGCCAAGGCACTTTCGAATCAGTTGGCACTAATGATGTATTGTCGCACGCATTATCTAGACCCGAACACAAAGGACGTATCCGTGGCAAAGTTCGTAAAGCCGATTCAGTACTTCAACCTGGGTCGAAGTTCGAGCAAAGATAATGAAGTACTATCAATGAGATGTGAAATAGAAGAATTAAAGGCGTTGGTTCGTGGTCTATGTGCGAACAAAAATGTGGAGCCGTCATTTAATCCCAACAATGTGACAACCGTGGACCAACACAACAGTTTTAAGGCTAGTTGTTCTGTCCAAGAAAAACAACATGGAGTGTCTGATCCGACAACCGTGCCGGTCGACAGTCAGGAGTGTAAGCTATATATCTTTGATGAAGTTCAGGGTGGACAGTTGCTTGTTGCGTTTGGAAGAGCATGGCTGGGGAGCCCTCCCACCGATACAGTGCATGGGAATCCATGGGGGGAAGGGAACGTGCGAGTGTCAATCGTCGTGCCAAAATTAAAAAAAGCAGCATTACCTATACCGACGGACGAGGCAACCACTATGGAGGATGCTGTTAATGGGTTTGTTGCTTGGCCTAAAACATTAGTCGAGCTCGACACGAGTATGAACAAGGCAAGTCGAGGGCCTAGTCACGTTCATGACCCAACATCTGCGAGAAAAAAACGCCAAAAACAAGTTGGAAAGAAAACGATCGACTCTCGAACTGAGGTACAACAGGATGTGCAACAACAACAACCTTTGTTCGAATTTAATAAAATGAACAGGGCGATGAAGCCTTTGGCTTATTATGCACATAATTCCATGGGTCAAGCTAATCAGATAAAGGTCCCAATACTGTATACGATCATGGGTTTTCAGATGCCTGTCTTTCTGAGCTTCGACGATATTTATGAGTTCATTAATTTACAAGAAATAGTGCGAATTGTATATTGTTGTACATGAGGTACGACATTCTATCTCTGAATTTATTATTTTTGGATATTCTTCCATATTGTCAGGTATAATAACAATTTTATTACACTTATGCAGTTATTTGGAGGAACTATGTAGGATTAACGGGCAAGCTGAGAAGTTTGTTTTTGTGTCTCCAACCTTGATCTCAACGATGCGAAGAGATATTGAAGATGCTGGCATGAGAGAGCGAGCCGACAATCTTCTAAACTTTTTGCAAGACGCACCAAAAGGACGGCTTTATCTTGTGCCACATAACAGAGGCAGACATTGGGTTTTGGGAGTCATTGACCCATGGGAGGACCTCGTCCTTTATTTTGATCCTCTTCGAGAGAAGAAACGAGATGATTTTATTGAACTCATAAACATGTAAGTCAATTTTAGTATGTTAATTTTTTTTAATCTTAATTATATGCATCTTAATTAGTTTGAACTTTACCAATTTGTTAGGGCCCTAACGGAATGGAAGATTACAGTCGGTGAAGGAATTAAAAGGAAACAAGATTGTAAAACGAAAATCTCGAACCGGCCTTGTCCTCTCCAAGAGGGAAGTGTTGAATGCAATTATTTCATTTTAGGTTTTATGAGGGAAATAGTGTTGAATGGAATTGACGTACTTGAAAGTAAAGAATTTTTCACTTCTGAGGATTTGGATTTGATTAGGGGTGAATGGTGTGGTCATGTAATGCAATTCATTAATTATGACATGTAATCTTGTAATATATAATAATTGGTATGTATTTTTACTTTGATCAATATTGTTAATATCTTGGATCGTCTCTTGAATATAACATACAGGTTATGGCCACCTGTTGAAAATAAGTGAAAAAAAATTTTTTTAACAGAAAAATACACGACGGTTTTCTGGAGAACCGTCATGTAAAGTCCGCTTTACACCACGGTTCTCGTATTTTATATAACCGTTGTGTAATATTGAGATACCACGACGGTTTTTAAAACCATCGTGGTATCTTCCACGACGGTGGATTACACAACGGTTACAGAACCGTCGTGTAAAGTTTACATGACGGTAAAAAACCGTCGTGTAAACCGGGATTTTTACTAGTGACATGTAAGTACAACTCTACTTACAGCATAGGCAAAACTATTTTATCGCTTTGTATGTTTTTCAAAGCTCATACATTTATGTATGTGTTGCATATGATTTTTGCTTTATTATTGTAACATCATAAAGCATGCTCACTAATGAGATTTCACATGGTAAGAATAATATTAAGTTTTATGTAAGAAACTGTTTTTAAGTAAGAAAGTGTTTTCAAGTATGATGATAAGAAAGTTTTCTTGTGTCGTACCGACCTACCATGAGGGTGAGTTTGGTCCATGGTTTGAATTGGATTGGACTGGCAGCCCCACCCACTCCATGGCTGCGCAGCACGGTACTGTTGAAAAAATATATCCGATATCAGAGTTACGGCACAGCGGAAGTTTTAAAATTTTTATGCCGATTCGGAAAAAAAAGCTCATGATGCATATAGTAATAAATTAAATTCATGATCAAGCATACCTTATTTCTTGGATTCCGAAATTACTAGAGCGTTTGACCAACGTGTCTTCTCTACTATTCTCGAGTTTCACGTATCAGAGTGTGTGTGGGCACACGTTCTATGAATCCAAGTGGCCAGTAATACTTTCCGAAGTCTAGATTCCTCCTTATCAATTTCGATGTTTCTCGTTGAGAATATGATCCAGGTTCTTTCTTCAAAACTTGAAATCAGGAACCAGTTAACCTCCTATGAAAATTATCACTCAGTTTAACCTTCCTCACAGTTTTGATTCAATGGAATTTTCTCTCTTTTTCTCTGTCAAAAGTGTGGCCGAATTTAATGAAGTAGAAGAAACCCTAATTGGTTTTTCTCTCACTCCCAAAAACGTTTTTGCCTTAATGTGAATCACCAAAAATTAGTTTTTCAAGAATCCCTAGCCTTTATATAGTATTCCAATCATTTTTTAAAATTTATCACTGTAATACTCGATTTTTCTATGTTACTATTTCCTTTTTAGAGGAATTAAATGCATGCCGTATCGGCATTTATGAAAAAGTTCGCTTTAGGACTTCATTATGTGTTATGAGTCTTATAGCTTTATAAGACTCAAATATGCTTGTTTTGATTGATAAATGGTCTTTTCGGATGAAAAGAGATGAAATTTACATGATTCTAGGAAAGTCAAAGGGTTGACCAAAAAAGTCAACTTTGACCCGGAAAAGTCAAAGTTTGACCAAAATGGTCAAAACCCTAACTGTGCAATTTTGTGACATGCAGTATGGGAAAAATACTGCGAAAACCCATTTTTTCGGATAAGATGATATAAATGAGAACTAAAACCACCGTAGAAAAATCAAGCACGCAAAGTTAGGGCACAGGGCAAAAGGGTTTGAGAAAATAAGAAAAAAAATTTTCAGCCCGATTTTTTACAGATAAAATTTTTATGACAGTATAAAATATTAATACTGTGTATTAGTAAAGCACAGTATTAAATTTATCTATGTTAAGTTTAAATTACATTGCTTTTTGAAAAAGTAGCCAAACAAGCCTTTATGATTTATGACATCATAATTTTTTTATTTATGACATCATCACCTTTTTGAGAACTAATCCACACAAGACAAGTGTCTTGTTCTAGCACATTCTTGCTTGTTCCCAAAGCTTAATGGCCGGCCACCTAGGGGGTGTTTTGTGAAAGATTTTAAAAATTTTGGGGTCAAAATTCTATGTTTCAAAAGTCCTACATTGCCTATAAATAGGGGTGTCTTCTACCTTTTTTAAATCAGAAAATACAGCCACACTTTGGCCATTTTTCTGCCAAGAAATCCGAGAGAGTGAGGGAGAGAAAGAAACCAAAAAAATTTCTTGAACCAAGCCTAGGGGAGTTCGGTTTTGTGAGGGGAAGCAAGAGGAAGAGTGAAAAAAATTTTCCAGCCACTGTTTTGGGCTGTTACCGTGGGCAGAGAACAGGGAGAAAGAGAGAAAAAAATTCTGGAAAGTTAGGGGAGACTCTAGGGGAGAGTTCGGGTGTGATCCAACCAACCGAAAACAAGATTTAAGCAAGATTTAGGAGCCATTTCTTCCTTGCAGGCAGCCACTAATTTGAGCAGTGAAACAGTGGGAAAATTTTCAGTTTTTGGGTGCAATTTGGTGGAGTGGTCGTGCATTAGGGGGAGGCTGAATTAGAGTCCAAAACAGCCAAGTTTTGGTGTCATTTTGATGAGGTAGAACTGGTTGTGGGAGCTAAGGGTCAAGAGTGAGAATTGGTTCAAATCCTAAAGCCAAACCCTACCTATTTAAGGTAATTTCTCAAAAGCCCTAATCTTATTTCAATCAAGTTTTTAAGTGGAGATTTAAATGTATTTGTTTCAAGTCAATGGTTGTAAGAGCATAAGCTCAAATTTAATTTCTTGCCCATTATGTTGCTCTAGTGCTTGATTAGGTAGCTTAAGGGTGGTTTGGTTTATTTTATGCTTATGTTTGATTGGTATGCTAGGATTGCATGCTAGAATTTTTACATGAGGTTATATGTCCCCTATAGCATGATTGAGCATGTGATTGTATGTTAGAAATTTATGTGGTATGATGTTGAATGATTGGAATGGTTTATGCTATGTTAGACCATGCAACCCTAGGTTAAGGTTCGGATTTCATGGGCTGCATGGACGTGTTTGGTTTGCATGTTGGGACATGCGGGACGTTAGAAACGTTACATGCTTTGTAAGTAAGCTCCCGATGTGATCGGTCGAGATAGAACCCACGAATTAGGACGTAAACCGGTTTAAGTAGACAAGGCTGCCAGTTCGGGTTCCAAACTGGACAGTCTCAGGAAAGTGGTCATTGCAGGTCTTTAGAAGCCGAATGGGCTAAAACGTAAAACACAAAAGTTGTAGAAAAGGGTTTTTTCTAAGGGGGCAACGTGGACCATTTCTCAAAATGAGGTTCCAAAGGCCTCCGTTTTTATGAAAAACCGAAGGTGGTCTGTCCAGACTCCGTTTTCACGACCAACCTGTTTCAATTTAAAACTGGTACTAATCTAATCAGAATCAGAATTTTTGTAAAACATGAAAGTTTTAGATCTCTTCGAGAGCTAGAACTTTCATGAAGACAACTTTTTCCAATTCCAAAGGGATTTTTAAATATAATCTGAACTCTAAAAACTGTGCAGGGAGCAAGAAATTCCTGCACAGGATTTTCTAGAACCAGTTTAGGAAAACTGTTTTTCTCGCTAAAAACACTGTTTTGAACATAGAAACTGTTCCAAAGGCAGTTTCTAACCTTCAAACATTTTATAAGACCATGTTTCAAGAATTAAGGATTTTTAAGGAAAATTAGAGAAGTTTTCGGCTTATATGCCAAAACTCTTTTTAAGGATAAAGAAAAGATAATTTTCTTAAGCAAGTTATAGAACAAGTTAAGACCGATGGTAATCGGGGGAATTACACCCGAATTACCGGGCTTAGCCCCAAAGCCCAAAGTTGACCCAAAGGGAGGGTTGACTTTAGTAACCTTAGAGGTTAACTTCGGTTAACCTAGTATGGAATAGGATAACGATAAGTTTGAGGTTAGGTGCTAGCCTAACCCTTTTACGCTCGCACATGTGATTGGTATGAAAGGTTATCCAACGTAACCTCACATAAAATGTTTTAAGATAGGGGGGACATATAACCAAAGCATTGCATGAATGTTGGTGGATAACCAACATATTATGGTCATAGGCTAGAAATCTTACCTAGTCCTTCGATTAAGCAGGAGGTAACCTGCAGCTGAGCCCCGAGGTGGAACAGCATAACGTCAGGAATAGACAAGGTAAGTACAACGCCGCCTACAGCATAGGCTATTAGTTGTATACTTACCTAGATACAATTGGTATGCTATGTGCTATATGTTATGATTTGATGCTATGTTATATATGTATGATAAGTATATGTCATGGAATGTGCTAAGTAAGCAATGTATGCTGAAATGGAATTATGAAATAGTTATGAAGTATGATTAAGTGACATAAAATATTATGTTCACGAAATGGGATCATGTATGACACGTCTAAGAATGACAAGATGGAAAATAGGATAAGGCGATAAGTCGCCTGTGTCGTACCACCCGCACCAGGTCGGGTTGGACTGGGATTGAGTTGGACTTGGTTTGGCCGCCCCAACCAATTCATAGTTGCGCGCCAGGTACGAACACTCATGTTAAGGGCCCATAAGTAGAATAAGAGATGAAGAGATAAGAAAGCATAATACGAACATAATTGGTTCATGCATGCTATATGTACCAAGGTGTTATGTAATGAAATGGAATGTATAGTTATGTGTTGCGGATTAGGAGTTGTACTTGCTGAGCGAAAGCTCATTGTTTTAAGTTTATGCTGTAGGTAAACAACCTGTCAGCTGATGATGATGCAAGGTGGAGTAGCGTGGCCGGGCACTGTGAATAGTGGGAAACGGAAACCGCTACGCGTTTTGATAATGAAATTATGTAATGTTTAATTATGGCTACCTAGTAGTATGCACAATTAGTACTATGGTTTATATTTTATGTTTCGTATTGTATATACGCCTTATAAAAAAAAAATTCCGCTGTGTTTCATGTATTTAGTAAGTAAGTTTGTATAAGTTATCGCATGAATGTATGTACGTATGTATGGTAACGGCCTGTGCTAGGCGGGTCGTTACAATCGCTTTCTTGAAAAGTAATTATTTTTCCAGATAATATTTTGAACCAAAGGATCACACAAATTAGGGCTAGATTCATTGAATCTAAAAATGTTTTTCCAAGGGGAGATTTAGCCTCAAAAAATTCGACCACAAAGAGATTCAAATCTTGATTGGTGGTTCAAATTTTAAATTAAGAATCTAGACTAATCAAAAGATCCTAGTCCTATCTAGATTCAAATTTCTTTTAAACCTTTTTGAATTTAAATAAGATTCATTTATCTGAATAAATATTTTTCATAAACAACAACCATATTAATTAATTTAAATCAATGGAATATTTCAAATTTTCTTTCCTCACAAAAACCGTGCACCTCTTTTAAGGAAAGAAAAATCCATCAAATAATCTATATTATTTAAATCAATTAATAATTTAATATTAGGAATATATTTGAATAATTTTGAAATAAAATTTTCTTCCCTTCACTCAATTAAGAACCGTGCACCTCTTTTAATTAGGAGAGAAAAAAATTTTGTTTTCCAAAATTAAATAATTCAAATACAATCTTATTTTCAAAATTCAATTAACCAATTACATGTTGACAAATCATATTATTTGTCTACACAAATTTTACATGTCCAATCTTTTCTGAATTGCATGTTAGAGAGTACCATGTCTTAATAGACATTACTAAATTCCATTTAAATTTACCGATCTTATTAGGAACAAATCTCGAGACGCTATATAGAACTATATGAGCTAATAGAGGGACTCGATGGAAATATGTAAAGAGGCTCCTATAATTGTGAAAAATTAATCATAGATTAATTATTCATCAATTATCAACTTCAAAACTATTCCACTAAAAGTTTGAAGCTGAACTCCTGTTTACATACCATATTACAAAAGCTCTCATGTAGTCTTCTTTCATGATTTATTCATCACTTGCTTAATCCCCATATGTTATCCATGATTGAATTAAGGACGTTTTCCATTTTACCTTTTCAATCATTTTACTTAAAGTTCCATTATTCTCTATTAAAAGAACCACCAATTGTAAAACCATACAATTGGTAAACCATCAGAGAACACAAAGTAAACCAATGGCCAAGATCTTGTTATACTATCTTTCAATCCCTGAATAATGCCTTTAAGTAGATAACATGTACTATTGTTAAGATAGCTATGGATTCCATATCTATGAATCTTGATTTATCCATCCATAAGTCATGCACCCAAAACACAAGTATATTGACCATGAATTAACAGTGTTTCACCTATAGTGCATCAAGGTACATATGTCATGGATACGAACTCAAGTAATCATTTCAGAATTAAGATTAATGTTGGATGATAATCAAAGCGTCATTGATTCTTATAAATAGAATTATTAAACCGAATCAATTAACACTTTATGTCCAGTCTAATGTCATACCTCAATACTGGTATACATTAAAGTTTATACTCGGAACCTATCTGATGATCAAGACAAACCATCCCTATAAGGAAGTAGACAACCTTTACAATATTATCATGAATAAGATCCCCAAATCTTATTCCATCGATTGCGGACTATTTATTTAGACTGTTATCAAATTATCACGTCTTCTATGTATACCCGTATACATATGGTAATTCAATATATTACCAATAGCCAAAGAGTATTTTTTTGTTTGCTCAAAATAACCATACAATCAACAAATGAAAGTAAATAGGACATAACTTATTAAACATGAATAAACTCCTCTTATTAATATTAAAATGTCATATTTTCATAAAATCCTTAATATTGATTTTCTATCCTTAGGACACATATAGATCCCAACAGGTACGTACACTTATGTTAAGTAAAGGGGCCAAAAATATGCAAACCCAAGAAAGCATAATGAAAGCATGATTGGATTTATGCATTGTTACAAAATGTTTTTGCGGA
The DNA here is from genome assembly GCA_025413485.1 of Ficus microcarpa. NCBI lineage: Eukaryota > Viridiplantae > Streptophyta > Magnoliopsida > Rosales > Moraceae > Ficus > Ficus microcarpa. Next base: position 15,840,956 of record CM046380.1, on the reverse strand, counting down.
ATGAAAGTTATACTTATTAGGTGAAAGCTCACGACTTACGTTTATGCTATAGGTAAGCTACCTATTGGCAATGCTTGATACAAGACGGTGGGGTATAGCATGGCTATCTATGAAACTTCGGATTGGAGATCGCTACGCATTTTGTAATAAGATATTTGTATCTGTTTTTTTTTAAATTTATTTATACTCTACTATATAAGTTCGATATATCAATACTCAACTGAGAAAGTATATATATATATATATATAAGTACATGGTCGAGTTGGATTTCAAATTGAAAAAAAAAAAATTTATTCCGTATTTTTGTTTTATTGAATAAGTTAAGTAATTATGTAAGATTGGTATGGTAACAGCTTATGTTAGGTGGGTCATTACAAAGTTGGTATCATAGCGAGTTTCCTGCTTTCCAGTTTTACAGCCTGCCTGCCAGCGCCACAGTCATTGTTAGTTAAAAATATTTTTGTACATGTATACTTATTATGTACGTATAATATGGTAGATTGTATGATATGTGTAAGACCCGAAATTTTGTAGACTTGTAATCTCCTTGTTTCATAAGGAATTAAAGTCTAATTTATGTGTTTATGATGTGTTATATGAAAAATTATGAATAATAATGAGAAATTCATAATTTTATTTAAACAATGTTCGAGTCCTCATTTAATTGTTATGAGACTCAATTAATGATTTATAAGCCAAGTATGAGGTTTTTAAAGGAAAAAGAACGAAAAGGATGAAATTTTACGAAAGTCAAAGGTTTGACCAAAAAGTCAAAGGTTTGACCGAGAAAGTCAAAGTTTGACCAGGACGGGTCACAACGTTGACTTCACAAGTATGATGAAGGAATGAGGAAAGAATTCCGAAAATGAAGTTTTATGATCAAGAAAGCACAAATAAGCCATAAATTCCACCATAGAAAAATCAAGCACACCGAATTAAAATTAAGAGCAAAAAGGTCTCCGAAAAATTGGAAAAAAAAAGTTTTCGGTCCGAGTTTACATGAAAGAATTTTGGACCAAAAATATAAAATGAGAATGCTCATCACAGTATTGGAAATAACTGTGGAACGCAAAAGGAACTGTGGAAGAACAAAATGGCCAAACAAGACCTTGGAAGAGCTAGTGGAAGATGACCTTCACCTCAATGACATCACCTTCCACTAACTCAAGTTGCATCATGTGGAACCCCCCATACATGATGGTCGGCTAGCCATGGGAGACAAAGGGAAAAGAAAAAAAATGGGAAAGCCAAGATTTAAGGAAAAGTGTGAGCTAAAGGAAAGGCTCACAATCCACCACATCACCCTTAACTTCCTCCCTCACACCATGCGGTAGCTAGCACTCCCCCCTCCCTCATGAATTTCGGCTACAGCCCAAGGAAAAAGAAAAAAAAAATATATGGGAACAAGACATGACAAAAAGCCTTAAATTAAGGGCCAAAAAGTGAGCTTAGTAGGGGAAATCTTCTAGGGACTTCAAGAGCCAACCATTGGCTGCCATATACCCCTTTCCTCCCCACATTTTCAGCAGCACTTCCCCTCCCTTGATGTTCGGCTGCAGCTAGAGAAAAGAAAGAGTGGAAAAAGGCATGGCAAAAAGCCATAAAATAAGGACAAGCAACCACTCCACTTTTCCTTCCACCAAGGGCTGCCACATGTCCCTCTTTTCCCCTCAATTTTTAGCAGCACATGCCCCCCTTAACTCCCTTGGATTCGGCAATTCCTTGGCCAACCAACAGCCATGTGATGGTATGGGGAAAAGCCACAAAATAAAGCAAGTTATCAACTACTCCAAGCTCCCTTGTTTCTATCAAAAACCTTTCTCATCTCTCTAGTCATTTCATTTGAAAAACCAAGAGAAACTCTAGCACTTTTCTCTCTAGAGAGTCGGCAGCAAGAGAGGAAGAGAAGGAGGAGAGAGTGAGAGCAAGAGAAATTCTTGAAGTGTTCATTCCTTGGAGCACGGTTTTGTAAGGGAGTGAGCAAGAGAAAAAGTGAGAAAATTTTGTGGGTTTTTCCAAGAGTTGGCCGAACAAAGAAGAGAAGAAAAAGGTAAGAGAAACTTGTATTTTTCTCTTGTTAAGGTTCGGTTTTGGTGGAGCAACAAAAGCTAACAAAATTTTTTTTTGGATGCCATTCTTCTTGGAGAAGCCGAGTGGTGAGGAAGCTGGAAGGAAGGAAGAAAATCTTGGGATTTCAAAACCCTAACTTGGGTTTGAGGTAAAACTCTTAAAACCATCTTGAAATTAAGTTCCATTTAAGCTTTTTGATGGTAATTCAAGTTGGTTGTAAGGAGCCCTCATTTGTTGGTGTGTGTGCATAAGTGATTTATGCCGTTTGCTAGAAATTAGGTTGTATGTCCCCCCCAAAATGTGGCCTAACTTGGGTTTGAGGTAAAACTCTTAAAACCATCTTGAAATTAAGTTCTATTTAAGCTTTTTGATGGTAATTCAAGTTGGTTGTAAGGACATAAGTCCATTTAATTTTTCAGCCCTCATTTGTTGGTGTGTGTGCTTGATTTGGAGTTAGGGTTTTGGTTGGCTTGATTGGTTATTTGTTTGATTGATTTATGCTTGCTTGATGATGGATTTTTATGCTAGAAATTAGGTTGTATGTCCCCCCCAAGATGTGGCCAAAAATCTGCCAAGGCAGCCCCCTTTGATGCATGCTAGCTTAGGGTGAAATGTTGATGCTTGAATGTATTGTATGGAAAAGCTAGAACCAAGCAACCCTAGGTTTTTAGTTTTGGATTTTGAGTTGCATGGAATGCATGAGATGGATTATGGATTTCAATGGGATGTTAGAAAATGCTGCTTGATCTATGTATAAGCTCCCGATGTGATCGGTCGAGTTAGATTCCGCGAAGTAGAACGTAAACCGAAAGCAACTCTCAAAGCTGCCAGTTTGGTTTCGAACCTGAGCAGTTTTGGAAAAATGAAAATATAAGGCCTTTAGAGGCCAAACGGGAAAAAACTCAAAACACGAAAGTTGCTCGAAACAACTTTTACTAAAGAGCATCGTGGACAGAATCTCGAAATAAGACTCCAAAGGCCTCCGTTTTCCTCAAAACCCGTGGCTGATCCCTGGGGCGGTCTTCACCCAGTTTTTCAGGGTCAGCCAGTTTTCAAATAAAAACTGGTACTAATCTAGACCGAACTGGATTTTTCATAAAACACAAAAGTTTTAGCATTTTCGAGGGCTACAACTTTCGTGAAGACAAGTTTTTCAAATTCCAAGCCGATTTTTAAACTGGGCATGTTTTATGGAAGGTGCACAGGGAGTCCGAAATCCTGCACATGAGTTTTACGAAAATGTTTTCTAGAAAAATTGTGAAGTGCTTTTAAACTGTTATTTTAGCTTCGGAAACTGTTCCAAAGGCAGTTTCCGGCCCCAAATGATTTTATAAAAGATCTGTTTCGAAAACCATGAATTTTAAGGGTTCGAGTTTGAAATTCCATATTTTCCACGAAGTGAAGAAAAGAGGGTTTCATACCGAATATTTTCAAGTTAAGGAAAATAATGAGTTTAAGCCAAAGTATTTTCTAATTAAAGGAGTTAGAATTTTTACAAGCAAAATGAGGGATTTTGGAAAATAAATTACACAAGATTTTCCAAAAATAAGGAAAAGGAATTTTAAAGTAAAATTGGTAAGCAAGTCGATTACGAACGGTAGCCGGATATTATATCCGAGTTACAAACCCAAGGATAACCAAGGGTTGACTAAAGGTTGACCCAAGGTTTAATTAAGATTAACCTTAATGGGTTACCCAACATAACCCTAAGGGATACCCACATGTATAATTGGGCTAAGATTTAAAGGGTTAATGGAAATAACCACAATAACAAGGATGTATGAGCAAAGCCCAAAAATAGAACAAGGCTCTAACCAAAAAGGTTACCCAACGTAACCTCTTAAGGATTAATCAAAACTCGATTAAGACTGGGGATTAAGGTGGCCAAGATGGATATCAAGTATAAGGGACATACAACCAAAAGTAGATGTGAGTGTTGGTAGGTCACCAACACCTTACGAAAGGATCCTGATCCTATATTTTTGGTATAGCAGGAAAGCGACCTGCTGTTGCCAATCAATCTAGGAACGCGACGTTAAGGATACGGCACGAGAGGTAAGTACAAACCTCACTTGCAGTATGAAACTAGTAAATTATGTTCAAGTATGTGGTTTTCAAATATGCTGCAATATGTTGTGTGCTATATCTATGAAATGCCATGCTTTATAAAAAGTGCTATTTTTGTAAAATGCTATGTTTATAAGAAGTGCTATTTTTGCAAAATGCTATGTTTATAAAATGTGCTATATTTGCAAAATGTCATGTTTATAAAAATGTCATGATTGCAAATGCCATGAATGAAAAGAATGCCATGCCATGTTATGAATGAGATAAAAAGTTTGTTATCATATAGTGACATCATAAGGTATGTTCACTAAGGATAAATAACATGGTAAGAAATCACAAGTAAAGTGTCGTACCGACCTCTCATTAGGTGGAGGATTTTTCATGTTCAAGTAAAAGATTCACCCTCTCGTTGATGCGGGAGGGTGTAATCACCAAATGTTCCCAGAGCAGTTAGGGACCTTGCAACCCCTAACTGTATCTGGAGGCGCGCTAAATAAATGATGGTGCGTACACTATGAGGCCCATAAGAAAGATAAGTTCAAGTTAAAAAGGATTGCATAAATGGAACATAAATGGTTCACGCATATGCATATGATGATGTATGTTTTTAAGATGTTTTAATTGTTTTGTGAGATTATGTTTGTGCTTACTGGGCGAAAGCTCATTCAGTTATATTTCATACTGTAGGTAAGAAACCTGCAGCCTGAATGGTGGGCATTGTGTGAGCGGTATGGCGGCGGATGAAGGCGGTATGGATACCACTACGCATTAATTCCGCAATCTTTTGATAAGTTAAGAAGTTTTGTATATAAGTATATACATGATGAAGACAAGTTATGTATTATGGTATTTTGGAACTAAAGACTTAAGTAAACTTTTACTTCAATAGTAATGATCTATTGCTAATGACAAATGTTTTCTATAAGTATGTTTCAAAAAAAAAATTCCTAAATTTTAAGCAAAGTTAAGTAAAGTAAGTAAGGTGGCGGCCCTTACGTAGTAAGGGGGCGTCACAATATGGATCTGAGGTGAATGGACGAGGAACCGTTAGGCTGCCTTGGTGTTTTATGGGATGCAACCCCTGATCTACGATGGGACTCACAGAATGGTATCATTAGCAGGATGGCTCCATGATATGGAGTCGATATTTTGAATATGTCATATAGAAGCACATCTCCAAGTTTTGTTAGCCAGTCAGTGTCTAGCGAGGGATGCTCGGTTATGGTGGTTGACCCTAAGGGAACCGGCTATTCCAGGAAGGATTATGGGTAGATTTCCGTGCCCTAATTATCGCACGTTATGGGCCTTTACCTGAGGAGGAGGCCAACATGCCCTCTCGTGATCCAGAGATATACAACGATATGTATATAAGGCTATGTGTTAGTTATGTCTCAGATTGGTATGCATATTCGAATGAGTCCATGGGCTACTACTACCGAAGATTTCAGGACGCAATGTTGCCTTATATTCCTCGAGACATAGGTAGTCCGGAGTTGCAAACATTAAATCTTCTTAGGGAAGGGTTACCACCTGAAGTCCAGCAATTTGTTCTGGCGCCGATGATGGGGGTGACATTGGAGAGCATGATAGATGTTATTATGGAAGTTGAGATAATAGCATACATGTTACAGGCAGCTGTCCCAGACGATGATTATTTTCTCATGCCAGTTGATAATGCTGGCATCGAGGAGCCGTTGTTTCAGGGAAGATCGATTATGCCGGAGGACCCTATCCTAAGCTATTCCTTTACAGGAGATTCCTCCACAAGAGCAAAAAGCCGATGCAGATGAGGATGATATGGACCCTGCAAATTTCCTGGCTACTCCAGAGGACAACCATGAAGATCCTTCAGTAATCATCATCGCTAGTGATGATGATGATGAAGACCTCGAGGAAGAGTTAGAAGATCTCGAGGAGCAGGAGGAAGACCCAGAGGAGATTTTATTTGATGATGGTGATTGGGACGTGGACTCCTGACGTTTTCCTTCGTCGTCAAGACAAAGTAGATAGCTTAGACTTAAGTTTGACCTTTTAACCCTTTTGACTATAGGATTGTATATATGTATGATGGTAAAGTGTTAGACACTTCCATGTTATTTTTTTTTGACCATGTATGTATAGTAAGTATAATATATCAGTCATGTATACAATACTACTGAAAAACGATGTATTTTTGTAATGTACGAAAGGACAAAGTTTAGATATGAAATTTACATGATGAGGTTATGATGTAATCATCAAGTATTATTTATGAAAAGTTTATGATGGAAGTTATGGTATGATATGATGAGATCATGATGGATCTCTAATATGATGTCTCTATGACATGATATAATAACGTTAAGATATGACATGATGTTTCTAAAATATGGTATGATAAGATATGAATGAAAGAAGAGATATTAGAAGTATAACAATATTTTTTCTTATGATGAAATAGAAATTAGAAGATGGTACGTCCACGCACATGATCAAACCGAAATCTGCAAGCGCCTGACCTTGCAAATGTTGTAGCCACTTTACAACGACAACTACTGGAACAACAATAAGAAACCAATCAGCTTCGAGAACAGATAACTCATTTAAACCAGATACCTTATGCTAATGTAGTTCCACCCCAAGATAACCCGGTTCCCCCGGTAACTCCCTAGGTACCGAAGGGCCAACAAGGGGTTCCTCAAAATGTCGAAGTTCCGTTAGCACCCGTAGGGATACAAGTAAACCCACCCTTGGTTAGGGAGGACCTGTTATATGAACGCTTTAGGTGAATGAAGGTGCCTGATTTTGAAGGACCCATAGACCCGATAGAAGCCGATAACTGGCTTATTGATATCCAAGTGATTTTGGATTTTATGAGACTTACAGAGCAGGAGAAGGTCCTTTATGCCTCCTTCACACTCAAGAAGTATGCACGACATTAGTGGATGACCATTTAGATGCCCAGGAATGTGGCAAACATGAGTTATCAGGATTTCGTAATCGAATTTAGAGAATGTATTACAACAGGGAAATCTTTGCCGCTCAACAAGATGAATTCACTAGTTCGAGGATAAGGGCTGATGACAATATTGGATGCTATCAAGAAATTTGAACAGCTAACCCGCCTATATCCGGAACTTATACCAAACGAAACTGATAAAGTAAGAAGAATGATGAAGATATTTCGAATGGACATTGCCAAGCAAGTTAGTGCTAGTAGTAGCCCTTCAACCCCTTGTATCTGATTGTATCAGTCGGGCAATAAGAGCTGAGTACTGGATTAACCAGGATAAAGAGGCAAGGGCTCAGATCTTCAAAGCCAAGAAGGAGGAAAAAGCCGTGGTGAAGCAGTCACAGCTTAGACCAAACCAAGAGTTTTATTCGAAGGGACAAATCTAGTAATTCTGTCCAGAATTCTAAACAGCTCAGGAAGAATAATAGAAAGGGGAATGCTATGAGCCAGGGCCAACAGAGAAATTACCCTCAGAAGAAAAGTAATCAAGGTAATGAGGGTAATAATAGTGATAACAACAATTATCCTGTGCGCGGCCAATGTGGAAAGAAGCATTTTGGGGTATGTAGAGCAGGGACAAACGCCTGCTACCTTTATGGCAAGGAAGGCCACCATACGAGGAATTGTACCCTGAACAGCCAGAACCAAAACCATCAGTACCCAAACAGAAATTCTAGCAGTCAGTTACATGCGGTGCAAGGAAAGATTGAAGACCCGTCAATTGCCCAGGGAAGACTAAAAGCTCCGGAGTCACAAGCCAGGATATATGCCTATACAAAAGAGGACGTTGAAGCTGGAACTTCTCACGTGGTAACAGGTCAAATTTTTGTCACCACATATGATGCAATTGCCCTATTTGATTATGGGGCTACTCATTCGATTGTATCAATGGAGTTTGCCCAGAAATGAGGAAGAAAAATTGTTGGTCTTAAGCAACCCTTTAGAACCTCCCTTCCGTCAGGAGAAATTTTATCATCTGACTATTGGATGCAAAATGTACTAGTGGTCATTTGTGGTAGAGAGCTTTATGTAGATCTCGTTGTGATTAAGCTCCAAAATTACGATCTTATCTTAGGAATGGATTTCTTAAGTAAGTACAACGCTAAGATTGATTGTCGAAAGTGTTGTGTTATGTTTAGTCCTTTTGGCGAAGAGGAATTCGACTTCTATGGCCAGTCCTAAAGCTCATCAACTAGGTTAGTTTTAGCAATGAAGGCCTGGAAAATGTTAGCTAATGGATGTCAAGGATACTTAGCTAACATGGTGGACAAAGAGCAAGAGGTGGAGTTAAAGCCAGAAGATGTTCCTATTATTCGTGAATATGTGGATGTCTTTCCAAAAGACTTACCAGGACTCCCTCATGAGCGGGAAATTTCTTTTAAGATCGAATTGTTGCCTGGAGCTAAACCAATATCAAAAGCACCTTATCTTATGGCACCAATAAAACTTAGAGAACTCCAAGTGCAGTTGCAAGAACTACTAGATAAGGGATTCATCCAACAAAACCACTCCCCATGGGAGCACTGGTCTTATTCGTCAAAAAGAACGATGGATCATTGTGAATTTGCATTGATTACCGTGAGTTGAATAGGATTACGATTAAGAACAAGTACCCTCTCTCTAGAATTGATGACCTTTTTTATCAACTCAGGGGACCAATGGTATTTTCGAAAGTTGACTTGCGATTGGGATACCATCAACTCAGGATTAAGGAGGCAGATATTCCCAAGATAGCTTTTCGAACGCGCTATGGGCATTATGAGTTTCTTGTCATGTCCTTTGGATTAACCAATGCACCAGCTGCTTTAATGGATCTTATGAGCTGGGTATTCAAAGAGTATCTAGATAAGTTTGTTATTGTCTTCATTGACGATATTTTAATCTACTTAAGGTCCAGAGAGGAACACAAGCAGCACTTAAGGATGGTTTTGGAGACATTAAGACGGAATCAACTTTATACCAAGTTCACAAAGTGTGAATTGTGGTTGGAAAAAGTTTATTTTTTAGGTCATGTGGTTTTAAAGGAAGGGATTTCTATCGATCCAGCTAAAGTTGAGGCGGTTAGTAAGTGGTCAGTACTAAGAAATGTTACGGAGATACGAAGTTTTCTTGGCCTAACTAGATACTATTGACATTTCGTAGAAGGATTTTCCAAGATAGTTGCCCCTTTTACAGCTCTTACTCGAAAAGGAAAACAGTTCGAGTGGACGCAAAAGTGTAAAGAAAATTTTCAAGAGCTTAAGAAGAGACTTCCTAGCGTACTAGTATTGATAATTCCCGATGTGGACGCAGGAAATTTTGTAATTTATAGTGACGTCTCTAAAACTGGATCAGGCGCTGTCCTAATGCAAAAAGAAAGATGATCACCTATTGCCTCTTGACAGTTGAAGGATCATGAACAAAACTAACTGATGCACGATTTGGAGCTCACGGTGGTGGTTTTCACATTAAAGATTTTGAGACATTATTTGTATGGGAATATATGTGAAATCTATACAGACCATCAGAGTCTCAAGTACATCTTCACTCAGAAGGAGCTCAATATGAGGTAACGTATATGGCTGGAACTTGTGAAAGATTACAATTGTGAGATTCTTTATCACCTTGTAAAAGCAAACAGGGTAGCAGATGCTCTAAGCAGAAAATTATCCGGTATGTTAATGTCACTTGGAACGTGGCCCAAACCCCTTCAAAAGGAAATTTCTGATTTTAACATGGAAATGATAACTGAGAAATTGTATGTTCTGACTCACTAATCTAATCTCCTAGAATCCATCAAACTCCATAAAGGGAAGGACTCCTTTTTGCTCAAGGTGCAACTTTTTCTTGGAGAGAAGAATAAGGAATTCAAGGTTTCTATGGATAGGACACTCAATTTTAGGGAAAGGATCTGTGTCCTTAATTTTAAGTTTCTTAAGAAATAGATATTATCAGAAGCACATGAGACGCCATACTTGGTATACCCTAGAGCTTCCAAGATATACAAGAACCTCAAAGAGAATTATTGGTGGCCAAACATGAAGAATGAAATCGTAGATTTTGTGTTAAAATGCCTAACTTGTCAGAAAGTTAAGGTTGAATACCGACAACTTGGTAGAGATCTTCAAAAAATTGAGCTTTCCTGAATGGAAATGGAAACAAACTACTATGGATTTTGTAATAAGATTACCCAGGACCGTAGGTGGGAATGACACGATTTGGGTTGTTATTGATAGATTAACCAAATCAGCCCACTTTATTACTATTAAGGCTACTTTTTCAGTGGACAAACTTCTGAAATCTACGTATCTCAGATTGTTAGGCTACATGGAGTGCCGAAATCCATTATTTTAGATCGTGATGGGTGTTTTACCTCTCGATTCTGGTTAACTGTTCACACTGCTATAGGGTCGAAATTGAAGTTTAGTAAAGCTTTTCATCCCCAAACTGATGGTCAATCAGAACGAACTATCCAAATGTTGGAAGATATGTTGAGATCTTGTGTTTTGGATTTTAAAGGAAATTGGGATTAGAAGCTGCCCTTGTTTGAATTTTCTTATAACAACAGTTATCATGCCTCAATTGGTATGCCTCTATTTGAAGTGTTATACGGAAGGAAATACTGATCCCCTATTCATTGGCAAAATGTTGGACAAAAGCAGCTTCAAACTATGGATTTTATCAGAAAAACCTCAAAGGATATCAAGATGATCAAGCAGAGACTTGACATAGCTTTTAGTCGACAGAAAAGTTATGCCGACAAACGTCGAAGACCCTTGGAATTCCAAGTTGGAGACTCGGTTTTTATTAAGATTATTCTCATGAAGGGAGTAATGAGGCTTGGTAAGAAAGGAAAACTCAGTCCAAGATATGTAAGACCATTTGAAATCCTTGAAAGGATTAGAAGAGTAGCCTACAAGCTTACTTTGCCGCAAGTATTAGCTTCTGTACATGATGTCTTTCACGTTTCGATGCTAAAGAAATATGTACCTGACCTTTCTCACGTGCTAAGTCAAGAACCATTTGAAGTCTAAACAGATTTGATGTATGAAGAAAAGCCAGTTCGAATGCTACATCGAGAAGAAAAAGTCTTAAGGAACAAGACAATTCCTTTACTTAGAGTGCTATGACAGAATCACAATATTGAAGAAGCAACTTGGGAACTAGAGGAAGAGATGAGAAAAATCTACCCCAACTTGTTTTAATTTTCGATGACGAAAATTTTTAAGGGGTGTAGCTTGTAATAGCCACCCTTTTTACTGATTCATGATTTCCTATTTAAAGAATATGAATATTTATATAAAATACCTGATCTAATTTTATTAGAATATATCTAAGTTTTTACAATATTATAAGACTCGATAATAGCTTGCTTAAGCCGAGTATAAGGCCTTTTGAGGAAAAAGGCAGTTTGATGATTTATGATTTTATTTTGGTTAAAGTTTGACCAGGATAATTTAGGGTATGATTAAAACAGGACTGCAGTATAATAAATAGTATGAAAATTATACTGTAAAAAATTGTCATTACGAATGAAGAATCGAGAATAAGGTGTGGGACCACTTTAGAAAAATCAAGCATAATATTTAGAACAATAAGGACTAAGTAACTTCAAGTCCTAAGAAAAACCTACACGCATTATAGATAAGTGGAGATAAATTCTAGTCTGCAGTTTAGTACAACTGTATTGTTATTAGTGAAAAACAGTATTAGCACTATCTGAGTTATTAAGAAAAGGGACTGCATATTAAGGATAGTACCAAACATGGTCTTATTTGGTGACACCTCATTAAAGATAATTAGGTGCTTTTTGGAATTAAAAATTAAATGGATAATTATGCGTCAAATGGGAGCAAAGTGGCTCTACTATGGCCGGCCACCTCAAGGAAGCATTTAGTAAATATTTTGTTTTTAGGGTTTGATGTGCAATTTTTGGAATAAAAATAATTCTAGAAATTTAATTATTTTTCACCTATAAATGGGTGGTGATGGGGTTGTGGTGAATAATTTCGTTGCACCCTAAAAATTTTTAGCTCATTCTTAACTCTCCCTCTCACCCTTAGGAACTGGAAAAAAAAAAAAAAAAGTGGCTGGTTGTGTGTGAGTGAAGTGAGGAAGAAAATTTTCTCAATCTAAAGTGTAGATTCACTCTTCAAGACCTAGAAGTAATCCTTTATTCCTCTAAGCATTCTAATAAGTCTTGATCAAGAATTTAAATGTATTTAAAGTTTGGGTTTGTAGGAGCATAAGTTGACTTTTTTTATTTCTCATGCAATAGTTTTATGTGCTTAGTATGTGCTTGATTTAGGGTTAGATGGTCTTAATTGATAAGCTTAAGCATGCATTTGATTTTATGCTTTAGAAAGGATGTGGTATTTTTGTATGCCTACCTTATGTTTGTGATATGCCCCACATGCTTAAGAAGAAGCATTGTATGAATGATGATGATAGTATTGATGTATGATGAATGAAAGGTTAAAAACTAACCTAAAACCCTAATTCGGTAAGACAAGCAAGGATTACCTATTTGGGTTTTAAGTAGGATGATCGAGTGTATGAATGATAAGAATGTACGTAACGCGCTGCATGAATTGATGTAGGCTCACGGTTGCGACCATTTGTGATAGGGTGTGCGAATTTTACGTAAAAACTAATCAAAAACAAAACTGTAAATTTTGGATCAAGTGGAACTGTGATCTGGAAATGCAATTTTGAGGCCTTTAGAGTTTGAATTTGGAAAAAGTCAAAATTGCAAAGTTGTAGAAAATTGAAAACCCTAGAGGGATCACAAACAGATTTTGAAAAATAAGCTCCAACGGCTTCCATTTTTATAAATTTCTGAACCGGTCAGCCCAACTCTATGCATGACCTAGAGGTTTTAAAAAGGAAAACGGATAGGTTAAAGGCAGAATCGAGTTTTGAGGAAAAAAAAAAAAAAAAGTTGTAGGATCCTTCAAGATCTATAGCTTTCATGCAGAAAACTTTGTCAAATTCAAAACAGATTTTAAGGAAAAACTAGATTTCCAAAACTGTGTAGAGTACAGGAAATTCCTACATAAGATTTTCAAAACAATGCATGAATAGGCAATTCCTGCACATGCACTAATAACCAAATTTATGAGACTACTTTTAAAGATGGATTTCAGAATTTTACAGTTTTTACTATCCTTGTTCAAAAAAAAAAATTACAGTTTTATAAAAACAGTTAAAAATGTTAAAATTTTATAAGTAATTTTAAAGAAAAAAAAAGTAAGACAATATGAAACAAGATTTTGCGAAAATAAAATAAATTAAGCCAAGTTATATAGTAACAATAGTAAGACATAGAGTAATCGAAAAGGATACCAAAATTTTATTGGGCCTTGTACCCATGGTTACTTACAGTAATCCAAAAGGATACCACTATGTTATGTTGGGCTTATAACTAGGGTTATTTATGGATGTTGGTTTGGATACCAACCTTGAATGTTATGGTTATAGTAAGATATGATGATTCTTATCTTACGTCCTTTTTGGAAATAAGAAGATAACCTATTATTGTGACTTGTCGGAACAACAAACCCCGAATATAGCATAATCTGTAAGTACAACTCCGCTTACAGCATAGACAAAACTATTTTATCACTTTGCATGTTTTTCAAAGCTCATGCATTTATATATGTGTTACATATGATTTATGCTTTATTATTGTAGCATCATGAAGCATGCTCATTAATGATATTTCACATGGTAAGAATAATATTAAGTTTCATGTAAGAAACTGTTTTCAAGTAAGAAAGTGTTTTCAAGTATGATGATAAGAAAGTTTTCTCGTGTCGTACTGACCTGCCACGAGGGTGGGTTTGCTCCATGGTTTGAGTTGATTGGACTGGTCGCCCCAACCACTTCATGGCTGCATGTCACAGTACGTACACTTATGTTAAATAAGGGGCCCAAAAATATGCTAGCCCAAGAAAGCATAATGAAGCATAACTAGTTTATGCATTGTTACAAAATGTTTTTGCAGAATGGGAGTTGTACTTACTGGCCAAAAGCTCATGACTTACGTTTATGCTATAGGTAAGCTACCTATTGGCAATGCTTGATACAAGACAGTGGGGCATGGCATGAGTATCTGTGAAACTTCGGGATGGAGACCGCTACGCTTTTTGTGATAAGATATTTGTATCTGTTTCTTTTTTATATATTTATACTCTACTATATAAGTTCGATATATCAATACTCAATTGAGAAAGTATATATATATATATATATGTACATGGTTAAGTTGGATTTCAAATTGAAAAAAAATATTTATTCCGTATTTTTGTTTTATTGAATAAGCTAAGTAATTATGTAAGATTGGTATGGTAACGGCTATGTTAGGCAGGTCGTTACAATCGCCGTTGTTCGACCTCGCCCGTATCTGAGCCCTTGCCTTTTTCCATTGGAATCTCACAACCTCCGCTTTTTGCCACACCCCTTGGCCTCCCTATGCCCACGTCACCATTGACCTCTCATTTTGTTTAACCATCCCAAGAATCAAATGCCCAGCAACCTCCCTGCCATCTCCAGCAACTCCTTATCGTCCTCCCATGCCGCCTACTGGCAATGTGAAGCCCGAGTGATCGAGATGCAAGATGAAATAATCACTCAAAAAATCTATTTTTAGTGTCTCATCTTAAAATGTATCTATTTTTTTAACAATATTATGTAAATATCTATTTTTAAATAGTGAAATGTCTGTAATATATATTTTTCCATTTTATTATAATTGACATCATTTCTATCTTATCCATATAATTTTGTGGTTTATAATTTTGTGTCTTGATTGAAACTAATTTCTAAGTCCATCACTGCACAGAAAACGGCCTCCAAAATAATAATAATAATAATAATAATAATGCATGAGAACATAAATTTCTGCAATTTATAGTTACTAAAAAAATGAAAAAAAAAATTGAAAAGCCATACTAGCACATCATAGGGACCCATCTTACTCTATTTTTATAAAAAGAAAAATAAAAAATAAAAAAAAGGAAAAAGAACATTTTAAAAAAAGTCAAATAGATTTTAAAACCATGTATCCATAATCTATATTTATCCATACTCTACATTTAAAAGGATGAACACTTTTTATAATGCATTCATTCTTCCTCCTGGGTCGTTACATGGTGGTCTTAGAGGTCTAGTCACACATCACGTGCTTCGTCCTTCCTCCGGGGCAAGTCACATGATAGTTCAATCATCTATTCTTTATAAAGGTGCGAATGCACTTTTTAAAAGTGCATTCATCCCTTCTCTTAGGCCGTCATTTGATGGTATAGGTCCAGACTTCAGTCACATGTCACGTCCCGCCATGTAAAATTTTATTATATTTTTGCTTTTTGCTTTTTGCTTTTACTTTGCTTATTTATTCCGCTCGCCAACTAGTAAGTTAGAAACATTAAAAAAAAAAAAAATTGTTGAAATAATAGATTCACAATGTTTGCAGTACACCTAGCACTTTTACGTCCCTGCATAACGCAATCCTCTTTTTTTTTTTTTTTTCCCTTTTTTTTTTTTTCTAGAAACCCTAACGCTAGTCGTTCGTATGTGTATGTATTTGGGTGGGGGATGTTTTCTATATTTTTGAATAGAAAAAATAATATTATCTTTGTTATTTACAAGCATGCGATGTGTAATCTCTCTCTCTCATCCATGTTTTTTGTTTTGTTTGTTTTTGCTGAAGAGTGACATACTTGCCTAGTTCATGTTTATTTATTTATCTGTTTATTTTTTAAGATCATTCAAAAGTTTATACTGGTGTAGTTAATTTGTCTAATACAGTTTCTTTAAAGTCATATATGTAGATTTCAACATATTCTTAAAGACTTGGGCAAAACTCAGGCCCAGAAAAAAGGTTTGGAAACAATCTCAATAGGAAAGGGAGTGTCCCTAAAAGACACCTCTAGATTATTATTCTAGATTATTGTCCCAATTATAATGGCTTTAATTTTTTGATCTGCAATTATATAAGTCAAAAGTTAATATAACATATTCTGTTGAAATTACCCTCAACCTGTCAAAAAAGCAATCTAGTAGATTAGTAATGGCAATCTAACATAGGTCACCAACCGTCTTCAATAATCTACTAGAATATTTTTTTGTTTCTAACCCAAAATGGTTGATCGTCTCCTATGCTGATCATCGGATAGTACTCTAGTAGATTATTTATTTATTTATTTATTTCCAACACAAAACAATTGGTCGTCTCAAATTTCGATCATTGAAGAGTATTCTCATAGATTACTTTTAATATTCTACCAAAAATATTCAACAACGTGAGAATAATATGGTAGACTAATGAACATAATCCATCAAATTAATATCATCATTCATTAAAAAAAATTCAATTACCAAAAAAGTTACAGCAAAAAGTTCCAAAAGCAAAAGGGTTATTTACATAAGTATCCAAACTGGAGGTTTAGATTTGAAATATGTCTATTTTTTTATTTATTTACATAAACATCTAAAAGAGTAATTACAAATACAATATAACCCTTCATAAATAATGAAGAATTAACCAATAAAGAAATTACAGAAAAGGAAACAAAAAAAAAAAAATGGAATCTAAGACATTTACAAAAATATGAATTTTTTATTTTTATTTATTGTAAAGAATGTGTAAATCTTCATAATAAATCAAAAAGGGAATGTTTTCTCACAATCAGATTATACATTAACGAGAGTAAGCTAAATAAAGAAAAATAAACATCTCAAAATTTTTTTTTCGTATAATAAACTAGTCTTTATCATAAAGATAGGTTCGATCTCATTTCAACTAGTTTATATAAATAATAGGTTTTTTTCGTAAAGAATTCGATATCGTTTGTTGTGTTATTCTTCAATTTTGTTTGGTTGAGGCAAAAATAATAATAATTTGATTCGCAGTGGATTAAATAAATAAATAAGTTTTTTCATAAAGAATTCATTGGTTTTTTTTTTTTAAGATTATTTTATGTTCATCAATATTTACATTAATATTTTGTTTAGTGTTCATTATTGTTGAGCCATCATCTTTATAGTAAATATTTTATATTTATTATAATTATTTTGATGTTTATAACTAATTTGGGTTTATTAAATGTAATTCGTATTTATCAACAAAAAGTATTCATCATTAAAATAAAACAAAAAGCAAAAAAGAAAACTAAAAGAATATGTATAAAAATAAAATAATGTCAACTATAGTAAAATGACAAAATATGTACTACAGACATTTATTTCTTAAAAATAGATATATACATAATATTGTAAAAAAAAAGAAGATATATTTTAAAATAGAACTCTAAAAATGGACCTTTTATATTATTATTAAAAAAAAAAACACAATAATCAAACAAATATGATGATACAAGAATTCATCATCTACTCGAAATCTAAGGTTTGTTTGGATTACATGTCAATTTTGAAAAGAAATTTTTCTTGTTTTAGATGAGAAAGCTTTTTCAATTGACAATAAGATGGCATTTGGATATATAAAAAATTTTCTTTTTGAAAACAAAAAGTTATTTGAAATGAGAAAAAATGGTGTTAGGAATAATGTATTGTGAGAAGATTTCAAAAAGATTCATTTTCTTTTTTGAAAAGGGTATTGTACAAAATAAGTTTGAAAAAGAGATAATTTTTATTTTTCAAATTGAGATAATGATGGAAAAAGCTATGACAAATACTTTTTGCAAAAAATTTTTCAATTTCGAAAAATTAGATATGTAATCTAAATTGAGGGTAAAAATATACTAATATCAAAAACATCAATTTTCATATGATTGACATAAAGAATTAAACAACATATACCATAAAACAATATTTCAACAAACAAGATCTTGGGGAAAAATTCATAACATAAAATTGGGGAAAAAAAACTTATGGCATGTCTACTTACGCCTAATCAGAGTGAGCATGAATAAAAGTGAGTAGGATTCGGAGTGGGCTGGATTCGAAGTTAGGATTCGGAGTCAGAATATGCTATTTACTTGGGTTCTAGGAATTGGAGTCAGAATCACTGTCAATTCTATTTATGCGTTTACTTAGAGCACAGGAATCGGATTTAGTTGCTATAAATTTACTTGTATACCCCTTTATTTATTGTATTTCAAAAATTAAAAATATAATTAATTTTTTAATTTATTGTCATATTATTAATCAAAAATAAAATATTCATTATGATATTAAGGTAATAAAATTAAATTGTGTAATTTTTTATTTAAAAAAATTAAAAAGAGAAAAAAAAGAATTAAAATAAGTAAAGTATAAAAAAAATATAAAAATAGAAACAATTAATATATTATGACAGAAAAAAAGTTATTTATTTACTCTAATAACGTTAATAGTAATTAGGATAGTTATATAATATTAAGTTAATAAAAATATATTATATTTAGTTAACAAAAATAATTAATATAGGTTGTTATTATTTTTTTGATGCGAACCTCGCCAAGAATAACGAGACCCGACAACGAAAAGGAACCCAAGAACGTTCTACAATCAGGTGTGGATGGGAGACCTCGACCCGTTGCTTGAATCGTGACACGAACCTTGGTATAGATGACCGCGACCCAATATCAACCCGCAAACAAGAACCTTGGTATTGTCGTAGACGCCACAAACGGAGGTGAAGAACCGTTTGATAAGTCGAATTTGAACGCCCAAAGACAAAGTCTTGATAAGTTCGATTAGTTCAACAAGAACGTAGAGATAAATCACAAGAGTGAATAGAATGCCAAAAGTTTTCTTTCTGATCTGAAAATAAAGCCTATTTATAGGCTGAGAATTACAATAATATTCCTAGAATATGCTAAGCTAATAAGAGGAAAGTAACCTAACAATTTTAGCCTAAAAATAAAAAAGGAAACTAACTTAATTGTCTGGCTTTATTTTCCAGCCATTTACAGCCAATAAACGGAAAAGGAAACTAGCTAACTATTGACTAATCAGCCCAAAAACGTGGACAACAAAATAGGGAATCAAACAAATTGGTTCAAACTAATCAAATCCTCCAAAAAGCACGCCCATTTGCATGGACTGCATGGCTGACGTGGCTTCTTCAATTACATGGCTGAACTTGAATTAAATTGACTATTTGAGCTCCATTTGTTGATTCCATGCATGTAGACTTGCCCTCCTCTATCACAATGTGTTGCGCTAAAGTATTTAATGCCTCCTTGAACCTCTTTGCCCGCGCTCTTGTAACTGGACCAACAGGAACTAGAACTGGATCCTTGGTCTTATCATTCCCCTCCTCTTGAAGAGGATTTGCCCTCAAATCTTCACCTGCATCAAAAGGACTTAAATCAGAAATATTAAAGGTTGCACTAACGTTATACTGACCTGGTAAGTCCAATTTGTAAGCATTGTCGTTGATGCGCTCAAGAACTTGAAATGGTCCATCTCCTCGAGGAAGCAGCTTTGAGCGCCGGTGATTCGGAAACCTTTCCTTGCGCATATGTAGCCAAACCCAATCACCGGGCTCAAAAATAAGCTTACGACGCCCTTTGTTGGCTTCATTAACATATTGCTCCGTTCTTCGCTCGACATTGAGCCTTGCTTTCTCATGTATCTGTTTAACAAATTCAGCTTTCTTTTGTCCATCCAAGTTAACACGCTCAGATAAAGGTAATGGAGATAAATCCAATGGAGTCAAAGGGTTAAAACCATAAACGATTTCAAAAGGTGAAAACTTAGTAGCAGAATGAACAGTACGATTATAAGCAAACTCAACATGTGGTAAACACTCCTCCCAAGTCTTTATGTTCTTCTTAATGATAGCTCTCAACAGAGTTGACAAAGTCCTATTTACTACTTCGGTTTGACCATCTGTTTGTGGATGACAAGTAGTAGAAAACAAAAGCTTAGTACCTAACTTACACCACAAGGTCTTCCAAAAGTAACTTAAAAACTTCGCATCCCTATCTGAAACAATGGTCCTAGGCATACCATGTAACCTCACAATTTCCTTAAAGAATAAATCTGCAACATGTGAAGCGTCGTCAGTTCTATGACATGGGATAAAATGTGCCATCTTAGAGAATCTATCTACAACCACAAAGATAGAATCACGTCCACGCTTAGACCTAGGTAAACCCAAAACAAAATCCATGGAAATATCAATCCAAGGCTCGCTAGGTATAGGGAGTGGGGTGTATAATCCATGAGGTTGCACTCGAGATTTTGCCTGCTTACAAGTGACGCATCTGCCACAAATTCTCTCTACATCCCTTTTCATGTGTGGCCAATAAAAATGTTCCTGCAAAATAGCCAATGTCTTGGCGACTCCAAAATGTCCCATTAACCCTCCACCATGGGATTCCCTGACTAACAAATCTCTCAATGAACAGTTAGGCACACACAACTTATTTTCCCTGAAAAGATACCCTTCGTGTCTAAAAAATTTTCCAATAGCATTTTTCTCACACATTCTATACTCTTCTCCAAAGTCATGGTCTAAAGAATATAACTCCTTAATCTGCTCAAAACCAAGTAATTTCGCATCAAGAGTAGAAATTAATACATACCTTCGAGACAGCGCATCGGCAACGATATTTTCCTTACCTTGTTTGTATCGGATGACATATGGAAATGTCTCAAGGAACTCCACCCATCGTGCATGACGCTTGCTTAACTTGTGTTGTCCTTTCAAGTGCTTCAAGGACTCATGATCAGTGTGAATTACAAACTCTTTAGGCCAAAGATAGTGCTGCCATGTCTCTAAGGCTCGAACCAATGCATACATCTCCTTGTCATAAGTTGGGTAATTTAGTGTTGCCCCATTTAGCTTTTCGCTGAAGTATGCTATTGGTCTTCCTCCTTGCATCAAGACTGCTCCTATCCCAAACCCTGAAGCATCACATTCAATTTCAAATGTCTTAGTGAAATCGGGTAACGCAAGTAAAGGTGCATTAGTCAATTTATCTTTAAGTAATTGAAAGGCCTTTTCTTGTTCGTCGCCCCATTTGAATCCGATGCTCTTCTTGATGACTTCAGTCAATGGTGCGGCAATGCTGCTAAAGTCTTTCACAAACCTCCTATAAAAGCTAGCAAGCCCATGAAAACTTCGCACATGCCCGACACTTGTGGGTGTTGGCCACTCTTGAATTGCCTTTATCTTCTCTTCATCAACCTGAATCCCTTGTGCACTCACAACAAAACCAAGAAACACAAGCTTATCGGTGCAAAAGGTGCACTTCTTCATGTTAGCATACAATTTTTCTTTTCGAAGCACATCCACAACAGATTGTAAATGCATAACATGTTCTTCCAAGTTTTTGCTATAAATAAGGATATCATCGAAATAGACTACAACAAATCTGCCAATAAAAGGTCTCAAAACATGATTCATTAAGCGCATAAATGTACTAGGTGCATTAGTTAAACCAAAAGGCATGACTAACCACTCATATAAACCATGTTTAGTTTTAAAAGCAGTTTTCCACTCATCACCTCCTTTCATTCTAATTTGATGATAACCACTTTTCAAATCAATCTTGGAAAACACACATGAACCATGCAACTCATCAAGCATATCATCTAAGCGGGGAATAGGATGTCGATATTTTACCGTTATGTTGTTGATAGCTCGGCAATCAATGCACATCCTCCATGTCCCATCCTTCTTAGGAACTAAAATTACCGGAACGGCGCATGGACTCATGCTTTCTCTCACATATCCTTTTTCCATCAACTCACTAACCTGCCTTTGCAATTCTTTTGTCTCCTCGGGGTTGGTTCGGTAGGCTGGTCGGTTAGGTATGGATGCTCCGGGCACAAAATCAATTTGATGCTCAATCCCTCGAATAGGTGGTAATCCTGGTGGTACATCTTCGGGAAAAACATCTTCATAATCCTGCAAAAGAGAGACAACAGCACTAGGCAAAGAAGTGTCAAGTGCGTTAGTGTTTAAAGCCTCTTTGTACAATAGTACAATCATTGGCTGTTTTGAAAACAAAGCCCTCTTCACCTCACTTGCCCTCGCAATCAAGCTCTTTTTCCCCTCTCCTTTTCTCGCTTCACTCGAGTTCTCACTTTCTTTTTTGTTTTGCTTTTCCTTTTCACTCATTCTCGTTTTTTCTCTCTTTTCTTTTTCATTCTCTCTTTTTTTCCTCTCAATCTCAATCTCTTTTTCACTTTCTTGTTGTAACCTCACTTGATCTTCATAAACTTGTCTCGGAGTCATAGGTACAAGAGTTACATTTCTTTGCTTGAATTCAAATGTGTATTTGTTCGTGAATCCATCATGTTTCGCACGCCTATCAAATTGCCATGGCCTACCAAGTAACAAATGGCTTGCTTGCATCGGAACCACATCGCACAACACCTCATCTTCATATTTTCCAATGCGGAATGCAATCAATACCTGTTTACTCACTTTAATTTCACCACTATTATTCAACCATTGCAACTTATAAGGCCTAGGATGTTTTTGTGTAAGCAGCCCCAATTTCTCGACCAT
This sequence comes from Ficus microcarpa, assembly GCA_025413485.1. Classification (NCBI taxonomy): domain Eukaryota; kingdom Viridiplantae; phylum Streptophyta; class Magnoliopsida; order Rosales; family Moraceae; genus Ficus; species Ficus microcarpa. The sequence goes on along the minus strand of CM046380.1, from coordinate 15,818,378 downwards.
AGTAGTGCTAGCAACATTTGTACAACTCCCACCATCAATAATAACACTGCATACCTTATTATTCACGTGGCACCTAGTGTGAAAGATGTTTTCCCGTTGCACATCTTCGTCCTCCTTGACCTGCACACTTAACGCTCTTCTAGCCACTAGCAATTCACCTTGGGCTGCGTACTCCTCATCGTCAGCGTCCTCCAATGGCGGTATGGACTCGATATCATCTTCACTTTCGGTTTCAATTTCGCCATTCTCCCGCATGACCATTACTCGCTTGTTTGGACATTGATTTGCGATATGTCCTCTTCCTTGGCACCTAAAACATTTAATTTCACGATTGCGAGTAGTAGTTTGTTCGGTTTTACCTTGAGCTTGGCGGCCGACTACTTCTTGTTTTGGGTCCACTTTTGGTTTGATCGGGGCTGGTTGCTTTTCCACCCTTCTAGCAAAATTTGGCCTCCAAGAGGATCCCCCACCTTGTACTCCACGTGAGCTGCTGCCCCTCCTCTTTAGTTGGTGCTCAATTTTGATGGCCATATGTACCATCTCATCCAACTCCACATACTCACGCAACTCCACTTGGTTTGCAATTTCGGGGTTTAAACCAGCTAAAAAGCGAGTCATGGTAGCCTCCCGGTCCTCCTCCACATTCGCTCTAATCATGGCTACCTCCATCTCTTGGTAGTAGTCTTCCACGCTTTGATTACCTTGCACCAATCTTTGCAACTTTCGGTACAAGTCCCGATAGTAGTGGCTTGGCACAAATCGTTTCCGCATGATGGCCTTCATCTCTTCCCAAGTGCTCACCGGTCTCTCGCCATTTCGCTTCCTATTGAGCATCAACTGATCCCACCAAACAATAGCATAGTTAGAAAACTCAATGGCGGCAAGTTTTACCTTTTTCAATTTGGAGTAGTTGTGGCACTCAAACACCAACTCCACCTTCTTCTCCCACTCCAAATATGCCTCGGGTTCATTCCTTCCGTGAAATGATGGAATCTTCATCTTAATATTACCCAAATCATTATCCACCCTATTCCTATCTCCTCGAACCCGTCCAAACCTTCTAACGCTGCCCACCGAGTGTCTTTCATCCTCCTCCTCAAAACCACCCTCATTGAACTCCTCATAGTCTTCCGCTACATGCCTTGGTTGAACTCTTTCCCTTCTTCGCTCATTAGGAGCGGGTTGTGGCTGCTCGACACGTGTATTCTCCATCCGATCTATCCGCTCGTGTATCTGCTCTAATTCTATCCTCATCACGCGCCTCATCTCACCCAACATGGCCTCCATTAAAAACTTCGGATCCTTGGCACCGTCGGTATTGCTATTGTGAGACATGGTCGCTGCAAAAACAAAGTTAGTAATAAAGGACCTCACCAATTCACTCCCTCACGTGTTTCACTCGAATAATGGTTTTACACGCACTCGTGTTTGCACACAATAAGATGTCACTCAAGTCCTCACAATTCACTCTTAGAAATCCTCTTGAGTTCTTATCAAACTAATACAAACATTAATCAAGATTTGCGAATGACGAGTAATCCAAGCTTATCAATGGTTTTAAAAATTTTCTGCAAAAATTTGGTTGGTGTTTGGGATAAGGTGATTTTGGCTTATTGGGACCTAAATTGATGAAAACAATCAAAAAAAAAAATTTTTTTTTTTTTTGGCAAATTCGGCCAGATAACTTTGGTGATAAAGTGAAACAATGTTAAAAGGGAATAGGCAACTAGGAAACACGCTTTTTTTTTTTTTTTTTTTTTTTTTTTTTTTTTTTACAGACTCCTTTCTCCTTTTCTTTTCTGTTCTTCTATTTTCTTCTTTCAACGTTTTTTTTTTAATTCGATTTTTTTTTCTTTTACAGACTCCTTTCTCCTTTTCCTTTCTGTTCTTCTATTTTCTTCTTTCAACGTTTTTTTTTTTTTTGAATTCGATTTTTTTTTAAACCAGAAACAGAGATGAACTGGGATTGGAGAAAAGAAAAAAAGAAAAAACGAAAAAAAAAAAAATTAAAGGATAGATAAACCTGACCTAGAACTTAGGCTCTGATACCAAATGATGCGAACCTCGCCAAGAATAACGAGACCCGACAACGAAAAGGAACCCAAGAACGTTCTACAATCAGGTGTGGATGGGAGACCTCGACCCGTTGCTTGAATCGTGACACGAACCTTGGTATAGATGACCGCGACCCAATATCAACCCGCAAACAAGAACCTTGGTATTGTCGTAGACGCCACAAACGGAGGTGGAGAACCGTTTGATAAGTCGAATTTGAACGCCACAAGACAAAGTCTTGATAAGTTCGATTAGTTCAACAAGAACGTAGAGATAAATCACAAGAGTGAATAGAATGCCAAAAGTTTTCTTTCTGATCTGAAAATAAAGCCTATTTATAGGCTGAGAATTACAATAATATTCCTAGAATATGCTAAGCTAATAAGAGGAAAGTAACCTAACAATTTTAGCCTAAAAATAAAAAAGGAAACTAACTTAATTGTCTGGCTTTATTTTCCAGCCATTTACAGCCAATAAACGGAAAAGGAAACTAGCTAACTATTGACTAATCAGCCCAAAAACGTGGACAACAAAATAGGGAATCAAACAAATTGGTTCAAACTAATCAAATCCTCCAAAAAGCACGCCCATTTGCATGGACTGCATGGCTGACGTGGCTTCTTCAATTACATGGCTGAACTTGAATTAAATTGACTATTTGAGCTCCATTTGTTGATTCCATGCATGTAGACTTGCCCTCCTCTATCACAATGTGTTGCGCTAAAGTATTTAATGCCTCCTTGAACCTCTTTGCCCACGCTCTTGTAACTGGACCAACAGGAACTAGAACTGGATCCTTGGTCTTATCATTTTTGATATAATTTTTTACAAATTAACTAAGGATAAAATGGTAATTTAATGTTGATAGTAGGAATGAGAGTCACAATCTGGAAGGGGGCATGAGATTGCCAATCCCATTCCTCAATACCAAATTGGTGTGGGATCCACCATTCTCACTACTATTCTAGAAAAAAAAATGAGCAAGTAAACAAAAGATTAACTTCTATTATCCACTTTCATTTCTACTCTTGATAAGTAAATATGCCATTAGATTATGATGTTGTACTATGTTTCATAATAAAAATAAATAAATAAAGAGCGTAAATTTTTCTTAAAAAATTATTATTTTTGGATTTGTTAAACAAATAAGACTTTCTTTTTACTAATAAAAAAGATTAATTAATTCTTTAATGCTTAAGTTATGCTATGAAATTTTTGCTACTTGGGTTAAATTATCAATTTTGTATCGTTTAAATTCAGTCTTGATTTTATGTATCAACATGTGAAATTTTAAAATATTTATTAGCAAAATGACTTTAAAATAACCAGAAACGATAGTGTTTTTAGATAATTGTTCTTATATTAAAATGAAAGAAAGTTATTATGCTAATTTCACTTTTTGAGGTTGTTATTTTGACAAATGTTCCTTTTCATTGTTTAGGGGGCCATCCATGACATTGTCCAAAGTTTTGAGAGCAAATGTGAAAATTTTCCTTTATTTAAATTAAAAAACAACAAAAGGAGAAAATTTGCAAATATTTCAAAATTTAAGGGAAAAGATGTTTCAACTTAAAACTTAGGGGTGTTTTGTGATAAAGTCTTAAATTTAGAGGATACAAGCGAAATTCATCTAAAAATTTCTTAAAGATAGACTATTTATCCACTTATCTCAAAAAAAAAAAAAAAAAAAAAAAATCAAAGAGCATGAAATTTATCCTTTTTAGGCCAATTTGGCAATGTTATGCCGTGGCAAATTTTTATTGAAGGCTGTGTTGTGAGTCTAAAGTTACTATGACTAGAAGCCAGCATGTGTTTGATATATTTTTTTTTTTTTCAAATTTATTGTGAATACCAGAAGCAGAATTATAGGTGTTTGGTAAAATATAAATAAAGTTGTTGTGCAGACTATAATAACTAAAAAATACATATCATATTTTTGTCTAATAAATACTATAGTATACATATTTTCTTGTCTAACTTGTTAAAATTTCACACCAAATTATAGAATATATAATTTTATTCTACAATAAAAATTGTATAAAAAGATTAGATTTATTGAAGACGATAAATTATCTATTGATATAAAAATTGAGTATAAATTATAATAATTTTATTTTTCTTTTTTACAAAAAAAAAAAAAAAGCTAAATGAAAGGCGTAAGTTACAATTTTACCATTTGAAAATATTTTTAAGAGGAAAATAATATCTAAATCTTAAATAAATAGTTTTGTTGTTGAGTATCTAAACAAATAAAGTGGGTATATTGGATCTATTATTTATTGTTAAAGATATTTTAATAAATTTGCAAAAAGACAGCATAAAGAGATGTGTAAAAGCAACCTTTAACCTGCATTTTAAATTCTGTTATGCGGTCATAGTTTTTAAAATTTACTAAACAGAAACAAGATCTACTTGGGGATAGTTTGGAAGTAAGTTTAGTTTAAATTAAATTGTATTTTTTTATCATGATTTTTATTTTTTTCTGAAAAAATTTTTTGTCTTTTCTGAAAATTTTTTTTATCTTTTCTAAAAAATTACTATTAAAACTTAAAAACCTTAAACTAAACTCATTTACCAAACACCTCCTAAATACCCTTACCCTGCCGTAGGTTCTTTAATAATTTAAAAACAACCTTGAAAAGCAACGCTAAACGGCCTCTATTTTGTTTTTGTTTTTGTTTTTTATATTTTATATTTTATATTTTTATCTTTTCAAATACAGAGTAATTCCGTCTTTCTATAAACCAGAGCCAGGAGACTCCAATTTCAAAGGTAGTCGAGTGCAGCTTTCCCTCCACCCTAGAATATAAAACGACAGAAACCAAGCATTGTTTTGTTATCTCTCCAGATTCTTCAAAAATTCTTCGTCTTTAAACCAGGTAAAGGTATCTTACTCTAACCAGTTTTCTTCGACGGTTTCTGTTTACAAGCGATTCGTGTCATGTTCTTTTTCGTTCTTTTGTTTCGAAATCTCTCTCCCTTGAATGGATAAAAAATGCTATAAATTTTGGTAGATTATGGAAAATACGCGAAGAAATATGCTATAAGTTACTCCTATTTGTTACTTGCTCCGGTGTATCTTTTTGCTGCTATATTGCCCAACAATTTTTTTGGCTCTCCTTTTCTTTTTTCTACTTGTATTGTACCAACTCTATTCTTCAATAATTTATATTTAGGAAAATGGGTTGCTTTTTTTGTTTTGTTTTTTTATTTTTGTACTGGTGCACCATGAACTTATTGAATTTAAACATGACAACAAGAACCCAAGCCCCTATTTGGTGTCCACTTGAGTTGAAATTTTGGAGATATGTTGATTGGAGTTGAGTTGTTGTTTTGACTTGTGCGTTTGGTTGAAAATGAATTGTTTGGAGTTAAAAATGTAGAAATTGAAATGTGTTCCGGAAAAAATAGCAATGTGAATCTTGTTTCGTTCTTCTTGTCGTTCAATGCAATTTAAAGAGAAATCAGCTCATTTGGACTTGAAATGAGAAAGTTATGGATTTATAAACTTTGAGTTTTTAAAAGATATTTGGAAATGTGAATAGTGAAATTGGTTTAGTTTTGAAGAAAAAGACAAAAGGTGTTTTAAAAAGTTTTTGGAAATGTTTGGTTGAAGTGGACCAACCAAACACAGTTTAAATTTGATAATACGTTTCAATCGTGGTTGAATAGCTAACACAGTTTAATTAATCAACGGAATTCCCCATGATAGTTTGCGCAAAATACACCTGAAACTTTTTGTTTATTGGCAAGTTGGATCCTTAACTTTTTTTTAGCGGTTGTGCATTGCCAAATATTGTAAAATTTTATGGTCGTAAATGCGAAAATTGAAAGTTAGGTGCCCAACTTGCCAAGACGGAAAACTCAAGGGTGCAGTAGTTCAGTGCAACTTACCCAATAAAATATTGATTACTGGTTTTTGACAAGGGAACAGTTTGGCTTTCAGGTTATATTTATATACATACATCTATCCGTTTTTTCCCTACTAGTGTTGTAACAATGGATCAAAAGACACATGACGGGGCAACGAAACAGAGTGTGTTGGATTTCAAGTGCGAAAAGATGCTTCATGAGGGTGAGAAGAAATCAACTACTCTCTCACCTGCACTGACAAAGAAGTCAGGAGTAGTTGATATCAAAAATATGGAGCCCAATATTGCATGTCAAACTCCGGAGAAGATAAATGAGGGTTTACACAGCAAGTTTCATGAGGGGCAAGTTAAACTTCCTGACAAGTGGGTAACTTTACACGTATAATTTAAGTTCTGAAACATCCTTGGTTGATTGTGATAATTGACATTTTTTTCGTTTTTGTTTTTGCTTTCAGATATAGGACGCTAGTAGAGTTCTTTGATTGTATGAGTTGTTCGTTGAGGCTGCTTAGCTTGTACAAAAGATCGCCTACCTTTGGAAATATTTCTACTCAAATAGGGGTTTTGATGCAAAGGTAACTTGTTTCATAAGTTAATATCAATTATTTGGACAAATTGATTATCCTTGAAAAGTCTAGGTGTCTTATTAACCATATTTTTTGTTTCTTACTTTAATAGTATTCTTTGATATAGATTATTTTTGGAGATTATAGGTTAGCAATGTAAGACATGTTTGTTGCTGTGCAAGATACTAGCTTTTAAGCTCAAATGCTACAAATGGCCGATGTAATCCCTTTAAGAATTGTTGACTGATAATACGGATTCTGGAAGTTAGAGAATAATTATTACGACTTCTCTCTTTTGTTTACTCAACTAGAGACATGCGATTTTTTATTTTAACATAATTTTGAAGCATTACCCTTTTTTGTTTTTAGTAAATTATAACTTAAGTTTGGTAATGTTATATAATTAGCTATTTCACGTGTGATTCATGGCTTCCTGGTGCAACATACGGTCATGAGTTGATAATTGCTTGCATTTAACAGAACCTAACCTGTCATGATGGCCACATATAATCATTATTTGTAGACACTATTCTAGTCACTCTTGAAATAATTGATTTGCTTTTCTCTTTAAAATCAGATGCCATGTCTGCCACCTTTTCTTGGTATTTACTAAGATTTGTTATAAAACTTGAGAAGTTATGCTACTCTGGCAAATGTGTCTTCTTGACGCAAGTGTGTTTGGATATGATGTGTGGAGTATGGGTGAAGGCCTGCTTTTGAGTTGAATTTTAAGCTTCCTTAGCAAGAGATGTCATATCAGCTTAATAAATGGATATATCATCCTGAGTTGCCAAAGTGATGGCAGGCATATTTGGCTAGAAAATATTAGAAATATGGCGAGAAAAAGATCTTGGGATTACGCTGCATAAGTTAATAGACATCAAGCTCATTTGCTTACGATGTCCAGTAGTATGATCATGCCAACTTGTGTTTTTGGGATGGAATTTAGCATGGAGTAACAAAGATGCTAGGGTAGCTAGAGAGACGACCTTGCACTATTAAGTCGTTCAATAGATGTATTAAAAGCTAGTGCATATGATACCTTACCAATTTCAGTTGCATTTTAAAATGTATGGTCTGCAGTATGACTTCTTGTTCTTCTTTTCCCTTTACATAGTTTGCTTTTGTCTACTAATATTTTTATCCTTAAAAAAAAAAAAATAGTGACTGTCACGAGTTTGCCTTTTTGTCCAAGTATAGCGAGCTGTAACTAGACAACGACAAGTTTGAAGTTTTGATAATTTTCTAATAGAGCGTATATTACATGTTGAATTGCTCTTCTTGTCCAGAAAATTTTCATACAGGCATCTTGCACAGATGAAACACATACTTCCTGAAGCCTTACAAATAGAAACGATTCTCATACATGACAAGAGGACCCTATGCATGAAGCCTGATATGAAGATCACCTTGTTATTTGAAGTTTTGGAAGGTCATTCTCAAGTATCTGATTCTATAGCTCTAAGCCAAGTTTTTTCCTCGAGGCTTTATGACTTCTTTACCACGCATACAGAGGTATTGTTGTCTTTACAATGACTGCTTTGTTACTCTTTCTGATCTGAATCTGCAAATCGATTGTCTAAACATTACTTAGAAAGGTTTCCACCAAATTGAGGACTGTAGGATAACCCCTGTGTCTAGGATGAGAATGACAAGGTCACTGTGACATTTTTGATAATTATGTGTGTAGAATAATTATGTGTTTATTCGTGTAAATGATTTTTGACAAGTCACTGTGACATTGTATGGTGAAAAAAAATAATTATTGTGTTTATGCTGTTGACAAGGCTAGTGATGTTCCAGAGGCTATATTGCCAGAGCCTTTCACCCGAAGAAGTGAGATTACTGTTCCAGATGAATTGTCCGTTGATTGTTGTGTAGAATCTCAGCAAATGCCTACTCAAACAGAGCTTTTCACAGAAAAATTCAACCCACATTTTAGCAGACATTTCTCTCAGAATGCTGTTGTTCCTGAAACAGAAAAGACTCAGGTTTTGGCATCTGTGGTTGTACCTCCCATCGATACTGTAGATAAGCAAGATGCTAAAAATGAGCAGCAAAAAAAGTTTGTTGATCCAGTTTCTGTGTCTAATTGCGTCATTAGCCAAGACTCTACCAAGAAGGTGATGCAAAATAATTCTCCTGGTACATGTGCTAAGTCCATCTCTATGGATCTGCTATTACAACCAAATCCTCAGTGCTCTCATGGTAGAACAGTCGAAAGCCCTATTTTAAAGCTTACATCGTCTACTGAAAGTTTAACAATAGAGACACCTTTACAGTCGGTACCAAAGAGATCAGTTTCCAGTTGTGATGTATCAGACAAGATGATTGCCAGCCAGAGGCCCACACCATGTTGTAAGCCTGCAAAAAGAGCTCTCAACTTTTGTCACTTGGAAGGTGATGATGAAAGTGCGTTGGATTCTAGAGTTGAAAAGTTGAAATGCAATGAAGTTGTATGCGAGCACATCTCTCAAATTTCCGAAGGATTTTCCAAGAATGGAAATATCTGTGGTTTGTCATCACCATCAAGAGAGGTATGCCCTATTCTCTTGCATTGACCCTATTAGTAGATGTGTATTTGGCATGTATCTTACTTCATGTTTATTACTTATTTCATCTACTTTGCTACAAGCTGCTTTCTTTCAGATATGAATTTGGTATTATGAGTTAAAATTTCAAGTTTGTTGATTTAAAATGACTACCGTTTGGCTCTCTATCGGAGGAAGTATGTGCTTCTAGGGGTCAGATTTTCTTGAGGAATTTTAACTTTTGATGGCTAGAGAATGCTGATAATTGAATCTGGACATAGTAAACCACGGTTTTGTGATAGCAAGTAATGTTTCTTGGCTATGTAAATGGGAAAAAAAAAAGTTACACTTCTTGACTCTAAAACAAACTGAAGAATTGTGCAACCCCGAAATCTGATGTGGGTACGTTACATTATTTTTCCAACTGTAATCATTTAACTTACCCTATTGCTATTTTTATGAATGATTTGTTGTTTACCACTTAGGATGTCAGATTTATTGGATCAGAGCCAAGATACTCAGTTAATGTGTAGTATTAGTATTTTTCAACCTTTATACGGGGAAAACTCTTTGAAAGGAAATATTATGAGGTTAATTGCCTTCTTTTCTCGGATTTCGACATCTATTCGGTGCACATCATTAAATTGTAGACTGAATTTTTGGGCTGTTTTATGTTCCTTATGATTTTCGACTGGATCTCTTGGCATATCGGTAAAAAGGAAAAAGAAAATAAAAACAAAGGGTTTCCCTTGGCCTTGATAACAACGGATGGGAGAATGTGTAGAAACCATATTATTAATCTCTTGCAATGTCTAGAATATATATGATATAACTAGAAACTTTACTTTTTTGTTTTCGACTCCTTATCCTCTTTCCTTTGTAATTGATTCATTATAATAATTTGATATAACTAAAAGATATATTCTTTCTTTCCCTCCAAATATTGGTTTCAGTTTTTAACGGCATAAAAAGAAACAGAAATAATTTTCAGTTGTTCTGATGCGTTTTAGAATACTGTTCTATTTGCACTCTTTGCAAGATAACTTGCAAGTTCAGTTGTAACGTTTCTTTGGCACCTGAAGTTTTCTTCTATAAGCTGTACATACATGTCCGAGTTTTCCTTCTGTATGCATTATACTTTGATCTTGCTGAGATGTAGATCCTTTTGTATATATTTTAGTGATTTCAATCTTATCTGAGACAGTATTTCCATTTTCTATTTCAGTTAGAAGAAGGCCTTGATTACCTTTCCGAGGTTTGCAACAAGAGTCAAACAGGTGAAATCGAACAAAACTCATCTTCCCTGGTTGACATGGTTGCTTTGATTCGCTCGATATTTAAGTCTGCCAACTGCTCCCCCATCACAAAGGAAGAGCTTGTGCACAAGATAATTATGAACAGTTTTGATATTGTTGACAAAAGTAAGTATAGTGTTAACTAAAATGCGAATTATGATTTTGTTTCACATTTCTGGCATTTAGCACAAATGTCTTATCTTCTTTGCAGGAGAAGTTGAAGAAAAGCTTGATCTATTAGAAAGGCTTGTTCCAGATTGGATAAACAGGAAGTTGGCTACTAGTGGAGATATTATGTACAAGTGAGTTATTTTTGTTCTTCTGTGGGTTGTTGTGCGTATAATTGTGTTTAGAGGTTCTATTTGTACACATATGTTGGTCTGATAAAATTTTTTTACATGAGAGTAATATTATCAAAGTAGATTGAGCTATCTGAATAACGTAGTCTCTTCTAGTGATTTTATATGATTTATTCAATAAAGCGATTAGGAGTAAATCTTCATGTAGTAGTAACTAGTTTATCAGGTTAAGTCCAAAGTTAAAATTTAAGTTCAGGATAGGTTCAAATTTCTATGTTCCTTTGATGCAAATAAGAGAATGGTTTAGTTTTAGCAGTTCAAAAGCTAAGCATTTACATTTATTATTTGGTAATTTAATTTGAATTGTACTAGTAGTTCTATTCAAATTCGACCTAAATATTTCCCTATAGGAACAAAGAATGACTAAATAACTCGACAAATTATTCCTATATTTTGTCCAGAACTGTGGTTTTTTCTTCAAAAGAGGTTTAGTATAGTGGTAAATGCTAATTGTCTGAAAGGGATTTTTGAGTTGGTCCAAAACAAGTGCTATTTTGGAATCATTTCCGAAAACAACTTTAGTGGAAAATGTGAAAAACGTTTTCAACACGGTACCAATTTCTGCATTTTTAGTTGCTGGAGGAAATTTTTTGGAGAGAGCATAAAGGGATTTGAGGAGAAGGAGTTCTTTTACTAAAACAAAACCAGTCTGATTCTCAACTACAATAGCAGCACAACTTCGAGGAATCACCTAAAACCAGCTTCAGATTAGACAAGAATTCTCATTATTTTCTGAAGCCTATTAATAGTCAAACAAATCATTCTTAACAAGAACAAGAAATATTTGACGAAACTGAGTGCATCAGAGGGGACAATTTCTACGTAACTTTTGTAATCTATCATAAAAAAAAAAGAAAAAGATTTTGATTATTATTATTATTTATTTATTTTTTAAGATAATTGTGGCCTATTGTCATTTCGTGTTTGTTTGGTCTTGGGCAGTATCAAGGACGTCTCAGATCTTGACTCAATTCGAGCAAAGCTAATTAGTGCTTGAAGAAGCAGTTGTAGGTAATGACCTTTATTTATTATTATTATTTTTTAATTATTATTATTATTTTTACTTTGCTACACTAGAAAATGTCTGTCATTTGCACGATTAAAGTTTTTTTTTTTTTTTTTTTTTTTCTTTTCCTGCATGTTTCATTCGCTTCTACATGTTTTGTCTTGGAAACGTAGTGATTCTCCTAGTTTGGTTTGGTGCTCTTGTCGGCTAAATGCTGGTTGTTTTGGTTTTTGAACAGGCAACAGTGAAGGTGGTGAAAATTCCAGTTCAATATTCCCTCCCTTGGAAGTTTCATGACGTTTCATATAATTGATGCATCAGGAGATGGGGAATTGAGTCTGTTAATGTATTTCTTTTGAAAAAGTAATCCTATGGATTTGGAGTTTTTTAGGTTTACCGTAATATGGGGCCAAAGCTTATGAGTTAAAATTGCAACCAATACCCGATTTTAAAAGTTGTTTTTCGAAATTTGACAACCTGTTTTGCTGAAGCTTCTCGATACAATTCTCCTTGTTAAAATCATACCACAAGGAGATTACTTCCGGTTTCAGTACTGGTTTGGAAACTCACCAGTTTTTTCTTTTTATCCTCGATCTTATTTGGGTTGTTTAGTCGACCAGATTTGGTCGACAAGATCAAACGGAGTAAATCTGCTTGGCTCGACACATGAAACCGAAAATTAGAAAGACAAGTCTCACCCGAACATTATTCTCTCTCTCCCCGTAGATTGCTATAGCAAGGTTAATTTTAGACTTGCATTGTTTTTATATCAATAATAACCACATTTTACTCTAAGTTAAAATGAAGTATAACCATTTATAAATGCAGCATAGTATAAATATACTCCACTCTCTTAGTTAAATAACTGTAAATAATTATTTACCGAATTGCTATACAATCCTTTGGTGAAGTCATAAAAAACAGTATTGCACAGAAAACATTATGTTTAGTGAGTGTTCGGTGTACAATTGACTGAGAGTGAGAATCTTCACACATTCCCTTGTTTGATACAAGCATTAAAAATTTTAATTTCTCTGCAAACTCAATACCATGGGATTCAATTTACCCTAAAATGAAGTCATCTATAGCCCATCGACCATAGTAATATTTATGTTTATGAGAATCTCAATACGATGTGAAAACATATTAAAATAAATTTAAATTTCTTTCCATCACCATCTCCGGCCTTCTACGCCCAACTTAACCCAACTGCCGCCCAACGTTGCCCTAGCTGCCAAATCTTCCCAAACAAGAGGAGGGTTTTTCTTTTGATTTGTATTGTTTTTGTTTTTGTTTTTTAATTTTTAATAAAGTTTCAAATTTAATTAGGCATCTGATTTTTTAATATTTGAAAAACAATAAAAGGTGTACGGATGAGAACTTCCCAAACTAATAATAAGATATACTTAATCTTAAAATACTCAATTTTTAATATTATAAGGGAAAAAAAAAACATTACATCACCATAAAAAAAAAAAATTTACCAAACACAAGTGAGAATATGAAAGAAATTCATATATGCAACCGAACATAATAAAATAACATTCTTAGAAAACATATTGCCTTCTTCTCAAAAATCTGATTCCTAATGATTATTGCATATTGTATGCCGCCTTAAGGTTCACGACATTTGCAGAAACCCGTGCGTGCATTAGGTGCTTTTACGCAAAGGCCCTCGACTGCTAATGGCAAGATTTTCTTGCATTTTTTAGTACATGTCTTATTATCATGACATGGCTTTCGAGTCTTCACAAAAATCCATTTCTCACATTCTGTTATTCACAGAATGAAATTAAAAGTTAAATTTGACGCAATAGCATATAGAAACTAAAGAAACACTTGCTTATTGTTAAAAAATGAGTTAAAAAATGACCTAATAAAACCCTACCTCTCAGAACGTTTTTGGTTTGGGTTAGTAGAAGTCATTAATTGCATATTTGTTTCTTGAATTTTTTTGTTTTGTTTTGTTTTGTTTGTTTGTTTGTTTTTGTTTTTTTTTTCTTGGTGAGGATGGTGGGTAAAATTATAATTTTTAGGTGTCACGTGGGAAACTGAGCAAAGTCTATCAATAGAATCAAAATTGTATTGAAAAAAAGTTTAATTGGGAAGATATAGGCTCTTTTTTTGATTCAGAGAAGATTAGTATGTATATCAAGCGAGATGTTGAATCATTACAGAAAAAGGATCTTGAGATTGAGAGTGTACTTCTGAATCAACGAAGATTTCTCCGCCCTTTTTTTTTTTTGGTTTGTTTTTTGGGTTAGAAAGTTTGTCTAGAAAGTTTGTCCACAAACTATTTGTCAAACAACAAAGTAGGATTTGTCTCAATAAATTGGCATAAGGGATTTGGTTTAGTTGGATGTTGCGCGTCTATTTTTGTATGTGCTCGCAAGTGAACGAACCGCCACAAGTAATAAAGTGACAAATTGTTGAATATCGTCCCATAGAGATTGAAATTTAGAAACTAGCTAAGTACTGCAATTAAAATGACTCAATTTTATTTAAGCTATCAAAAATTAATAGGAACATGAAATAAACAACTAAACTAAGCAATTAAATTAAACTAAGGTTAAGCAAAATAAAAGCAATCAAAGATATGAATTGAAGGGAACTCGATGGTGTGTAAGGCTAGGGGGTTTTGATTTCAATTGACTTAACTATGTTTATCCAATTCATGGCTTGTTAATCAAATTCATTCAAATCATTAATTGTAGGAGACAAATTTTACAAAGTTAATCAAATTAATATCCCAATTAACTCAACCAATTAAACACTCATTAGCATATTAGCCTCCTGAACTTAATATTACTATGAGTTGTATTACATAAGTCCCAACATATGAAATTAACTCTCCCGAGCCCAATTTCACACATATCATAACTCTAATTTAATGGTAAATAAAATTAGAAAACAAAAACACAGAGAAACGCAAATGATTCCAAATGGGATTCAATTAACAAGCATTAAATTCATCAAAACATAGTTATCATCAAGTTACATCATACTCCTAGCTTAGAAAGTTTAGCTAGACATCAAATTTCTCAAATCCATAACCAAATTTAAAATAAACATCAAATACATATTCAAACACGAAATCAAATGATAAATGCAAGTTCAAGAGCTACAAAGAGAGAGGAAAGTAGAAGTAAGAAGAACTAATTAAAGAACAAGCTCCCAAATCTTTAATCTCCTTGAATCTCCAAGCAAAGCTTTCCAAAACCTTGAATTTTCTCTCTTCTTTCATCTCTGGTTTGGGTCTCTAAAAGCTCTCTTCTTTTTTGCCCAATTCCCCTCTTTTTCTTTTTGAATCAGCTCATTTTTGCCTTAAAATCAGTCAATCACACATGCATGTGCTGCAGCGGACAAAATGGGGGCTGTAGCACACCTCTGGTGGCTAGGGTTTCGGGGCTGCGCTATAACGGGCTTTTTGTCCGCTGCAGCGCGCTTGAGACAAGGGAGAGTGGGTTGAAGCTGGCTTTTTGTCCACTATAGCGCACTTGAGACAGGGGAGGGGCGGGCTACAACGGGCTTTTCGTCTGCTGCAGCGCGCAAAGTTGAGCTCTCTGCCTTTTTAGCGCACTGTAGCGGATGTTTAGTGCGCTGCGGTCCGCTTCATGCTTCTTGGATTCCTTTTTTGGTGCCTTTATGCTCATTCTTGTAATTTACCTTCAAAACAACATGATCATAATAAAAATAAGAAAAAAATTTAATAAAAGTGCTAAAAAACAAACAAAATGCCTAAGAATAAAGATCAATAAAAATACTATATCAAATACCCCAAACTTAGAATTTTGCTAGTCCTCGAGCAAAAAGAAAAAAAAAATAAAGAAAAAGCTGAGAGAATAATAAAAATACAGTGTGAAGTTGAGCAACAAAATTGATGACCATGAGTTTTACCTCATGATTACGCCCAACGTATACAAAAACAAGTGGTCAATTATAGCACAATTAGGACGGTCGATCCCATGAGGAGGTGATAAAAAAATAAACAAGAAAGGATTAGCGGAACAAAAGCGTTAGAGAAATAAGTAATTAAATAAAGAAAAGGAAGAAGTATTTTTGTGATTTTGAAACAAATTTAAAAACAATGTAATTTAAAATCGAGTAAATTCAATAATCAAAAGGTGGTAAAGCATCAAGAATCCCTCACGTGTATTGTTTTCCAATTTTTGTTTTGATTAATAAAAATTCAACAAAAGTATTCAAATGAATTAAACTTCTCACGTTAAGACCAAAAAGATTATTATTATAAATTATCTAAAATTGACAATATATCAAATTGACAATATTGCAGTAAAAGATCAACTTATAAAATAATTATAGTTACAAAACATTACATGACAAAATTTACATAGAAAAATCATGATTGAATCTATATAAAAACTTAACACATAATATTTTGCATTCAAAGAAGATTAGAAAATGGAGAAGAATAATTTACTCAAATATATATGCATTAAAAAACCAAACAAACAAAACCCCAATTGGAATACTCAACACATGAGTTCATTTCTAGCTTCACCAAGAGAAATTAGCCTAACATGCTCAACATTCTCACAAAAACTCTCAAGAAAAATAGGAGAAGAAGATATAAAAATATGACTATATTTAAGCTCTAAACTCCACCACAAATTGGTTAAAAAAAAAAAACAACCTCGCCCTCTTGAGGAGCCCTCATTATATAGCCATGAGTCCAACATGATAGAGAGACTTTTTGGTGCAACAAATCCACCACCCAGGCTGGTAAATCAGCCGGCGACTCGTGAGAAACCAGCTGGGGTTGAGGATCAGGGAAGTTGGATGCAAGGCCCGTGATTTGCAGGCTTGAGTTGCGGCCTAAGAATAATGTTGTCAAGCTAGTAAGTCGATTGGAGAGAAGCGGTAAACCAGCTAGAGAAAATTGATGGCCTGGGTTGGCAGCTGGAGTCATGAACTTGGCTAAGAACTCGGCTTGGAAGTCAGGCGGGCTTGAGATCATGCGGGTCGATAGGAGGTTTGGGTTGGCAGTTGGAATCACGCTCGGGCTTGGCTGAGAACTTGGCTCGGGAGTCACGCGGGCCTGACATCACGCAGGCTAGTGGGAGGTCTGGGCTGGTAGCTGGAATCATGCTCGGGCTTGACTAAGAACATGGCCAGGAGAAGAACTTACTGAGAACATGGGCTGGGATGGAGCTGGAGTTGGCTGGTTTTACCCACGTGGGGGGAAATTGCTGCGGAAGAAAAGGAAGGAAAAGAAAAAGAAAGGAAAAGGAGGAAGAGGAAAGGAAAACAAAATAAAATAAACCAAAATGAATACAATATTAAATATTTTCCAAAGTAAAATGTTATGAATTAATATTATAGAAATACTCAATTAAAACGTAAATTATCTAATAAATTATATGAACAAAAGTGTATTTTTTTGTGTACTTATCACAACCCCCAATCAGCTTATTGATAGTCTCTAGCAATTCAAGTGCAAAGAAAAATCATATTATGATGAATAAAATTGAGTCAGAACTTCACAAAACTATCACAACACTTCAAACAAAGTATTAGTGAGAAATCAAAAGATGCTTATCAGAGATTATTTTAGTCATAACTCAGAGGTGTGTGTGTGTTCCAAACCAGAACCATCTTACCACAAACCAAAACACACTTAGCTTCAAAAATTCACCAAGTAAAAGTCTCAACTCCATTGCCCTCACGGATGTTGGAAATATTTTAATGTAAGGTTTTTCTCTCATGGAGTTGGAAATAAATCAGAAACCACTCAAATGTCAGAGGGCCATTTTGGACAAGCAGATTAGTAGACATTGATCAAAAGATAGGTGAGCCAACTATTTAGAACATTCCACCATTCTTACCACAAACCAACTTTGGGGATTTCATCATAGTCGGAAAAAAACTAACAACTTATTGAATAAACAAAGAGTGAATACAACAACAAAAATAAAAGAACTTTTTTTTTTGGTTGTTTTTGTTTGTTTTTATTTTTTTCCAATATTCATAAGGTCACTATGAACTATTCATAAAAGAGATTTAATTATTACAACGAAGAAGTCCCTATCCGACCAAAAATTATCCCTTAAGCAATTGTACCAATCATACCACAAACAGTTTGTTGTTCTAAACAGTGACTAAAACCAACTCTTAAAACCAATGAATGTTCAAAGCTTGTTTTCTCTACACTCACAACTCACAAGAAAATGAAATACTTGAACTTGGGAATTTTCTCAACTAAAGTGCATTCACAACCATCTTACCACAATGTTTGGTGAAGTGCGCAGGTACTCTAAAGTTATTCCTTAGTGACCAATAATAGCATAATTGACTCAAACAACACCCTGAAATCATGTTAAGACAGCTAAAAAATTTTTGACTCAAAATAATTCACACAAACACAAAATTCCTTATGCATGAATATGCATACCACCCCTAACTGAAATCAGACAATGTCCTCATTGTCATAGGATGCATGCAATAGAAAAGAACATGGATATAAAACACCTGGGTGACACGTGGTTCAAGCAAGCTGTGATGATCCTTAGAAACACACAAAATATTAAAGAAAACACAGTAAACAAATAAAATAATTAAGGTAAAATAAAAGAAACCAAATTTGAAATATGGTACAAGGGAAGGGTATAACTTACTACGTAGGATTGATAGACCAGGTTATGAAGGATAATCTCCTCAACCTGACTTACCTGTTCCACGTAGTTTTTCAGTCGCTGGCCATTTACCCTCAGTATCCTTCCATCATTCAAATCCTCGATCTCAACAGCACCATTGGGAAAAACTCGTTTGACTACAAATGGACCAGTCCACTGCGACCTCAACTTACTGGGGTGGAGATGCAGACGGGAGTCATAGAGATGAATCCGCTGGCTTGGCTTGAAGTTCTTTCTCAAGATCTCCCTGTCGTGAGCCGCTTTCATCTTTGCCTTGTAGATCCTGGAGTTGTCATATGCATCATTCCTCAATTCCTCAATTTCGGACAGCTGAAGTTTTCATTGGATACCTGTAGTACTGAGATCAAAGTTAAGGGTTTTGATAGCCCAACAAGCCTTATGTTCAAGTTTTATAGGTAAATGACAGGCTTTTCCAAAAACAAGCCTATAAGAAGACATCCCGAGGGTGGTTTTGTAAGTAGTGCGATATGCCCAAAGTGCATCAAAAAGGCGCAAAGACCAATCTTTGTGGTTGGGGTTTACCGTCTTCTCCAAGATTTGCTTGATCTCTCGGTTTGCCAGCTTAGCTTGGCCTTTCGTTTGTGGGTGATAAGTAGTAGAAACTTTATGGATCACACCATATTTGTGCATTAGGGCCTTAAAAGAATGATTGCAGAAATGTGTGCCTTGATCACTGATGACAACGCGGGATGTACCAAACCGAGATAACACATTTTCCTTTAAAAACTTCACCACAATCGCATTATCATTTTTGCGGCATGCAACGGCTTCCACCCATTTAGACACGTAGTCCACTGCAAGTAGGATGTAGAGGAAACCAAAAAAAGATGGAAAAGGTCCCATGAAATCTATCCCCAATAATCGAATATCTCTATCATGAGAATTGGGTTCAAAGACATCATATGGCGTCGAGACAAAGCACCTAACTTTTGGCACTTATCACAAGTACGACAGAATGAATTTGTGTTCTTGAACAACGTAGGTGAAGAGAGACCGCATTGCAAGATTTTTATGGCGTTCTTTTTCATAGAAAAATGACCACCACAAGCTTCATTGTGACAAAAGTTCAAGACATTAGTAACCTCATTTTCTTCAATACATCGTCTCATGATCTGGTCGGGATAGTATTTGTAAACGTATGGATCATCTCAGTAGAAGTTGTGAATCTTGACCAAGAATTTTCACTTGTCTTGAGCACTCCACGCGGAAGGAATTTCATTAGTTGCCAAGCAGTTGACAATGTGAGCGTACCATGGTAACTTGGTGACTGCGAACAAATGTTCATCGGGGAAGTCACCTCGGATAGTAGGACTGTTGGTAGGGTCACTAAATTCGAGTCGAGAGAGGTGGTCCGTCACAATGTTTTTGACTCCTTTCTTATCCTTGAGTGTGATATCAAACCCTGCAACAAAAGGATCAACCTAATTAATCGCGCCTTAGCATCCTTTTTGAAAAAAAGATACTTAAGGGTTGCATGATAGTGAAGATGGTAGTTGGGGATCCAATCAGGTATGCACGAAACTTGTTGAGAGCGAACACTACAGCAAGCAACTTTTTTTCAATAGTTGAGTAGTTCATTTGAGCACTATTTAGAGTTTTACTTGCATAGTACACAACAAAAGGCTTCCCTGCCCTTTGTTGTCCAAGGACGGCCCCCACAGCACAATTACTTGCATCACACATGATTTCAAAATGAAGGCTCTAATCTGGTGGTTGTATGATGGGGGCAGAAGTCAGTTTTGCTACAAATGTTTGGAAGGACTCCTCACACTCTTATGTCCATGTGAACACTACATCTTTAGCCAAGCGGTCGCATAGTGGTTGGGAAATCACTGAAAAGTTCTGAATGAACGTCTTATAAAAAGCAGCATGCCCAAGAAAAGACTTGATGTCTTTGACCGTTTTTGAGGTGGGCAATTTAGAGATAAGATCAATCTTAAATTGATCAACCTCAATCCCTTTTTCAGAAATGATGTGCCCCAAAACTATTCCGTTTGGCACCATGAAATGACACTTCTCCCAATTGAGCACGAGATCTTTCTCTTCACATCTTGTCAAAATAGCTTCCAAGTTGAGTAGACATGTGTCGAAAGAATCTCTCAAGACTGTCAAATCATCCATGAATACTTCTATACATTTCTCAACCATGTCGTTGAAAATACTCATCATGCATCTTTGAAATGTAGCTAGTGCGTTACATAGTCCAAATGGCATTCGTCGGAAGGCATAAGTACCAAAAGGACAAGTAAAAGTAGTCTTATCTTGATCCTCTAATACGATCTCAATTTGATAATAACCTGAGTAGCTATCAAGAAAGCAGTAGAAAGGATGACTAGCTAGGCGTTCTAGGATTTGGTCAATGAATGGAAGCAGGAAATGATCCTTGCAGGTGGCGGCGTTCAGCTTTCGGTAGTCAATGCACATGCGCCAACCCGTAACAGTCTTTGTGGGGACAAGAGCTCCTTTCTCATTTTCCACCACTGTCAGCCTCGATTTTTCGGGCACTACCTGAGTTAGACTGACCCACTTGCTATCAGCGACCAGATAGATGATACCTACATCTAGAAGCTTCAAGACCTCATTCTTCACAACTTCTTTCATCATCGGGTTCAATCTCCTTTGGGGATCCCTTCGTGGAATAACCCCGTCTTCCAAATTGATATGATAGGAGCAAATTAAGGGGCTAATACCTTTAATGTCAGCAATCGTCCAACCCAATGCGGATTTGTGCTCTTGCAGCATGTTGATTAACCGCTACTCTTGTGTTGCATCAAGTTTGGATGACATGATAATAGGAAAGGTATCACCAGCTCCCAGGGAGACATGTTTTAGACCCTCAGGTAGTTGAGCTAGCTTAAGTGTTAGGATCTCTTCAGTGGATGGTTTTGGCTTTTCTTTCTCTCGAAGAAGCTCTTCAAAGCATGGTTGCTAAAACTTGGTTCCACTACCTTGTGAATCTTTGTAGATGGTCGGATTGTTGGCTAACTCACAAGGACCGGAACTCTCAGATTCAGAATTGTGGAGGAGATCATCAAGATTATTGGAATCGCTATGCAGTTGAACCTCTTTCAAGACAAGTGTGTCAATCAAAATGTTTGGTGACACTCATCATCATCACGTGGCTGCTTCGCAATGTGGAAAACATTCACCTCCAAGGTCATGTTCCTGAAAAATATCTTCATAAGATCATTCCTATAGTTGATCAAGGCATTGGCTATAGCAAGAAAAGGTCTACCAAGGATGATGGGAATCTTGGATTTCAAGCTCACCACAGATTGGGTATGTAGGACAAGGAATCAATGGGGTAATAAAAATTCTCAACTTAAACCAGAACATCCTTAACTATACCCTGAGGCTTTTTGATCGAATGATCGACTAGCTGCAAAATCACAGATGTGGGCTTACCTCTCCAAGACCAAGTTGCGAGTAGATAGAGTAAGGCATGAGATTGACACTCGCTTCAAGGTCAAGCAAAGTTTGACTGAATTTCTGAGTCCCAATTTGGCATGAGATGGTGGGACAACCAAGATCTTTGTATTTGGGCGGTGCTTTCTGTTTGATCACTGCACTCACTTGTTTCGTCAAGAAGGCAGTCTTCTTAATGTGGTGCTTCCTTTTGACGGTGCACAGATCTTTGATAACTTTGGCATAAGCTGGCACTTGCTTGATCACATGAAACAAAGGAAGATTAATCTTCACTTGAGTCAAATGCTCTAGGATCTCACTTTGACTATCCAGCACTTTCCCAGCAGATCGCAGAGCTTGGGGGAAAGGCACCTTTACTGGAAGTTCAGTTGGCTCATCTTTCTTAGGAGTGACTTTTTGACCACTTGAAGTGACGGTAGTTGGTGATGGATCGTCCAAAATCTTGCCACTACGAGTGGTAATGGCATTGACTTCCTTGATGTTTTGACCTGCAGAGTTGGAGGTTTGTGTCATGTGTTGCCCCGTGGGGTTGGATTGAGCTTAGGAAGGAAACTTGCCTCGTTCTTGAACAGCCAAGGCACTGGTCAACTTTGTGATCTAGTTCTTCATCTCTTTACTTTCTTCCACCATCTGCGTGAAAAGTGATTTGAACTTTTAGTTCATCCTATTCTGTGCCTCCATGAAAGATTGCAACGTATTCATGAGATAACTCCTTGGCGGTTGTGCATGGTATTGAGGTGCCAAATTTGCCTTTGATGGTTGTGGTTGTTGCTCCGTTCTCCATTGTCTACCTGATGGTTGTGTTTGATTGGAATATCTCCAACTGAAGTTTGGATGGTTCCTTCAGCCAGGATTGTATATGTTAGAGAAAGGCTTGTTGTATGCCCTAAGGCATTACATTATTCCACGTAAGCCCCTTTCATTTCATTATAAACAGGGCAATCCTTAGCTAAATGTTCTACCCTCCACAAACGAAGCATGGCTCTTATGACTCTGCCCTTGTGACCATATGGATTCTTCTACCTTCCTTGGTTTTGAGGGCCTTAATCTGTTGTGTCAAAGACTCGGTTTGGGCCTTAAGGTTATCCTTTTCCCTTAGTTGGTAGACTCCAGTAGGTCAGGATCGACTGGTGCTGTCAGTAGCACTTCGTCTAGTCCATGTGTGGGCTTTCTCGGCTAGCTTTTTGAGATACTCGAAAGCCCTTTGGGATCATTCTGGAGAAACTCACTATTGTACATCATCTCCACAAATTGACACTCTCGATTGTGAGTCCTTCATAAAAATAACTAAAGAGGCGCCAACTCTCGTAACCATGGTGGGGACATTGATTCAACAAATCTTTAAACTGCTCCCAGATTTGATAGAAAGTTTCATTGTCCTTTTGAGTAAAGGTCAAGATTTGTCGTTTAAGACCATTAGTCTTATGGTGTGGGAAATACTTGTTGAAAATTGCAGTTGTCATCTCTTTCCATGTTCCAATAGACCTAGGTCGCAAAGAATACAACCAGCTTTTGGCCTTGTCTTTAGAGAGAAGGAGAAAAACTTTAATCGCACAAAATCTACAGCCTCAGCTCGGTTGGTGAAAATGGCCACCACCTTTTCAAACTCTCGAATATGCACGTATGGATTTTCGCTTTCTAACCCATGAAAGGTCGGCAAAAGTTGAATCATACTCGACTTGAAATCCAAATTCGGCATATTAGGTGGAAACATTATGCATGATGGTACATGGCCTTATGCGTAGGGTGAAGGTATTCGTTCAACGTCTTTTGCTGGACCTCCTCAATTTGAGCCATCAAAAATGGATTTGGAATTGCGAAAGTGTTTGGAAATGGAGGAAGGCTAGACGAAGAAGAGGAAACTTCACTAGGGTCTTCAGGTCTTCTTGCAATTCTCCCTAATTTGTTTCTATAATGATTCATTCACCTTGAGCGTTTTAAATTTTTTTTTTTGAAATGAAATTAATTTACAAAAAGTACAATCATGTAGATTCACGAATCGTAACCCCTAAGAGTGCTCTCAGGAAAGATTGGTGGGGGAGGCCTCCTTATAAACCAACCTCCTAGACAGAGCAACGTTCCTAGGAAAGATTGGTGGCATAGAACACGAACAGAAACCAATCTCCAAGACAGAACTCCCTTAGTTTGTACTTCCCAACGTTTCCACACAATTGCTTGCAAAATTTATTAAATTTTATGGTGTGTTTTATGACATATTAGATGTTAGATATTAGATATTAGTATCCTAAATTAATGCTATTCTAAAACCTAAGGTTACACAAATTATGAGACCTAAATTATTATCACTAGATTAGTAACCTAAGAAGTTACAACATAAAAATTAAAACTAATTATAACAGCAAATTAAATGACAATTCAAAGCTAATAATAACGGAAATGATTAATGCTAAAAGAAAAACGGAAAAACAAAAACTAGAAATTTTTAATGGACATAAAAATTTATGGCAAAAAGAAAAACATATTAAAATTAAAGGAAAAGAACACGCAAACTTAAATTTTTTTTTTAAATTGTACTAACGAAAAGACAAATAAAAACTGACTAATGGACAAATACACTAATAGAAAAGATATATATATATATTAATAAAGACAGACAAAACGGCAAAATGAATAATCGTAATCTAAAAAGGAAAGAAAAAGAAAAACAAACAATTCAAACTTACCAAAAATGAAAACTAAAAAGAAAAAAAAAAAAAAAAACTACTAACAAAACTAAAGCCTTCCTAAAAAAACTAACATGCAAAAAGGAAGAACAAAAAAAAAATAATTATAAGAATAAAAATAAAAATAAATAAATACACACACACTAAGACAACCTAACTACAAAGAAAAACGTAACAAGTGCGATCTGACTAATAACCAAAAGAAACAGTAAACTATAACAACGTAAAAACAATTTTTCGGCCTAAAGAAAAATTTTTTAAAAACAAAACAAAACTTATTGAGACTAATGAAGAATAACAGAGCTCACAACCACATAAAGAAAATCAAAAACTTGACCGAGACAAAAAGACAAAAGCTAAACACAATAATAATAATAATAATAATAATAATAATAATAATAATAATGAAAGACTACAATAAAATAAATAAAATAAAATTACTTGTCTGTTTGCAAAATATCTACTGATCAATCTTGCTCATTGGCACCTCCCCGGCAACGGCACCAAATTTTGATTAAGCCCAACGTGTACAAAAACAACTGGTCAATTGTAGCACAATTAGATGGTCGATCCCACGAGGAGATGATAAAAAAAAAAAAAAAAAGAAAACATTAGCAGAACAAAAGTGTTAAAGAAATAAGTAATCAAATAAAGAAAATGAAGAAGTATTTTTGTAATTTTGAAACAAATTTAAAAACAATGTATTTTAAAATCGAGTAAATTCAATAATCAAAAGATGGTAAACCGTCAACAATCCCTCATGTGTATTGTTTTCAAATTTTTGTTTTGATTAATAAAAATTCAACAAAAGTATTTAAATGAACTAAATTTCTCATGTTAAGACCAAAAAGATATTATTATAAATAATCTAAAATCAACAATATATCAAATTGATAATATTACAGTAAAAGATCAACTAATAAAATAATTCTAGTTACAAAACATTGCATGACAAAATTTACATAGAAAAAGCATGATTGAATCTATACAAAAACTTAGCACATAATATTTTGCATTCAAAGAAGATTAGAAAATGGAGAAGAATAATTTACTCTAATATATATGCATTATAACACCAAACAAACAAAACCCCAATTGGAATAGTCAACACATGAGTTCATCTCTAGCTTCACCAAGAGAAATTAGCCTAACATGCTTAACATTCTCACAAAAACTCTCAAGAAAAATAGGAGAAGAAGATAAAAAAAAATATGACTATTATAGGCTCTAAAGTTCACCTAAAATTGGTTAAAAAACAACAACCTCGTCCTCTTGAGAAGCCCTCATTATATAGCCATGAGTCCAACATGATAGAGAGACTTTTTGGTGCAACAAATCCACTACCCAAGTTGGTAAATTCAGCTGGAGACTCGTGAGAAACCAACTGGGACTGAGGATCAGGGAAGCTGGATGCAAGGCCCGTGATTTGCGGGCTTGAGTTGTAGCCCAAGAATAATGCTATTAAGCTAGTAAGTCAATTGGAGAGAGGTGGTAAACTAACTGAAGAAAATTGATGGCTTAGGCTGGCAGCTAAAGTCACGGACTTGGCTGAGAACTCAAGCCTGGGACTCATACGGGCCATAATATCATGCAGGTCGGTGGGAGATCTGGGCTGGTAGCTGGAATCACGCCTAGGCTTGGCTGAGAACTCAGCCCGGGAGTCACGCGGGCTGGTGGGAGGTCTGGGTTGGCAGCTGGAATCATGCCACGGCTTGTCTGAGAACACGGCCCAGTGAAGAAATTGCTGAGAACACAGAGCTGGAGTTGGCTGGTTTTACCCGCGTGGGGGGAAATTGCTGCAGAAGAAAAAGAAGGGAAAGCAAAAGAAAGGAAAAGGAGGAGGTGGAAAGGAAAACAAAATAAATTAAACCAAAATGAATAGAATATTAAATATTTCCAAGTAAAATGTTGTGAATTAATATTATAGAAATACTCAATTAAAACGTAAATTATCTAATAAATTATATGAACAAAAGTGTATATTTTGTGTACTTATCATCTCAGAATCTACAAATGTCTTAAGCTCGAAAGGAAAATCAACCATTGTGATTATCTAGAATTTCAACACTTAACACTATTACAAATCCACTCAAGACTCGTGTGTGTGTGAAGGCCAAAACTACCAAACCGTTCAAATACCGGATTGATTTATGCATTATAGAAGTTCATTGGACTTATCGCTAAATGATGCACTTAAGAACTAGCATAGGCCCAATTTAGTGTTCCTCTCCACTAATGTAGGTTAGTGTAACATTGGAGATCAATAGGACTTTATACGGCTTGTAACGTAAGGCTAAGGTAAAGGGTAGGTGAAAAAGAAAATTTTTAAGCTCAAATCACCCTAAGCATGCCTTGCACCTCACAGACCTTACAAACATTCAATGAAAACCCCAAAATCACTAATTTTGCATCAACTCAATCAATCACCCTTTCATTCCACAAAACCGATATACAAGCAAACAACTCAAAACCCTTTTTTTTTAATTTGTTTTTTTTTTTTACACCCCCAAACTTATTTATTTACATGAATATTTCGGTTTTTTTTTTTTTTTTGGGATTAAGTAACAATGAAAATAGATAAAATACAACCAGCAAAAATGATCCAAACCCCAATCCTAAGCTCATGTTGAACCAAAATACACTTGAATACTATGAGGAATGCATTTCACGCCAAAAGTGATGGGTCAAGTGTTTGTTAAAATCTTTGATTGGTTAGGTTATACTAGTGTGGTTGAAGAACAAATTGGCTTATAGGCTAAAAAGGGAACAACAAGGGATAATTTCCAAAAGATTGGCTAGAATGGCTCAAACGGTCCAAAAAAAAAAAAAAAACTTTGCCTAAATCATTTCTCCATGTTACCTAACCTAGGATTTCGCCTTGAGTTTCACTAAATTGGGTTCTAGAGCTCTTGATAGACCATGAACCTAGCTAATTGCATAAATGTTCTCTAGTTATTTGAAAGTGAGTGGCTAAGATTTTGGTGCTCAAGTGATTAAGAGTCAAAAGTATGTATAGCTAGCATGAGTATCAATCACATAGAAATCACAATTGAAAGACGTTACAAACGACCTCAAAATAACAATTTGTAGTTGTCACTATCATCGATTCATGATCATTTTTTGCCACAAAAAAAAAAACTCGCACAATTTTTTTTTTCAATCATAAAAATGAAATAAAAGTAAAAATAAGAACATAAAAAGAGAGAATTAATACACAAACCACAAAGAAAATTACAAACAAAAACAACAACCATAAGCATAAAAATCAATCATGGGCAAATGGAAACCAAAACAACAATAGGACCAAGCAATAAGAACAAACAGACCAACTAAGTGTCTCACCCCCAAACTTAAAATAAAACATTGTCTGTAATGTTCAAGGAATGAGAACACTTACCTCGAAGGCAAGACATGATGTTTTGCCTCCTACTCGTCGTCTTCTTGAATGTTAGTTTGTTTTTCCCCTTGTGGCTGTGAGGCTTGCTGATAAGGGTGGTGGAGGTGGTTGGGGAAGGGCGACATCTGAGGGAATCCAGTCATATCGTGGCTTGAACTGAAGCCGAAATATTGGAACATTTTCTCTATGGTGTTGAAATAAGGCTTGATATTCCACATGCTCAAGATGCCATTGACGATTATAAGCAAGTTGAGCCAGAATATCATCAAGTTGCTCGTCATGGGATTGATACATTTCATAAAGGTCTGAGATTAAGGCTTTACTTTTTCACCAAGTCGATGCTCTTGAAGGCCACTTCATCCTCTTCATCTTCCGGCGGCTTATTCCAAATGCGAACTATGCATTGACGATTATAAGCAAGTTGAGCCAGAATATCATCAAGTTGCTCATCATGAGATTGATACATTTCATGAGGGTCTGAGATTGAGGCTTTACTTTTTCACCAAGCCGATGCTCTTGAAGGTCCCGCTTCATCCTCTTCATCTTCCGGCTGCTTATTCCAAATGCGAACTATGCCATTGGGATGAAGGGCCCGGATGGGTCTACAAACATAATTGTCCATTGTGTTGATTCCTGCCTTCTCAAACAATGCAGTGAGCAATGATGGAAATGACAATGCAACATTGTTGATGTTGGCGGTGTGGAGAATAGCGGAGTTGATAACTGCTCCGAAATTCATTCTCATTCCCATACAATGTGAAAAAGAGTCAGAGCTCTTTCTCTTGAACATTCAAATACATGCGTTTTCGGGTACAATCTTGCATTGATAAAGTTGAACTACACCTTCATAGTCTTCTCCAAATATTTGAAATCAAATGACGTTTGAACACCATTTGAAACATTCCATTGAGCTTGTTTGAAACAAATGGTGTTCATGACCTGTTGCATGTTAGCCCTTTTTGTATAATTGAGAAGGTCGTCTTCTTCTAGCGCCACAAGGCCAAGATGCCGGTTGATGGTCTCTTTATCGAATATTACTACTATGCCACAAACCTTGGTTTTATGGTTTCGATACTCCTTGGCGTTTGTATAGAATTCCCGCACGAGTGTCATAGATCCGTCTTTAGAGATGGAACAATACGTTGCCCATCCACGGGTTTGGATGGTTTATTTGAATATAAGCGAAAGCTGGGTTATTTGAGAGAGAAAAACCCCTTCTTGGATGCAAGCCCTATGTTTATTGAAATTATTATATTGCTCCTCTGCAGCCATCGAAACAAAGACATTTAAACTAGACTTAACATCTTTAGTTTTAGAACTCTCACCCCTTTGTCTTTTGGCAGTAGATCTCACTGGCACTTTTTTTTACGATTTTTTTTAACAAACACCAAATACCAAATAATCCCAACACTCAACAAGAAATACTACTATCAGAATGCACAATTTACCCACATTACAACCAAACTACCAAATCACGTCCAAACCTCAAACACTTCGGCAAATGATCAAAACAACAATAACCAAGCCTCAAACAATGAAACCACAAATGCTAATCATCTCCACAAAATGAAACTAATAACCCACAGTAAAATACCCAAAACAATCAAAATCTTCAACTTTCACATTAATCAAACCAACCTATCAAGCTCCCAAATAACCCACATCTTCCACAATACCAATACTATCACAAATCATGAAAGGGAGGCACAAATTGGTTACCTTGATGTTGATGGAGAATGAGAAACTCCCAATTTCAAGCTCCTTGAAGAGTGAAGTCTCTTTTGATGTAGAAAATGAAAATGGGTATAAGAGCTTGAGTAAGAGAGATAAAGGGATGAAGAAGATGAAGGGTAGTGAAAAATAGGAATTCCATGCAAACGCCAAAATATTGATCCCAAAACATTTGACACAACATCAGATAGAATCAGTTGTTGTGATTGGTTCAATGCCGCCTTGTTTTGCGTAGTCGCTTGCAAAACAAAGAAGAGCACCTCGGAGTCAAAGGGACAGTAGTGAGGTATCTGCCAAGGACACTCTATATGCTCAATTCAACAAAGGGTATTGATGAACAAGTGAACATGCAAAGTTTAGATAAGGAATATAATACATATCTGAGGGAGTGGTGTACTGCTCTATTAATTATGTATGTGCTTCGTGGACCTGGGTGCCTTGGTTGGACCTGGTGCATTGAGCCATGTCAGATGTATCTATGTTTTGTGCCCATTTGACTAATGCCATGTGCCTCACTACTTGGGGTAGTAAGGGGAGGTGTAGGCACTAGCGTTGGTCCTAGGGTAGTGGCGTAGGTGTCATGTGGACTAGTCAATTCGAGTGACGGATGGAATGTTGGATGAAGTAACTTGGCTTGGTCGGCATGGTATACCACCGATCATCGTCCAATTATCTTGGTCACCTTTAAGGGGAAGATCGTTAATTAGCTCGTCTGATGGGGGACCACTTAGCTTGACAGTCTAATGCCTTTCCTATGAGCTGGCTTCCCTCTTTGGCTCTAGGGTGGTAAGGCAAGTACGAGCACCTGATTGGTTTATTGTGTGAACTACTCATCTAAAGTGCGTTGACACTCTTTTTAAGAGCATAGTCTACGAGACTCGCCATTTTTGGTTGGCTTTATTATTATTATTATTATTATTATTATTATTATTAAGATCATGTATGCACACCAGTCCACATAGCTCACTTCTATGATAAACTTGTTGAGCAACTTTCTCACTTCTTCATTGATGGCCGCATATTGCTTTGGATTGAAAGCTCCCCTTTTTTGAACCACCGGTTTGTGCTTAGGATTGACGCTTAACTAGTAGCAAATTATCGATTGTACATGTAAGTACTAGATTTATGTAATTATTTCTAACAATTTTTAGAAAAGTAATTTTTGAAATTTATATGAAAAGTTTCAGATTTACATGTAAATATCGGATTTAGAAGATAAATTAAAAATCTAAGATAAAATAAATACAAGAAATACGTGAGGAATATTGTATATAAATGATTTTTTTTCTTTTTTCTTTTTTTAGGTTTACCTTGAAATATTTGGATTTACATATATATATTGATTTTATGAGATAAGGGCATGTTTACTAATAAGTAATCCAATTTGAGAAAAAGTAATTTAATTCCTGATTTTAAATTCCAGTGTTTACTTTTGTATTTGAGAATTAAGTGATGTGGATCCTACCAAGAAATAAGGAATTAATTTCCTTGATTAAGGGGAACTTGTCTCCCACCTATCACCTACGGAATAAATTCATTCCCTTAAAAAATATGAAGTAACTAACTCTATACTAAATATACCCTTATTCTTATTTAATTATTTTTTTCATTTAAGGATAATTTTGTAACTATAGTAAATATCTTCATAATTCTTCTAATTTTTAGAAAGTAAACAGCATAACATGAATTTAATTTCTCAAGTAAATAGATTCCTTGATAGTTTAGTAAATACTTTTATCTAATTCTGAAATTTAATTTCGTGTAATTTAATTCCTCTTTCACAGAATTAATTTTCTATTTTTAAAATTCTAAACTTGTCCTAAATTAAAAATATGAAAATAAGGTAAACACCGGAAGAAATAAGATATAGATGTTAAATATTGTATTTACTAGATCATTTTTTTTTTCCTGTTAGTTTTCAATATCATAGCCAGATAATTTACCCAAATTATAAACTAAACCCTAAATTTATTGAAAATCTAAAATTTCTTCAAATTTAATAAAAAAATTCCCTAGAACCCCAATTTTCATGGAGAAGATGACATTGTTAGTGCCAGAGCTCGTGATGAAGATAACTCTTGTTGTTGCCGTCACCTCCACCTCCCAGTTGTTCGCCACTGCCAGACATCATTGCTTGTCACTATAAATCCTGCTCTATATATATATACGTACTGAATTCCTGCCAGAGAACAATTCACTAGTAGAAAAAAAAAAAAAGGGCATTCCACGTCTATTTTTAACAGACGTGAAAAGTATATAACGTCGGTCCCAAAATCGAGGTTATAGGTGGCGACGTGGGATGTAGGTGGTCAAATTGTAGCCGACGTTAAATGTGGTGAAAAATATTTAAAAAAAATAATTATAAAAGTCCTTCACATTTTAATATGCAGACCGTATATATATATTTTTATTCTTTTATTCTTTTTTTTTTGCCATTCGATGATTTGAAAATCAAATCCAAACAAGAAGGTGAAACAAAAACTGAGATGGAGTACATCAAGGCTCATCAATAAAATAAGTAATAAATATCAAACAAATAATGAAAATCAAATATCAGATATCGAACCCAAACATCCAAATCTAAATTTTAGACAAACCTAGCCAAATCCTTCCGCTGCCACTCGCGAAACCTCGTCTTGCTAGATCGCCGCCGCCTATGCTCGCGACATCGTCAAATCGTGCTGCCTCCGGCTGCGACTCCCTTCACGAACCATTGCTGCAGCTCACAAGTCCAGAGATCTCCACCAGGCCACGCCGCCGAGAGGCGCCATTTCCTTGCCTCCCAAAAACGCTTCCACATCCGCCATTTCTCTCCATTTTCCCAAGAGAAAACAAAAATGGAGAAAGAGTCGAAGACAGAGAAAGTTTGTATTTTTCTCAAAGGAAAGAGAGAACAATGTATAACAATATACAGAAAGAAATTAGAGTTTGTTTTACTAGTGAGAGACCAAGTACGGAGAGGGGGAGAGGAAAAGAGTACTGGTATCTATAATTAATCTATAATTAATATATGGAAGGGGCAACATCTGTAACCGTGCAAAGGCATTTTGTATAAAGACATTTTTGTCCAAAATGAATGCAAGGTATTTTGGTCAAAAATTGTATTTACTTTTTAATCCTTTAATTTTAGGTCTTTTTTAAAGTTTAGGCCCTTTTTTTTTTTTTTTTTACAATTTATTGCTCTTTTAAGTCCTTCGATTTTCTTTTTTTTATTTTGGCCCTTTTTTTTTAATTTTTTTACAATTTAGTCATTTTTTGTATTAGATAAAAATGTTTTGTATTGGCTTTCTAGTTCTTTGAATTTCTTTTTTTTTTTTTTTAATTTTGGCCTAATTTGTTTAGTTTCTGACAATTTAATTCTTGTTTTTTGTATTATTCAATTTTTTATTTTAGTCTTTTTAATATTTTTTATTATTTTTTCATACCTCATTTTTTTTTATTTTTGAGTCCTTTTTTATGGGACTATTTTTTAAATTATTATTTTAAATTTTTTGTATGTAAATAAAATTTTTTAAATACTTTTAATATGTACATAACGCATGTTTTAGACCAGTTGTACATTAAAGGAAGTAGCGGAGAAAAAGGAAAGAGAGAAACAAAGTTCAACACAAAATAGAGAGAGAACTTTGAAGAAAGAGAAATGGGATTTTTTTATATTTTTTATTTTACTTTTAGGGTCAGAGAGAGAGAGAGAGAGTCCAAGTTCGGAGAGTGGAAGAGTGGTGCAAGGATGAAAGGTGGTGGAGAAAAAGGTGGAAAAAGGTGAAGAGAAACTGGGGAAATAATTATTTTAATTTTTTAAATATGAGAACTCCAAAAGTGGGTGGTGAAATTTTTGGGAAGGCGGGAAAGCAGTTAAGGGAAGTAGTGAAAGTCGGCTAACAATGAGCAAAGCAAAAGAATTGAAAAATAATCAAATTTAACAATTTTCATGATGCTTTTCAGGTCGGCTGTATGCCAAACGACGTGAAAAGCGTTGCCTACGTTGCCCCAGCCTCGGCCGACGAGAAAAGTGGGTTTTCACATCAGTTGCCCGTTAACCGACGTGAACATTGTCCGTTAACTCATAACTATAAAATAGAGTTATTTTAGTATTATTAACTTATATTTTTACTCTAATATTAGTATTTTATCTTAATTTTTCTTTAAATTTATTACTTTATCTCAAGTGTGTAAGTTAAATTATGTTAAGAGTGTTACAAATAGCAATTTGGAGTAAAAATATGGTAAAAATTATTTAAAATAGCAAAAGAAAATTTGGAACCAACGTCGATCACTCATGCTAATATCGACGTGCGCTCACTGGCCCGTCTTGTTGTCAGATTTGCATGGAAGAGGCCCAGATTGGCAAGTACATCACACACGCCTAGCCAAGCGTGTGATTCGCCCATGTGTCAGAGCCATAAGTTCATGTTAGATCCAGCGCTTCGCGTCCCACCATGCGTCCATGCACCTGCTTGCTCTAGTGAACTCCAGCACGCCATATGTCCAAGCTTCAACACCCTCCCAATCAACGCTCACCACCTGTCCACATGGGCGCTAGGGCTGACTGTGTCAGTTTGCTTTGCTACAGCCAAAATGAAATGGAAAAGAAAAAAGAAAAGACGAGAAGTCGGTGGCTGAGGCCTTAAATAGAAGCCTAGCGCTCCATGCACATTGTTTTTCTGGCTGCGGGAGAAGACAAAAACCAAAGAAGAAAAAGAAAAAAAATATATATATATATATATTTTTTTTTAAGTTTTAGGTGTAGTTTTCTACAAAATTAGAGAGAGATTATCTTGATTTATCAAGAAGAAATAGAGAAGAAATTTACGAGAAGGATTTAGAGACTTGTGATACCTCTAAACTGGGTTTTCTTATTTTATGTTCTTATCTTTTTATTTTTATAATTTAAGAATGATTAAACCTTTATTTTGTAAATTTCTATTTTTATTTATGAAGTAATTTTCATTTTTAGGGATACGATATATTCAGAATATGATTATTTGAGTTTTTTTATTTTTAATTGATTGATGCTCTATTCCAATTTTATGTTGAGTATTTTAATCTGTGTTTAATGTTTGTGAATTTATGGCTAACTTTAGCATGATTTAGTATTTGATTTGAGACTGAGAAGTAATAATTGAAAAAGCGCTTGTTTAATCTACCATGAGATTGTCATAAGCTCGAGATAGTTATGAAACTCGTCCGGCACTTTGAATTTCTTGTTCTTGATGAATTGTAATATGTTTAGAGTTTGAGAATGAGAAGTAATAACAGGCTTATTGTGAGATAAGTTGTTAATGCTTAAGAAAAATTAATAATTATATTAGTGAGATTCGCTAGCAACATATGGAATATTATTTGTTTAATTGGATTAGAGGATTTGAATATGATTAATCCAGTGAAATCGGAAATCCTAGATATTTAGTATTTTGAGTCTTTTGTCTTTTTATTTATTTTGTTATTTTTACTTAAAAATCTATTTTCAGTTATTCAAATAAAGTTAGAGTTAATATAATTTCGGTAATTGGTAATGACAGTCCTCGTGAAACTGATACTTTACTTATCACTTTATTACTTGTTTATGATATTGTGCACTTTCAATTTTCAGCAACATTAACCAATGTGAAAAGACCTATTTTGCCACCATCTATGTCGGTGACGTCAATTACTTTCTACATTGGTGACCGATGGGAAAAGGCCGACGAGAAATGTTCCTATTCTAGTAGTGATTGGGTAGCTCATTATCCTTATTTTCTAATGGTCTTTTTGGATCACACATTCATTTTGTATTGTGTTCAAATACTACATGAAATACGATATGCATTTGGATGTCCCTTTTTCCCTGTATTTGAATGTCATTTGTATTTGGGCTATTTACATTTAAATAGTCATTCTAACTGTTACATTATAATTCAAGACTTACTTCTCATTGCTGAGAGGAATCCATCCCTCGTCAGGCAAGGGAGAGAGATGTGGAATCCATGTCTCATCACTCATGGGAGAGAGATAAGGAATCCATTCCTTATCGCTCATGGGAGAGAGATGAGCAATGGAACTTGGCAACACTCTACTCCTGATTGCTCGGGTGAAAGAGATAAATAATGAAGTAAGCTTTACTCTATCACCTAGCAAGACAGGCTTTTCCTCTAAGGAAGAGGTAGAGTTTAGCCTTGTGAAAAAGAGGTGGATTAGATCTTCTCAATGCTCTATGTTGAGAGCATCACAAATGAGGCAAATTGGCAGCTCAGCAAAATCTCGAGAGTTATGGGATTTAAACTAGAGAGTCTTCAATATTTGAAATTCAAGTTCAACAAATTGTGGGTTATTCTCCCCAGAGATCTTGAAAGCAATTCAAATTACAAACTTAGAGAGATTTACTAGATTTTATTCATTTATTCAAATTTATTATATTTATCCAAAGGGGCCTACAAATAAAGATCATTATCCTCTTTGGAATGTTACGGTGCTATTTCTGCACACCAAAGCTAAGGGCTACCACTTGTAATCTCGCTGAAAAATAGTGAATCCCTAGCACCAAGAGAGGATATAGCCAAAGAGATAGGGCCGGCAATTTCGGACACGACACGGTGACACGACACGAGAACGACACGTAATAAATGGGTTTGGACCGCACGATTAATAATTGGGTCGAAATTGGGTCGACACATTTAACACGAAATAAATTGGTCGGAAATGAGCTGACACGATTAACACGTTTAACACATTTATGTTAGAATTTTCAAGGCTTTGTTTGCCTCATCATCTCATTCCAACTCAAACTATACTTTTTTTTTGTCTTTTTCCTAAAAAGTTTGTGTTTTTTTCTCAAAAAGTTTTTTGTCTTGTCTGAAAATTCAAAAAAATTTACTATTACAACTAAAATATTTCAACTCAAACTAACCAACCAAACACCCCCCAAATTATTTGGACATGACACGGTGACACGACACGAGAACGACACGTAATAAATGGGTTTGGACCGCATGATTAATAATTGGGTCGAAATTGGGTCGACACGTTTAACACGAAAATAAATGGGCCGGAAATGGGCTGACACGATTGACATGTTTAACACGAATTGCCAGGCCTACAAAGAGATTCCAGCGAACCTCTTTAAAATCTCTTGTGTTTTTTATTTTCTACAAGTTTTATTCTACTATTCATCGTGAGTGGAGTGTGGTGAGGATAATTCCAAGTTGATAAATTTTTACCGTCAACAGTTCGCACTAGAAGGAGGGCCCAAACCTCCAATCATCTTGGTCACATTCACAACCAAAGAAGATGAGTCCTCACCATGATCCGAGAAAGACAAGCTAAAGATCCTCAACCCTTGTGGGAGGTACATCCTGCTAGGGGGAAAGGGAGACTTTTGCACACCGCCACCTTGGAGCAATGCGTTGAAGAATTGACGAATTAGTCCACACTCTTGCTAAAAAGCATGGCACATTCTGGTGGGAGGGCAATTACCCAATGGTCACGCAAGTGATGATCCAGCAGACCCTATGAAGCCTATTGATCTCCCTAACGGGGAGATTCAAAGGGAGGAAAAAGAGGGAACCGAAGAGATTGGTAGTGACAACAATCATCCCCCTCCTGCAAGGCATGCACAAAGCAATTCAAGGGGAAGTCGTCAAAGGAGAGCTAAAAGGCAAGCCTAGGCGCAAGCGGTGGTTGGAGAAAACCCTTATTCGAAAGGAGAGGAAAGCAGAGGGAAACCCTCTAGGCCTCATTGATCTCCTGCGAGATATGAGTATTTCAACAATGCATTTACTACTGGTCAATTTCCTCACCTTGAGGGAGACTTGAGAGACCACCTTAGGGGTTGTTGAAGAGAGGTGTGCAATCAGGATTCAAGGAGGGTCATCCTAGAAGCGAAGTAGATGATGCAACAATATGGTGATTGCCTTGGGACACTGAAAACCACCATGCAAATAGGCACAAGGCCAAACCAAAACACTCATCCATTCACTTAAGAGATAATGGATGTTCCATTACTTGAGTGATTCAAGATGCCTTAGATAGCTCTCAACGAAGGGAAGATGAATCCTAATGACCATATCAAGATCTCCATTAGATACAAGAGAATAAAGATTTCAGAGCTTTTCTCCTACAATTTTGCTTTGACTACTTTGAATTACTACTGCGATGTCAACGACATTGAAGGTAAAATACCCGATATCATGTCTAAAATAAAAAAGGGTCAAAGACTCTAATTCAGATAAGGGGGCACATATCCTCTACATCATACATCAAACAACAACAAGCAATGTCATCAAACAGCAGCATCATGTGATGAGTAAGGAGTCTAAAAGACTAGGAAAATTCTTAAAATTTTGCTTAATGAGCAGCTAGCATACTACTCTCTCTGCATGGGAAAGGCTAAAACTTGATGAGTTTTCAAAGAAAACATCACTTACCCTCTCCTCGATGTGGAGATAAATCAACGCGATTGTTCAACGAGGCTACCAAATATATATATATATATATATATATATAGGCAACAAAGTTGTCCTCTCCCCACAAGGGTTATTTAGGGGAAAAAAAAAATGGAGGCAACAAAGTTGTCCTCTCTACACAGGGTTACCTTAAAAAAAAAAAAAATGGAGGCAACAAAGTTGTCCTCTCCCCACAGAGGTTACCTTCAAAAAAAAAAAAAAGAAAAAGAGAAAGAAATAGAGGCAACAAAATTGTCCTCTCCCCACAAGGGTTACTTTAAAAAAAAAAAAAAAAACGTAACAAAGTTATCCTCTCCTCACAATGGTTAGCTTCAACCATCAGAGGTTATAACAGGGAGAATAAAAGACAAAACGAGTTTCAGTATAAAATTGGACAATCATGTCTATTCTACCTATGTGAGAAAGGATCTTAAACAAAAGATCATCCTAAAACAAACTATGGGAGAGGCAAAAAGACTTGGTGAAAATTTCAAGAAAATTACACCTTAGTCCTTTTCCATGAGCAATAATCGAAGAAGACCAACAAGTTAGTCCTCGACGTAAAGGAATGCCACTAAAATCCTAAGGTACGTCTTTGATGTTATTTTACATGATTCCTAACCTATTTCTTGTAGGAAAGTAATCAAAAGTTCACACAATACCAGAGAATAAAAAGAGAAAAAATGAGAGGTTTTAACCTCCATTTAATTAATAAGACAAATGGCCTCGTTCACTAACCATTGGATCTAAAAACTGAAGATCCAGCGGTTGAGACAAAAAGCCCAACAGTCTAGATATTTCCTCTCCTACGAGGACATGTTGGCTCGCTTCTCGAGATGCATGTGATTGATTGACATGACTGGTAGAATTCTTAAGATGCCTCTTCACACAAAACTACCACTGCTACGCAAGGTGAGACGTCACATTTCACTCCTAATAGGAGAGTATTAATCGGTCTTCAACAACAAGAGCTCAAAGCAACTCAACAAGTCACTCCATGCTAGGGGGCTAATGTTACACCATAATTCAAGACTTACTCCTTATTCGTGAGAGGAACCCATCCCTCGTCGGACAAGGGAGAGAGATGGGGAATTTATGTCTCATCGGTCATGGGAGAGATATAAGGAATCCATTTCTTATTACTTATGGGAGAGAGATGAGCAATGGAACTTGGCAACACTCTACTCCTGATTGCTTGAGGGAGAATGATAAATAATGAAGTAAGCTTTACTCTAACACCTAGCAGGAGAGGCTTTTCTCTCCAAGCAAGAGGTAGAGTTTAGCCTCGTGGGAGAGAGGTGGATTAGATCTTCTCAATGCTCTACATTGAGAGAATCACAAATGAGGTAAAGTGACAGCTCAGCAAAATCCCGAGAGTTATGAGATTTAAACTAGAGAATCTTTAGTATTTGAAATTCAAGTTCAACAAACTGTGGGTTATTCTCTCCGGAGATCTCGGAAGCAACTCAAATTACAAACTTAGAGATATTTATTAGATTTTATTTATTTATTCAAATTTTATTGTATTTATTTAAAGTGGGCCTATACATAAAGGTCATTCTCCCCTTTGGAACATTACAGTGCTATTTCTGCACACCAAGGCTAAGAGCTACCACTTGTAATCTTGTAGAAAAATAGTGAATCCCTAGCACCAAGAGAGGATGTAGCTAAAAAGATTCCAGTAAACCTCTATAAATCTTTGTGTTCTCTAGTTTCTACAAGTTTTATTTTACTGTTCATCGTGAGTGTAGCGTGGTGAGGATAATTCCGAGTTGATGAATTTTTACCGTCAACACTAACTTACATTGGTGATGAGAGATAAACAAAGAGTATGTGATATTATTGGTTTAAAAAAAGAGTGAGGTAAGTGGTCTGTTCAAATATATATGTCTAGGAATGACATATATATATATAAGGTAATCAAATACATATTGTATTGTATTGAGATATAATATTGAATGTGTCTTTCAAACGCAATATTAGATAACATTTAATGACTTAGTGTTTCCTCATTAAAAAAAAATAATATAAATAAAAAAAATAAAAACTTTTTTAATTTTGTGTGGAAGATCAGGCGCGAATGTTACACGCACACGCATAAAATGCTGATGCGTCATGTTGTTTCAACTTTCAACCAATAAATACAATAATTGGTCTAAGATTAGTTTCCCCATATGATTAAATTAAAGGATAATATTAATCTATGGTTTTTCTAAAACCCATGTCTAATAATTGAGCTTCCAAATAACAAGTTTATTAATAGGTTGGAATTGATCGCATGAGAGGATGGATACAGTCTAACTACGAAATAATAAAGTGTTGCACAAGAATCAATGGAAAATTATCATTATGTAGCCTTGTCACAATATATAATTATGTACCACTTAATCGCTTCTCCTCATTATCGTTGACCTTAAATTAGGATAGAAAAAAAATCGAATAAAAAATACAGTAATCATATCGCAGCAAAGTCGTAATTAGAATTATTTTTAATAAGATAGTGAAAATTATGGTGCAATAAATTATCAAATAATTTCATTGTCAATAGGCGATATTAGTCGTAAGCGGAATCATTAGCTTCTATATAATATCCTCAGATGAAAATTTACATGCAATTAACCACCAAGGATCTATTCAATATACTTTTTCATGGCCTTTCAGAGAGCATCATCTTCTGTAAGATCTCATTCCAAGAAGTGGAAGTACGAGGTGTTTTTGAGTTTTAGAGGCGAAGATACTCGTAATAGCTTTACTAGCCATCTTCATCATGCGTTATGCCAAAAAGGAATTTACACCTTCATGGATGAAGAAGAGCTTCCAAGAGGAGAACTCATTTCTCCTTCATTACTGCACGCAATCGAAGAGTCAAGGATCTCCATCATTATACTCTCGCGAAACTACGCGACCTCCAAAAGTTGTCTAGACGAACTTGTGAAAATCCTTGAGTGTAAAGCATCAAACGGTCAGATGGTTATTCCGATCTTCTACGCTGTTGATCCATCTGAAATAAGAAATGAGAAAGGAAGCTTTGGAGAGGCAATTGCCAGACATGAAGAGGAGTTCAGAGATAACGATGTGAAGAGGGTGCAGAAGTGGAGAGCAGCTCTACATGAAGCGTCTAATTTGTCTGGATGGTGTTCAGAAAACTGGTACATATCTATATATATATATATATGTATATATATAGACACAAATAGCAGACACATAGAGATTATATATCTTTGTTTTATTTTCTTTTTCATTCTCATTTGATAAAACAAAAAAACAAAAAAAACAAAAAAATGTTTCACGTGATGTAGGAGTCTAAGCTGTAGTAGCACTCATGTACTATAACTTGCCCCTACAAGGTATACAATAATAT
The DNA here is from genome assembly GCA_025413485.1 of Ficus microcarpa. Lineage (NCBI taxonomy): Eukaryota > Viridiplantae > Streptophyta > Magnoliopsida > Rosales > Moraceae > Ficus > Ficus microcarpa. Next base: position 15,777,001 of record CM046380.1, on the reverse strand, counting down.
TTGTTATTATTATTTTTTTAATGGAAAGAGGGATGAACTGATATGAGAGATCCAGCCAATTCTAATTTTATATATATATATATATAAAGGGTAAATTTGAAGACAAAGTAATGAGAATCCAGCCACAAGAGCTAAAAAGAACAAAAAACAAAAAAAACTTACAGATGGGGAAACAAAAATGGCCAGGATGAAAAAGCCGGTCAATGATAGTAATTTTGTACAATTATATATTTAAAGATTCGGAATTATATGTCTGATCAAAGTCTAATTAGATGAAGATATGTTAAGATATAAGTCCTTATGTTCGTCTTACCATCAATTATTTATTTGTTTATTTTTTTGGCAGGCATGAGTCCAAACTTATCGACAACATTGTTCAATACATTTCGAGTAAATTGAAGAGCAGAACCCTAAATGTTGCCAAACACCCAATTGGTTTAGATCCCCTAGTCCATGATGTGCTTTTACTCTTAAGCACTGAGTTGGATAATATTGGCATGGTAGGGATTTGTGGAATCGGGGGAATAGGAAAAACAACCCTTGCTAAAGCCGTTTTTAACACCGTGATTGATCAATTTGAAGGAAGTAGCTTCGTCGCAAATGTTAGAGAAATTGCAAAGAGAAGAAATGGCCTAGTTCAGCTGCAGGAAAGGCTCCTTTCGGATGTCCTCGCAAGCTCCCAAAAAATTCGAGTGAACAATGTCCCTGAAGGTATTAATCTATTGAGGGACAGACTTTGTCACAAAAAGGTTTTGTTAGTACTTGATGATGTGGATCAATTGGACCAGTTAGAAAGTTTAGCTGGAGATTGTTCTTGGTTCGGCCCAGGAAGTCGAATCATAACAACAACTAGAGATGAACATTTGTTGGTAGCCCATGCAGTGGAAAAAGTGTACAAGGTCAAGGAATTAAACAGTGATGACTCTCTTCAACTTTTCAGTTCGAATGCCTTTCGAAAGCTCGTCCCACCACAAGAATACGAAGATCTTTCCTTTCGTGTCTTAAATTATGCAAAAGGCCTTCCACTAGCCTTGATTGTGTTGGGTTCTTTTCTGTGTGGTAGAAGCATACCAGAGTGGAAAAGCACGTTAAGTAAGCTTAAGACAATCCCAAACAAACAAATTTACGAGACCCTTAGAATAAGTTTTGATGGATTGGAGGATCATGAGAAGGCAATTTTTCTTGATATTGCTTGTTTTTTTAAAGGAGAAGACAAGGAGTACGTCATAAATATACTCAATAACTGTGAGTCTTTGCGGATAGTGGAGTTAGTGTTCTTATCGATAAATCTCTTGTGACTGTTGAGTCTGGTCAGCTCTTGATGCATGACTTGATACAAGAAATGGGTTGGCAAATTGTTCGACAAGAGTCCATCAATGAGCCCGGCAAGCGCAGTAGACTTTGGTTTCATGAAGACGTTCGACGGGTACTTACCGAAAATATGGTATGATATCATGTTGTAAAAGTTTACTTAATTATCTTATTATTTTGCTCTGTATTTTTAGATGCAGTGTGATAGAAAGGAAACGTTTATTTTTCCAAAAGAGCTTCATATCAAGATTCAAGAAAAATAAAGATAGGATATTGAGTAAAAAATGTATTTTTATTAGTTGTATATATGTTTGTTGTTACAAGGGAACGGAAGCTATTGAAGGCATCAAGTTAGACTTTCCTGAACCGGAAAGAGTACTTTTGCTGAATCCTGACGCCTTCAGGAAGATGAAGAAACTACGGCTACTTATAGTTCGTAATGCAGACATTTCAGGAAGCCGTCTGGATTTTCTTTCTAATGAACTAAGGTTGCTTGATTGGCCTGGATATCCATTTTCATCATTACCATCTAACTTTGGTCCAAATAAACTTGTTGCAGTGGACTTGTCGTATAGCCGTGTCAAGAAATTGATAGCGCGTTTCAAGGTACAAATTTTATACCCTTCTACTTGTCTTCTCTTTTACTTTTTAATGTCTATGAATTAGCATTCAGACGCTGATTTATTCTTCCACGCATTTTGTTAATGTAATTTGCAGATGTACAAAAACTTGACATCTGTAAATCTCAGTTTCTGCAAACTCTTGGAAGAAATCCCCGACTTTTCAACTATTCCCAATCTTGAGAGTTTGATTCTTGATCACTGCACAAGCTTAAAAGAGGTTCATCCATCTGTAGGATCTCTTCAAAAACTTGTCACTCTGAGCTTGATACAGTGTTTTAATCTCACAAGACTTCCGTCTCACGTAAGAATGAGATCGCTTCGTCATCTCTTTCTTGTTGGTTGCTCAAAACTAAAAAACTTTCCAAACATTGTCGAGAAAATGGAATTTCTGAAGGAGCTTTATTTAGAAGGGACTGCATTGAAAGATCTTCCTTCGTCAATCGAAAATCTTGTTGGTTTAGAATGTTTGTACTTAGACTTATGCAGAAACCTTGAAGTCTTACCAAATAGCATTCACAAACTACAAAATCTACTTCATCTTGGCCTTAGCGGGTGCTCAAAACTTCGAAAAATTCCAGATCTTTCACCGAATCTTCTTTGTCTTTCTGCATCTGATTGCCGATCATTGGAGAGCATTCCAAAGTTTAATGCACGTGAGGCGACAAGGTTTTCATACGACTTGGATTTGACTAATTGCAAAAAATTGGTTAATTATCAAGCCGACGACATTGCAAATATGTTAATCACGAGGAGGTATCTCTCTCTCTCTCTCTTTCTCTTGATTTACGAATGTATCCTGCTATATAAACGTATAACATTGAATTGAATGTAACAGGGACATGTTGATGCCACAGTGAGTACCTTTTCTGGAAGCAATATCCCCGAATGGTTTAGCCATCACAGCCCAAACGGCGCAATTTCTTTCGAGGTCCCTTCAAACTTGTATGCAAAGCCGTTATCGTTGTCTTTCTATGTTCTTTTCGGGCCCAAGGATGTTGGAGTGGAAACAGGTAGGTTTATATGTGGAATCGAAATTGTCATCAATAACAAAACGATGATTGCAGAGAAGAGATTGTTCCAATCAGTGGAATCAGATCATGTGTGGCTAAGGAGCACTCTCCCAGGTCCTTGGAGGTGGCAGTTGAATAGTATGCTTTGGACTCGCTTCGATGTGTCGTTTACAGTCCATGGAGTGCCAATGGGATCACAAACACGGGCGGTCTTGAAGAAGTGTGGGTTTCACCTGGCATACAAGCAAGATGGGCATTTGATTGTTCCTGAGCCAAAAGTTACATGAATGATATTTGATGGTCAACTGTTCTGTGTGTAGAATGAAAAATGGTAAAATGTCTAAACTGTGTATCCAGTGTGCACTAGGGACTTTAATTATGAGATTCATCCATGTGAGTTGTGATACCGGACAATTGACATGTTGCTAGTTGCATCGTCCTTTCTCTTGTATTTTGTAGTCACTCATTTCATCTCTTTCATAGCTTGCTTGCGAAAAACAGAGTAACTAAGGAAAAAAAAAAAAAAAGTATTGTGTGTGGCCTGATAATGAACCGAAAATGAGAACTAAATTTGAGATGGTGTTTTCTAGCTTTGTTTGAGCAGATAGTTTTAATGGTAGTTTTAAACATATTTATTTCTCCGACTACAAATAGCAGGTCTTTGAATTTTGGGATCTTTTTTATTCTGAAATAAGCATTGTTTTAATTTTTTCTTTGACGGCTAATTTAGTGCTAGTTTGGCAATCAATTGAAGTTGGAGTTTCTGAAATGTTTTTTGTGTTTTTCTTTGTCAGTAACATGATTTCAAATCCATATATCTAAATCTCTCTCCTTCGTTTAAAAAAAAACTCAAATTTTGAAGTATATAACTTATTTATTTCAAACCGAATATAAATGATTCTTATGTCAAATTTCTCACAGCTCATTTTCAATCAGATACACATTTCTAAAAATTCACACGTTTCCGATAATATTAAAAAAAAAAAAAAAAAAAAAGAAATTGTCCAAAAACTACGGTTGCAGTTGAAGTGTCCCCTTATTGTTGTTAAACACTCGAATTATTGCCGCAATTCATGACATGCGTGCATGTGAGTTCACTATTATAAATAAAGTAGATGCACATTATAGTTTATGTATTTTCTCTTTATGTATAATTTCTGTTTGAATTATATATGCGGCACCATAACTACCGAATCTCTTCTTCTTTAGTACTGTCTCTTTCTTTTTCTCTTTTACTATATCACGCCTCCACTATAAGCAAGTAATTCTCCTTACTCATAGAAAAACAAGGAATTAACTTGGTTGATTTATAATTAATTTAAATGACAGTAGATGAAATTGGGTTTATAAATCTATGTTCTGAAATTAGAAGAATATTTTTCTTTACCTAGATACATACATGTATAGAGATGAGATTTTCATTGAATTCTAGTTGTGTTTACTTTTTTTTTTTTATTTTTTTTATTTTTATTTTTATTTTTTAAAAAAAATCATCTCTGTGTTATTTATGATTTCAAGTATGTTTTATGTAGTCTATGATTTCAAGTAAGTTTTCGAGACTGACTAACTTAGGCTAGGCCGCGTTACAGTTAATTAAAGACTTATTATTGCTGCAGATCATAACATGTATGTGTCTATATGATTTATGTGTTTGCACATAATATTGTTCTTCTATTGATTCTCTCATCATTAATCTATTAATGTTGATGATCTGACCAGAATAACAATTACATCCTTCAGTGAATGATTTATAAGACTTGGTGATAATGCTTATCAAGATTGCCTTTGAGCACTATTCGTGACACTTTTTGAGTTTGAAGGAGCAATACATTCGGGTTATTCAACCACTAAGTGTGGCGGCCTAACAATAATGAATTATCGTGATGTAGGCCAATAGTTAAAAGTTCAAGTGTTGGATAGTCCTTTTGAGATCTTAAACATAAACATTTATTTCTTGTCAGCCTAGTACTCGATCGTTAGTTCTTGGGACCACACCCTCCTATTCTTACCGTCAACACATTCAGTGGGACTGGAGTGATGTGCTCCTCAATGAATGGTAGGGCCTACCAATGAAGCTTTTAATGAAATTTCTGCCAACGTCTAGAGAGTTCATTTAATAACGCATAGAGACCTTTCCGAACTTTTTATATATATATTTTCAGGTTCTTTAAAAGTCAAAAGGTGATTAAAGTACTTTAGGATTTGAATGGAGTCCTATTTTAGGGGACCACATCTGCGATCTACACCTTTAATTTGTGTGTTATAGTCTGGTATACTTCTCAACCTCGTCCGTTTTAGTTAGAGACCATATATTCATTTAATCAAAACAAATATATGAATCAAAAAATATTGGATAAATAGGTAGTTTTAGATATTTATTTAAAAACATAGTGGGACTTTTTATTTATTTATTTATTTATAATCTAATTTGAAATGAAGATAATAAACAAGTAAATAGTAATGACACTTTAGTTACACAATCTCTAAGTAGTTTTTCTAATTGATAAAATATAGCAGTACTTTTTTCATACGATATAGAATTTAAATCTATCATCTCAAGTTTAAAAAAAAAAAAAAAAAAATTTCTCCGCCTACAAGATCGGTTTTCAAATTGATACAATAATGAGTCTATGGATATCAATGTTTACCCGCCAAAAAGCTTACCAAATTTTACTTCTAGAAGCTATAGATTTGAAAAAACAAAACAAAACGAAAAACAAAAAACAAAAAATGCAAACATAAAAAAAAAATATAGAATAGAATATTCACAACTAGATCGAGATCTAAATGGATAAAACTCACAATAATTATAGATTAAAAAAAAAAAAACCGGAGCAGGAAGATAGATCCCTATCTACTAAGAATAATCCATTTTAGATAAAGAGAATAAACAAGTATAAATTATTGTAATTATTAATTACTTTTCCTTTTCTATCCTCGTTTACACTCCGTCAGGATTTTAGGAATTCTGACCCATTTTTCTTTCCATTGAAATCAAAAGAAAGTTTGGATCAAGAAAGGCATGATTATGTGCCCCATCAAAATTATATCATTAAAGTGATGGGTCCTCAGAATTATATAATAGATAATGAGTGTAAGCTGCGGAAACCAAAATCGATTGCCATTTGCTTTCTTTCGAGTAATAAAAGGGATTATTATTTGGGAATTATCTTCTTCAGCTCTCTTCATATCAATATCAATATCAATATCAATATCATCATCATCCTTATTCCATATTCATCATTACGAAATCATCATAATTAATCACCCATCATTACTGCCAACTATACACAGAAAGCCAAGTGCTAAAGTGTTTATTTTTTATTAAAAAAATTTTTTGGCCACCGAAAAGTGTTAAATCTTTTCCAGAAAAGTTGGTTTTGCCTGCAGTTCAAGTTATTATGTGTGTGTGGCAACCTGCAAGTAGTTTGGGAGTTAAGTCTAGCTAGTGGAATTTGGAATCCAATTTAATAAGGATTGGTTCTTTTAAAATTGCATCTACTTTAATTATATGCATATATAAATGCAACTCATGAATCCAATCTAATAGAATTTGGACGGAGTTGAATTAGACATTGGTGTTTTTTTTTTTTTTTTTTTTTTTTTTTTCAATCCCTCGTAGATAAGTATGCTATTAGTCAAGAAAAATTATATCAAACTAAAAAGAAAATCCCAATCCTCAAACTATTTATTAGACCAAAAAAATACCAATTTGAAAGAAAACAATATACAAATGATATTTGTTTTATTTTGTTTTGTTACATAATTAAACAAGAAGTATGGTAAAAGTATACATTATTATATATACTAAAACCAAAAGTGTGTTAACTTTCACTGTTTATAAACTGTTTTTTTTTTTTTTACTTTTGCTTTTTTTTTTTTTTTTGCTGATGTTTTTTTTACTTACCTTTTTCTTTTTTTTTTTTTTTTTACTTTTGCTGCTGTTGTTTTTTTTTTCTTTTTTTTCTTTTCTTTTTTTTTTTTTTTACTTTTGTTGCTGCTGTTGTTTTTTTTTTTTTTTTTTTTTTACTTTTATTGCTTTGCTACAGTTTTTTTTTTTAAACTTTTGCTGCTTTGCTAGAGTAAAAAGATGCAATATTTTATTGTTTAATAAACAGTGATTTTTGTTTTTTTTTTTTTTTGTTTTGTTGCTTTTGATGTACGGTTTTTTTTTTTATAGTAATGCACAGTAGTTGCTTTTTCTACATTAAACTGCCAATTTTGTCCCTATCTTATGTGCTGATTTTGACTTATCTAAGTGGAAGGACGGTTTTGTTCTCACATATTTTGCTGTTTTGTCTACAGTGCAGAGACTTTTTTGCCTCTCTGATTTAGTTGGTTTTCCTTCATCTATAATGAGTTAACATTTTTACCCATATTATGCAGAAATTGCCGGCTGCCCACATAGTATAATTACCGTTTTACACCTCTTTTTTAGTTCCTTTTCTTTTTCCTACAGTGTGTTGCCGGTTTTACCCCTATTTAGAGTTTGTTTTTTTTCCTTAATATTATTTTTGTCTTTTTTTACGCTAAATTTTAGATATTAGATTATGATATATTGTTGTATTGTGTTTTTGCTCACTTTGTCTTTTTTTGATTTTTAAACAATTTTTTACTTTAAATTTTTTATCTTTATTTTGGATTTTTTTGAGTGTGTCTTTTTTGTTTCTTTTGTTATATTTTTTAAAGACCCCCATTTTTTTTAATGATTCTGCATGTAATTTTTTTTTTTTTTTTTGTTTTGTTTTATATTTTAAAAATCTTTTTTTTTTTTTAGTTTTTGCATGTATATAACCTGATAAAAAAATTTTATTTTTTTAAAACAGTAAAAAAAGAAGAAAATGAGTTATATATTTTATTTTATTATAATGTTTTTGTTAGGGTTTGTTTTTTTTTTTCCATTTTTTTGAGTTTAAAGATTTTTGTTCTTTTTTTTTTGTTTTCTACTTTATTTTTATTTTAATTTTTTTCTTTAAATGAATATAACTACAGAAGATTTTTTTTTTTTTTTCTCTTTTGCTTTTGTTTTCGTTGTTATTATTGTTAGTACTATTTTCATTTTGATTTTTCATCTTCATTGTTGGGAGAGATTTTGAGAAGAATTATATTGATTATAATTATAATATTTATCTTAACCAACTGTTTTTATCATATAATACTCAGTTTATTTATTTATTTTTTTTTCATTTCCTGTGTAATACACGGGTATTAAACTTGTATTATACTAATATACTAGAGCAAGGGTTCAACTGTTATTTCTACAGTGATGAACAGTGACTTTTATTTTATTTTATTTTTAAATTTTTGCTGCTTCTGGTACAATACTGTACAGTAATGTACAATACCTTTTGCTACAGTGTGTATAGTAGCTGTTTTTTCTATAGTAAAATGATGGTTTTGTCCCAATCCCATGTGCTGATTTTGGTTTATCTACAGTGAAAGGACGGTTTTGTCCTTACATATTTTATTGTTTTGTTTACAGTGCAGAGTATTTTTTGTCCCTCTGATTTAGTTGGTTTTCCTCCATCTACAGTAAGTTGACCTTTTTTACCCTTAATACAGAATTGCCGGTTGCCCACACAGTATAGCCCGCACAGCACAATTATGATTTTGCCCCCTTTTTTTTAGTTACTTTTCTTTTTCTTACAGTGTGTTGTTGGTTTTACCCCTATTTAGAGTTTGTTTTTTTTTCTTCATATTGTTTTTGCCTTTTTTTTTTTACGCTAAATTTTAGACATTAAATTCTGATATATTGTTATATTGTGTTTTTGTTCACTTTGTCTTTTTTTTTTTTAAAGGATTTTTTACTTTAAATTATTTATCTTTATTTCGGATTTTTTTTCTGGGTTTTTTGTGTTTTTTTTTTTTTTTGTTCTATTTTTTAAAGACCTCCCCCTTTTTTTTTAAGAATTATGCATGCATTTTTTTTTGTGTCTTTTTTGTTTGTTTTGTTTTATATTTTAAAAATCTTTTTTTTTTCTTTTTACTTTTTTGCATGTATATAACCTGATAATTTTTTTTTGGATTTTTTTAAATAGTAAAAAAAAAAAGAGAGAAAATGGGATATATATTTTATTTTGTTATAATTTTTTTGTTAGGGTTAATTTTTTTCGGTTCTTTTGACTCTAAAGATTTTTTTTTTTGTTTTTTGTTTTTTGTTTTATTTTTGTTTTAATTTTTTTTCTTTAAATGAGTATGACTATAGAAGAACTTTTTATTTTTTTTGCTTTTGTTTTCATTTTTACTATTGTTAGTACTATTGTCATTTTGATTTTACATCTTCATTATTGGGAGAGATTTTGAGAAAAATTATACTTATTATAATTATAATATTTATCTTAATTAACTGCTTTTATTATATAATAAGTTATTTATTTATTTTTTTCTTCCTTCCCTGTGCAACGCACGGGTATTAAACTCGTACATATCTATTGGATTGTACCAGTTCGGTGGACTTGGTCAACTTAATTTAGCTAAAAAACCAAAAATACCCTTTCCCCCTCTAATCTATATCGTTTGACTTTCCCTGCCATCTCTCCTTTCCGGTTGCTATCGACGTCATGTTTTGGCCATCATTGTCATTGTGAAAGACCCTGAGCCATGGACCCGTCGTCTCTAAATCGTAGGAATCGGAATCCAAAAATGCGATCTTCCTCATCGGTCGATCATGATTTCACAATGGACAAGCAACCTCCCGATGAGATCGCCTTAATTCTGATGATTTTTCTCATGATTGTGGTGGCAACGAATAGACAGACTCAACGATGACTACACTTGAGCTCTCTCATCTTGTGACATCAACAGCAACGACATTAGGATTGGGAGCTTCAGATCTCTTGCAACCTCCTCTGATCGCGATCTTCACAGCATTGTGCCTGTCGTCGATTTATCTTCTTCCTCGATGATGATCTTGCCTTCTCAGGTGGCGGCATGGGCGACAGCGGTGACGGCTGCAAGGGCAATTTGGGATTAGGGTTAGGGTTTTTATTGAACTGGTGGCTTAATTTGAGGTAACTTTGGGTATATTTTATAATTTAAGAAACTTTATAAATAAATTAAGATTTAAAATACTGATTCAAAAAATAATTTGCTTATTTAATGAAAAATAACATATTTACATGGAATTACTAATATTTACTTAGTAATATTTAGATTTACTAGTTATATGAAAAGTATAAAATACAAGGTAAGTAAATGATTTACATGTTAATATTATAATTTCTTAATAAATATTTGAATTTACCAGACAAATTAATATAAAAAACAAAGCTTATTTAACTACATATAACATAAATATTGGATTTACATAGTAAATATCGTAGTTTATATAATTCAAAAACTAAAATAAAATATTAGTAAATACAAAACTTGTAAAAGATTTACGGGTAAACAATTAGATTTACTAATTTTTATCTATTTTACGTAATAAAATTTTTTTTTATTTTATTGAATAAATCTGTTTATTTACTTGTAAATATTTAGAACCCTAATAATTCTGATAAATGAAATTTTAAAGTGGAAATATAAGTAAATACATTTATCAAGTTATTATTTTGTTCGTTAATCTTTGTATTTACATGGTAAATCTTTGCATGTTCTGATGATAATGCATAATTCTCAAATAATTATTTCTTTGTTAATCTTGGTATTTACATGGTAAATCTTTGTATTTTCCATTGATAATATGTAATTCTTAAGTAATTATTTCTTCGTTAATCTTTGTATTTACATTGTAAATCTTTGTAATTTCTATTGATAATATGTAATTCTCAAGTAATTATTTCTTCATTAATCTTTTGATTTACATAGTAAATTGTGAATAATTTGATGAAAATATTAAATCTAAAAAACAAGTTAAATATTTACTAGTAACTGTTGGATTTACATAGAGAATTAACATATTTACTATGTAATTTGAAAATTCGATAACAAAGTAAATATCGTATTGAAGGGTAAATATGTGGATTTACTTGATAGATTACGCTTAGTTAATATTGATTCTACTGGATAGTAAAATGAATTCATAGTTGTTTGTATGGAAATATGAGTTTTACTTTGGAAATATTGATATTTACTAAGTAAGATTTAGAATATAATTCTCATATTTAACTTGTAAATACAAAGATTTACAAAGAAATAGTTACTTAATTTACCTTGTAAATAATAAATTTGTTAAGTAAATATTTTTATAACTTCCATGTTTAACCTGTAAATAGAAAGATTTACAAAAAAATAATTACTTAATTTACCTTATAACTACTAAGGGGGTGTTTGGTTTCAAATCTATTTTAAACTAAATTGTACTTTTTTCATCATTGTTTTTGTCTTTTTCCGAAAAAGTTTTTTGTCTTTTCTGAAAAATTACTATTGAAACTTAAAAATCTTAAACTAAACTCATTCATCAAACACCTCCTAAAGTTGTTAAGTAAATATTTTTATTAACTTGTAAATATGCGTATATATGATGTAAATATATTATTTGTTGTATATTTAGTAAATCTAAATATTTACATGTAAATATATTGATTAGTTTTTTTTGTATAATAGTAAATCCCAACATTTACATGTAAATATAAACTATTGACTTGTATAATAGTTTTGTTTAGTTTTTTTTGTATAATAGTAAATCCCAATATTGATTAGTTTTGTTTGATGAATGAGTTTTTTTTGTATAATAGTTTTTTCTGAAAAATTACTATTGAAACTTAAAAATCTTAAACTAAACTCATTCATCAAACACCTCCTAAAGTTGTTAAGTAAATATTTTTATTAACTTGTAAATATGCGTATATATGATGTAAATATGTAAATATATTGATTAGTTTTTTTTGTATAATAGTAAATCCCAACATTTACATGTAAATATATTGATTTTCATAAATCAATAAATTTTTAATCAGTATTTTATCATTCAATATTTTTTATTTATTTACTAAGTTTCTTAAATTGTAAAATACACCCAAAAAAATGTCCCAGATTAAGTCCCAAATTCAATTAAACCTAACTCTAATTCCAAATTGTTGCCTTAGCCGCCGCCGACATCGCCAGTCGCTAGAAATCACACGAAGCTTTGAGAGCCGTCGCCATCTTCTACTCAACTCGTCTTTCGAGATCACCACCATGTGCCTAGGTCTGGGCTACTTTCCCCAAACCACCTAGCCGTCGGAAAAGAAACTGTCGCAGAAGAAGACGGAGTTGGAGAAATAGCCGCGGGAAAACAGGAGGATGGTCGGAGATCCTTTACCGCTGCCGACGACGACGAAAGGCCTGGGTTTGTTCGCGATCAACACGAAATTACGATCTCGGGACTTCTCGCCGGAGATCGTAATCTCCATGGCCATTGCAACTCGTGATCGATCTCGAACCTCCACCGCCGCCACAACTCGCGACCTCTTTGTTGCCATCGTCTAGATTACGACCGTCTCTGGTGCACCCAATTTCTTCCACCGTCGTCACATATACACATATACGGGGACTCTTGCAACCAGCAGTGGTGTAGTCCGGCAGAGAGATTCGGAGCCGTTCGATGCAAGATTGAAGGGCAAGATGAATGGGAGAGCAAGAGCAGGGATACAACCCTAGAGAGAGAGTGTGTGTGTGTGGCCGGAGAGAGTCATCGGAGAGGTCCCATGCGCTGCTGCTCGGAGATTGTCCCGTCCTTACCTTTTACCGCGTCCGGCACTGTCGAAGAGCTGTTGTCTGCCCTCTGCTGCTCTTCGCCATTAGTTCCGGCGACGATCGCCATGATTTACGGCAAAATCATCGAGAGCCTCCGAAATGGCTTTTTGGCCAAGCCCACTGAGAGGTAGAGAAAGAATGCAGTTATAAAGCTGGTGGACGACATGGCTGCAGATGGAGATGGCTTGGAATCTTCGATGACGGGCTTGAGATCCACTTGGCGGCGGCGTTGGGTGTCATCTCGGTGGCGGCATTGGGTGCCTTCTTCCGGGTAACCACATTCCTTTGATCCATGCCCCCTCCTCTCTCTCTTCTCTCTCTCTCTCTCTCTCCGCTAGACGTCCGGCTGCTGGACACGAAACCTTTTCTATATATATATATATATATACAATTTAATTTCATAAATTTCTTTTTATGTTTTTTATTCTATTTAATTACCAAGACTACTTTTATCCTTTGTTGTTTTTATTGTAATATGAGGTCCTTTCAGCATAACATATTGTGACATAATTAAATACGTAAAATGAATAATAATTAAAGAAAAACTTCATACAGCAGCTAGCATGAATAAAATTAGAAGATTTTTTAATGTTAATACGTAGAAAACAACAATATAGATTTACTTAAAGTTCATCTTGTGCTACATAATGTTCTTCTTAAATTAGTAAACCGATTATTACGTTGATCAAGGGACTTTAAAGGGAGTATCCTAGAAAAACCCAATAATATAAAGAAAAACATTCTGAAACTCCAATATTCTTTCTTCTTTTCGTCTTCTTCTTCTTTTATTTTTATTTTTTCCTTGAACACTGAAACTCCACTGCTTGGTGCGTTAATTCTCTCTGAATTAAATTCAAGGTATTAAGATGTGCATCAATTAATTAAATTCTGTCTTTATATGCTAGTAGGCTATTGGTGGAAACTGACATACATTTCGCTTTATGACCCTTTAAATTTTAGTTTCAAGGTTCGAATCTTAGCATATCAAATAAAAAAGTGAAAAATCCAAGAACATGCTTAAATAGTTTAATATTTAATTAACAATAAACAAAAGCAATCATCGATGTAAAAAGTTAATTAAATTGGACAACAAATAAGTCGTACGACTCGTTTGATCATGAACTAGTTGAATAAAATCCAACAGGGTGACATCTTCACCAAAAATAAATAAATAAATAAATAAATAAAAGAAATCCAGTATTTCCGTCCATAAAATAACTAGAAGAATATTAATAATTACAAAAACGTTTTCCAACTTCAAAGAAACATTAAGGTTTCCTTCCAAAGCACTATGATGATTCAAACAACAACATGCAACCATATATGCGTCCTTAAATAATATGCACACACATATCAATTACTACTATTGCCCCGTAAACTTGTCAGTGTCAACGTTGCCCTTAAATTTCTAAATTTGATAGGAATGACAATTCCCCAGGATAAACTATCCCCAAAAAGACGGGAACAGGGGACAATGTTCAGAATGGGGACAGGGATAGGGATAAAATCTTATCTCCAAAAGTTAATGGATTGGTGATAGGATATAATCACTTTCCACCCCGCCTCAGCCCCGATATATATGTTTATATATGTCCAATATAAAAAATAATGATCTTTAAACATTATTATTTTTCTTTTAATAAAAAAGAAAAAACAACACTCCCACTACTACAAAATGCAGATTTCACAACGGAACTTCCACGACCGTTTTTTAAAAAAAGTCGTAGAAAGTACCAAAAAAACATGACGCGGAACAGGATTTCCGAAAACTGTCATGGTTGCCAAGCACTTCCACGATAGTTTTTAAAAATGGTCATGGAAGCCTAAGCGATTCCACGATGGTTTTTGAAAACGGTCGTGGAAGCTTAGACTTTCCACGACCGTTTCTGAAAAACCGTCGTGGTATGTCTTGAATTTTAAAAAAAAATTTCAAAATTTCGCGTGAATTCGCCACTTTTTTTTTAAATAATAATAAAAAAAACTAAAACATACCATGACCGTGTCTGAAAAACCGTCGTGGTATGTCTTGCATTTTAAAAAATTTGTTTTATCAAAATTTCGCGTGAATCCGCCACATTTTTTTAAAAAAATAATTAAAAAAAATCTACGACATACCACAACCATTTCCGAAAAACCGTCGTGGTATGTCTTGTATTTTAAAAAATTTGTTTTTCAAAATTTCGTGTGAATCCGCCACTTTTTTTTTTAAATAATAATTAAAAAAAACTACGTCATACCACGATGGTTTTTGGAAAAAATAGACGTGGTACGTCTACCATGACGGTTTTTAACAAAAACTGTCATGGTATGTGGTGCATTTAAAAATTTTTTTTTTTTCTAAATGTAGCTTGAATCCGTCACTTATATATAATAAAAAAAAAAACACCCTCATTCCCTCCACAGTTTCACTCTCACACCTCTTTCACTCTCGTCTCTCCAAACTCTCATTCGAACCCCATCTCCTCCACTGTGACCCTTCCTTCCATTTTCTCTCCTACCTCACCTTCATTCTCTCTCAGCCCATCCTTTTCTCCGTCGCCTCTGAACACCGCCGGCTGCGACTCCGCCACTAATTCTCTCTCGGGCCTCTCCCTTTCTTTCTCGCCTCTACTCACTGCCGCGACTCCTCTCTCCAATCTCTTCCTCGAAACCCATACTCCGCTGACTACCCCGCTACGAAGCTGACCACACCCACGGCTGTGTACTTGGTAAGTCTCTCTCTCTCTTGCTCTCTTTTGCACTACACATATTATGAAAGTTCATTTGGTTGATTGTAAACGTGATTTTGGGTTATTGTTGACTATGTTTGTGATTTTGGGTGATTGTTTTCTTGAAAAAAGTTTTGAAAGTGTTTGTGATATTTTTGCATATTACATGTTTGACAAAACGCCTGTTTGATTAGATTGTGTGATTTTTTACGTGTTTGGATTCGCTTTGAGTTTTAGATTGATTTAAATTGTTTGGGTTAGGATTAGGTTTTGATTGTGATCCGAGAAAAAAAAGTGTTGATTTTGAGATTTATGCTTTTGCATATTACATGTTCGACAAAATGTCCATTTAACTAGATTGTGTATTTTTTACATAATTATGTTAAGATTTTTTTTAGATTAATTTACAATTACACAAGTATGATTTTGTGTGATTTTTTTCGAGCTTTTGGATGACATGATTGTAAAATGATTTATTGTTGCATTTTGACCATTTTTTACGTGTTGGGGTGCAGAGTTGTTTTAGATTGATTTAAAATGTCACAAGATAAGGAGGATGTGTCAACGAGTTCTCAAATTAGAAAACCACGATGAACAAATTCACCTAGATTCAATCCCGACGAATGTTAATTGATACTGTTCGGTGTCCGGTACAAGAAATTTATGTTGAGTGCAGTTATTTTGTTTTAGCCTATATGCGAGAGATAACCTTGACTCTTGATGGACTAGCTTTACTTCAAATTAAGGATTTTTATACCGACGTTGACATGGGTTTAGTAAGGCAAGAGTGGACTAATTATGTAATGACATTCATCCAATATAGTTAGAAGACAATCCACTAATTTTGTAATATAGTATATGCTTTGTAATAATTGTTGTAGATTGTGACACAAAATCAATTGAAGATTAGATATTATTTTAATTTGCGATGTGCAATGGATAACACACGGTATTTATCATTCATGGGAAATCACATGAATTAGGTAAAATTTTTATTTTTTTTGTAAAATGACCTACCACGACGTTTTTTTCAAAAAACCGTCGTGTTAGGTAAAAAAAATTGGATAAAAATTTTTTTTTTCGTGGAATGATCTACCACGACGGTTTTTTCAAAAAATGGTCATGGTAAGTCACCTACCACGAAAAAACCATCGTGGTAGGTGACCATTCCACGACGGTTTTATGAAAAAACCGTTGTGGTAGGTTAACCTATCATGACTTTTTTTTGAAAAAACCGTCGTAGAAAGTTACTATCTACTCATCATTTAGTGCCAGTTTTGTTTATCTCACGATGGTTAAAAAACCATAATGGAATTCAAATAGATTTCACGACGGTTAGAAAACCGTCGTGGAAAAAAATACTATGACAGTTAAAAACGATCGTGGTATTCTCTTTTTGTACTAGTGTTCCTAGAAGAGGCTATTAATATGCAATTTTAATTATATGTCTTAAATCAGGTGTCTTTATTTATTTATATTAACTAAAAGGAGGACTAATCATTTTTTTTTCCTACCCAAAGTGTATGGTTATAACAAATAGGGAAATGGGGAAAGCCCCAATGGGGAGTCCGCCACCCCAGCCCCGCTTCTATTTAGGTGGAGATAGAGATGGGGATGAAGATGGTTTTGGGGTGCAGGGATGGAGATGAGAAAGCATTCACCTGCCCCGCCCACCACTTTGTCATCCTAAAGTTTAAGAATTTTCCCCATGAACTTTCTAATAGTTCGTTTGGATAAGCTATTACAGTATTTCATTATTGCATTGGAATGCAAAGTTTGTTTGGTTAGAAAATTATTGAAATGCAAGTATTTGAATATTTTACAGTTTCATAACTATTTTACTCAAATACAAATACTAAATTTTCACTTTTTAATATCACTCATTTTTCTACATTTAATATATTCAAATGTTATCTTTAATAAAAGAATTATCCAAACACATATTTCATTTAAATGTATAATTTAAATTCTATATTTGAATATACAAACAATATTCAAATTGAATGAACATTCAAATGTAGTAGTTCATTATACTAAATTATTACAATGTACCCATTTGCTTGAACTTGACATGCAATTTTTCACGTAATAAACCTCATGCGAAGACAAAAAAACTCCACTTCCAATAAAATCATTTTCAAATAAAATACAAATACTAATGCTAATATTCAAAATTCAAAATTTTCAACATAATGTAATGTTAATAAATTGATGTATATTACAACAATTTAAAAACTTCATGTATTAAATTGTTAAAATTAGAATTTTGAAAGTAAGTTGTCAAAGAGTTACAAATTTGAATAACAATAATGTTAAATACCCAACATTTACATTACAAAGGAAAAACAAATGGCGGGAATGGAGCTTGAAAGTGTCTTTTATTTTAAATAATAATAATAATAATAATAATAATAATAATAGTTATTATTATTATTATTAGTCTCCATTCTTCCTAAAAAATATAATAAACAACAAAAAGGTAATTTATTCGTTTTGTACCTGAATTATCATGAATATACTTGTCACTATAGTCCTTAAACTGTTAATTTTAATTAGTCCCTCAAATTTTATGTTTTGGATAGCGTAATTCCTAATACTAAAATTGACAGAACTTAAGTTCAATAAAATAATTGCATCACTATTGCATAATCTAAAGAAACTAAGCGTCAAAAGTTTTAAGTTTTCAAAAGTTTTTAATATGAATAAAAAAGCAATTTACATTGTAAAATTTCAGGTAACACCAAATTAACATATGTTTTATACAGTATACATAATTTATCAAATAAACAAACAAAATTACCCTAAAGAAAAGTACAAATAACCCTTGAAATTTGGGATTCAAATAACTCTCATTTACAATTTGTATTGAGTTTGTACACAAATATATAGAGACAAATTAAAATCAAATCCTAAAATAAAGATAATTGATATGTTTAATTTTGCATAAACTCTAAAAATAGAAAGAATCACAAAATGATAACTAAAAGAATAATCGGTTAATCAATCAATTATTCGCCAAAATCTCAATACTCGCCCTCAAGTTGGAATATATATGTTAACGTGCCCAAAAACTTTGAGATTTCCTAATCTAGCACCGTCTTGGAGAGAATGTCGATCAACTTCAGATTAAACAATAACAAGAACATATTTTGTCATGGATAATTCAATAATTTTTTTTTACTATTTTTCTTGTTTTCTCTCTCTCTCTCTATCTCTCTTTTTCAATCAAACAATCGACTTTTTTTTTTGAATAAATTAATCTTTTTTTTTTTTTTGGTTTCATTTCCTGATTTTATTTTATTTTTTTTGCAACCTTTTGCTTGAATCTTTTTATTATTATTATTATTATTATTTTTTTTTTTTTTGGCAATCAGACAATCAACATTTTTTTCGCCTTATCAATCAACAATTTTTCCGCCTTTTTTTTTTACTCCTTTTTTTTTTTTTTGTTTTTACTACGTTTTTTTTTAATTTAGAAATCAGATGTAGTTTAATGAATTTAAAAAGACTACAATAATCAAAGAATCAAAGACAGGGCCCTCACTTTATACAAGCCTTCGAATTGGAGAAATGACAGCAATAGGTCTTCGACTTGGTGGTGAAGTGGCTTTACATGGTGATTTGCTTGTTTGATACGCGGATTTGTGATTTGTTGATTTATGAATTTATGATTTGCATCTCTTGACATGTAATTTGCGATTTACTTGGTATGGATTTGAAGGATGGATGGTGTTTTGATAGGTGTTTTGCTATTTGCTGCTTGCTATTTGTGGTAAATGAACATAATTGAATGTCTTTATTATTGACTCTGATACTAATTTAAAATTTGGGATTCAAAGAACTCTTATTTAGAATTTATATTTGATTTATACAAGAATATATAAAGACGTATTAGAGTCAAAAAACTTAAAATCAAATCCTAAAATAAAGATAATTGATATGTATAATTTTACATAAACTTTAAAAATAAAAAGAATTACAAAATGATAATTAAAAAAAATTCAGTTAATGAATCTATTATTGTATAAAATCCCAACAATAACACGAAAGAATTGGCGTGCTGACTTGAAAGGATAAAAAAGGCAGCATAAAAGTTCGTTTTTTAGCTTAAAAAAAAAAAAAAAAAAAAAAGGAAAAGCCGATGATGGGATGCTCCACCTCCGCTTGCTGTCTTCCACTCACACTAATTTTTTACTTTTTTCTTTTATCTTATAATTATTGTTTTTTTCCCTGTTCCATGTGAAACCGTAATAATTCGACGCAGTTGAGTTGTGTATTAAAATAATGCTTTGTAACGGTCACCGTAATTTTTTGTTTCCTTTTTTTTTTTGAGTAACGGTCACCGCAATTCAAGCTACAAACCTCTAAAAAACAATAATAATAATATTAAAACCAAAATTAAAAAATAATAATAGTAATAATAAAAAGAGTGACTGTGTTAGTCTCTCTAAATGCAACTATTCATAGAATCTAAATCTGAACCACCATTAAATCAAATCGGCGCGAAAGATCTGAGTTGCATAAAAGTTCACATGCACACTCTCACATTCAATCACACCCTTCTCCTTCCACATTAAAAATAAAAAATAAAAATAAAAAAAAGGGGCCAAAGGGCACCATGGGAGGGAGGTTTCCAACGGTGCTGCAACCATGGCCCCCGTGTCTCCAACGGTGCTGCAACCATGGCCCCCGTGTCGCAAGAGTCTTTTTTTTTTTTTTCACGTTTTTTACTTGTTGGGGGAGGAAAAAAAAAGTTACTGTCTTTTGTTTGAATATTTGTCATTGGAGACTCTTTCTCATTTTAATTCTCTTCAAGGAAACTTCATGGATTTAAGTTGAGATTTGAAAAAAATATACATGTATATGAATTAATTTTTTAATTTTTTAATTTTTTATGAGGACTTATTTTCCACAAGGATGTCTCTTCGGAAAGATTTCCAGATAACATTCTCTAGAACAACCCAAAAGCAAAAAATTGAAAAAAAGAAGAAAGAAGAAACTCAATTTAAAAGAGAATATATTATTTTTATGCACAAGAGTCCTGGGGAAAAGAGGGAAGATCAACAGAGAATAGGAAGCAAGAAAAAAAAAAAAAATTGCAGTTCGGTCTTGAGATGACTCATAAGAGTTCTACGGGAAAGATCAATGGGAAAAAAGTGAACAAGAAAGATAAATTTTCTTTTATAAAATTTCATAAGGAATAATTTAATATGGGACTCTTTTCGGTGGCCTGTTAATTCCCAGCGAAAAAAAAAAAATGATTTGGTGTAACCCATCCTAAATTAGCACAAAATCACAACCATACATGTCAAAAGCAAATTAATAATATAAAGGGGTTTGGGGGCAGTGCCTAGGGGGTTGTTTGGTTACTCCAAAAGCGAGGTCTCTCTCTGTCTTGAGTCCACTCTCCGTATATATCTCGCTCTGGCTCTCTCTGTCTTGCTGTCTTTTTCTCTGTCATACACGTCTCATTCTCTTGTACTAATAGTAGTATTTTTAGCACATTATTTCAACGGCTATACCGCTTCTCAGTCCTCATTTTCACGTTTCGGCATGTGTAAGTCATCTCATAACGTTACAAACAACCGCAAACGAGTCACATTATTTTCATATTATTATAAGCAAAGCAACCCATCATACTTTTTTTTTTTTTTTTTGCTTCAAACAACAATCAATCACCATTGCAATGTTGCTAAAGTTTGTTTAATTACGTCACGTAAGAGTGGTATTTCTTCTGAATTGTTTTTGTCCAAGGAAAATGCCTCTATTAAGGTGTAATACATATTGTGTGTGTGCAAGTGGGGGCTACTGAAATTTTCCAAATTTTATAATTTTTACTGTTTATCCCCATTGAAATTAAAATTTTTTTTTTATATAATTCATATTTTACCTCTACTAAAAACAAAAAATTCTCATATATATATATATATATATGCATAATCCCCACTAAAATCAGTTGTATAAAATGCTACATAAAACCAACTAAAATGACAGCACAGAGAGGGCGGAGGGGGGGGGGGGGGGTTGCAAAGTTTACCCAAATTCCAACAAACGCTGTGACAGCAAATTGTTTCTCAAACTTTGCAATTATCTTTGAACTTCGTAAATCATGAAATACACCATCAACCGATGTACGAGATATAGATGTAAGCGAATTAAGTCCAGTAAGTACTCGATGCGACAAACTAATTCCATCAAAAGAATTTGATAAATGTAGTAAATAGATTTGCGTATTAACTTAATAATTTGTGAACAAATTCATAATTTAACTCTCTTTCTCACGTCTAGCATCTCATGTAAAAGGATCGAGATCCAAACTCTATCATCATCTATAGAATTTGATTATGATACTACGTTAAATGTATTTAGATAAAACTTATCCTAAAAACTAGTTCAATAAAAGATAAGGTCCAATCCACAAATAAAAATCACAACAATATAAGTGAAAAATTCATAATACAACAAAATGAACTGGCTTGGCAGCTCTATCCATCCAGCTAGGCTTTCAATTCCCTTTCAATTTACTCCATACCCCAGAGGTCACGGGTCGGTCATCACATTCACAAAGGTGAGGCAAAAAGCAAACACACCTTTTTTACTCTGTTTTTGCAACCAAGTATATACAAATTGCGTAATATAAATAATATTCCAATTCCTTGCCTCATCATTTAATCAATCTTTTACCTTTTTCTCATTCAATGAAACGGCTTAAAATGCTCCCATTTCCTTCTCTTCTGGATGTCATATTCCCAAACACTTCATCATAATTGTAAGACACGAAACGAAGAACGGTTTTTCTGACAAAAGCCCATTTGCCATTTTCCTCTAATCTTTTCCTCTCCTCCACTTCAACAAGGGCCAAAATTTAGTTGCTGATTCTAACGTTGTAATCTCATTTGTCCTTTTCCTTTTTCCTCGTGGTTTGCATTGTATTTTGTGAAGAAAAGGGCATTCTCAGAAACAGGACTGTTCTAGTGAAACCTCTGTCAACATTGTCTTCTTATCCATGGTCGTTTTCTCTTCTTTTCCTTTCTCTCTTTATATCTAAGACACCCAAAAGTTGCTTCTTCAGATTTTCTTTTCATCAATGGCTTCTTTTAGTTATCTGTGTCTGCTATGCGTTCTTGTTTGGGCGCAAATTGGAACTTCTCATAGTTCAAAGGTAAAAATCACAAGCTCTCTGTGAATTATTTGGCCCAACTTTTTCTGGGTTTATTTATTTATTTACTTATTTATTTTATACCTCTTTCTTGTTTCCAGGTTTATGTGGTATACATGGGAAGCAAAACTGAAGAAGACCCAGAAGAGATTCTGAGGAGTAATCATCAGATTCTTGCTTCTGTTCATGGAGGCAGGTCAGTTCAATAAAATAAACATAATAAAACATTTTCAACTTTTTTTTTCTTTTTTGTGATTAATTTTGGTTGTTAATGTTGTGTCATTACATGAACAGTGAAGAGCAGGCGCAGGCATCCCATGTTTACAGTTACAGACACGGTTTCCGAGGCTTCGCTGCCAGGTTAACCGACGACCAGGCTTCTCAAATCTCGAGTAAGTTTTCACAAACACATTTGTTTCTTTGTTTTTTTTGATTTTTTAAGCATAGAATTTTTGTTGATGAAAATAGAAAAAAATGGGGTTGTTTTTACAGAAATTCCAGGGGTGGTGTCGGTGTTTCCCAATGGAAAGAGAAGATTGCACACCACTCATTCGTGGGATTTCATGGGGCTTTTGGATGATGAAACCATGGAGGTCCTCGGATACGACACCAAAAACCAAGTTAATGTCGTCGTTGGTTTCATTGATACAGGCAAGAAACATACAAGACTATTTCTAAGCCGTCGTTTACTTGTTTGATAAAAGGGCCAACTCATTTGCAAATATATATATATATTTATTTATTTTTTCCACTTTTAATCTCCGTCTTGGCTAACACTTTTTCTCTCCCTGATTATTGTTTTAACTATTTTAAGAGTCTGTGATTTGATTTCAATTGGCATGAATTTATAATTTGGTGTGCATTTATTATTCGAAGTCAACAGTGTGGAAGTAACACTTGATTGTAAGAAAATTCTTGCAAGCACTCAGATTCTATTTCAATGGAGGACCAGTTAGGTAGAAACAGTAGCAACAAGAATAGGCTTATAATCTTTAAATATTTTCCCTAACATAGCATGCAAATTATTGGTTTTGTTATTTTTACTCTTTTTTAATAATAATATCTTTTGGTTTGAAGAGGGAAAGTATTTATCTAATCTTGTAGTTTGCAATTAAAACAGGAATTTGGCCAGAATCTCCAAGTTTTAGTGATGTGGGCATGCCTCCCGTGCCAGCTAGTTGGAAAGGGCAGTGCCAACCAGGAGAAGCATTCAATTCTTCAACATGCAATAGGTTTTCTTTTTAATCACATTTATTACATTTTTTTTCCCTTACGTTGATCGTTTGTTAGAAGATATTCATTGGTGGTAAATTATGTGATAGGAAATTGATTGGAGCCAGATATTATATGAGTGGATACAGAGCCGAAGAAGAAGATTTGGGGAACACAAACATAGTATCATTCAGATCAGCAAGGGACAGCTCCGGCCATGGCAGCCACACGTCTTCAATAGCTGCGGGCCGCTACGTGGAAAACATGAACTACAAGGGACTGGCCGCTGGGGGAGCCAGAGGTGGCGCCCCAATGGCCAGGATCGCCGTGTACAAGACATGTTGGGACTCGGGATGCTACGATGTGGACTTGCTAGCTGCCTTTGATGATGCAATCAGAGATGGGGTTAATATACTTTCTATGTCACTGGGTCCGGATGCTCCCCAGGGAGATTATTTCAGTGATGCCATCTCTGTGGGGTCATTCCATGCTGCTAGCCATGGGATTTTGGTGGTTGCTTCTGCAGGAAATCAAGGGAGGCCGGCTTCTGCCACAAATTTAGCCCCATGGATGCTCACTGTTGCTGCTAGCTCGACAGACCGAGATTTCACTTCTGATATCATACTGGAAAATCATCTTAACTTGACGGTAATAATATTGTCATATCGCAGGGAGTCACATAATTTGTGTTCATTATTGCACATGTAAAATTCTTATACCAATATTAATACACGTCTTGTAGTTTAGGAAAAGCCTTATTTGCTAAATCTTTTTTTTCTTCGAGGGATTCCTAATTAAAATGAGCAACATTAGGAGTTGGTACTGATTTTAGCTAATGATGGATCAAAATGTCAGTTTTGGGCTCTGCACCATTTTATCAATTATTGACTGGTTAAAAAACGAATGGTATTTTTTTGAATGTGTCAAGAAACAATAATAGTTGCGAACCTTATTGGTTGTCAATGGTTGATCTCAGGGTGAAAGTCTGAGCCTCGTGGGAATGAAAGGCCCAGCAAGGATAATTTCTGCATCGGAAGTGAACGCTGGATATTTCACGCCTTATCAATCCAGGTGAAGCGAAAGGTACTTGGAAGCTTAGTGCAATTTTGCATATCCATACATAGGGAAATCTTACATGCTACTTTTTTTTTCTCGTTTGTTTTGTGCCTATAGTTACTGCCTAGATAGTTCATTGAATAGCACCAAGGCCAGAGGGAAGGTTCTGGTTTGTCGACATGCTGAGAGTTCAATGGAGTCTAAGCTGGAAAAGAGTGCCATTGTGAAAGAAGCCGGTGGTGTTGGGATGATTCTTATTGATGAAGAAGACAAGAATATTGCTATTCCCTTCACCATCCCTTCGGCTATTGTTGGAAGGAGGATAGGGGCCCGCCTACTATCTTATATAAATCGCACACGGTTGATTTTATAAATTATAAGTTTAATTTTTTCATGCAGTTTGTTTGAGGTTTTGTAAGTTTCCTGATTTTTCTTATTGTTATCCAGCACATTAACATCTAGGATTATGCCAGCAAAAACTGTCTTGGGATCTCAACCGGCACCTCGTGTTGCATCATTCTCGTCAAAAGGTCCCAATGCCTTGACCCCAGAAATTTTGAAGGTAAGTTTTTCTTAGAAAACATAAATATAACTAGCTTTTGTATAGATCTTCGTACTAATCAGTACCTTTCTGGTTATTCTACTTTGTAGCCTGATGTCACAGCTCCGGGATTGAACATACTCGCAGCTTGGTCTCCTGCAACAGCAAAACTGGAGTTTAACATTCTTTCGGGCACTTCCATGGCTTGCCCACATGTAGCTGGAATCGCAACATTGGTCAAAGCAGTCCATCCATCATGGTCGCCATCTGCTATCAGATCTGCAATCATGACAACGGGTAAAATTACAGTGCACTATTTTTAAAAGATGGTTTTGAATGCGAAAAAAATTTGGGTTTGAACTCAACCAAATTTCATTTTCTTGTGTTAAAATGTGAAAGATTGTCTACTTTCTTTGTTTCAGCTGTCCTTGAATCTTCAAATTTACAATTATATTCATACGCTAAGAAATTGGCATGAATGCATTGTGCAGCTAGTACTTTGGACAAAAAGCGCAGGCCTATCCTAGTGGATCCCGATGGCAAAAGGGGTAATGCATTTGACTATGGCTCGGGCTTCATGAACCCAACAAAAGTCCTTGATCCGGGTTTGGTCTATGATGCACAACCATCTGACTACATACGTTTTCTATGCTCGATTGGTTATGACGAAAAGTCTCTGCGGCAGATAACAGGGTACAACAACACATGTGATCATCAGTCACTGGCAACAGCGTCTGACCTAAACTATCCATCCATAGCAGTTCCGAATCTTAAAGATGAAATGTCGGTAACCCGAATCGTGACAAATGTTGGGAAACCAAGGAGTATCTATAAAGCTAGAGTGTCTTTGCCTAGAGGAATCAATGTCACTGTTGTCCCGGATCGGTTAGTCTTTTCCAGCTCTCGGCAGAAAATGAAATTCACAGTGACTTTCAAGGTGGCTGGCCCAACAAAGGGCTATTCATTTGGGTTCCTGTTATGGAGGAGTAGAAGATCACGGGTCATTAGCCCCCTCGTTGTCCAAGTTGCAACTTCAGACTCGGGTTTGCTGTGATAGTACTCTATGTAATTAGCATAGGAACTTGGAGATTCATATAGATAGTGGAAGATTTTTTTGTATTCGGAAACTAATATGTGATGAAATGAAGAACCAATATCCAAGTAGACTGTAGAATTCAATGTTTACTGCTGGTTATTAATGATAGTCTTATACGATTATAATAATGGCAGCGCAGACCAGCATGCTCATTTTGAACTTTCAATTTTCAACAACTCTAATCTAGTCCGAAGTCTTGTTGCAATAAAATTTGGAAACAAGCATATGTGATGCATAGTTTAAGAGTTGCACCCTCATAAACTAAATTAAGTTTAATCTTCGTTACATATTATTATTTTTTCTTCTTCTTCTTCTTTTTTTTTTTTTTTAAACAATTTCAGCAACGGATTCTGAAAGGTCATTCGCTGATTTTAGGTAATGTATGGCGATAAGCGCCAATGGCGACCAGTGGCCATTCATGGATTTCGGTCAGCAATGCTGGCAGTTGACTTATGGTAACCCAGTAAATGACTACGGACACTAGCGCCAGCTACAATAAATGGCCACCCGTCGATTTCGGGAACCTACTCTGGTGGATGACCTGTAGTCATCTAAAGAGTGACTGCAACAACAGGTGTTGATGACTTTTTTAAGTACCAAAAAAGAAAAAAACATGGAAATGGAAATGCCAATAAGGGACATGGGAATGCTGATAATGTAACCTAATACATACAATATTATAGAAAGGAGAATATCTCTTTCTATTCACTCCCATTTCATTCATTAGGACGAAAAACTTTTTTTTTTTTTTTTTTGTCCTTCAATTTTTTTTTAATAACTTAGTAATTCTTTTTTCGTACTGATCAAAAAAATTTTTTTTTCATTTTAGTTCTTTTATCTTTTTTAAATAAAATTTTTCATGCGCCTCTTTTTTCTTTTTAGATTTTTTTTTTTTGAAAACTGATTATTTTAAATTTCTCCTATTCAATTAATTTTTTTGGTTGCGGTTGCTTGGGAAAAATGTTGTCTTCCCAAAACTAAAGGAGGCCTTGGCGTTTGTTCATTGGAGATTACTAAGGCAGCGTTTTTGAAAAAACTTGCTTGGCAGATGATGAAAGATGAATCCCTTGCTTATGAATCCCTTGCTTGTGATTTCCTAAGACAAAAATATGTGTAGAATTTTCGTGTTGTTAAAAGCAGCCCTGTCACTTCCTCTCTATGGCCTGCCTTGAGAGTTTTTTACTCTCAGCTTACGGAGGAGATTATTTGGATTGTGGGGAATAATTCCAAGGTTAACTTCTGGTTGGATAATTGGATTGGTTATCCAATTGATTCCAAAATCAGTATCAACGAAGATGTCGATCTTAACATTCATGTGGGAAGTTTTATTGTCGATCGTCGCTGGAGCCTTCCTCAGAAGTTTTCAGATGCTTTTCGTAGCATTGCTCGTGACATAGAGAGGGTTCTTAGTGCTCCTGATTTCGTTGATGATCTGCCATGGAAATTTTCTTCCTCAAGACTTCCAAAGATGAAAGATTTTTACAACAATCTGTGGCCACGTGAACAATTGAAGCGTTGGGGAGATAAAATCTGGAGATGCTCTATTCAACCTAGATGCTCTCTCACTGTTTGGAAGGCACTTCATGATTGATTGGCGACGGAGCAAGCTCTAAAAAGAACAGGACTTATCATAGCTTTCTGCTGCCGTTTTTGCTATAGAGCTGAGCGGATATTAATCATATTTTTCTTCAATATTGTGATTTTGTTAATTCAATCTGAAACGTTTTGCAGTTTACTTTCAATGTTCAGATTAACAGATTAGGAGGTCTTAAGGAACTTTTTCTCTCAGCTGCCAAAGCCTGTATGAGCATTCAAGTTTATAATCTTTGGATTAGTGGAATTATTTCCACTATATGGACTATATGGAAATTGCAGAATGGTGTGGTTTTTGAAGATAAGATTCCAAATAAGCATGGCGCTCTTGTTTTGATACGAAATAGTATTAGAGAGACTGATTGTAGATTTTGGTCCTAAGAATAATTCTCTTACTAATCGTTTAATTTTGAAGACTTTCAAGATGCACAATGGGTTTCTAGAGCTCTCAAAATCATTAAAATTGAATGGAAAAAGCCTAATACAGGGTGGATTAAGGTCAACACAGATAGAGCTACGAATGGCTCACCTGGTATTGCTAGCTATGGAGGTATTTTTCAGATTATAGAGGATTTTGTAAAGGTTGTTTTGCTAAGCCTTTGGGGGTTCTTTATGCTTTTGAAGCTGAGCTTTGGGGTGTCATCCTAGCGGTGGAATATACCATTAAATTTCACTGGACTCATTTGTGGTTCGAATGCTATGCAACGTACGTGGTAGATCTTCTTCAAAACAAAAGTAGAAACATTACTTGAAAGTTTCTTTATAGATGGGTGCGCGCTATGAACTATCTTCATGAAAACACCTACTGATGAGGACATAAAGGCTACAAGGAATGCTCACGAACCAATTCAAGTTCCAATTGGTCGGATGATGAGGGCTCAAGCTAAAAGATTCAAAGCAGAGGTGAATAATTTAGTCTAGAGAGTTTTACAACAAGAATAGAGTGTGTTCACTACTAAGGGTAAACAGAGGCTGGTTTTGCTCATCAAAGTTAATCTAGAAGAGAGCCAATCAGCCATACACGTCATTGAGCTATTACATGGCTAACTTGCATGTCCATTCCACGGCAAGGGGGTTCCAAGTTGATGTGGGCATGTTTTCCAACAAAGAATCAAGTCAAGAATACGTTTTCAAGATTTCAAGAAATTCAAGATTCAAAACAAGATTTTAGAAGTTTAGAAGATCTGATCAAGATTTGATTTCTTTATAAAAATATTTTAGTTTAAGTTAAAATTTGAAATTTAGTATCTTTATCTAGATTCTAGGTGTGTTTATCATTAAGGATGGATTAGGAATTTTACAAATTAGGATTTCCGCTAAATAAGGGCTGATTTTCAGATTATAGAATGCAGTTTTTGATGTTTATTCATATTGTTAGTTATTCTTCTTGAGTTCTTGAAGAAACTTACTTGAATTTATCAAGGATTCCTTGTGGCGTTCAAATTGACTTATTAAATGGACTTTCCATATGCATTTGTGGCATCTTCACCATACCAAGGTTCTTACTTTACTAAGTAACAGGTCGCGGTTTCCATCAAACTTGAAAAATCTTTGGTTCGTTGTTCCCAGATTTGGTATTGGGTTTCATCACATTGTTGGCATGGTTCGTATCAATTGGTATCAGAGCCTAGTTCCTCCGGTTTGCCTATCCATGTCTTGTTTTCTTTTTCAATCCATTAAAAAAAATTGTCCTTTTTGATGCACTAAAATCCGATTGTTCTCTCCTTAAATCTGTAATATTAGTGTTTGATTCATAGTCGAATTACTTGCTTTGAGATTGAGGTCCTCTAGGATTTCGAAACCCTAATCCAATTCCCATTAGGTTTACAAACCCTAGAAACATGAATTAGGGTAGTGTTTGAAAATTCGATTCTCTTGTTTATTGTTCCTTGCTACTTGTTTCTACACAAAAAAACACAAAAAAAAAAAAAAAAAAAAAAGAAGAAGAAGGAGAAGAAGAAGAAGAAGAAGAAGAAGAAAGGAAAATCAAGAGGATCTGGAAAAAAAAAATTTTTAATATTGTTTCTCACGTCCTAGACCTACTTTTGCCAAAACCCCACGCTTGAGGATCAAAGATCAACAGAATTTGTAACAAAGTTTGATTCGTTTGGTTTGCTTCTCATCTTGATTTGCTGCTTGAATCCTTGTTGTTCTTATTTGATTAGTTTTGAAAGAACTAAAAGAAGAATACAAGTGGAAAAAGGCAGAGTGTGTGAGTGTATTAGAGAGTAAAAGCCAAATTAACTTGAGTGAGACACGAGTGGATTTGATTGAATTAATCTTTGAGTGAAACACGTGAGGGAGTACGGTGAGGTCCTTCTTTTTTTTTTTTTTTTTTTTTTTTTTTCATACTGTTCTAACCTTGTTTGTAGATTTCAATCATGTTGCAAGATCAAGAGCAAAACACAAACGAAGAGATTCCACCAACTATTCTTCCAAATATGCAATTGCAAGCATTAATGGGGGAGATAAGATGGATGATGAGGGTGGAGTTAGAACATTCACATGAGAGGTTGGATAGGGTAGAAGAGGGATGGGAACTGCCACCATTTGCTCCGATTGCCCTAAGAAGGGACAGGTTTCACCAAAGGGAATTTGAGGATGTGGTTGAATTTGAAGGGGATGATTTAGAGGAATAGCTTGATAAGATGTCAGTGGCCAGTCATAGTAGATATGGCAGGGATAGAGAAGCTAGGAACCAGGTAGATAACAGCTTGGGAAGTATCAAGATGAAAATTCATGCGTTTCGAGGAAAAAGTGATCCCGAACATACCTTGAGTAGGAAAAGAAAATGGAGTTGGTTTTTGATTGTCACAACTACTCCAAATTAAAGAAGGTAAAACTTACTGCAATCGAATTTATTGATTATACTATCATTTGGTGGACCAACTATGCATCAATAGGAGGTGGAACGGAGAATGTCCTATTGAAACTTAGGGTGAGATGAAAAAGTGATGAGATGATGATTTATACCAAGTCACTACTACTGGGATCTATACCTCCAGCTGCAAGGTCTCCATCAAGGTAACCAGAGCATTGATGAGTATTATAAAAAGATGGAGATAGTTATGATTAGAGCCAACATAGAGGAGGATCGAGAGGCGACAATAGCCAGATTTTTAAATGGTTTAAATTGAGAGATTACTAACACAATCAAGATACACCATTATATGGAATTGGAGGATTTGGTGCATATGGCAATCAAGGTTGAAAGGCAACTTAAGAGGGGTGGTACATGGCTAAGACCAATCCCACAAAATTCGAGCGCAACACCTTGGAGGTTGAACTACCTAAAGAAAGAAGAAAACCCATCTACCTTCAAGGCCAAACCCGAGCCTAAACCAGCCACTACTACGACGGCTTCTCAAGGTAAATTAGCCCCTACTTCAACTTGTTCTAGTGAGATTAAATGTGTTAAATGTTAGGGGAGAGGACACATAACTAGCCAATTTCCAAATAAGCAAGTTATGGTGATCCGGGAAAATGGTGAAATTGAATCGAGGAGAAAGCTGATCTAGATGACATGCCACCATTGGAGGACAACCCCAAAGGAGATGAGGAGTTTGGGGCAGGTCATGGTGAGATGCTTGGACTAGTCGTATGGCAAGCCTTAAGCTTACAAGCCAAAGAAAAGGGAGAAGAAGTACAGTAGGAGAACATCTTTCACACTCATTACCATGTGAAAGACAAGGCATGTAGTGTTATTATCGATGGCAATAGTTGCACTAATGTTGCTAGCACTTCCATGATTGAAAAGCTCGAGCTCACAACACTTAAGCACCTTCGTCCATACAAGCTATAATGGTTAAATGATTGTGGTGAAGTGAAGGTTATGAAGCAAGTTGTTGTACTGTTTCAAATCAGTGAATATCAGGATGAAGTATTGTGCGATGTGATACCAATGCAAGCTGGACATCTTCTCTTAGGAAGACTGTGGTAATTTGGCTAATGTGTGCAGCATGATGGCTTCACTAACAAGTACTCATTCATGCACAATCAATGGACAATCACTCTAGTTTCGATGACATCAAAACAAATCTATGAGGATCAAGTGAAGTTGCAAAAATTAAGTGAGCAAAAGAAACCAAGAGATCAAAAGAACTTGAGAAAGCAAAAAATGAGAGTGAAAAGAGGAGTGAGGCCATGCATAGTGAGAGTAATGTCGAATCTAGTGAGGAAGAAAAGAGAAAGAAGAGTTTGGCCAAGAAGGTAAAAAACAGAGAGAACAAAGAAATTTCTATGCAAAAACAAGTGAAGTTAAGTGAGCGTTGATTTCAAAATGGCTGATGATTATACTTATGTATAAGGAGGCTCTTTTAAACACTAACCAACTTGACTCTTTGTTGACTAGTGTTGTTGTTTCTCTCTTGCAGGAGTCCGAGGATGTGTTCCTTGAGGAGGAACCACATGGTTTACCACCTATCCAAGGGATTGAACACCAAATCGATTTTGTTGCCAGTGCATCACTTCCAAACCGATTAGCATATAAGAGCAACCCGGAGGAGACAAAGAACTTCAAAGGCAAGTCGAAGAATTATTGGAAAAAGGGTACGTGAGAGAAAGCATGAGTCCTTGTGCAGTTCCAGTGATACTAGTGCCTAAGAAGGATGGGACATAGAGGATGTGTGTTGATCATAGAGCCATCAACAACATAACGGTAAAGTATCGACACCTTATCCCTCGCTTAGATGATATGTTAGATGAGCTGCATGGTTCTTGTGTGTTTTCTAAGATTGATCTTAAGAATCGGTGTCATCAAATACAAGAAGGAGATGACTAAAAGACAGTGTTTAAAACTAAATATAGATTGTATAATTGGTTAGTCATGCCGTTTGGATTAACTAATGCACCTAGTACTTTCATGCACCTAATAAATCATGTCTTGGGTGCTTTCATTGGTAAATTCATTGTTGTTTATTTCGATGATATTCTAATTTATAGCAAGAATTTACATGATCATGTTTTACAATTGCATTCAGTTTTGGATGTGCTTAGAAAGGAAAAGTTATATGCTAACCTCAAAAAGTGTACTTTCTACACCGATAAGCTTGTTTTCCTAGGTTTTGTTATGAGTGCTAAAGGAATTGAGGTTGATGGAGAGAGGATCGAAGCCATCCAAGCGTGGCCGACCCCCCCCCCCCCCCAAATTGTAGGTAATGCTAGAAGTTTTCATGGACTTGCTGGTTTTGACAGTAGGTTTGTGAAAGATTTTAGCACCTTCGTTGCATTGCTTAGTGAAATTATCAAGAAGAATGTTGTGTTCAAATGTGATAAAGAACAAGAAAAGGCATTTCAGCTTATTAAACACAAGCTTACTCATGCTCCTTTACTTGCTTTACCTAACTTTTCTAATGTTGGAAAAATCGGATCTGGTATCAGAGTTACAGCGCAGCGGAAGTTTTAAAATTTTTATGCCGATTCGGAAAAGAAGCTCATGATTCATATAACAATAAATTAAATTCATGATCAAGCGTACTTTATTTCTTGGATTCAGGATTACTAGAGCGTTTGATCAATGTATCTTTTCTATTATTCTCGAGTTCCACGTCTCACAGTGTGTATGGGCACACGTTCTATGAATCCAAGCGACGAGTAATGTTTTCCGAAGTCTAGATTCCTCCTTCTCAATTCTGATGATCCTCGTTGAGAATATGATCAAACTTCTTTCTTCAAAACTACAAAATAGAAACCGATTAACCTTCTATGAAAATAATCACTTGGTTTAACCTTTCTCATAGTTTTGATTTAATGGAATTTTCTTTCTTTTTCTCTCTCACGAGATAGCCGGATTTTTGATGTGGAAGAAACCCAAATTTTTTTCCTTTTTTTCTCCCAAAAAATGTTTTTCTTTTAAAAAAAAAAAATCAAAAATTAGTTTTTCAAAAACTCCTAGCCTTTATATAGAAGTCCAATCCTTTTCAAAATTTATCTCCTTCTTGAAAAATAATTAATAATTATTTTCTAGATAAATTTTGAACCAAAAGATCATACAACTTTAGGGCTAGATTCATTGAACCTAAAAACGTTTTTCCAAGGGAAAATCATCCTAAAAAAATTCGGCCACTTTGAGAAAAAGAGGTTGATTAGTGGTTCAAATTTTAAATCAAGAATTTAGACTAGGAAAGAAAAATCCATGAAATAATCTTCATTATTTAAATCAATTAATAATTTAATGTTAGAAATATATTTGAATAATTTTGAAACAAAATTTTTTTCCCTCCACATAATTAAAAACCATGCACCTCTTTTAATTAGGAGAGAAAAATTTTGTTTTTCAAAAGTAAATAATTCAAACACAATCTTATTTTCAAAATTCAAATTAATCAATCACATGTTGACAAATCATTTGTCTACAAATTTCACATATCCAATCCTTTCTGAATTGCATGTTAGAAAGTACCATGTCTCAATAGACATTACTAAATTCCATTTTAAATTTACCGATCTCATTAAGAACAAATCCCGAGACATTATACGGAACTATATGCGCTAATAGAGGGACCTGATAGAAATATGTAAAGAGACTCCTATAATTGTGAAAAATTAATCCCAGATTAATTATTCATCAATTATCAACTTCAAAACTATTCCACTAAAAGTTTAAAGCTGAACTCCTGTTTACATACCGTATTATGAAAGCTCTCTCACGTTGTGCTTCTTCTATGATTTATTTATCGCTTACTTAATCCCTATATGTTATCCATGATTGAATTAAGGAATTTTTCCGTTTTACCTTTTCAATAATTTTAACTTAAAGTTCCATTGTTCTCCATTGAAAGAATCACCAATTTCTCCATTGAAAGAATCATCAATTGTAAAACCATACAATTGGTAAACTATCAGAGAACACAAAGTAAACCGATGGCCGAGATCTTGTTATACTATCTTTCAATTCCCAAATAATGCCTTTAAGTAGATAACATTTACTATCGTTAAGATAGCTATGGATTCCTTATCTATGAATTTTGATTTCTCCATCCATAAGTCATGCACCCAAAACACAAGTATATTGATCATGAATTAAAAGTGTCTCACATTTAATGCATCAAAGTACATAAGTCATGGATACAAACTCAAGTAATCATTTCAGGATTAAGATTAATACAGGATGATAATTAAAGCATCATTGATTCTTATAAACGGAATTATTAAACCGAATCAATTAACACGTTAGGTCCAGTCTAAGGTCATACCTCAATACTGGTATACATTAAAGTTTCTCCTCGGAACCTATCCGATGATCAAGACAAACCATCCCTATAAGGAAGTAGACAACCTTTACAATCTTATCATAAATAAAATCTCCAAATCTTATGCCATCGATTGCGGACTATTTATTTAGACTGTTATCAAATTACCACGTCTTCTATGTATACCCCGTATACATATGGTAATTCGATATATTATCAACAGTCTAAGAGTATTTTATGTTTGCTCAAAATAATCATACAATCAACAAATGAAAGTAAATAGGACATAACTTATTAAGCATGAATAACTTCCTCTTATTAATATCAAAATGTCATATTTACAGAAAATTCCTAATGTTGATTTTCTATCCTTAGGGCACCTTTAGATCCCAACATCTAAAACATTCAAAATCGAATATGGTGCTTTTGGTGTAGGTATAGGTGCTATTCTTATGCAGGATGGGAGACCCCTTGCATACTTTAGCAAGAAGCTAAGCGAGGTTGCACTTAACTATCCCACTTATGACAAAGAGTTGTACGCATTGGTTCGAGGTTTAGTGACATGGCAGCACTACTTGTGGCCAAAGGAGTTTGTGATTCATACGGATCAGAAATCCTTAAAACATTTGAAAGGACAACGTAAGCTGAACAAGAGACATGCTTAATGGGTTGAGTTCATTAAGACTTTTCCCTATATCATTCGGTATAAACAAGGTAAGGAAAATGTGGTTGTGGATGCACTTTCATGCAAGTATGCCTTAATCTCTACTCTTGATACTAAGTTCCTTGGGTTTGAGCACATGAAGTAGCTTTATCATGATAACCACAACTTTGGGGAAGTTTATAGTGCTTATGAGAAATCTGTAGAGGGTAAATTCTATAGGCATAAGGGCTTCTTGTTTAAAAAGAATAAGTTGTGTGTGCCTAATCGTTTGATGAGAGACTTGTTAGTTTGGGAATCCCATAGTGGAGGGCTAATGGGACACTTTGGAGTCACTAAAACCCTAGCTATGTTGTAGGAGCATTTCTATTGTCAACGCATGAAATTAGATGTTGAGAGAATTTGTGGTAGATGTGTCACTTGTAGGCAAGCTAAATCGAGGGTTCAACCGAATGGTCTTTACACACCCCTACCTATTCCTAGTTCACCTTGGATTGATATTTTAATGGAC
This sequence comes from Ficus microcarpa, assembly GCA_025413485.1. Taxonomy (NCBI): domain Eukaryota; kingdom Viridiplantae; phylum Streptophyta; class Magnoliopsida; order Rosales; family Moraceae; genus Ficus; species Ficus microcarpa. The sequence goes on along the minus strand of CM046380.1, from coordinate 15,740,652 downwards.
TTTGTTTTTAGTTTACCTAGGAATAGGCGTGGGAGGGATTTAATCTTTGTCTTTGTAGACTGGTTGTAATACCTGCTTTTCTATGTGAATATTTTTCCTTCTAGAAGGAATTAAATGTATGCCGTATCGGCATTTTAGGGAAAAGTTCGCTTTAGAACTCCAATATATGTTACGAGCTCTTATAGTTTTATAAGATCCGAATATGCTTGTTTTGATTGATGAATGGTCTTTTCGGATGAAAAGAGATGAATTTTGCATCATTCTAGGAAAGTCAAAGGGTTGACCAAAAAAGTCAACTTTGACCCGGGAAAGTCAAAATTTGATCAAAATGGTCAAAACCCTAACAGTACAATTTTATGAGATGCAGTATAGGAAAAATACTGCGAAAACCCATTTTTTCGGGTAAGATAGCATAAATAAGATCTAAAATCACCATAGAAAAATCAAGCACACAAAATTAGAGCAAAGGTCAAAAGGGTTTGAGAAAATAAAGAAAAAATTTTTCAACCCGGTTTTTCACAGATAAAATTTTTATGACAGTATAAAATATTAATATTGTGTATTAGTACAACACAGTATTAAATTTATCTGTGTTAAGTTAAAAGTATACTGCTTATTGGATAAGTAAGACAACTAAGCTATCCTATTTATGACATCATAATTTTTTTTAATTATGACATCATCACTTTTTGGAGAGCAAATCCACACATGCCATGTGTCCATTCTAGACAATTCTTGCTTGTTCTCCAAGCTTTTTGGCCGGTCACCTCAAGGGATTTTAGTGCAAAATTTTAAAAATTTTGGGGGCTAAAATGCAAACTTTGGTGTCTCACATTGCCTATAAATAGGAGTGCATCCTCCCCTTTTTAAATCAAGAAATACAAATAAACTCTGGACAAAATTTTTCAGCCCAAAACCGAGAGTGAAAGTGAGAGAGAAAACCAAAAAAAAAAATTTCTTGAACCAATCTTGTGTGTGTTCGGTTTGGTGAGGGAAAACAAGAGGAAGAGTGGAAAAAAATTTTCCAGCCCATTCTAGTGGCTGTAGCCGTGGGCAGTGAGTAGGGGAAGAGAGGAAAAAAATCAGAAAATTAAAGGGAAACACTAGGGGAGAGTTCGGGTGTGATCCGAGCAACTGAAAACTAGATTTGAGCAAGATTTGAGAGCTATTTTCTCCCTGCAGGCAGCTACTGTTTTGAGTAGTAAAACAGTGGAAAAATTTTCAGTTTTTGGGTCCAATTAGGTGGTGAGACTGTGCACTAGGTGAGGACTGATTTTGAGGTCCAAAACAGCCAAGTTTGGTGCATTTTGGTGAGCTAGAACCGGATCTAGGGAGCCTAGAGTCAAGGGTGTGAGTTTGTGGTGCAAACCTAAAGCCAATCCCTAACCAAGTCAAGGTATTTTTCAAAAATCTTAAACCTATTTTATTTAAAGTTTTCAAGTCAAGATTTAAATGTATTTGTTCAAGCCAAGTTTGTAGAGCATAAGCTCAAATTTATTTTTTTATGCCCATAAGTTGCTTAATGCTTGATTAGGTGGCTAGAGTGGTTTGGTTCCTTTATGTCATTAATGTTTTCATGTTTTGTTTGATATGCTAGGATTGCATGTTAGAGCTTATATGAGATTATATGTCCCTTAGATGTATGAATGATTATGTGATTGTATGTTAGGATATGCTAGAATGGAATGTATGCATGAATGAGAATGTTGGAATGGAATGAACATGTTAGACCATGCACCCCTAGGATAGGGCTCGGATTGTATGGGCTGCATGGACACGTTGGGGCTGCATGTTGGGACATGCAAGACGTTAGAAACGCTGCATGATTTGTCATTAAGCTCCTGATGTGATCGGTTGAGGTAGAAACCGAAAATTAGGACGTGAAACAAATCTAGTAAGCAAGGCTGCCAGTTCGGGTTCGAAACTGGTCAGTCACAGGAAATCGGTAATTTCAGGCCTTTAGAGGCCGAATGGGTAAAAAAGTAAAACACAAAAGTTGTAGAACAGGGTCTTTCCTAGGGGGCTACGTGGACCGTTTATCAAAATAAGGCTCCAATGGACTCCGTTTTTACGAAAAACCGAAGATGGTCCATCAGGACGCAGTTTTTATGACCACCCGAATTCAAATAAAAACTGGTATTAAATGGTACAAAAATAGACTTTGCTTAAAACACGAAAGTTTTAGAACTCTTCGAGAGCTAGAACTTTTATGAAGAAAACTTTTTCTAATTCTAAACGGATTTTAAACTATAACTTGAAATCTGAAAACCGTGCAGGGAGCAAGCAATTCCTGCACAGGATTTTCTAGAACCAGTTAGGAAAAATAGTTTTTCCTATCTTAAACACTGTTTTGAACACAAAAACTGTTCCAAAGACAGTTTCTAGCCTTCAAACATTTTGTAAACCATGTTTTAAAATTCAAGGATTTTTAAGGGGAAGTATAGCAGTTTTTCGGCTTTTAAGCCAAAAAGCTTTTACAAAGATAAAGAAAAGAGATTAAAATGTTCAAGTTCAAGGTTTGCTAGATAAATAGTTAAGACAAATGGTGATCGGGAATTTATACCCGAATCACAGGGCTTAACCCCAAAGCCCGAGGTTGGCCCAAAGGAGGGTTGACTTTAGTAACCTTAGAGGTTAACTTTGGTTAACCTGGTGGGTAAGATAAATGTTAAGCCGAGGTTAGGTGTTAGCCTAAACCTTTTCGCTCACAAGTAAGATTAGTATGGAAGGTTATCCAACGTAACCTAGTAGGTTGTTATATGAGCTCGTAAGAGCAATGTAGTAACCCGAGTGGGTAAGGTTACCTAGTGTAACCACTCATAATATATTTTACTATAGGGGGACATATAACCAAAGCCATGCATGAATGTTGGTGGAAAACCAACATATTATGGTCTTAGATTAGAACTTTATCTAGTCTTTCGGTTAAGCAGGAAGTAACCTGCAGCTGAGCCTGAGGTGGAACAGCTTCACGTCAGGAATAGACGAGGTAAGTACAACGCCGCCTACAGCATGGGCTATTAGGATATTTTTACCTAGACATGGTTGATGTGTTATGTGCTATGTGATGCGCTGTTATGTTAAGTGTTAATTGATATGCTACGGGGCATATCAAAATATGATTTATGCTTATGCTATGAAGTATGTTATGATATGTATAATTACATGTCAAGTTAAGAATGTGATATGATTATGAAGAAGAATAAGTGGCATCACGATGCATGCTCACTAATTATAATAAGAAAAATAAGAGTAAGTATGACATAACGAGATGAAGAATAGCTGGACGGTAAGAAAGCTTGCCTGTGTCGTGCCACCCGCTCTAGGTCGGGTTGGACTGTGGATTGAGTTGGACTTGGTTTGGCCGCCCCAACCAATTCATAGTTGCTCGCTGGATACGTATACTCAAGTAAGGACCCATAGGTTAGATAAGTTAAGAAAGTAAGCTAAGAAGGAATAAGAAAGCATAACATGAACATAATTGGTTCATGCATACTATATGTCTTGAAGTATATGCAATAGAATGATGTTATGTGTAGATTATGTATCGCGGTATAGGAGTTGTACTTGCTGAGCGAAAGCTCATTGTTTTAAGTTTGTGCTGTAGGTAAGCCACCTGTCAGCTGATGATGATGCAAGGTGGAGTCGCGTGGCCGGGCACTGTGAATAATGGGAAATGGAAACTGCTATGCGTTTTGATATTATAAGAAAGTTATGTAACGTTCAGTGATAGTTAGTTAGTAGTATGCTCGTACGCACAACTATGCTTTAGTTCGTATTTTATATTTCGTATTTGTACATATACCGTATAGAAAAGAAAAAAAAAATTTCCGCTGTGTTTTCATGTATTAAGTAAGTAAGTTAAGTATAAATTATTCATGTATGTAAGTACGTAAGCAAGGTAACGGTCCGTGCTAGGCGGGTCATTACACTGGTTTTCTAAGATGGCTCATTTTATCCCTTGTCATAAGACTGATGATGCTTATTATGTTGCAAATTCGTTCTTTAGAGAGATTGTGAGGTTACATGATATGCCTAGGACAACCGTGTCAGATCGGGATGCAAAGTTCTTGAGTTACTTTTAGAAGAAATTATGGGGAAAATTAGGAACGAAACTTTTGTTTTCTACTTGTCATCCTCAAACTGATGGTCAAACAGAAATAGTTAATAGGACTTTATCCACTTGGTTGAGCGCTGTCATTGGTTAGAACATTAAGACTTAGGGGGATTGTTTACCACATATTGAGTTCGCTTATAATCATATAATTCATTCTGCCACTAATTCTCATCGTTTGAAATTGTTTATAGTTTCAATCCTTTAACTTCGTTAGATTTATTACCTTTACTTGTTTCCGAGCATGTGAATTTAGATGGTAAGAAGAAGGTTGAATTTGTGAAACAACTTCATAAGAGGGCACGGCTTAACATAGAGAGGAGAATAGAACAATACATCAAGCATGCTAACAAGGGACATCACAAGCTGCTTTTTGAGCCTGGTGATTAGGTGTGATTACACATGAGGAAAGAAAGATTTTCAAAACAAAGACATTCTAAGTTGCAGCCCCAAAAGAGATGGTCCTTTTCAAATGATAGAATGGATCAATGACAATGCCTACAGACATGACTTACTTGGTGAGTACAATGTTAGTGCTATTTTCAACGTTACTGACTTGAGTCCTTTTGATGTAGGTGATGATTTAAGGATAAATCCTTTCTCAAGAAGAGGGGAATGAAGAGGACATCAAGGTTGCAAGGAATACTCACGAACCAATTCAAGTTCCAATTGGTTCTGGTGATGAGGGCTCGAGCTAAAAGATTTAAAGAATAGCTGAATAACTTAGTTCGGAGTGTTTTACAACAACAAAAGAGTGTGTTCACTATTGAGTGTGAACAAAGGCTGGTTTTGCTCATCAAAGTTAATCCATTCCATGGCTAACTTGCATGTCCATTCCACGTGCAAGAGGATTCCTGGTTGATATGGGCATGTTTTCCAACACAGAATCAAGTCAAGATTATGTTTTCAAGATTTCAAGAAGTTAAAGATCCAAAACAAGATTCTAGAAGTTTAGAAGATCTAATCAATATTTGAATTTTTTTTTTTTGTAAATCTATTTTAGTTTTAAGTTTCAATTTAAAATTTGAATTTTAGTATCTTTATCCAGATTTTAGGCGTGTTTATCATTAAGAATAGATTAAGAATTTTACAAATTTTACAAATTAGGATTTCAATTATATAAGTCTGATTTTCAAATTATGGAAGGCAGTTTTTTAATGTTTATTCATATTGTGAGTTATTCTTCTTGATTTCTTGAAGAAACTTATTCGAACTTATTAAGGATTTCTTATGGCGTTCAAATTGACTTGTCAAATGGACTTTCCATACCCATTTGTGGCATCTTCACCATATCAAGGTTCTTACTTTGCTAAGCAACAGGTTGTGGTTTCCATCAAACTTGAAAGATCTTGGGTTCGTTGTTCCTAGATTTAGTATCGAATTTCATCACGTTATTGGCGTGGTTCGTATCACCTACCATGTTTCTCATGTATTTAGAGAAGGCATTCATGTGGTAAATAAATTAGCTTCTCAAACAACACCCTTGGAAGAAGGAAGAAGAAAATTGGTGGTTTGCTTGTCCGGATTACATTTCTTTAGTAGTCAATAAAGACATTGTCGGCCTTCCACTATATAGATTTTCTAGATAGTTGACCTATGGTAAATGTGTATTCCTTTTCCCTTTTGGTTTTGGCTAAAAGGTTTTTAACAAGGCACGTTTGAGATTAAATCACATGATGCAAGTTCACGATTAATTCTATGGGTTCAATCTCCGGTTACTTAGGACTTTGAGTTTTTATTGTTTTTATGCCTTACATGGTGCTTTATTTTCCCTCATGCAACTTTATTGTATTTCTTTTTATTTTATTAATGATACAATGGGACAGGTAAATGAAGAAAGGTGCTAGAGGGGTATCAACCTAGTTGGAGTGTCTTGTTGCACCTATTATTACTTGTTACCATCATTTATCTAAAAGATCATGTACATTTTTTAACTAGTATAGAATAAGGGACATGGATATAAAAGTATTTTAAAGAGGGATTGAAAAAAAAAAATCACTAAAAGTAGCATTCCTGATCTAGTATTCTAGTTCTCCCATCCAAAACCCAAAAAATTGATAAGCCCATTAGTTTCACGAGCTAGTATTTCCGACACCAACAAATCTTGTGGGGCAGAACTTAATTGCCCAAGTTTTTCAGCCCTTTTCTTTTAGCTCTTAGTTGTAAGTGTCAACGTAAACGGTTTTAAGACATGATGGCTCCATTATTTGGAACTCTACCTGCTTGTGTATGTGTTCCCCCCACCACAAATTATAACTTTTGGTTGTCACTTCAATCTCAAAATGAGAATGTGAGGGTTTGAACTTTGACACTGAGATTGGAGGAAGAGCTAATTAAAACATCCACGACCACTATGTGGAGCCGTTCGGTTTTGGAAGTCATGGTTTACGAACTATACATTGCAGTTGTCTTTTTTTTTTTTTTTTTTTTCAATGATATTTGAGTTTGCTTTAAGCAGAAAGAATTTGACATTAATGTAACAAAAATTCTCTGATGAAAAACAAAAGTGACTGAAAAATGGAAACCTTGACCATTGAAATTTTAAAAATAATGGTTGTAAATAACGTATTTAATTTTAAGTAGGAGGGAAGACGTATTTATGAGGAGGAATTAATGGATGTTCAGAGTTGGTTGGGTAAAATAGGTGTTATTGACCAATTAGTATTTAAATTATTTATATATACCAAAATTATAACAAATAATAACAATCAAACATCAAATTTAACGGTTGTAATACTTGATAATAAATTTTTCACCAAATTTGACATTTGCTAATTTATCATCAAAGATAGTATGCATTAGGGAGTAATTTTTCAGTCAAATGCTATAAATTTAGTACTCCTCTATTAACACTTCGTCAAGATGCTCTAAGCGACCATTTTGCCTTGTGAGATTCTACAAGCGAAATATTTGACCAAAATATTTGAAGATAGACATTAAGGGCCCATTTGGGGGAAATATCAAGGGGATATTTCGAAGATTGAGTTAGAAATATGTGGTTAGGAGGAAAGTTTTTGAAAAAATTTTGTAATATAGAAAATTATGCGAAAATTTGAAATGTTTTTAGAAAATAAATGTAAAATATATCTTGTCTTGTTCGTCTCATCATTATAAGTATTTTGACATAAAAAAAAAAAAAATCTCAATCCGATTTAAAATAAAAAAGTTATGGGCTTTTAAAGTTTGAGGTTTTTGAAAATTGAAAAGAGGGAAAATTTGATGTAAAATTAGGATTTTAAAATCCAAATGATGGAATGCTATCTCTAGATAGCGCCCAAATAGACCCCAAGTATTACTACGTGATGAACTCTCCTTAACAATAAAAAGACAAAAAGTTTGACTTTTTGACTCATGAAAATCCTTCAATCAAACTGCAACCATTCAACCAAAAGGATAAAATCTAGTTGTTTCAAACAAAGCATGAATTGCATAATTATGCTCTAAACTTTCTGATTAAGTCATTAGGCTAAAGAATTAGTTCCTCGAATAAGTTAATTGTGGTTGACCTCGCAAAGTGGAAAGAGAGCATTAAAGTTTCCGTGTCCTCCACTACTCCGCAGCTTCGGGCGTTCACAAATGAAAATCACACCACTTTTATTTCTATAAATAAATTCTCTCTTCTCCACAGATTTATAGACAAACGCACATTGGCAAACAACAATGGAAGTTACTACATTGCTAATCTTGTCATTCCTTCTTTTATCCTGCACTTCAAAACTGGTGCCTGGCTTGGCCGGTTCTTCTGCGGCCACGGTGCTTGACATTTCCGGGAAGAGACTCCGAAAGGGTGTTGATTACTACATCTTGCCAGTCATTAGAGGCAGAGGTGGAGGCCTCAGCTAGCCAATGCTCGTAACAAAACCTGCCCGCTTGACGTTGTTCAGGACCAATTCGAGGTCTCAAATGGTCTTCCCTTGACATTTTCGCCCGTGAATCCAAGGGAAGGTTTTGTTCACGAATCTACTGATCATAACATCAAGTTCTCCGCCGCGCCTGCGACTACCTGCACCCAGTCAAACGTCTGGAAATTGGATAGCTACGATGACTCGTTGGGACAGTGGTTTGTGACCTCTGGCGGAGTTGAAGGCAACCCCGGCCCTCAAACGGTAAGCAATTGGTTTAAGATTGAGAAGCACAATGATGATTACAAGCTTGTGTTTTGCCCCACAGTCTGTAATTTCTGCAAAGTGATTTGCCGAGATGTTGGCATCTTCATCAAGGACGGGATAAGGCGTCTCGCTCTGAGTGATCAGCCGTTTATTGTCATGTTCAAGAAAGCCTGAGATCTTCGTATCACAAACTGAAAATTGGATCTCACATTTTGTTTCATGTAACACAATATTATCAAGATGTAATATTGCTTTACTAATTACTTTTTAGATGAAGAATAAGGATTCGAATATGCTTTATCATTGCAGTAATGGAGATGAATATTTGGGTGTGTTTAATTTCATAAGGAACTTTGAGCCACGATTTTAATTTGATTCCTAATTGAAGTTGACTATAAATCTTAGGAAACCTCTCCTGTCCGATGGCATGACATGAGCGGTAATTGTAACATCCATCTTACATATTATAATTATTACTTAATTTATATGTAACTTTTTATTTTGAATATTATTTAAACTATTAGTGCAAAGGACAAGTAATTGAAAAATAATATATGAGAATGAAATAGTTGTTACAATAGCATACAAAAAAGTCACAAGATCTGTTTGTAAAGATGTCGCACAGGAGAGCTCACAATAAAATTTGATTAATTACAAAAGTTCTCCATGAATTATGACCTCTTTAACACTTTACCCCTGAATTTTAAAACATAACATTCATTCTTCCTTGAAAATGTAGAATTGGTCCCTGTATTAGGTTTTTAACAGAAAATTGCCTTTTAGTACATAAATTGTGGGTATTTAAATAATCACATTACCAAAATCTTGTATGAGTTTTATTTCTTTTTTAAGAAAAATATTATGAGTTTAAAAATACTAATAAATCATAAGAGTTCAACAAGATCTCTCTTCTGCAAGGGGGAAAAAAAGAGGGCAGTGGAATCCCTTCAACTCTAGAGGACTTAAGATCACTCCAACCCATAACACTAAAATGGTGTAACTTCTATATCAAAATGGTGTGACTTTCACATCAAACATAAATTCATCTCCAACCTATTATATCATTTCTAACACCAAAAACAATATTCTATGTATATTTCTTTTTATCTCTCTTTATATATTTTTTGTATATAAAAAATATAAAAATGACCCCAAATTTGGTGTTGAGTGAATATTTGTTTTCATTGTTCAGTTCCACACCATTCACATCAAAATGGTGTGAAAATTGGCGCTTAGAGAATTGCTTCACGCCATTCTTACTTTCCAGCGCCAAAGGCGTGCATTGGAGAAGCTCCTTTCCAACCGTTTAAACTTCACTGAATGCTATGCACCATAGCTTTAATTTTGCCTTGAACCATAGCAAAATCATTTTTAAAAAATTGTTTTTTGATGGATTGAATGTATAAAAAATTAAATATAATAATAATAATTATTATTATAGTAATCGAAGAGAAGAAAAGAACACAAGGATAATTAACCTAGATGTGCTTATGTTCACGAAATAAGAACAAACAATTCATTAGTGAAGAACACTATAAATGGGCTCCCATATATAATATATATACAGGTTTACAAGTACAAAGTTGGGTAAGTTGACTATAATACTTACAAATAAAATAAATTAGTAAGTATTCTTAAGTGAGACTCTACAATGGGGTACGGATTTTTACATCAATGAGGTAAGATCCAATGGATGGGAACATGTGGATTAGTATAATATACCAAATTGGAGTGTAAGCTATAACATGTGATTATACCTAAAAAAAAAGGCTCTCTTCTCATTCCTAGCAGCAAACTTTCTACCCCCCCCCCAATGGTGACCCAGCACTCCCTGTGGTGACTACGCGATCCAAGGCCCCCCCCCCCCCGCGGCATGATGGCGAACCACCATCATGCAACCCCCACTAGTTAGATCCGTGCGACCCTAGCCCCCCTCAAAGTCGAGCCCTCGACCCCCCACCCCCAGACCCCGACGATGATAGCGCCCTACCCAACAGTATCATGTCTAGACCCCGACGACCTCTCACAAGCCAGATCTGGGCGACCTTGGCCCCCCCAACATCAAGCCCTTTGTAACGCCCCGACCTGGCGCCGGTGCGCTACTCTACTGTTTACTACTAACTACTTACTACTACTACTGACTATTGAAAATAATACTTACTTAGTATTCGAAAACACAGCGGAAATTTTTTTTTATACCGTGCTGCTTAGCACATAACTACTACGAAAATATAATTCTTAATTAACATATCTAAAAAGATGTAAACGCGTAGCGACTTCCATTCCCCACGATTTCACATTGCCCGACCACGCTCCTCCATCTTGTATCAGAGATTGCTGAGAGGTTGCTTACCTACAGCATAAACTTAAAATAATGAGCTTTCGCTCAGCAAGTACAACTCCTATACCGCAACATATATACTACTAACATCACAACATGTCAACACTGCATAGAACATATACTGGCAACTACTGCACACGTATTGCTAACTACTGCACTGAACATAAACTGATAAACATATGCATGAACCGGTTATGTTCATGTTATGCTCTGTTATCTGCTACTAACTTACTTACTGTCTTTCTAACTTAATCTGCTAATGGGCCCCTTACTAAGGTGAACGTACCCGGCGCGTAACCATGGACTTACACTTGCCATAGCCCGACCCGCCCTGTGACGGGGGATACGACACCGGCAAGTGCTGCTTGCCATCTGAACTACCTTTAAAGTCTATCTGAGACTTTTTGTTCTTATAAAGTTTAGTGAACATGCATCATGATGTTCCTATTCTTAAATCATGCTTACTACTGAAATCTGAACTTACATACTGCATGGCATCTATAAAACATGTTATCTAAACATGGCATCTAGCATAGCATATAGCATATAGCATATAGCACATAGCATATAGAACATAGCACTGAACACTGAACACTGAACTCATCTCTAAGTAAGTATACAACTACTAGCCTATGCTGTAGGCGGTGTTGTACTTACTGTTTCTATCTCTGATGCTAAGCTGCTCCGCTTCCGCGTCTAGCTACTGGATACGTCTTGCTTAACCGAAGGACATAAGTAAGGTCTCTAATCTATGACCATAATATGTTGGTCTTCAACCAACATTCATACATGCTTTGTTATATGTCCCCCCTAACTATAAACTATCTCATGCATGGTTACACTGAGTAACCTTAACACTTTGGGTTATATCTGATAACCCCATGAAATCGTATCTCGTAACTTACTAGGTTACGTTGGATAACCTTTTCTACTAACTCTCTGCTCATAACTGAACTTGATCTCTACTAGGTTAACTTACGTTAACCTCTAAGGTTACTAAGGTCAACCCTTTTCGGGTCAAACTTGGGCTTTGGGCTAAGCCTGGTAACTCGGGTGTAAATCCCGGTTACATTTCGTGACTACTGACTAGCAAACCTTGAACTTGAAAAACTTTACTTTCTTTAAAATCACTAAAAGAGTTAGGCAGTAGAGCCCAACTTTCTTAAAATTTTTCTAAAACTTCCTGACAGATAGAACTGCTTTTATAAAATGTCTGAGGGTCGGAAACTGCCTTTGGAACAGTTTCTATGTTCAAAACGATGTTTTTAAATCAAAACAGTTTTTCCCAAACTGGTTCTAGAAAATTCTGTGCAAGGATTTCTTGATCCCTGCGCAGTTTTCCGAAATCAGGTTGTATTTAAAAATCCCTTTGGAATCCGAAAAAGTTGTCTTCACGAAAGTTTTAGCTCTCGAAGAGTTCTAAAACTTTCATTTTTTTACAAAAAATCTGATTCTGCTTAGATCAATACCAATTTTAATTTGAAACTCGTTGATCATGAAAACTAGGTCTGACTGGACCACTCTCGGTTTTTCGTGAAAACAGAGGCCTTTGGAACCTCATTTTGGGAAACGGTCCGCGTTGCCCCCTAGGAAAAACCCTATTCTACAACTTTCATGTTTTAGGTTTTTGCCCATTCGGCCTCTAACGACCTGCAATTACCACTTTTCTGTGACTGGCCAGTGAGGAACCCGAACTGGCAGCCTTAACTAATTAAACCGATTAACGTCCTAATTTGCGGTTTCTACCTCAACCGATCACATCGGGAGCTTATTGACAAATCATACAACGTTTCTAACATCCCGCATGTTCTAACATGCCTTCCCAACGTACCCATGCAGCCCTACTAATCCGGTTGCACAAAACCATGGCTGCATGGTTCTATCTTCTAACATACATCAACCATTCAAGTCAAACCATGCTATATCATTCAAACTAGCACCCTAGCATGCATTCTAGCTCTTACTAGCATACTTGGGGATATATAACTTCATTCATGCATCTAGCATGCAACCTATAGTCAATCAAACATAGGTATGAATCATAAATGCATAATTTAAACCAACCACCCCTTAAGCTAGCAAATCAAGCACAAAACTTTAGCTAATGGGCACAAAATAAAATGAGCTTATGCTCTTACAAACCATAGCTTGAAATACATTTAAACTTTACTTTAAAAAGTTTAAATGAAACTAGGATTGGGTTTTTGGAAATACCTTGAAATGGTAGGGTTGTCTTAAGGCTTGAACCAAAAACTCACTCCTTGGTTCTAGCTCCTAGAACCGGATCTAGCTCACCCAAAATGGCTCAAAATTTTGACCTCAAATCAGCCCTGCCCTATGCACGGCTGCAACCCAAAATTGCACCCCAAGACTGAAAATTTTCTGCACTTAATACCATCAAACCCGTGGCTACACTATGAGGGATTTTGACTCCAAAACTCACCCTCTTGCTTGCTTACTCAAACCCAAAATTTTTTTCCAACAATTTGGGGTTCCTCACTGCCTCCCCGTGCTGCTAACCCACGGCTACAGCCATGGACTTGGCTGAAAAAAATGTTTCAAACTCACCCTAAGCTTTTTCCTCACAAACCCGAAAATCACTAAGCTTGGATCAAGAAATTTTTTTGATTTCTCTCCTCCCTCTCACTCACAGCTTTGCTGCTGAAAAATGGGCAGAATAAGGCTAAGTTTTCTGATTTAAAATGGGGGAAAGGCACCTCTATTTATAGGCAATGTGGGACACAAAATTTCTCTCATTTTGACCCCAAAACTTTTGAAATTTTGCACTTTAGGCTTGTGAGGTGGCCGGCCTATAACTTGGAGAGCAAGGCTATGGTGACTCATCATAGTGACATCATCCAAGTGACATCACATGCTTATATCACTAATTTTTCAAAAATTACACTTTTGCCCCAAAACTTAAAATCTTTGCAAAAATGCCCCTGTGTGGCCGAAATTATTTTCTTGATGAACAAGCAAGAATTTTCTAGAATAAGACACTTGTCTTATCTTGTTTAGCTCCCAAAAAAAATTTATGATGTCATAAATTAAAAATGATGATGTCATAATTAAAAAGCCCTTTTTGACTATTTTTGTGAAAATAACTTATTTTCATACTGAACATACTTAAATTTCCATACTGTGACTACTAATATACAGTATGGATTTTTATACTGCAGTCCAACTTTTTATCTGTGAAAAATTGGACTGAAAAAATATTTTTCTTCTTTTCTGAAATCCTTTTGCTTAGTGCCCTATTTTTACGTGCTTAATTTTTCTATGGTGGTTTTAGCTCTTAATTATGCTATTCTATCTAAAACTGAGCTTCTACAGTATTTTTCTCATACTGCAGATCCTAAAAATTTATACTGCTGCACATTTGACCATTTTGGGTCAAATTTTGACTTTTCTGGTCAAAGTTGACTTTCTTGGTCAACACTTTGACTTTTCTAAAATGATGCAAAAATCGTCCCTTTCCATCCGAAAAGGCCAATTTTAAGTCTAAAACATTCATTTTTGAGTCCTGTAAAACTATACGGACCCATCTCGCATAGTAAAGTTCTAAATCGAACTTTTTTGTACATGCCTTCATGGCATACATTCAACTCCTTCTAAGGAGGAACTAGAGACATAGAAATCTTAGGTATCACACCCTTGATCCCCCCATCCCTAGACCTTGACTCGACCTGTTCTGCCTCCTTCATTGGCCGATGAAGTGGAATATGACCGGAAGCTATGGTTTTTGTTTTGTTTTGTTTGTTTGTTTTTTTTTTTCTTTTGTTTTTTGAAGGGTGTTGCAATAACTCCATGTAGTTAGATGTACAATAAGTTTTGTGAGCACCAAACATCTAAACCATTTAAATTGAATCGAAGGGTCCAAACATTTATACCCCATTGATAAGGTAAAAATCTTTACATCATTGTAGAATTCCCCTATTCTTAATTTCAATACTTATAAATAAATTGAAAGTTCCTAATAAAGATAATTGTATACAAAATAATAACTTGCTCTAATATAAACAATAACTTACCTAATAGTATGCACAACTTAAGCTTTGAACCAGAGGAAAGAAAAAGAAAAGGAAAAAAGAAAAAAAAACAATAAATTTTCGTTTGGGGTTTCAACTCAATTATAACTAAACTGTACTTTTCTATTTCAATTTTTATAAATTTTTTAAAAGTCAATAAAATTTAAATTAGTTTTTAAAAAATAACCAACTCCAACATAAAAAATTATATTTTTAATAGGCAAACCAAACACAAGTTAACTTCACGGAGAGTATTGGGAAAGGGGCTAGTTACCAAGCGCGAAGGGAGGAGAGAGGAGGGAGATCAGGTGGTAGAAGAGGGGGAGAAAAGTGAGTGATTGTAGTACGAGATCTCGAGCGGTAGGGGACGACGCTCTTGATCGTTGCTGAGGAGACGGGAAGAAAGAAGATCTTGTTGTTCTTTCGATGTGGTGAGGTGGATTTTGTGTGTGGGGTTGGTGGCTGCTGTTCATTTGGCTCCAATCCGACGTCATTCAAGGGGGTAGTTAAGGGTATTGGGAAGAAGACCAACAATACTTTTGGTCTTTTTTTTTCCCACTCTTTTTTTTTAGGGAGCCTAAGCCTCTCCCAGAATAACTACCAGTAGAGCTCTTTTTTGAACCGTTAAGATTTAATCGAATGGTTGACATATTATTGGTGTATCATAATTACCATACACCTTTTCTCATATTACCTTTTCCACCCCTAATCTTCTCTGTCACCGGTGACCTTCTTGTCGCCGTCGGCGACGGACGTTAGCGAGCGCCCCGACGCTGGCGACCCACCCCCGGCCCCCTAGCCCAGGCCCCAGCCCCGGCCGCCCCCACCTAACCCTGCCCCCCAATTCCTGGCACTGCGGGTCGGGAAGAGAGAGGTGAAGAGAGAGAGAAGGGGGTGGGGGGTCCCCGTCGGAGGGTGCCGGGGTGGGTTGGGGGAGGGGGCCTGGGGCCTGGGGTAAGGGCCGGGGGGCTGGGGGTTACCGGGGATAGGGTGGGGGTGCTAGGGGTGTGGTTGCCGGTGACAGGGCACAGGGCACAGGTCACTAGCGCCGGCGGGAAGGTCACCGGCGATAGTGAATATTGGGATGGAAAGGGGTAAGATGAGGTGAAATATATAATAATTATGATACACCAACAATATATTAACCGTTCGATTAAATTTTAATGGTTCAAAAAAGAATTCTACCAGTAGTTATTCTAGGAGAGGCTGTGGAGCCTCTCCTTTCTTTTTAAATGAAATTCTGAAAAATGTAAATTAAGAAAGGGAAATTCTCCATTGATGTAAGGTTTTTTTTTCCCCTGTTAATAGGGTAAATATTTTTGTTCGTTAGGTTGATTTACTTACCGCATATAATTAATCATTCTTTTAATTTTAATAATTTATAAAGTTGTTTCAAAAACATTTAAAAAAAAACGCCCATCCATCGGAGATGAGAAAGGCAAATCAGCAGTCCCCCTCCCCCTCCCCCTCCCCCGCCATCGACCAACCTCACCAACTCGCCAACGAAGTTGCGATGAAGGCCGTGACGGAAGTGCAAACCCATCCATCGGATAAGAGAAAGGCAAACCGGCAGTCGCCCGCCCCTGCCATCGACCACCTTCACCACCACCTTGCCTTCCTTAACTTGCTGACGAAGTTGCGATGAAGGCAAGCGGAGATCAGGCTTTCGATGGTTTTCAATTTCGGTGCTCCGTCGCCACCATGCCCTCCCATGCTCGACACCGTAGAAGAAGGTCCTCCCTTCGCGAGCAGCGCCACGGAAGATCGCCCCTCGGAAACTATGAAGATCCGACATCGACCATTGCCAGGTCTGTTGCAGATGATTAGTCGCCCATGTTAGTCACCCATCGGCCTTCCCCACACCATCGTTTGTCAGCATGAACTTTTCACACCGATCGGCAAAGACAACATGACGGCATCGTCATGCTATACGTTAATTTAGTCGGTGTTTGCGGTCCTGCAGCTCCATAGAGAGATCCGTCACCGCGAGGCACGGTTTGAAATCCTTCAACGGAGGTATGAGCTTCGGTAATGACATCTGCTTTTCAAATTTTTTCTTATCTTTTTTTTTAAGGGTAATAACTGCATTTAATCATGTGTGGTAGGAGTTACATTATTTTGGTGGGGTTAATTTCATTTCTAGCATCCCTAGGATAAATTATATTAAAAACAGCACCACTTTTTTTTCCCTTCATTTCTAGCACTGTCATGTCATTTTTGTCTTTTTAGGTGGATGTATAAAGACATATATGCCTTCAGCTAACCCTAATCTAATTTTTTCCTCACTTTCCTGTCCCCTCACCACCCTCCCTGCCGACCCCAATATATAAGTCACAGTAGCATTAAATTTGAACTTTTTCTTTCTTCTTTCCTTGTATTTCTCTCTTTTCTCTCATTGAAGGCTTACGAACCCTTTCTACACCATTACCCACTGATCTAAACTTACTCTAAGTCCAACAAATCTAACCCCATCTTCGTTCACTCTGTTAAACTAACCCGAAAAGCTAGATTGCTCGTGCTCTATTTGAGTAGAGATCTTCCCACTTCCAATCAGAATATCCAAGGTAATGCTGCTTCTTATTTTCATTTATTTATTACTAGATGCTTTAAATGGGTGTAGGTTTTGAATTATAATCTAAAAAATAATTCTCTGTTAAACTTTTGGGGGTTTTATTGGTCTCTGTAGCACCTGTGGGTTTTGTGGTATTGTAATGACCATCCGGTCATTATCATTGTGACCGATTTTGAAATATAAGTCAACTCTTTATATATAACAAAACTGGTCATTTGCATAATGACCATCTGGTCATTATCATTGTGACCGGTTTTATTATATAAGTCAACTCCTTATATATAATAAAACTGGTCATTTGCATCATTGTGACCGTCCGGTCATTATCATTATAATCGGTTTTGTTATATAAGTCAACTCCCTATATATAACAAAACTGGTCATTTGCATAATGACCGTCCGGTCATTAGCAATGTGACCGGTTTTATTATACAAGTCAACTCCCTATATATAACAAAACTGGTCATTTGCATAATGACTGTTCGATCATTATCATTGTGATCCGTTTTGTTAACTCCCTATATATAACAAAACCGGTCTTCCTTCCTATGTAACGCAAATATAATATGACCAAATTCTTGATGTTTCATTCAAGAATAGATGAGGTTTGTGTTTTCGTCAACTTTAATGGTCAATGGGACGGCACATTGAGATATGTTGGTGGCGAAATAAAAAGAATATTGATGTCCGAGACCGCAACATATGTTGGTCTTATTGAGTTGGTCAGAAGTGTTATTGGAATTAGTGGCCTAGACAAGACGATTGTCATGAGATACGTTGTTGAACCTGGGATGCCTCCTGTGACGATACAATATGATGTTGATGTTAAATTCTACATGCAATTGAAGAAGAAGGATGTTCATGTGCTTAGCAAATTTCTAATTACCATCGATGTATTGGATGAGTTTGTGGCGGAAGCGATGCCACCGGATGTAGGGGAAAGCAACTACATTGACGTTCAACCTTCTAGGGAGGGTGGACAAAGTGATGAAGCCATCCAACCTATAAATGATAGTAATCTCATAACCCTTCCTCATCATATCCCTTCTCCCATAGTATGTCTGGATTTGCATAGTGACCATGGAATTGATAAGCAACATCAAGTATTGAACCATGACTTATGCACGGCCCATGATGATTGTAATGCCGGGAAATTGAATGTTGCAGATGCTGCTTGTCATTCAAACGAGAAGAGTATCTCACCAAGCATTGAAGCCTATTCTATTGCTAATAATATTAGATCTCAGTTTGAAAATGTACCAAGTAGTGGCAGTTTTTCCGGCCCAGTAAATGTTGCTGATTTTACACTTGTCACAATGTGCATAAATTGTATTTTTGAGAACAAAAAGTTGCTGCAATACCATCTTCATCACGATGCCATGACTAAACACTATCAATTCAAGGTGAAGAGGTCGAACTCTACTATATTACACGCGATATGTATAGATAATGAGGGATGTCCATGGCAATTGTGTGTGACTAGGATGAGAGGTAGTTAATTTTTTGTTGTGAAAAGGTACGACGACATCCATACTTGTTCAATTGAAATCGTTCAAGGTCATCATCGTCAAGCCAAAAGTTGGATGATTGGCGAGTGTGTTAAGAGGAAATACTTGGACCCGACTAATACCTCATATAGACCTCGAGAAATAATGCGAGACATGCAGGCTGATAAGTGAGCTTTTTACTTACTTATTTAGGGGGTGTTTGGTGATAAGTTTAGTTTAAACTAAACTGTACTTTTTTCATCATGGTTTTTGTCTTTTTTTGAAAAATTTTTTTGTCTTTTCTAAAAATGTTTTTTGTCTTTTTTGAAAAATTACTATTGAAACTTAAAAATCTTAAACTAAACTCATTCACCAAACACCCCTTTAATGTTCTAAAATTGGATAATTTGTAATATCTTTAAGTTTTTTTGGTAGGTTTAATGTGTTTGTGAGTGTTTCAGACAAACACAAGAATACCTTGGAAAATTTGGATCGTATAACCGTAATTAAAGAACGATGTTCGAATAACAAAATAATATACATAAAAAGAACAAAACGCGTAACGGCATTAATTCTCACATTTCACAGTTCGCCCTGCCACACTCCTCCATTTTGTATCAATAATTGCTCATAGACTGCTTACCTACAGCATAGACGTAAGACAGTGAGCTTTCGCTCAGCAAGTATAACTAACTATACCGCGACAAAAATAATAACATAACCTAACATAGCATTTACTAACTTTCATCTCATAACATGTCTTAACTTACATAGCATGTCTTAACTTACATAGCATAGCATATCGTAATATATCATGTCATACTCAACATACAAAAGCAGAATATATGCATGAACTAATTATGCTCTTATTATGCTTTCTTATTCATTCTTAATCTCTTCCATAGCTTATCTTACTTATGGGCCCCTTACATAAGTGTACGTACTGAGTGCGCAACTATGGAGTGGTTGGGGCGGCCAGTCTATTTCCAACTCAAACCATAATCCAACCCGACCTAACGCGGGTCAGTACGACACAAGCAAGCTTGCTTTCCATCTTGCTTACTTGTCATGTCATACTGGATCTTATAATTCTCATAAGATTTCATGATCATGCTTCGTGATGTCATACGTACATACTTCATGTCTTAATCATAACACAACTTTAACATAGCATACATCATGAACTTAACTTGACTTATCATAATCCATAACTTGAACACATCATACTTCGCATATCTTATCACAACACAACATATAATACAGAACACGTTGATCATACATTCTTAACATACGTCTAACATACTTAACAGCATACATCACATACTTAGGCAAGTATCACAACAAAGCCCATGCTGTAGGCGGAGTTGTACTTATCTCGCTTTCTATGTCCGGGGCTATGCTGCTCCTCGCCTGGATACAGCTGTATGCTACCTCCTGCTTGATGAAGGACATAGGTAAGGTTCTATAGTTAAGATCGTGGAATGTTGGTGACCTAACCAACATGCTTACATAGTCCTAGTAATATGTCCCCAATACTAGATATCTTACTTGGTTACAATTTGTAACCCTATTGTTCAAGAATAAACAAACATGGATTATTACTTAAGAGGTTACATTGGGTAACCTTATGTGCGAAGCCCATAAACATACCATTAGGGTTAGGTTATCTTCCAACCTTAGGCTTTATCCTTGTCCATAAATCATTGGGTCATTTCAATTAACCCTAAGTCTTAGTCCAATTATTAACCTTGGTATCCTTTAGGGTTATATTGGATAACCCTTAAGGTGATTTATCTAGGTCAAACTTGGTCAACATTTGGTCAACTAAGGTCAACCCTCTTTGAGTCAAACTTTGGGCTTTGGGGTCAAGCCCAGTAACTCGGATATTCTCTCCGGTTACCATTCGTCATCGTTTTGTTTACTAAACCTTGGCTTTAAAAATCCCTTTTTTCCTTAACTTGGAAAAATTTGGGTGAATTAATCCCAAAAACTCTTTATTTAACTTTAAAAATTCATATTCTTAAAGTGGGTCTTTATAAAAATCATTTAGGGCTGAAAACTACCATTGGAACAGTCTTCACAGTCAAAATATTAATTTTGTGAAAAATACAGTTTTTCTGCAGTGTCTTAGAAAATCCTGTGCAGGAATTTCCTCTTCCCTGCACAGTCTTTAAAGATCCATGTCAGTTTAAAAATCCAGATTGAATTTAAAAAATTTGTCTTCATGAAAGTTCTAGCTCTCGAAAAACCCAAAAACTTTTGTGTTTTACAAAAAATATAATTCGGACTCTAACATGTTCATTTTCCTGGTTGAACTCACCTGACCGTGCATGAAATCTGGGCACGGTTAGGCTCAGAGTTTTGTAAAAACTGAGGCCATTGGAGCCTTATTTTGAAAAACTGTCCACATTACCCCATAGGAAAAACCCTTCTCTACAACTTTTATGTTTTACATTTTTCCCAATTCGGCCTCTAAAGGCCTCAAATTCCACTTTCCAGAAAACTGGTCAGTTTGCACCCGAACTGGCAGTTTCTGTCCTTAAATCCATTTTACGTCCTATGTCGCGTGATCTAACTCAACTGAACACGCGGGAGCCTAGAAAGCAGACATGTAGCATTTTCTAACGTCCCACTACATCATTCATGCGGCCCAAACGTGTCCATGCAAACCATACCCGACTTGCCCTAACCTAGGGTTTGCATGGTTCTAGGCTGCATCACACCATTCCATTCATTTACATACCATACATACTTAATACTAGCAACCTAGCATGTTATTCTAAAACATGCTTGAACAAAATCAGGAGACATGCAATTCATCAACCATCTAGCATGCAACCCTATCATTCCACCAAGCATAAGCATAAAAATTAAAGCTCATAACAAACCACCCTTAAACCTAAATCAAGCACCACACCAAAACTAAACTAGGGTAAAGAAATAACTTGAGCTTATGCTCTTACAATCCTCAACTTGAAATTCCTGTAAATTTCAAATTGAAACTTAATTGGAAAGATTAGGATTATGGGTGAGTTACCTTAGCTAACCCTAGGAATGGGTTAGGGTTTGGGGTCCAAATTTTCTCTCCCTCCCTTCGTCCTCCAACAACCGGCCTTTCCTCCTCAAAAGGGCACCAAAAATTTTTGGTCACTTGATTGTTGGTTTCTTCTCATTTTCGGCCACTCTCCACACTTTTTCCTCTTCACTTTTCTCTTCCCCTTTTCTCCACACTTTTCTTGGCCAAATGGGTTCCAAAAATTTTCAAACTTTTTCCTTGACTTCCTAGTTGAAATCCGACCACCCCCTTTGATTTTCCCCCTTGAAATTTTTTTTTCCTTTCTTCTCTCTTCTCTTCCTCACACTCGGTTTTTGAGAGAGAAAATGGTAAGAGTTTGGCTAAGTTTCTTAATAAAATGAACACCACCTTATACCTATTTATAGTAGTGAGGAAACTTTGTAAAAATTGCATAAAAGCCCTTGAAAAATCAAAAATACACATTGGGGGGGGTATAGGTGGCCGGCCATCACCTTGGAGAACAAGGTAAGAATTCTTTCCATCCTTAATTAATCATTTATGATGTCATAATTAGAGGATAAGGTGATGTCATCCTCCTTAGGGCTTGTTTGGCTCTTTTCTTTAATATGCAGTCCATTTTTGAGCTACACAGATATTTCCAATACTATGTTCACTTATACACAGTATTTTTATACTGTACCACAATCCAAAATTTATCTGTGTGAAAATGGACAGTATAAAATTTTTCTTATTTTTCCAAGCCCTTTTTACCCTTGATTCCTATTTGGTGTGCTTGATTTTTTAAGGTGGTTTTATGTAATACCTGCTTTTCTATGTGAATATTTTTCCTTCTAGAAGGAATTGAATGTATGCCGTACCGGCATTTTAGAGAAAAGTTCGCTTTAGAACTTCTATATGTGTTACGAGTTCTTATAGTTTTATAAGACTCGAATATGCTTGTTTTGATTGATAAATGGTCTTTTCGGATGGAAAGAGATGAATTTTGCATCATTCTAGGAAAGTCAAAGGGTTGACCAAAAAAGTCAACTTTGACCCGGGAAAGTCAAAGTTTGACCAAAATGGTCAAAACCCTCACTGTACAATTTTATGAGATGCAGTATAGGAAAAATACTGCGAAAAACTCATTTTTCGGATAAGATGATATATTTGAGAACTAAAACCACTATAGAAAAATCAAGCACGCAAAAATAGGGTACAGGGCTAAAGGGTTCGGAAAAATAAAGAAAAAATTTTTCAGTCCGATTTTTCACAGATAAAATTTTTATGACAGTATAAAATATTAATACTGTGTATTAGTATAACACAGTATTAGATTTATCTATGTTAAGTTTAAATTATACTGTTTATTGGAAAAGGTGACAAACAAGCCCTTTATGATTTATGACATCATAAAGTTTTGAATTATGACATCACCCACTTTTTGGAGAACAAATCCATGCAAACCATGTGTCCCCTTCTAGCTTTTTCTTACTTGGCTTCCACTCCAAAACAGCCAGCCACCTCATGGGTTTTTTGTGCAATTTTTCAAAAATTTTAGGGATTAAAGTGCAAGCATTTTGTGTCCCACATTGCCTATAAATAGGGCTGCCTCCTCCCCCATTTAAATCAGCAAAAGCAGCCTTATTATGCCCATTTTTCTTCAGCCAAAACCGAGAGCAAAGTGAGAGCAAATCTGAAAAAAAAATTTTTGAGCCAACTAGTTAGTGTGTTGTTCGGTTTGTGTGGAAAAGCAAGAGAAAGAGAGAAAAATTTTTCCAGCCATTTTGGTGGCTGTAACCGTGGGCAGCAAGCAGTGAAAGAGAGGGAAAAAATTTCAGGATTTGAAGGAAAACTCTAAGGGAGAGTTCGGGGTTCATTCGAGCAAGCTTAGGGTGAGTTTTCGGAACCTTTTCTCTTCCTAGATAGCCCACGGGTTTTGTGCAAGAAACCAAGAAAAATTTTTCAGTTTTGGGTCTATTATAGGGCTGTAGCCGAGCATAAGGAGGAGCCAAAATTTGAGGTCCAAATCAAGCAAATTTGGTGTCAAATTGGTGAGCCAAAACCGGTTTGCAAGTTTAGAGTCAAAGGGGTGTGAGATTGGTTCAAGTCCTAGAGCCAAACCCTATCCATTTCAAGGTAAAATTTTTCAAAAGCTTTAATCCTTTTCCAATCAAGTTTTTAAGTTCAAATTTAAATGTATTTGTTCAAGCTAATGGTTGTAAGAGCATAAGCTCACTAATTTAGTTTATGCCCTTAAATGTGCTTGATTAGGTTGCTAGATGTGGTTTGGTTCCTTTATGTTCATTAATATGTTTATGTTTATTTGGTATGCTAGGATTGCATGCTAGAAATATTACATGAGGTTATATGTCCCTTAGGGTATGAATTAGCATGTGCATGAATGGTTTGAATTTATTTTGGTATGTGATGAATGCATGGAATGAATGGATATGCTATGCTAGCCATGCAATCCTAGGATAAGATTCGGTTCTATGGGCTGCATGAACGGGTTAGGGCTACATGTTGGGACATGCAAGACGTTAGGAACGCTGCATGACATGTCCTTAAGCTCCCGATGTGATCGGTTGAGGTAGAAGCCGAAAACTAGGACGTAAACCAAACTTAGTAAGCAAGGCTGCCAGTTCGGGTTCCCCACTGGTCAGTCGCAGGAAATCGGTAATTACAGGCCTTTAGAGGCCGAATGGGCAAAAATGTAAAACACGAAAGTTGTAGAACAGGGTCTTTCCTAGGGGACAACGTGGACCGTTTCTCAAAATGAGGTTCCAAAGGCCTCCGTTTTTACAAAAAACCAAGGATGGTCTATCAGGACGCCGTTTTTTAGGATCACCGGGATTCAAATAAAAACTGGTACTAATCAGTGCAGAATCAGAATTTTTGTAAAACATGAAAGTTTTAGATCTCTTCGAGGGCTAGAACTTTTATGAAGGAAACTTTTTCTAATTCCCAAAGGGTTTTAAGCTAGACCTTGAAATCTGAAAACTGTGCAGGGAGCAAAATGTTCCTGCACAGATTTTTATAGAACCCATAGAGAAAAATTGTTTTTCAGTATAAACACTCTGTTTTGAACATGGAAACTGTTCCAAGGGCAGTTTCAAACCCTCAAATGTTTTAAAAACCCAGTTTTAAGATTCAAGGATTTTTAAGGGGAATTATAACAGTTTTTCGGCTTTTATGCCAAAAGCTCTTTCAAAGACAAAGAAAAGAGAATAAAAATGTTCAAGTTCAAGTTCAAGGTTTGCTAGGTAAGAAGTTAACACGAATGGTTATCGGGAATTTATACCCGGATCACAGGGCTTAGCCCCAAAGCCCGAAGTTGACCCGAACGGAGGGTTGACTTTAGTAATCAAGAGGTTGACTTCGGTTAACCTAATTCGGATTAGGATTACGATAAGTTTAAGGTTAGGTGTTAGCCTAACCTTTATACGCTCTCACATGTGATAGATTTGAAAGGTTATCCAACGTAACCACACATCAAATGTTTTAAGATAGGGGGGACATATAGCCAATGCATTGCATGAATGTTGGTGGATAACCAACATTATTATGATCATAGGCTAGAGTATTAACTAGTCCTTCGATTAAGCAGGATATAACCTGCAGCTGAGCCCTGAGGTGGAACAGCATATCAACAGGCATAGACAAGGTAAGTACAACGCCGCCTACAGCACAGGCTAGTAGTTGTATACTTGCCTAGATATTATTGTTGTGATGCTATGTTATATGTATGTAATAAGTTTATGCTATGAAATGTGTTAAGTAAGCAACGTATGCTTACGAAATATATTATGTGCATATGAATCATGATAAATTGACATCGAACAAGATGTTCATGAAATGGGATCATGTATGACACGATTAAGAATGACAAGGTGAAAAGTAAGTAAAGGCGATATGTCGCCTGTGTCGTGCCACCCGCATCAGGTCGGGTTGGACTGTGGATTGAGTTGGACTTGGTTTGGCCGCCCCAACCAATTCATGGTCGCGCGCCAGGTACGAACACACATGTTAAGGGCCCCTATGTAGAATAATAGATGCAGAAATAAATAAGCATAATATGAACATAATTGGTTCATGCATGCTATATGTCTTGAAGTATATGCAGTAGAGTGATGATATGTTTTGTTATAAGTCACGAGTCGTGGTATAGGAGTTGTACTTGTTGAGCGAAAGCTCATTGTGTTAAGTTTGTGCTGTAGGTAAACAACCTTCTAGCATTTGATGATGCAAGGTGGAATCGCGTGGCCGGGCACTGTGAATGGTGGAAAATGGGGACTGCTACGCGTTTTGTTAATTATGTTTTATGTTTCGTATATGTATATACGCCTTATAAAAAAAAAAAAAAATTTCCGTTGTGTTTCATGTAATAATTAAGTAAGTTGTAAAAGCTATGTATGAATGCATGTATGTATGTACGGTAACGGCCTATGCTAGGCGGGTCGTTACAGAGTTGGTATCAGAGCGGTTCCCTTGTGACATGAATTCACAGTTGCCTACCATCGCATCCATCCTTGCAAGTAAGTATTAGACTTATTTTATTTTTTTATGTATATGAAAAGATATTTATGTTTAAAGTTATGTATGTTAGACACGATAGCATGGACCCGATCCAAGTAGAGGAGGATCGAGACGCCGTAGCTGCATTCTACCGATCGCAGCCTTTATATTTTGATAGTACGAGACGATCAGTATCGATCGGAGCCTGGCTACACGATATGGAGCAGATTTTTGAGATCTGCCACATCGAGGCATATCTTCAGGTCACCCTCGCTAGTAGGTGCCTGGTTGGAGATTCTGGGATGTGGTGGATCACTTTGGGAGAGATTCAGATGCCCAGTCGTACGTGGGCGCATTTTCGGACTATCGTACTCACCCGATATGGACCGTTACTTGCACGGAGGATCGACGAGCCTGTCAGGGATCCTGCGATCTATAGAGACATGCGACTTTCTCGCTTCCAGAGATTATCACAGGATTGGCATGCGTACCCGGGTGAGACGATGAGTCATTACTGTTGGAGGTTCCAGGAGACGATGCTCCCATATGTTCCCTCGGATATTCCGATGCCTGAGTTAGAGGCGTTGGTACTCCTACGGAACGGAGTGCCGGATCATGTTCGCACATTCGTCCCATCACCTACACCGGAGATGACAGTCGGTAGTTTTATCGATGACATCCTTGAGGCTGAGATTATCGCCCGGATAGTCCGCCCTGACGGTCAGGCTAGCAGCTCACAGGCTCCAGTAGATGACGCCGGCCAGGGTGAGCCACAGTATGAGGTCGGGCCTATGTTCCCCGAGGACCTGATACCAGCTGTACCTTTACAAGAGGTCCCAGCCCAAGAGGCTGCGGATCCCATGGACGCTGAGGAGGCCTCGGACGATGACGTGATAGAGATCGATCCGCCAGCCCAGGAGGACCCCCTAGTCATCGATATCTCCAGCGATGACGATGATGATGAGTTAGAGCCGGAGCCGGTACAGGGTGGCTGGGACTGGGTATCAGATCACGATGACCTCGATGACCCTGAGGAGTTTCCGTTTGAGGGGGAAGAGCCCCATGTGATTGATTTGGACGACGGGGATGAGGACGTGGACCCTGATTCTGATTCTGATTCCGATGCGTCCGCTATTACACTCAAGGTTATCGTTTAGACCTAGGGCCGTTTTGTACATATTTTTTTTTGGGATAGTAGGACTGACTATAGTATTTTGTTATTCGGACGTTAGGCTGTATATTATGTAGGATGGTAAAGTGGTAACACTTCCATTCAGTTTTGGCCATGTATATACGTTTGTACAGTATTATGTATTTTTGAAAATATGTAAATATGGATATCAACAGTATGTACTTTTGAAAAAATGGTGTACTTTTGAAATTGTACAAAGAGACCGTGGAGACATGGGATATATGATAAGAAGTTATGTTATGGTTTTGAAAAGTATCTAGTATGACACGGACATGTTATTAAGTTATGGTATGCTATGTGAATGATACGATGTTATGTATGATATGAATGATTATGGTAAGATGTAAGGTTATATGATATGATACATTAAGATTTGCATGAAGGAAAAGATATTGATAGTACGATATCTTTTCTTATATAGGAATTTAGAAATGGTACGTACGCGCTGAAACGCACCTGCAAATCCGCCTCAGCCGGATTTAGCAACTTTAGTGGCTAACCTACAACAGCAGTTGCTGGCACAGCAACAAGATACGACGAGGCTTCGCGAGCAACTAGCTCAGATGAATCGAGGACCTCAGGTCCAAGAAGTGCCCCAACAAGCACCACCAGTTCCTCCAGTGGCACCTCAGGTGCCCAATGTCCAACCTGAAGTCCCACCAGAGATCCCTCGGAATGTTGAAATTCCAATAGCACCGGCCGGAGTACCAATGAACCCGCCGCCAGTACGTGAGGACCTTCTATACGAGCGTTTTCGAAGGATGAAAGCGCCTGAATTTGAAGGACCTACTGACCCGATAGCCGCGGACAATTGGCTTATTGATATCCAAGTCATCTTGGATTTCATGCGACTTACGGAGCAAGAGAAGGTGCTGTGCGCTTCTTTCGCTCTTAAGAAGGACGCGAGGCATTGGTGGAGAACAGTGCAACTACGCCGGAACACGATGGCAATGTCCTGACAAGATTTCGAGAACGAGTTTCGTGCGATGTACTACAACAAAGAGGTGCTCGCCGTGCAGCAAGATGAACTCACTAACTTCCATCAAGGATCAATGACGGTGATGGAAGCGATTACGAAATTCGAGCAACTCGCTCGATTATGCCCGAATCTAGTACCAAGTGAGGCCGAAAAAGTAAGACTCATGATGAAAATGTTTAGGACCGACATTGCCAAGCAAGTTAGTGCTGGCAGTAGTCCGCCTAGGACAGTGTCGGACTGTGTAAGTCGAGCCATACGAGCCGAGTATTGGATTAACAGTGATAAAGAGGCTCGGGCTCAGATTTTCAAAGCCAGGAAAGAGGAAAAAGCCACTGCTAAGACAACGCAACCTCGCCAAGGTGCAGAATCGAATTCGAAGGGCCAAGCTGATAACGCCGGCCAAAGTCCCAAGCAGTCTGGGAAGAACAAGAGAAAAGGGAATTTCTCGGGCCAGACCCAACAAGGGAATTCTTCCCAAAAGAGGAATAATCAAGGGGATGAGGATACTAATACTAACTACCCCACATGCGAAAGCTATGGGAAGAAACACCCCGGTGTATGCAGAAAGGGAACGAATACTTGCTACGTGTGTGGCAAGGAAGGCCACTATGCAAGGAACTGTCCCCTGAATAACCAGAATCAGCAACCTCAGTACCAGAATCGGAACCCCAACCAGCGTCAACTGCACGCAGTCCAGGTAAAGCTCGAAGGACCCTCAATCACGCAAGGAAGATTAAAGGCTCCTGAACCCCAGACCAGGATTTATGCTTACACCGATGGAGACGCCGAAGCTGGAACTTCACACGCAATGACAAAATAGACTTCTATCGCCATATAGAATGTTATTGTATTATATGACTCTGGTGTCACTCACTTGTATGTATTTTTTTTAGAGTGCCCAGAAAGTAGGAAGTAGTGTAAAAAGGGTTTAAAACAGCTTTATAAAGATTTCTTTGCCTTTTTGAGAAAATTTTTGTGGTTTGATCTCTGAATGCATAATACTTCTATGGTTTTATGTGGCAGAGAATTGTTTGTAGATCTCATCGCAATCAAGTCTTAGGATTTCGATGTGATCTTAGAAACTAATTTCTTAAGTTATTACAACGCTAAGTATGACTACTTAGAGCGTTGTGGGACGTTTAGCTAGTACGATAAGGAAAGATTTAACCGTTACGAGCAGTTGTGGAACTCAACATGAAAGGTGAAGTAGTGGAATACGTGTCAAAGGGCCCAACTTGTCAGAAAGTCAAAGCTGAATACCTACATCTCGGAGGAAATTTGCAGGAAACAGAGTCTCCAGAATGAAAATGGGAGCGAATTACCATGGATTTGTTCGTAGGACTACCTAGAACTACAATTAGGAGTGACACGATTTGGGTCATTGTTGACCGATTGACCAAATCGACCCATTTTATCGCGATTAGAGCCACCTTTCCGGTAGAAAGATTGGCAAGAATCTAAGTAGCTTAAGTTGTTAAGATACATGGAGTACCAAGATCGAGTATCTGGATCGTGATGGACGCTCCACTTCGTGAGTTTGGATGAGTATTCACGCTGTTATGGGCGTGAAATTAACGTTTAGTGCGACATTTCGACTTCAGACAGATGTCTAATCGGAAAGAACTACACCAGTTTGTTCTAATTTTCGAGGACGAAAATTTTTAAGGGGGGTAGATTGTAATACCTGCTTTTCTATGTGAATATTTTTCCTTCTAGAAGGAATTGAATGTATGCCGTACCGGCATTTTAGAGAAAAGTTCGCTTTAGAATTTCAATATGTGTTACGAGTTCTTATACTTTTATAAGACTCGAATATGCTTGTTTTGATTGATGAATGGTCTTTTCGGATGAAAAGAGATGAATTTTGCATCATTCTAGGAAAGTCAAAGGGTTGACCAAAAAAGTCAGCTTTGACCCGAGAAAGTCAAAGTTTGACCAAAATGGTCAAAACCCTCACTGTACAATTTTATGAGATGCAGTATAGGAAAAATACTGCGAAAAACTCATTTTTCGGATAAGATGACATATTTGAGAACTAAAACCACTATAGAAAAATCAAGCACGCAAAAATAGGGTACAGGGCTAAAGGGTTCGGAAAAATAAAGAAAAAAATTTTCAGCCCGATTTTTCACAGATAAAATTTTTATAACAGTATAAAATATTAATACTGTGTATTAGTACAATACAGTATTAGATTTATCTATGTTAAGTTTAAATTATACTGTTTATTGGAAAAGGTGACAAATAAGCCCTTTATGATTTATGACATCATAAAGTTTTGAATTATGACATCACCCACTTTTTGGAGAACAAATCCATGCAAGTCATGTGTCCCCTTCTAGCTTTTTCTTACTTGGCTTCCACTCCAAAACAGCCGGCCACCTCATGGGTTTTTTGTGCAATTTTTCAAAAATTTTAGGGACTAAAGTGCAAGCATTTTGTGTCCCACATTGCCTATAAATAGGGCTGCCTCCTCCCCCATTTAAATCAGCAAAAGCAGCCTTATTATGCCCATTTTTCTTCAGCCAAAACCGAGAGCAAAGTGAGAGCAAATCTGAAAAAAAAAATTTCCGCTGTGTTTCATGTAATAATTAAGTAAGTTGTAAAAGCTATGTATGAATGCATGTATGTATGTACGGTAACGGCCTGTGCTAGGCGGGTCGTTACATTTTAAAGCCTATTCATGCTATCGTAACCGTAAAGACGGTTTTTGCAGTATATTTTTCATACTGCTCATCATAATACTGCATAGTCAATCTTTTGACCATTCTTGGTCAACCTTTGACTTTCTTGGTCAATTTTGACTTTTTCGGTCAAACTTTGACTAACATAAAATCATGTAATTTTTCGTCCCTTTTGACTCAAAAGGTCGTTTGCTAGTCTAAGCAATCAATTTTGAGTCTTATAGAACCATAAGAACTCACAAAATGTAAGAAAAACTCTTAACCGAGCTTTTTCATAAATACCTCCATGGTATACATTAAATTCCTTTGAAAGGAAATAATAAGACCGAAATCTAGGTATTACAGCGCACCCAGCCAGAGCGCGCGGCCGCGCGCTCTCAGGCGCACTCTTGCGTGCTGGGGCGCGCCTTCTCTCCACCTGAAGCTCCCACGAACAAAAGGGAGCTGAAAAGAAAAAGAAAAAAAGGGATCTGGAGTGAGAAAAATGGAGTAGACGAAAAAGAGAGGAGAGAAGAAAGAATGAAACCCTAAATTTTAGAAGGATTAGAGGAGGAAGTTGTTGGAGATTAGGACTGCACTACATTGGAGTTTTATTTTTCCTTTCTTCGTTCTCCTCTTGTTCTTATAACTAGTAGTTCTTTAATTTTGTGGATTTCTTTATGTACTTTTAGATTTGTTTAAGTTTGAATATGTTTGAGTTTACATTTATGGATTGCTAGATTTTCATGCTAGGGGACTTGATGTAATCTTGCTACAGTTACGCTATGAATTTTTAATGCTATTTGATATTTCTTATGCCCAAACATTTGTGTTATTCTTTGTTTAATGTCTTAATCAATTGAAAGATTGGCTAGAGGATTTAGATATGTGGATTTAGGCTTGAGAGAGTCACTTGCACATGTTGGGATTTGTTGAACACAGCCTAGTAAGTATTAGAATTGGAAGATGAATATGTGCTAGGTAATCACAAATGAATTATAGCTTAATGAATGCATAACTAACCTTTTTTAATAGGGATATTAATTAGGTTGTTTTGCATAGTTTTGGCTCGGCACTCGAGAGAGGGAGTTGGATTATTATAGGAAATTCATGATTAATGTTTTGCTCGAGGGAGATCAATGACATTGAATAGGATTAGAACAACTAGGCAAGATGAAATCAAGAACCCTAGCTACCTTATCATTAGAGCCCCCTTCGATCCTAAGACACTCCTTACATCGTTTTATTTACATATTAAATTAGTTAGCATTTTAATTTTGTTCTGTCAACATCATTCTATTTCTGACTTGTCTGGATAAAACTAGGTTATTTTAGTCATAGTACTTAGCTAGATTTTAGGAACACAATCTTCGTGGGACACGACACTCATTCACTACTTTATTACTTGATGACCTCGTGCACTTGCGAGTAGAAAATAGGTGTGATAAATTCTCATCGCTCACAGATTGAATTTGGAGTGTCTTTCAACTATCTTAAAGCATGGCACTAACCAGCCTGAGGGGTGATGATGTAGAGTCATACAAAGGTAATTCCCCTGATGTGGTTATGTGTTTATGACTGGCATTATAACTTATATATTTACGACATGGTAATGATTTCTTAATAATTACAGGTCTGCCCGCATGGGCTGAAATGGTTAAGAGGAAAAATCCTAGATCCGACATTCACATTGAAACAGACTCAGAAAAATGTTTCAAATACTTCTACATGTGCTTAGCTACTTCAAAGCACGGTTGGCCTTATTGTTGTCCAGTAATTGTGGTTGATGGATCAGCACTAAAGACCAATTTTGGAGGAATGTTGCTTGCTGCATACGATCACGACGCAAATGGCTCCATATTTCCACTTACATTTGGTATCGTTTCGTTAGAAAGCAATGAATCATGGAAATGTTCTTTGATAAGCTAAGGGATTCAATCGGCACACGAGAGTCCCTTGCTATTGTGGCTGATAGACATAAGGGTATCGAATATGCAGCCAACCTCGTGTATCCAGATGCTGCATTCGGGATATGCGTCCAACACTTGGCTACGAACCTGAAGACTAGGTACAAAGATTTCAAAGGCCCTCTGAAGACCTATTTTGACGGTGCATCGAGGTCGTATCTTTTAAGTGAGCACAATCATCATATGGAATTTATCCGTAGTCGAAACGTCAATATGCACAGATACCTTGTGCAGGCCGATCTTACAAAGTGGTCGCGCGCATACTTTAGCGGACAGAGGTATGCAATCATGACAACGAACATTGTAGAGTCATTAAACAGTGTGGATCGGAAAGCCAGGCTGATGCCAGTTGGATTCTTGGTGGGAACTACTACAAAGATGGTTTGTCCAAAGACGTGAAGAGGCCCTGAAAATATCTCGAAATTGGCCCCAAATGCAGAGAAATTGATTCGAGCAAACTTCTCGTTAGGACTAACAGTAACGGTATGTGATAAAGACCACATCATGACATACGATTGACCAACATTGTAGAGTCATTAAACAGTGTGGATCGGAAAGCAAGGCTGATGCCAGTTGGATTCTTGGTGGGAACTACTACAAAGATGGTTTGTCCAAAGATGTGAAGAGGCTCTGAAAATATCTCGAAATTGGCCCCAAATGCAGAGAAATTGATTCGAGCAAACTTCTCGTTAGGACTAACAGTAACGGTATGTGATAAAGACCACATCATGACATACGATTGACTCAATTGTTTGTCTTAAACTATATTAGATCGAATAAACTAACGTCTTAAAATTCCATTTGTTACAGCCGAGGCCAGCCGATCAGTTTAAGTACTCCGTCACCAACAATGCTGCCCAAATATTTATTGTCGATATGAGCGAACAGACCTGTACCTGCAGACGATTTTAGGTCGATCAAATTCCTTGCGCTCATGCAATGGCCATCTGTAACCACTGACGCATTGATCTATACAATTATTGCTCTAATTACTACACTAAAGATTTTCTATATGCATGCTATGCACATGTAGTCCATCCAATTGGTAGTGCAGAGGGCTGGGATATTTCTGAAGAAGTCAGATTGTAAATTGTGAATCCTCCCAAGCTAAAGCATGGGCCCGGAAGGCCACGGGTTCGTAGGATTTCGTCCTAGGGTAAAGAACTTGATCCCATACAGTGTGATAAATATAATGGTTATGGACACAATCGACAAACCTGTACTAACTCAGTACCTTTATGAATACATCAAGCAAAAAGGTCCCAGACATCAGGCATAACTTCTAGTTCATAAACGTGTTGATTTTTCCGGCCATTTTACTTTTATGTTATATAATAATTTTAGCACATTTGACATCAAAGAAGCATTTATGTTCTTTATTCCTTGTATGTGTAATGGGTGTTTATGGACATCTGCACATTTGTACAATTCTGTTCTTTAAAGAAGCATGTATGTTGTATAACAAATTTAGAATATTTTAGCACATTCATGTTCTTTTTTTCCAGACATCTGCACAAAAAGCATGCAATTTTCACATGACGTTGCATTTTAAAGTGACGGTCATAACTGTTATGATCGGGTGGTCACAACTGTTATGACCGCTACTCTATATCGTGAACTAGAGTATGGGTGGTCATAATGGTTATTACCGCTACTCTATATCATGAAGTAGAGTACCGAGCATAACTGTTATGACCGGGTGGTCATAACGGTTATGACCACAACTCTATATCGTGAACTAGAGTAACGGTCATAACTGTTATGACCGGGTGGTCATAACGATTATGACCGCTACTCTATATCGTGAACTAGAATAACGGTCATTACTGTTATGACCACCCGGTCATTATTAAAATGACCATTCCTGTGGGAATACCAACAATCATTTATGACGGGCCCCACACATATAGCCAAATTCCAGATTTTCCCTCATCTTCCACCCGCCCAAAAGTGACTTCCCCTCGAATGCCCTAAAAAATTTTTGAAACCAACTTCTACAGTGTTTTAAAGAGAGAAACTCTGGTTCTAGAGAAGGAAAGAGTTGCAATTTCCTGTACCGCTCCATAACCGCTCGGAAACCATCCTAAACCACCACGAAACCCTTTTATAAACTGCTTGTAAGTTTGTTAATGTTGTTTAATATTCAAAAACAACTCATGTCCATGCCCACGCAAATGTCTGAGAAAAACACAACACCCGAAAAGAGGTCTGGCCAAGTAAAAACTTCCAAAAACCCGGCCCAAGAGATCGAGATAATGGTGTCCGATGAAGGGTTGAAGAGAAAGCATGGAGAAATCGACATGCACAAGTCAAAGAAGTTGACATGTGTCATAAAAGAGAAGACATCCGAAGCTGAAGAGGTAAAAAAGTTCATTTATGTTTTTATGTTTATAAAATTGACATTTTTAATATTTCTCAGTACGAATATGCATTTTTTATTGCTTATGTAGAAAAAAGTTTTTATTTTTATATGTGTTTTTCATGATATCCCACCTTTGTAATCGATCTGTTGAGAAGTATTTGCTTAAAATACATAAAGTTAGTATTTTTTTTATCTATTTTTGTAACATAAACCAGCCATCTGTAATAGGATTAATTCTATATATAAATATTTGTATTTTCCTTGATGTTTATCTGGTCATATATTACTGAGTTTTAAGTTATTTCGGGATGGTCATTTTCATGATAACTTGTTTGTCATAATAATATTTATTGAGTTCTTTGCTATTTCGGTTGGTTATTTTCATTAGACTTGTTGGTCATAATAATATTTGTTGAGTTTTAAGTTATTTCGAGATGGTCATTTTCATTATGACTTGTTGGTCATAATAATATTTACTAAATTATTTGCTATTTCGATTAGTCATTTTCATTATGACTTATTGGTCACAATAATAATATTTACTCAGTTTTATGTACTTTCTGCGTTACTCATTTTTATTATGACATGTTGGTCATTTCTATGTTGATTTGGTGGGCATCAATTTTTTAATTTTCATATTTATGTTATTTTATGCTAACATAAACTGATTACTTCACGGTCATAAATATAATTACTATTTCATGTTACCATTAATGCAGGTTCAGTATAGTCGACGCATACGCGATGGTGAAATTACCCTGGCTAAAATAAATACCTTCATTAACATTAAATAAACATGTAATAATTTGTGAAACTGGCTGTCTCCCCAACAGTATGAGGCCGTCATCCATCAGCCATGCATTCAACACTTTCTGAACTTAAATACACTTGGTTGGGCTGGCCAGGTGTTCCACAACATTGTAATGCGCCTGACGGATCACAATGAGAAGGGTGATGCTTTATGGTTTCAGGTTGGTGAAGAACTAGGTAGATTTTCCATCAATGAGTTTGGCCCAATAACCGGAATGAAATGTGTTGGGTCTACTCATCTCCCACCGGTGGTCAAACCCGATTATATAGAAGGTATTTTCCGACTATGAGAGGTGTGTGGAGGGAAAATTTGGAGTTGCAAATGTCGAATGCGAACTTTGACAACGACGAAGACACTATTAAGCTTAGCCTACTATACATGATATTTTGCATTCCTTTATCAAATGCAAACTCCGTCAAGATAGACCCGAAGTTTTTTGCCCTCGCCGATAACTTGGATGAGTTCAATGATTTCCCTTGGGGCGTGCTCCTATGGGAGGCAATCCAGTCTGCAATCTGTAATACAGTTGATAACAGGACGTCTTCGAAGAGAATACCATTAAAAAAATCTCAGTAAGTTCATTACAGTATTGCGGGCTTTCCGCATGCCTTACTGGTTTAGGCATATGAGAGCATCCCAACTATAGCATCCAAATTCACCACCAATTACGAGCAGGCTATTTCACGTATGGTGTCATGGATCACCGCAGACAATGTCAAGTTTAATGATGTTATGTGGGCTTTTACCGCGGTTGGCAAAAATCAGGTAATTTATCTTTCTAAGTAGTGTCAATTACAAATTGTTGGTCGTCATTTATATGTTGATCATACCGTTGTTGGTCAATTACATAGTGACCGAGTGGCCATAACAGTAATGATAGGGTAGTCATAACAGTTATGACCCGGTGGTTATTACATTATTGACCAGGCGGTCATAACAGTAATGACCGCGAGGTCATAACATTTCTGACCACCCGGTCATAACAGTAATGACCTACTGGTCATAACAGTACTGACCGGGTGATCATAACAGTTATAACCACACCTATTTATGCTACTACTCGTATTGGTCATCAACATAATGACCAGATGGTCATTCCTGTAATGACCGTATACCTTCTATTGTTATCTGAATACTCATTGTTGTTATGTGTGCAACCGAAATGTTTTGTGATAATACCTACCGAAGAAGAGTTGAAGGATCCATGGGTTGCGCAGTTATATTTGAAGAACCCAAAGGGTGTGCCTCAATTACTTCCCAAGCCTTTGTACCTCGACCAAGCTCCAGTACAAACTCTGAGTGGCAGGAGTTTAAAAAAGAGATTCGAGCACAGGTGGACTCAATTAACAAAAGTCTTCAGGTTCTTAAAAAGGACTAGAAGAAGTCCAACAAACTGTTGCGAAGGGTTTTCAAAATGTTGACCGACAACATGAATCAGCAGGGCCAGGGAAAGGCATAGCCCGGAACTCCAGTCACCGGCAGGCAGGTGATTAATGTTCCAACGAATGAGTCGAATGCTTTGAAGACTACCTCCAATGACATCGCCATCAACTCGCAAGATGAGGTGTTAAATGACTCTGACATTGGTGCCGCTACTAATATTGGTGTGCAAGCAGCCATGAAGTTCCTTACTGGTGATAAGGTTATTATTTCCCATCAACATGTACTCCAGGAGAGTAATAAAGTAAGCATGTATTTTAAAATTGAGTCTAACGTATATAGATGCATATGATAATTTTTGTATAAAACAGAAACAAGGTAGTTTTTATTATATGACATGTTGTGAATCCACATAGGAAAAGTTGGAAGAAACTTTAGAAGGAAATGTGGGAGAAGGGATGGTACAATTTAATCCACTTGATGAAATCAAGGACGTGAGCATGCCTCACCCGGAGAAGGAAAAAAAAGAGCATAAAGATGACAAAAACATCATCAGTGGACAGGATGTTGTACAGCCTGAAGGCCCAGCCAAGGAGGACAGCACCAGTGACGTGGTTGTTACGAATATCCATAAACTTACAAACATATTCATAAGAGTCATCCTTAATTTTAACTCGTTTCACATATGTCATTTATAGGTTCCTAAGAAGAAGAGAGCCAGACTATCAAGGCTTGGCCAACGGCCGACTAGATCTAGGACTAAGGTTGGCTCCCCGGCACATGAACCGAGTAAGATTATTTGTGCCCTCCCACCGGGCCTAGCAGATGAACCTTTGGTTGACAAGCTATAGGAGTTCAGGGAGTGGATCAATAAAGGGGTGTTGAAGAGGACTCCTCCAGGGTAATTTGTTTATAACTCATAATTGTCCATTCAAATTGAAGTATATAATATATTAATAATGTCATCACCACTTAAAATATTTGTTTTTTAGTAAATGGCCTCCCCGATACAATGCCAAGCATGATACATTAGACAAACCCCATGACCTCGGAATCATGGCGGTAGATAAAAAAAATTGGTTTTATGAATTAGCAACCTCCCCTATTTGGTTATGGGATGAAGTAAGTGGTGTTATTAATTGTTTTGTAATCAATGTTCAGATTTTTAAGTCAATTTTAACGTGAAGAAGGTACATTATTTGATGACCAGCTATATTTACAATACATTGCTTTTGTTTTGTGTATGAAGCAAATTGACGTACCCTTTTACTACTTGAGGAAGAAGATCAAGCAGTTTCCCGACTTGGAACAACGAAAGGTGACAACGGTAGACACGTTTTTTAGTTCAAAGGCTGGTGCAATGTGGCCTGTCTATCAGGATTCACCAGATACGTACATGTGAAACTTTACTCAAGATCATGCTTAGCTTGTCTGTCCAGAGTGGGTCATCATGGTTTGATGTGAACACTTTGCTAATACTAATAAACTTGGGTCAACTGAGACATTGGGTATTAGTAAAGCTCGAACTGACAAACTGAACCATTGAGGTGTATGACTCTCTGCAGCATGAAGGCCCTCATAATGAGAAGGTCCGAGAAGGAGTGGAATGTTTATCAATGTTCATTCCATTGCTGGCTGGTCAAGTCGGTTTGTTTGATCTTAAACCACGAGAACCTCCCGGAATGCACCCCATACCAGTCACCATCATGAAAGATATCCCTCAAAAAGCCAATGGGTTGGTACAATTGTTGCTAATGTTTTGATTATTTAATGTTGCCTGTGATGCTTATGTGAATTTTATCATTTTTCATCCATGCAACAGGGTAACTGTGGCATGTTTACAATAAAATATGCTGAATGCTTGATAGAAGGGAGGGATGTCAGCTATGTTGGAAAAATCAGGTCCGATATCAGAGTTATGGCGCAGCCGAAGTTTAAAAATTTTTATGCCGTTTCGGAAAAGAATCTCATGATGCATATAACAATAAATTAAATTCATGATCAAGCGTACCTTATTTCTTGGATTCCGGAATTAATAGAGCGTTTGACCAACGTGTCTTCTCTACTATTCTCGAGTTCCACATCTCAGAGTGTGTGTGGGCACACGTTCTATGAATCTAAGCGACCGGTAATGCTTTCCGAAGTCTAGATCCCTCCTTCTCAATTCCGATGATCTTCGTTGAGAATATGATACAACTTGTTTCTTCAAAACTACAAAACAGGAACCGGTTAACCTCATATGAAAGCAATCACTCAGTTTAACCTTCCTCATAGTTTTGATTTAATGGAATTTTCTTTCTTTTTCTCTCTCACAAGATAGCCAAATTTTTGATGTGGAAGAAACCCAAATTGTTTTTCCTTTTTTTTCTCCCAAAAAACGTTTTCCTTTTAGAAAAATATCAAAAATTAGTTTTCCAAGAACTCCTAGCCTTTATATAGAAGTCTAATTCTTTTCAAAATTTATCTCTTTCTTAAAAAATAATTAATAATTATTTCCGAATAAATTTTGAACCAAAATATCATACAACTTTAGGGCTAGATTCATTGAACCTAAAAATGTTTTTCCAAGAGGAAATCAATCCTCAAAAAATTTGGCCACTTTGAGATAAATCTTGATTCGTGGTTCAAATTTTAAATCAAGAATCTAGACTAGTCAAAAGATCCTAGTCCTATCTAGATTCAAATTTCTTTTAAACCTTTCCGAATTTAAATAAGATTCACGTATTTGAATTAATATTTTCCACAAACATTATCCATATTAATTAATTTAAATCAATGGAATATTTCAAATTTTCTTTCCTCACAAAAACCGTGCACCTCTTTTAATTAGGAAAGAAAAATCCATAAAATAATCTCCATTATTTAAATCAATTAATAATTTAATGTTAAGAATATATTTGAATAATTTTGAAACAAAAATTTCTTCCCTCCACATAATTAAAAACCGTGCACCTCTTTTAATTAGGAGAGAAAAATTTTGTTTTCCAAAATTAAATAATTCAAACGCAATCTTATTTCCAAAATTCAAATCAACTAATCACATGTTGACAAATCATTTGTCTACAAATTTCACATGTCCAATCCTTTCTGAATTGCATGTTAGAAAGTACCATGTCTTAATAGACATTACTAAATTCCATTTAAATTTACCGATCTCATTAGGAACAAATCCCGAGACGCTATACGGAACTATATGAGCTAATAAAGGGACCGGATAGAAATATGCAAAGAGGCTCCTATAATTATGAAAAATTAATCCCAGATTAATTATTTATTAATTATCAACTTCATAACTATTCCACTAAAAGTTTGAAGCTGAACTCCTGTTTACATACCGTATTACGAAAGCTCTCTCACGTAGTACTTCTTCCATGATTTATTCATCGCTTGCTTAATCCCCATATGTTATCCATGATTAAATTAAGGACTTTTTCCGTTTTACCTTTTCAATCATTTTAACTTAAAGTTCCATTATTCTCCATTGAAAGAATCAGCAATTGTAAAACACAAGATCTTGTTATACTATCTTTGAATCCCCGAATAATACCTTTAAGTAGATAACATTTACTATCGATAAGATAACTATGGATTCCATATCTATGAATCTTGATTTCTCCATCCATAAGTGATGCACCCAAAACACAAGTATATTGACCATGAATTAACAATGTCTCCCCTGTAGTGCATTAAAGTACATAAGTCATGGATACGAACTCAAATAATCATTTTAGGATTAAGATTTGTAATACCTAGATTCTTCATGTCACTAATTCCTTTTTAAGGAATTAATTTTTATGCCATAAAGGTATTTATAAAAAAGCTCGATTTAGAGCTTTTGTTCGATTTTGTGAAATCTTATGGGTCAATAAGTCTCAAAATAGAATGCTAAGGGTAGCAAACGGCCTTTTGCGTCGAAAAGGATGAAAAAGTACATGATTTTATGAAAGTCAAAGGTTTGACCAAAAAGTCAACTTTGACCAAGAAAGTCAAAGTTTGACCAAGAATAGTCAAAGAGTTGACTTCGCAGTATTATGAGATGCAGTATGGAAAAGATACTGTGAAACTCGTCATTTCGAGTAATATTGCATGAATAGGCTTTAAAACCACCCTAGAAAATCAAGCACACCTAATAGAGATTAAAGACAAAAAGGGCTCGGAAAAATAAGAAAAA
The DNA here is from genome assembly GCA_025413485.1 of Ficus microcarpa. Taxonomy (NCBI): domain Eukaryota; kingdom Viridiplantae; phylum Streptophyta; class Magnoliopsida; order Rosales; family Moraceae; genus Ficus; species Ficus microcarpa. The sequence goes on along the minus strand of CM046380.1, from coordinate 15,698,945 downwards.
ATTTATACTGTCCATTTTTACACAGATAAATTTTGGACTGCAGAGCAGCATAAAAATACTGTGTATAAGTGAACACAGTATTTAAAATATTTGTGTAGCTCAAAAATGGACTGCATTATGAAGAAATTTGCCAAACATGGCTTAATGGGGGATGACATCATCACAACCCCTAATTATGACATCATAATTAATTTATTAGTTTGGAAAGAAATATTTTTGCTTGTTCAACAAGCATATGGCCGGCCACCTCACCCTCCCATAGTGTAAATATGAGTTTTTGTGGGGTTTTTGTAGAATTATTGGAAAATTCTCAACTTCTAAAAATAGGAGAAGGCATAAATCATTTTATTCAAGAAATCTAGCCAAACTCTTGCTCTTTTTCTTCAGAAAATCCGCAGCCTAGGGAGGAGAGAAAGAGAGAAGAAAAACAAAAATTTCCAAGGGGGAATTGCTAGGGAGAATTCGGATTTGAGCTAGGAACCAAGAGAAAAGAGTTTGAAAAGTTTTGGTGTCAATTTGGCCAAGGTGGCCGAGAGTGGGGGGAAAGGGAAAAGAAAGAGAAAAACTGGGAAAAACTTTTGGGAAGAGTCTCTTAGTGTGGTCGAATTTGTGGAGGTCAATCAAGAGGTCAACAAAAATTTTTGGCACCCATTTGGAGAATAGGAGCCGAGAGGAAGGTGGACTAAGGGGAGGAGGAGAATTTGGACTCTAAACCTTAACTTTGATTTAAGGTAACCTTTTTGAGCCCTAAACTTTCAATTTGAAATTTACCTTGTATTTCAAGTTAAAGGTTGTAAGGACATAAGTCCAATTTAAGTTTCATGCTCTAGGTGTGATAGGTTGTGCTTGATTTAGGAATTAGGGGTGGATGGCTTATTTATGTTGTTTGATTTTTGGTTTGTACTTGATTGATTACTAGGATGCATGATAGATGGTGAATGATTAGTATGTTCCCTGTTTTGTGCAAATCAGCCCTAAGCAGCCCATGCTAGGTGATAGCTTAAGGGTGTATGCTATGGTGTATGCTTGGAGGTGAGACAAAAAGTAGAACCAGGCAAACCTAGGACTAGGGTAGTTTGGGTTTTGGTTTGCATGGACACGTTTGAATTGTATGATGGTTCATGTGGGACGTTAGAAAACGCTGCATGTGTGTTATTTAGGCTCCCGCGTGTTTGGTTGAGTTAGACTCCTCGCAATAGGACGTAAAATGGAACTAATAAGGAAAACTGCCAGTTCGGACTTGGAACCACCCAATTTTCTGTTAAGTGTAATTTGAGACCTTTAGAGGCCGAATGGGGTAAAACGTAAAACATGAAAGTTGCTCGGAACGAGCTTTCCTAGAGGACAATGTGAACAGATTTTTAAAATGAGGCTCAAATGGCCTCCGTTTTATAAAAATCCGAGGCTGGTCTGCCCAGACCTAGTTTACACGACCAGCCAGCTTTAAACGAAAACTGACAAGCATACAAGTAGAATTGAATTTTTTGTAAAACATGAAAGTTTTAGGATTTTTCGAGAGCTACAACTTTTGTGAAGATAACTTTTTCAAATTCGGAATAAATTTTTAAACTGACACTATTTTCCAAAAAGTGTGCAGGGAACAGAAAATTCCTGCACAGGATTTTCTAAAACTAGTTCGGAAAAACTGTTTTTCTTCTCAAAACCACTGTTTTGACTATGGAAACTGTTTCAAAGGCAGCTTCCAGCCTTAAATGATTTTTATAAAAATCCGTTTCGAAAACATGAATTTTTACAAGTAAAACAAAGAGTTTTGGAATTATTCCTTAACTTCCTCAAAGTTAAGAAAAAGTGGGATTTTAAACTAAGGTAGAGCGAAATAAACGTAGCGGACGATAACCTGAAATTATATCCGAGCTACTGGGTGAAGCCCAAGGTTGACCATAGTTGACCAAGGGTTGACTTTGGTTGACCCAATGTTTAATTAAATTTAACCTCAAGGGTTACTTAATATAACCCTAAGGGATACTCAAAATCCATAATTGGGCTAGGATATAAGGGTTAATGGAAATAAAGCCCAAGATTGGAGAGAAACCTAAACCCTAAGGGTAGGATTGAGGGCTTAGTACAAAAGGTTATCTAATGTAACCTCTTAAGGGATAAGTTAAACAATAGGGTTACTTATAGTAACCAAGTGGGGTGTTATGCACAAAGGGACATACAATTAGGATTATGTAAGTATGTTGGTTAGGCTACCAACATTCTTATGATTTCGAATTCTCATACTATGTCCATGGACTAACAGGTGATAGCCTGTTGTTTCGTCCAAGTGTGGAGCAGCATCCGCTAGGGCATAGCAGATGAGGTAAGTACAACTCTGCCTACAGCATAGGCTTTAATTGGTACTTGCCTAAGTTGGTTAGATACAAGCTAGGAATATACATTGATGGTTGCAATGATGTGCTTTGTTGTATGCCTTGTGGTATGTTAGACTGCTTGCTCAATGTTGTGTACTATGTGTAATATGCTATGTGGTTTGATAAGAAATGATATGTTATGTATAAAGAATGATATGCTATATATGCAGAAGGATATGTAAGCGATGCATGTAAGGTAAGATGCAAAGTGTGTTATGGCTTATGTAAAAGTGACATCACGATGCATGTTCACTAAATTATAATATGAGATTAAAGATCAAGTAAGCAAGATGGCAAGTAAGCTTGCCTGTCTCATACCACCCGTCCGAGGTCGAGTTGGACTATGGTTTGAGTTTGAGTTGGACTTGGACTGGCCGCCCCAACCACTCTATAGTTGTGCGCCCGGTGCGTACACTCAAGTAAGGGACCCATAAGTAAGATAAGCTAAGGAAGTAAGATAAAGTGAATAAGAAAAGCATAATACGAGCATAACCGGATCATGCATCTAATATGCAATGCTATGCTATGCTATGTAATGATGTGAAATTGTATGTCATGATGATATGATGAGATGTGTTATGAAAAGTTAAGTTAGGATGTGTATGCTAGGTTACGTTGTTATGACGTGGTATAGATAATTGTACTTGCTGAGCGAAAGCTCATTGTCTTACGTCTATACTATAGGTAAGCAACCTGACAGCAATGTGTGATACAAGATGGAGGCGGGGCATACTGTGAAATGTGGGAGTACGATGCCGCTACGCGTTTCGTTCATTATGTATTTCTTTTGAGTTGAATATTTTATTTAAGACACGCTTATTACGTTTAGACGTTTATAAGCTTGGAAAAAAAAAATTTCCGCTGCATTTCGTTAAATAAATAAATACGATAAGTTAAGTGAGTAAGTATGTATGTAAGGTAACAGCCTGTGCTAGGCAGGTCGTTACAGAGTTAGTATCAGAGCGGTTCCCTGCGTAACGATTTCACAGTCTGCCTGCCATCGCCACCATCATTGTAAGTTAAATTTATGTTTTAAATTTATGTGCATGAGTTTTCCTTCTGGGATTGTGACATGTTAGACGGGTAGATATGGATCCCGCACGGGTCGACACTGATCGAGCGACAGTTGTGGCGTTTTACGGATCATGACCACTTTTATATGACGATACGGGATGGTCGGTCTCAGTATCGGCATGGTTGTACGACATGGGGATGATCTTTTACACGTGCCACATCGAGGATCGTCTGCAGGTCTCATTGGCCAGCAGGTGCCTGATTGCCAACGCCAGGCTGTGGTGGATGACCTACGGCGAGCGACAGATGCCCGGTAGGACGTGGGCACATTTCCGCACCGTAGTACTCGCACGCTATGGGCTGATTCCTCTTGAGGGGCCCAGGGACGACGAGCAGTATCGAGATCCTGAGATCTATCGGGACATGCATCACCGACGGTACTAGAGTTTTGCGGCAGATTGGCACGCATATTCGCAGGAGTCGATGATGTACTACTGTCGACGGTTTCAGGAGGCAATGTTGCCTCTTATTCCCCAGGATCTACCACACCTATAGCTGTAGGCCTTAGTGATGCTGCGGAACGGGGTACCACCTCGTATCCGACGGTTCGTGATGGAGCCCATGTTGGGGAGGACGGTTGAAGACATGATGGACGACATTCTGCAAGTCGAGGTTATCGTGCCTATGGCACGGGCTGATGCATATGCGGAGGATTACCAGTACCAAGTCCCTGTTGACGATGCCGGGATCGTAGAGCCTCAGTATAAGGTGGGTCTGATGTTTCCCGAGGACCCGATTCCCGCAGTCCCTGTGCAGGAGATCCCAGCCGAGGAGGCCGAGGACTATATGGAGGCCGAGGACGCCGATGATGATGAGGTTGCTCCGGTGGACCCACCGAAAGACCCTCCTATTATCGTCATCTCTAGTGATGATGAAGACGAGGAGGACGATGTAGAGCCCCGAGGCCGAGCAGGGCAACTGGGTAATGGACGTCGACGACCTTGAGGACGACCCCGAGGAGGTGCTTTTTCATGACGGAGATTGGGACGTGGATTCCAACGCCGAGTCTGACATTTCAGTGATTACGCTCGAGATTATAGTATAGGAGCGACGGCGTATGTACTTTTGATCTAGGATTGTATGTACTTTTGACTAGATGCTTGTATTTATGTAGGATGGTAAAGTGGTAGACACTTCCATCCAGTTTGACAATGTACGATGGTCGAGTGATAGACACTCCCATCACATTTTTGACCATGTACAGTACAGTGGTAGAGTGGTAGACACTCCCATCACATTTTTGACTATGTATAGTACGATGGTAAAGTGTTAGACACTGCCATCATATTTTGACTTTGTATGTAAAGATATGTATGTACAGCGTTATGTAACCAAAATGTAATTACAGTATTGTAAATTATAATGTACAGAGTATGTACATATGAGACAGTAGAGAAAATGTACTTTTGAAAGTGTACAAAAAGACCGTGCAGACACAGGATATATAACATGAGTATGTTATATTATGAAAAGTTATTATGAAAGTTATGCTATGTTATACTAAGTATCTGATGTGATACCATAGTACCTTTTATGTTATGATATGGCATGTATGATGTGTTAAAATCTGATATGATAAGTCATGAATGAAAGAAAGGATATTTAATAGTATGATGATATCTTTTCTTGTGATAGGATAGAGAAGATGGTAGTCCACGTAGAACGGTACCACTTAACCCGCCTGAGCTAGATCTCGCGACCGTTGTAGCTAATTTACAACGGCAGCTGCTGGAACAACAATAGGAGACGGAAAGACTTCGAGCTCAGATAACTCAGATGAATCAAGGACCCCGGATTAACGAGGTCCCACCCCAAGCTCAACCCGTACCTCCAGTAGTACCCCCGGTACCTGAGGTCCAACCGGAAGCTCAACCTGAGGTTCAGCCAGAAATTCCTCAGAATATAAACATTCCGATGGCACCCGTCGAAGTGCCAATAAATCTACAGCTAGTAAGGGAGGACTTACTGTACGAGCGATTCAGGCGAATGAAGGCGCCTGAGTTCGAAGGCCCGACGGACCCGATCGTCGTCAATAATTGGCTGATTGATATCCAAGTTATCTTGGATTTCATGCGACTAACGGAACGAGAGAAAGTTCTCTGCGCTTTGTTTACCCTTAAAAAGGATGCGCGGCATTGGTGGATGACCGTACAGATACGCCGAGATGTCACGGCCATGAACTGGCAGGATTTCGTGACTGAATTCCGTACAATGTACTACAACCGGGAGATCTTTGCTGCTCAACAGGACGAGTTCACGAACTTCAGACAGGGGTCGATGACGGTCATGGAGGCCGTAAGGAAGTTCGAACAGCTAGCTCGGTTGTGTCTGGATTTGGTACCAAGTGAAACGGAGAAAGTACGAAGGATGATGAAGATGTTCCGAACCGACATTGCCAAGCAAGTAAGTGCTGGCAGCAGCCCGCCTACCTTGGTGTCTGATTGTATAAGTCGGGCAATAAGGGCCGAATACTAGATTAACCAAGACAAGGAGGCTAGGGCTCAAATTTTCAAGGCAAAGAGGGAGGAGAAGGCTATGGCAAAGCCAACGCAGCCTCGACAAGAATCGGAGTCGCACCCGAAAGGCCAAGCGAGTAACCCAGCGCAAGATTCCAAACAATTTGGAAGGAACAAGAGAAAGGGAAGTTTCTCGGGCCAGGGTCAACAAAAGAATTTTCCTCAGAAGAAGAACAATCGCGGGAACGAGGATACTAACACTGACTACCCGGTGTGCTCAAGTTATGGAAGGAAACATCCAGGAGTATGCAGGAAGGGATCAAATGCTTACTTTCTGTGTGGCAAGGAGGGGCACTATGCAAGGAGCTGTCCCCAGAATAACCATAATCAGAACCCTCCATATCCGAACCGGAACCCGAACAGTCACTAGCTGCATCCGGTCAAGATGAGGCTCGAGGGACCCTCAATTACGCAAGGAAGATTAAAGGCTCCTGAATCCTAGACTAGGATTTACACCTACACCAATGGAGATGCCAAAGCGGGAACTTCGCATGCGATGACAAAATAGACTTCTATCGCCACGTATGACATTATCGTAGTGTATAATTCTGGTACCACTCACTTGTTTGTATTTATGGAGTGTGCTCGGAAATTAGGACGTAGTATAAATAGTTAAAACAGTTTTTCTTTAAAAATTTTCTTACTGTTGGAAAGATTTTGTGGTCAAATTTTGAATGCAAAATACTCCATAATTATCTATGGCAGAAAATTATTAGTGGTCAACATGAGGAATGAAATAGCGGAATACGTATCAAAATACTTAACTTGTCAGAAAGTTAAGGCTACACATCGACATCCTGAAGGAGATTTACATAAAATAGAGCCTCCATACTGGAAATGGGAGCAAACTACCATGGATTTGTAGTATGATTGCCTACGAATACAATTGGGAATGACACGATTTGGGGATTATCGTGGATAGACTAACCAAGTCAGCCCACTTTATCGCGATTAAAGCTACCTTTCCGGTAGAAAAATTAGTAGAAATTTACGTAGTTCAGATCGTTAGACTGTACGGAGCGCCAAAAGTCGAGCATCTCAGACTGCAATGGACGCTACACTCCTCGATTTTGTACAAGTGTTCACACTGCCATGGGGTCGAAATTGAAGTTCAGTACGGCATTTCACCCCAAACTGATGGCCAATCAGAAAGAACTACCTCGAATTGTTCTAATTTTCGAGGACGAAAATTTTTAAGGGGGGTAGATTGTAATACTTAGATTCTTCATGTCACTAATTCCTTTTTAAGGAATTAATTTTTATGCCATAAATGTATTTATGAAAAAGCTTGATTTAGAGCTTTTGTTCGATTTTGTGAATTCTTATGGGTCAATAAGTCTCAAAATAGAATGCTAAGGTTAGCAAACGGCCTTTTGAGTCGAAAAGGGTGAAAAAGTACATGATTTTATGAAAGTCAAAGATTTGACCAAAAAGTCAACTTTGACAAAAAAGTCAAAGTTTGACCAAGAATAGTCAAAGAGTTGACTTCGCAGTATTATGAGATGCAGTATGGAAAAGATACTGTGAAACTCGTCATTTCGAGTAATATTGCATGAATAGACTTTAAAACCACCATAGAAAATAAAGCACACCTTGTAGAGATGAAAGACAAAAAGGGCTCAGAAAAATAAGAAAAAATTTATACTGTTCATTTTTTACACAGATAAATTTTGGACTGTAGAGCAGTATAAAAATACTGTGTATATGTGAACACAGTATTGAAAATATCTGTGTAGCTCAAAAATGGACTGTATTATGAAGAAATTAGCCAAACATGGCTTAATGGGGGATGACATCATCACAACCCCTAATTATGACATCATAATTAATTTATTAGCTTGGAAAGAAATATTTTTGCTTGTTCAACAAGCATATGTCCGGCCACCTCACCCTCCCATAGTGTAAATATGAGTTTTTGCGGGGTTTTTGTAGAATTATTGGAAAATTATCAACCTCTATAAATAGGAGAAGGCATAAATCATTTTATTCAAGAAATCTAGCCAAACTCTTGCTCTTTTTCTTCAGAAAACCGCAGCCTAGGGAGGAGAGAAAGAGAGAAGAAAAACAAAAATTTCCAGGGGGGAATTGCTAGGGAGAATTCGGATTTGAGCTAGGAACCTAGAGAAAAGAGTTTGAAAATTTTTGGTGTCAATTTGGCCAGGGTGGCCGAGAGTGGGGGGAGAAGGAAAAGAAAGAGAAAAACTGGGAAAAAATTTTGGGATGTGACGCCCCCTTACTACGTAGGGCCGCCACCTTACTTACTTCACTTAACTTTACTTAAAATTTAGGATTTTTTTTTTTTTGAAACATACTTATAAAACGCATTTGTTATTAGCAATAAATCATTAATACTGAAGTAACAACTTACTGTAAGTCTTTAGTTCTAAAATACCATAGTGCAAAACTTGTCTTCATCATATATATACTTATATACAAAACTTCTTAACTTATCAAAAGATTGCGGAATTAATGCGTAGTGGTATCCATACCGCCCTCCATCCGCCGCCACACCGTCCACACAATGCCCACCATTTAGGCTGCAGGTTTCTTACCTACAGTATGAAATATAACTGAATGAGCTTTCACCCAATAAGCACAAACATAATCTCAAGTATGAAATATAACTGAATGAGCTTTCGCCCAATAAGCACAAACATAATCTCACAAAACATTTAAAACATCTTGAAAACATACATCATCATATGCATATGCGTGAACCGTTTATGTTCCATTTATGCATTCCTTTTAACTTAAACTTATCTTTCTTATGGGCCTCATAATGTACGTACCATCATTTATTTAGCGCGCCTCCAGATACAGTTAGGGGTTGCAAGGTCCCTAACTGCTTTGGGAAACATAATTGATTACACCCTCCCGCATCAACGAGAGGGCGATAATCCATAACTTTAACATGAAAAAGCCTCCACCTGATGGGAGGTCGGTACGACACTTTACTAGTGATTCTTTACCATGTTGTTTATCCTTAGTGAACATACCTTATGATGTCACTATATGATAACATAACTTTCATCTCATTCATAACATGGTATTTCTTAAAACATGGCATTCGTGCAACATAACCTTTTTCTTGCTAGTATAGCACTTTTGAAAACATGACATTTTACAAATCTAGCATGTATGGCATTTTCATAAAATAATATTTATGCACGTATAGCATCTTGTAACATAACATTTATGCAAACGTAGCATTATGTAGAGCATGAAATTTTAAACATGGCATTTCATAACATAGCACGAAACATGTCACAGCACATTTGAAAACCGCGTACTTGAAATTATTTTACTAGTTTTCATACTGCAAGTGAGGTTTGTACTTACCTCTTATGTCGTTCCTAAAAGTTGCGTCCTTAAATTGATCCGCAACAGCAGGTCGCTTTCCTGTTATACCAAAAAATATAGGATCAGGATCCTTTCGTAAGGTGTTGGTGACCTACCAACACTCACACCTATTCTTGGTTGTATGTCCCCTATACTTGAAATCCATCTTGGTCACCTCAATTATCCTTCTTCGTTAAAGGTAACCAACTTTGATTAATTCATAAGAGGTTACTTTGAATAACCTCTTTTCTTCTTATTACTAAACCCTTGATCTTACCATTAGGGTTTAAGGTTCCATTATACCTTTGGGCTTTGCTCATACCTCCTTGTTATTGCGTTATTTCTATTAATCCCATAAATCTTAGCCCAATTATACATATGGGTGTCCCTTAGGGTTACGTTGGGTAACCCTTAAGATCAAACTTTTGGTCAACCTAATGCAACATGTGATTAACTAGGGTCAACCCCTTTGGGTCTAACGTTGGGCTTAAGGCTTAGCCCCGTAACTCGGATATAATTCCGGTTGCCGTCCGTAGTCGGCTTGTTTATCAATTTTCTCCATAAAACTCTATTTCTTTAACTTTTGGAAAACCTTGTGTAATTATCTTCAAAAATCCCTTAGTTTGCTTGTAAAAATTCTTGCTTCTTTAACTTGAAAGTACTTTAGCTTAAAAATCTGTTTCTCTTCTTAACTTGAAGGTATTTGACGTAAAATCATCATTTTTCATTAACTTGAAAACATTTGGTTTGAAACCCCTTTTTCTTCACTTCTTGGAAAAGTGTGGAATTTCAAACCCGAACCCTTAAAATTCATGGTTTTTGAAACTGATCTTTTATAAAATCATTTGAGGCTGGAGATTGCCTTTGGAACAGTTTCCGTAGCTAAAATAACCATTTAAAAGCACTTCACAATTTTTTTAGAAAGCATTTTTGTAAAACTCATGTGCAGGATTTCGGATTCCCTGCGCACCTTCCATAAAACATGCCCAGTTTAAAAATCGGCTTTGAATTTGAAAAACTTGTCTTCATGAAAATTGTAGCTCTCGAAAAATGCTAAAACTTTTATGTTTTATAAAAAATCCAGTTCGGCTTGTATTAGTACCAGTTTTAGTTTGAAACTGGCTGACCCTGAAAAATGAAGTGAAAACTGGGTCCAGGGATCAGCCACGGGTTTTGAGGAAAACGGAGGCTGTTAGAGCCTTATTTCGAGATTCTGCCCACGTTGCTCTCTAGTAAAAGTTGTTCCAAGCAACTTTTGTGTTTTGATTTTTTTCCCATTCGGCCTCTAAAGGCCCGATATTTTCACTTTCCCGAAACTGGCCAGTTTCGTAACCGAAATGGCAGTTTCGGTTGTTAATTCCGTTTAACGTCCTATTTCGTGGAATTTACCTCGACCGATCACATCGAGAGCTTATACATCAAACATGCAGCGTTTCTAACGTCCCGTTCATACAAGCATACAAATTCCATGGGTCTATGCAACCTCAAACCGAAAACCCTAATCCTTGGTTGCATGGTTCTACCTAGCATTCCACACCATAAAGCATCTATCATCTCCCCCTAAGCTAGCAACCATACATCTACTGCCTTAGAGCAGATTTTTGACCAAATCTTAAGGGACATCTCAACCACATCTAGCATGTTTCCTAACCATTTTTCAAGCACAAAATTTAAGCAAACAAGCATCAAAATCAAGCCAACCAAACCCTAACCCTAATCAAGCACACACACCAACAAATGAGGGCTGAAAAATAGAATGGACTTTTGTCCTTACAAACCAACTTGAATCACCTTCAAAATGCTTAAATGGAACTTAATTTCAAGATGGTTTAAGAGTTTTACCTCAAACCCAAGTTAGGGTTTTGAAATCCCAAAACTTCCTTTCTTCCTTCTAGTCCACTGCTTCACCAAGGAATGGAACCCAAAAATTTGTTAGCTTTCTCTTGCTCTACCAAAACCGAACTTAACAAGAAAAAAAAAGATCCAAGTTTCACTTACCTTTTCCTCCTCCTCTTTGTTCAGCCAACTCTTGGAAAAACTCACTAAAAATTTCTCAAACTCTCTCAAACTCTCTCCCTTGCAAACCGAGCTCCAAAGGAACAATACTCCACGAACAATTTCTGATTTCTCTTCTCCTTTTCTCCCTCTCTCTCCCACGATTTTTGCTTGGAATTTTCTGAAGAAATTTTGGCAGAGATTGGCTGTGTTTTGAGAATAAAAAGAGTGGGTTTTTGAGGGGGTATTTATAGGCAAAAAAGGGGAGTGCTTGGGTGATCACTTTTCTCCTTAATTTATGGCTTTTCACCATGCTTTCCATGTGATGGCTGCTGTTGCCTTTGGAGTGGAGAGCTGCTGAAAATTTTGGGGCCAAAGGGGGACAAGTGGCAGCCAATGAATGGCCCTAGAGTCTCTAGCAAATTTCCCCTACTTAGCTCACCTTTTGGCCCTTGAAATATGGCTTTTTGTCATGTCTTGCTTGTCCCCTTGGTGCAGTCGAATTTCATGAGGGAAAGGGGGAAAGGTATGGGCTGTTGGTGGGGCTGTTAAGGCTGAAAAATGGGAGAGCCAAGTGGCATCCTTTGGGTGGTGGAAAAGCTTCCACACTTCATCAAGTTAGCTCACATTTTTTCCCTTAAATTATGGCTTTTTGCCATGCCTTGCTTGTCCTTGAGTTTCTTTTCTTTCTTTTCTTCCTTGTGCAGCCGAAATTTGTGGGTGAGGGGGCAGCCTCTCATGTGTAGCCTTGGGTTAGTGGAAGGTGATGTCAAGAGGTTGATGTCATGTTCCACTAACTCTCATAATGCCTTGTTTGGCCATTTGCTCTCCAAAACTCCATTTTTCTTTTCCTTTGTGTTGCACAGATAATTCAAATATTGTGGTTCTCCAAAAATACAATATTTTATATCGTACGGGGGTACAAAATTTATCTGTATGAATTTAGGGCCAAAAAATATTTTTCCTTAATTTGTCCGAACCCCATATTGCCCTTAACGTAAACTTGGTGTGCTTGATTTTTCTAGGGTGGATTTATGGCTTATTTGTGCTATCTAGTTCACAAAACTTATTCTCGGAACTCTTTCCGGGTTGTACTTGAAAAATCCCATAAAGTCAATCCTTTGACTTTTGTTGGTCAAACTTTGACTTTTGGTCAAACCTTTGACTTTTTCGGTCAAAGTTGACTTTCATAAAATTTCATCATTTTTCGTTCTTTTTCCTTTTAAAAACCTCATACATGGCTCATAAATCATTCATGGAGTCTCATAACTGATTTAATGAGGACTCAAACGTTGATTAATAAAATTATGAATTTCTCATTAATATTCATAATTTTTCATGAAATACATCATAAACACATAAATTAGACTTTAATTCCTTATGAACAAGGAGATTACGAGTCTATAAAAATTTCGGGTCTCACATGGGAAGAGTCTCTTAGTGTGGCCGGATTTGTGGAGGTCAATCAAGAGGCCAACAAAAATTTTTGGCCCCCATTTTGAGAGTAGGAGCCGAGAGGAAGGTGGATAAGGGGAAGAGGAGAATTTGGACTCCAAACCCTAATTTTGATTTAAGGTAACCCTTTTGAGTCCTAATCTTTCAATTTAGCTTTCAATTTTAAATTTAACTTCTATTTCAAGTTAAAGGTTGTAAGGACATAAGTCCAATTTAAGTTTCATGCTCTACGTGTGACGCCCCGATCCACCACCTGACACCCACGCGGGGCCGACCGCACGGATGCGGGGTGCCGGGACCGTCACCTTCATACATAACTTACTTTACTTTGAAAATGCGGAATAAATTTTTTTTTTTTTTTAAACTTCTTTTGAAACTTGAAAACTTAAACTTCTCTTTCTTTTAAACCTTGCGACTTCATCTTAAAATATTGACTTGAAGTCCATGCACAAACTTGTGCATCATACTTTGAAATATTTCATACATACATAACATAACTTGTCATTTAAACATTCATGAAAACTTCATAACTTAAACATAATATAATGCGGAAAATCATGTGTAGTGGTATCCCACACCGCCCTTCACTTGTTGCATCATCTCCAAGCCCACCAAGTAAGGCTACAAGCCTTTTTATCTCTACCTGCAGTATAGAATATATCTGATGAGCTTTCGCCCAGCAAGTACAAACGCTATCTCACAAAACATTTTCATTTAACATCTTGAAAACATACTTCATCATAAACATATTCATGAACCATTTATGTTCATTTATGCATTTCCTTTTTAACTTGTACTTATCTTTTATATGGGCCCCATAGTGTACGTACCCTAACATATAGCGCGCCTCCAGATACAGTTAGGGTTTGCAAAGTCCCTAACTGCTCTGGGAAACATAAGTGATTACACCCTCCCGCATCAACGAGAGGGCGAATCCATAATTTGAACATAAAAATCCTCCACCTTGGGGGAGGTTGGTACGACACTTTACTTGTGTATTTTTACCAAGTGGTTTATCATTAGTGAACATACCTTATGATGTCACAAAATCATAACTTATAATGCACATGACATATTTTAACATAACATGGCCGCTTTAAAACATAGCATCGTTAAAATATAACATTCTTTAAAACTTGAAACTCTTTAAATCATGGCCTCATTAAAACATGATACATTTAAAACATAAAATCCTTGAAAACATAACATTTAAACATAGCATTGCATATTTGAATATACATTACTATTTTTCCATACCACAGGTGAGGTTTGTACTTACCTTAGGTCCTACGCTCTTGACGTAACCTTCCTCGTGATCCATCAACAGGTTCCTATTCCTGTTTCAATGAAGGTGTAAGATAATGTTAACTTATCTTACCATAAACCTTGGTATATGATGTTGGTATCCTAACCAACATCCAGGAGCAATCCTAGATGTGTGTGTTGTATTTCCCCTCTAATATCTCTTGTAAACCTGATTGGTCACTTCCTTCTTCATGGGCTTATACTTTACTTTTTCTTGGTTCACAATCCATTGGGTTATTATCTCTTCAATAACCCTAGGTCTTAGCCCATTTCATTAATCTTGGTATCCTTTAGGGTTATATTGGGTAACCCTAAAGTCAACTTTTGGTCAACCCAAGTTAACATGTGGTCAACTAAGGTCAACCCCCTTTTGGATCTAACGTTGGGCTTTGGGCTTAGTCCAGTAACTCGGACATAATTCCGGTTACCATTCGTAGTCGGCTTGATTAGCCATTTTTACCTTAAAACTCCATTTCTTGATTTTTGGAAAGCATTATAAATCATCTTCCAAAAATCCATTTATTTGCTTGTAAAAACTCTTACTTCATAAATCTTGAAAATACTTGGCTAAAATCATTCTTTTCTTTACTTCTTGGAAAAACGTGGAATTTCAATTCTAAACCTTAAAATTCCACTTCTCTTGAAAAATCTCATTTTCCTTTAACTTATGGAAAATTTCATTTTTCTTCAACTTGAACACTTTGGGTGAATAATCCCAAAACTCTTGTAAAAATTCATTTTCTTAAAACGGAACTTCATAAAATCATTAAGGACTAAAAACCGTCATTGGAACAATTTTCATAGTCAAAACAATGGTTTAAAGACAATTTTACACTTTTTTGAAAGCCTTTGTAAAACCAAAGTGCTGGAAATTTTCGGATTCCCTGCGCACTCTTCGTAAAACGATCCCAGTTTAAAAAATCAGTTCATATTCTGAAAAACTTGTCTTCACGAAAGTTGTAGCTAACAAAAAATGCTAAAACTTTCGTGTTTTTATGCAAAATCCATTTCGGCCTAGATTAGTACCAGTTTTCGTTTGAAACTGGCTGATCCTGAAAAACGGAGTGAAAACTGGCCCCAGGGATCAACCACGGGTTTTTATAAAAATGAAGGCCTTTGGAGCCTTATTTCGAGATTCTGTTTGCGTGGCTCTCTAGTAAAAGTTGTTCCGAGTAACTTTCGTGTTTTAACTTTTACCCTATTTGGCCTCTATGGGCCTTATATTTTCACTTTCCCGAAACTGGCCAGTTTCGAATTCGAAATGGCAGTTTCGGTTGCTCAATCCGTTTTACGTCTTAGTTCGTGGATTCTAACTCGACCGATCACATCGGGAGCCTATAAATAAATCAAGCAACATTTCTAACATCCCATACATTTATTCTTGCCCATCCATCACACCCATGCAGCCCACACAAGCCGAAAACCCCAAACTTGGCTGCATGGTGTTCTTGCTCTTGCATTCATTCATCAAGCATCACATTCATCATTTTTCTAGCAACCAATCAACCACTGCCTTAGGGCAGATTTTGTGACCAAAACTTAGGGAACTTTACCAACACATCTAGCATACATCCTAACCATTTTTCAAGCATAAAATCATGCAAGCAAATCATCACAAATAAGCCAACCAAACCCTAATCCCTATCAAGCACATACACCGAAATCAAGGGCTAAAAAAGAGATGGACTTATGTCCTTACAAACCCATCTTGAATCACCATAAACATGCTTAACTTGAGCTTAAATCCAAGATAGGTTCAAGAAATTACCTTAACCCAAGTTAGGGTTTGAAAATCCCTTTGTTCCTCCTTGATTCCATGCTCACGGATTTGGCTCCATCAAGGCACCCGAAATTCTTCCTTTTGGTTCCTCTCCAAAACCGAACTTAACCCCATGATTTCTCTCAACAAAAATCCAGATTTTTCACTCCTCTTACTCTCCCCAAAGGCCACGGTTTTGGTGCCCAAAATGGGTCTCCATGGCTCTTAAAATCTCTCTTGATTCTCCCTAGCATAGCCGAACAACACACAAGCACAAGCCCTCAAATTTTTTTTCCAGATTTCTTTCCTCTTTCTCTCCCTCTCTCCCACGGATTTTGGTTGGAAAATTTGGCAGCATTTGACTGCTTTTTGTCAATAAAAATGTGGGTTTTATGAGGGGGTATTTATAGAGGAAAGAGGGAGGCTTGGTTATCTTGCTTTTTCCCTCAAAAAATGGCTTTATGCCATGTCTTTCTTTTCCCTTAGCTGGCCGAAAATCCAAGGGAGGGGAGATGGGGTTGCTTGCTGCCGAAAATGAGGAAAGGAAAGGGGGGACATGCAGCAGATTTTGTGGAGGAAGATAGGGGAGAGGTTAGCTTGCATTGGTGGCTTTGTTGACCAACTTTTTCTCCTTAAATCAAGGCTTTATCACATGCCTTTTTTTTCCTTGAGTGCAGCTGAATATTGAGGGGAGAATGGGCTGTCTTGTGTCCGGATTTTTGGGGAAGTAGATGGCTGATTGGTTGGCCATGGGGAGGGCTGTTGACTGAAAATTTGGACAGCCAAGTGGCATCCAATGGGTGATCACTTTTTCCTCAAAAATAGGCTTTTTCTCTTCCTTTCCTTGTGCTTGCCGAATCTAGAGGGATGTGGGGCTGTTGGCTGAAAAATTGGAGAGCCAAGTGACACTTGATTGGGTGATGGAGAGGACACCACACCTTATCAATCTAGTTCACATCTAGTTAGATCTCAAAGGGGACATCATTCCCTAATTTAGGGCTTTTCCTTGTCCTTGTTCATGTGGTTGCCGAATTTCTTGGGCATGTGGGGAGGGGTGTTGCCGAAAATTGAGAGCAAGGAGAAGGGCTAGATGGGTTCTAGAGTCCTTCTAGAATTTCTTTCAAAGCCACCTAAGGCTTGTGATGTGTCACACACATGTGATCATCCCTTAAATCATGGGTTTTGTTTGTCATTTTTCTTCTTCAAAATTAATTCATTCTCCTTTCCTTTGTGTCGCACAGATATTAAAAATACTGTGCTCCGTAATTTGATCCAAAATTCTTCGATGTAAAATTGAACCGAAAACTTTCTTTCTCCAATTTTTCGGAGACCTTTTTGTCCTTTAATCTTGATTCGGTGTGTTTGATTTCATGGGTGGTTTTTACGGCTTATTTTTGCTTTCTTGACCATAAAAAGTCTTTGTAGTCTCTTCTTATACTGCATTTCATCATTTTTCGAGGTCAACATTTTTGACCCGTCCTTGGTCAAACTTTAACTTTTTTGGTCAATGTTGACTTTTTCGGTCAAACCTTTGAGTTTATTAAAATTTCATCATTTTTCATTCTTTTTCTTTCCTTTTTGTTCTTTTTGACTCAAAATGCCGTTTACCAACATCGACATTCTATTCCGAGTCTCATAGCCGGTTTAAGAGAAAATTCTAACCTTGGCTAATAAAATTACGAATTTCACATGCGATTCATAATTTTTCATGAAAACATCTCACAAACACAACATGCGGACTTCTAATTTCTAATAAAAAGAGAAATCTTAAGTTCATGAAAATTCCGGGTATTACACTAGGTGTGATAGGTTGTGCTTGATTTAGGAATTAAGGGTGGATGGCTTATTTATGTTATTTGAATTTTGGTTTGTGCTTGATTGATTACTAGGATGCATGATAGATAGTGAATGATTAGTATGTTCCCTGTTTTGTGCAAATCAGCCTTAAGCAGCCCATGCTAAGTGATAGCTTAAGGGTGTATGCTATGGTGTATGCTTGGAGGTGAGACAAAAAGTAGAACCATGCAAACCTAGGACTAGGGTAGTTTGGGTTTTGGTTTGCATGGACACGTTTGAATTGCATGATGGTTCATGTGGGACGTTAGAAAACGTTGCATGTGTGTTATTTAGGTTCCCGCGTGTTTTGTTGAGTTATACTCCTCGCAATAGGACGTAAAATGGAACTAATAAGGAAAACTGCCAGTTCGGACTTGGAACCGCCCAGTTTTCTGTTAAGTGTAATTTGAGATCTTTAGAGGCCGAATGGGGTAAAACGTAAAACATGAAAGTTGCTCGGAACGAGTTTTCCTATAGGACAATGTAGACAGATTTTTAAAATGAGGCTCCAATGGTCTCTGTTTTTATAAAAATCCGTGGCTGGTCTGCCCAAACCTAGTTTACACGACCAGCCAGCTTCAAATGAAAACTGACAAGCATACAAGCAGAACTGGATTTTTCGTAAAACACGAAAGTTTTAGGATATTTCGAGTGCTACAACTTTTGTGAAGACAACTTTTTCAAATTTGGAATAGATTTTTAAACTGACACTATTTTCCAAAGAGTGTGCAGGGAACAGAAAATTCCTGCACAGGATTTTCTAAAACTAGTTCGGAAAAACTATTTTTCTTCTCAAAACCATTGTTTTGACTATGGAAACTGTTCCAAAGACAGTTTCCAGCCCTAAATGATTTTTATAAAGATCAGTTTCGAAAACATGAATTTTTACACGTAAAACAAAAGAGTTTTGGAATTATTCCTTAACTTCCTCAAAGTTAAGAAAAAGTGGGATTTTAAACTAAGGTAGAGCGAAATAAACGTAGCGGACGGTAACCGAAAGTTATATCCGAGTTACTGGGTCAAGTCCAAGGTTGACCATAGAAGGTTGACCATATTTGACCAAGGGTTGACCTTAGTTGACCAAGGGTTGACTTTGGTTGACCCAATGTTTAATTAAATTTAACCTTAAGCGTTACCTAATATAACCCTAAGGGATACCCAAAATCCATAATTGGGTTAGGATATAAGGGTTATGGAAATAACCCAGTGATGATGACGTAAGAATAAAGCCAAAGGTTAGAGAGAAACCTAAACCCTAAGGGTAGGACTGAGGGCTTAGTACAAAAGGTTATCCAATGTAACCTCTTAAGGGATAAGTTAAACAATAGGGTTACTTATAGTAACCAAGTGGGGTGTTATGCACAAAGGGACATACAATTAGGATTATGTAAGTATGTTGGTTAGGCTACCAACATTCTTATGATTTCGAATTCTCATACTATGTCTATGGACTAATAGGTGATAGCCTGTTATTGCGTTCAAGTGTGGAGCAGCATCCGCTAGGGCATAGCAGACGAGGTAAGTTCAACTCCACCTACAGTATAGGCTTTAATTGTTACTTGCCTAAGTATGTTAGATACAAGCTAGGAATATACATTGCTGGTTGCAATGATATGCTTTGTTGTATGCCTTGTGGTATGTTAGACTGCTTGCTCAATGTTGTATACTATATGTGATATGCTATGTGGTATGATAAGAAATGATATGTTATGTATGAAGAATGATATGCTATGTATGCAGAAGGATATGTAAGCGATGCATGTAAGGTAAGATGCAAAGTGTGTTATGGCTTATGTAAGAGTGACATCACGATGCATGTTCACTAAATTATAATATGAGATTAAAGATCAAGTAAGCAAGATGGCAAGCAAGCTTGCCTGTGTCGTACCACCCGTCCGAGGTTGGGTTGGACTATGGTTTGAATTGGACTTGGACTGGCCGCCCCAACCACTCCATAGTTGCGCGCCCGGTATGTACACTCAATTAAGGGGCCCATAAGTAAGATAAGCTAAGGAAGTAAAATAAAGTGAATAAGAAAAGCATAATACGAGCATAATCGGATCATGCATCTATTATGCAATGCTATGCTATGTAATGATGTGAAATTGTATGTCATGATGATATGATGAAATATGTTATGAAAAGTTAAGTCAGGATGTGTATGCTAGGTTACGTTGTTATGACGCGGTATAGATAGTTGTACTTGCTGAGCAAAAGCTCATTGTCTTACGTCTATGCTGTAGGTAAGAAACTTGACAGCAATGTGTGATACAAGATGGAGGTGGGGCATACTGTGAAATGTGGGAGTGCGATGCCGCTATGCGTTTCGTTCATTATGTATTTCTTTTGGGTTGAATATTTTATTTAAGACACGCTTATTACGTTTAGACGTTTATAAGCTTGGAAAAAAAAATTGCGTTTCGTCAAATAAATAAGTACGATAAGTTAAGTAAGTAAGTATGTATGTAAGGTAACGGCCTGTGCTAGGCGGGTCGTTACAAGATTAATGCAGGAAGATAATCAAAGCGTCATTGATTCTTATAAACGGAATTATTAAATCAAATCAATTAATACTTTAGGTCTAATCCAATGTCATACCTCAATACTGGTATACATTAAAGTTTCTACTTGGAACCAATCCGATGATCAAGACAAACCATCCCTCCAAGGAAGTGGACAACCTTTACAATCTTATCATGAATAAGATCTCCAAATCTTATTCGATCGATTGCAAACTATTTATTTAGACTGTTATCAAATTACCATGTCTTCTATGTATAACCCGTATATATATAATAATTCGATATATTACCAACAGCCTAGGAGTATTTTATGTTTGCTCAAAATAAACATACAATCAACAAATAAAAGTAAATAGGACACAACTTATTAAACATGAATAACTTCCTCTTATTAATATCAAAATATCATATTTACAGAAAGTCCCTGATATTGATTTTCTATCCTTAGGGCACATTTAGATCCTAACAATCTACCACTTGCCTTAAGCGAGTAAATATGACATATTACGCATCCCCATGCCTTTAACGTGTTCTTTGAATCTTCTAGCCACCAAAGTCTTCATGAACGGATCAACAAGATTGTCCTCTGATACAATTTTGCAAACCGTCACATTTCCACTCTCAACAAAGCCTCTAATGATGTGATTTTTTCTGTCAATGTGCTTACTCCTCTTATGATGCCTAGGATCCTTGGTATTAGCTACCGCTGCACTATTGTCACAGTAGAGCACAATAGCTTTATGCATACCAGGAACGACCTCAAGGTCACCAAGGGACCTGCGGAGCCATTCAGTTTCCTTTGATGCCTCACTGGCTGCCACATACTCAGCTTTCATGGTTGAGTCAGCAATACAAGATTGCTTAACACTCCTCCACACAACGGCACCACCTCCAAGGGTAAAGACAGATCCTGAAGTCGATTTCCTTGAATCTTGATCTGATTGAAAATCAGAATCTGTATATCCTATAGGAACAAGGTCCTGACCAGAATACACTAGCATATAGTCCCTCGTTCTTCGTAGATACTTGAGTATATGCTTGACCGCAGCCCAATGGTTCAGTCCCGGATTCGACTGATATCGACTTACCATACTAACCGCAAAACAAATGTCAGGCCTAGTGCATAACATAGCATACATTAGACTTCATACCGCTGATGCATAAGGTACATTTTTCATGCACTCCCTTTCTTCCGATGTCTTGGGATAGTCATGTCTAGAAAGCTTGATTCCAATCCTAAAAGATTGGGCACCTTTCTTGGAATCCTTCATAGAAAACTTCTCAAGTACTTTATCAATGTATAAAGCTTGGGAGAGTGCTATTGTTTTGTTCTTTCTATCTCTAAAGAGTTGAATACCAAGAACATAACTAGCTTCTCCTAAGTCCTTCATGTCAAACTGTTTGGCTAACCAAACTTTGACAGATGATAATGTTGTCACATCGTTTCCAATAAGCAATATGTCATCTATATAAAATACAAGGAAAACCACTTTCTCATTCTTGATACATTTATAAACACATGGTTCATCAATGTTCTGTTCGAATCCATAGGTTTTTATCACTTGATCAAACCTAATATTCTAAGAACGAGATGCTTACTTTAATCCATAAATGGATTTAAGCAACTTGCATATTTTGTCTTCTTGGCCCTTTGCCTTGAATCCGTCTGGTTGTATCATATAGATATCTTCCTCAAGAGAGCCATTTAAGAAAGCTGTCTTGACATTCATTTGCCAGATCTCATAATCGAGAGCAGCCACAATGGATAAAAGAATGCGGATTGACTTGAGCATTATTACAGGCAAGAAGGTTTCTTCATAGTCGATTCCTTTTTTCTGCGTATAGCCCTTCGCTACAAGTCTTGCCTTGAAAGTTTTCACTTTTCCATCCACGCCTCTCTTCCTCTTGTATACCCACTTACACCAAATCGGTTTTATGCCTTGGGGTAAGTCTACAAGTTTCCAGACCCCGTTAGAATCCATAGATTCCATCTCGGTGTTCATAGCCTTTTGCCAAAGACTAGAATCAATATCCTCCATAGCTTCCTTGTACGTAGCTGGATCATCAACATGTTCTATCGATTCTACTTCAAAAACTTCACCATTGAACATATACTTTTCAGGTTCCCTGATAATCCTCCCACTATGGCGAAGCTCCCGTGTTTGTTGATTCTTTAGTGGTTTTTTCACAAGGTTTTCTATGACTTTAGGAATATCCAAATCCGAAGTCATCTCCTCAAGCACTACTTTGCTACGAGATTTAAAGTTTTCCATGTAACTTTCCTCCAAGAATGTCGCATGTGTAGAAACAAAGATGTTATTTTGCTTTGGATTATAGAACAAACCACCTTTTATCCCTTTTAGATAGCCAACAAACAAACACACTTCTGATCGTGAGTTCAACTTCTTCATTTCCTTATCCCGTATACATATAGTAATTCGATATATTACCAACAGCCTAGGAGTATTTTATGTTTACTCAAAATAAACATACAATCAACAAATGAAAGTAAATAGGACACAACTTATTAAACATGAATAACTTCCTCTTATTAATATCAAAATGTCATATTTACAGAAAATCCCTAATATTGATTTTCTATCCTTATGGCACATTTAGATCCCAACAAGGTATTGGGTAATTCATGGACGGATGCAAATATTTCGAGAGTGGCTAACATGTTACTTGTGGGCTCATGTGAAGCGCAAGCTTGCAGGAGCTTATAAAAGTGATGATGAGCAAGATATGGACTTTTAGCATGGAACCACACCCTAATTTTGTCCTTCCCTTTAACAGACTGTAAAAAGGCACATTTTTTAATTTATTGTATAGCATATTATTTTGTTATAATTTTTATATGGTATTTGTTGTAAACTGTGAAAGTTCATATGACAAAATAAGCATAGGGACAAAAGTCATAACTGTTATGACCAGATGGTCGTAACAGTTATGACCAGGTCTCTAAAATGCCCATAAGTGTAAGATGCATAAATTTTTATTTTAGTTTATAATTTGATTCTTTTAATGACCTGTTATAGCAATTAAGTCATATTTTAAAAATACACTATTATATAGGAAAAAAGTGGTCATTAACTCGAGGAGTTTGATATGGGGAGAGATGTCATAACTGTTATGACTAGGTCTCTAAATTGTTGGTCATAAGTATAAGATGCATAAATTTTTATTTTTATTTATAATTTGAGAATTTAATGACGTGTTATAGCAATTAAGTTATATTTTAAATATAGACACATTATTATATAGGAAAAAAGTAGTCATTAATTCGAGGAGTTTGACATAGGGAGAGAGGTCATAACTGTTATGACCACCCGGTCATAACTGTTATGACCACCCAGTCATAACAGTTATGACCGTTACTCTAGTTCACACTAGGGAGATAGGTCATAACCGTTACTCTTGTTCACGATATAAAGTAGCGGTCATAACAGTTATAACCACCCGGTCATAACGGTTATGACCGTTACTCTAGTTCACTATATAGAGAGAGGTCACAACTGTTATGACCACCAGTCATAACAGTTGTGACTGTTACTCTTGTTCACGATATAGAATAGCAGTCATAACCGTTATGACCGTCCAATCATAACAGTTATGACTGATACTCTTGTTCACGATATAGAGAGATATCATAACGGTTATGACCACCTGATCATAATGGTTATGACCGTTACTCTAGTTCACTATATGGAGAGAGGTTATAACTATTATGACCAAGTGGTCATAACAGTTATAACCATTACTCTTGTTCACGGTATAGAGTAGCGGTCATAACTGTTATGACCACCCGATCATAACAGTTATGACCGTTACTCTTGTTCACGATATAGAGAGGTCATAACTGTTATGACCACCTGGTCATAACAGTTATGACCGTTACTCTTATTCACGATATGGACCACCCGGTCATAATTGTTATTATCATCCGGTCATAACAGTTATGACCGTTACTCTTATTCATGATATGGACCACCGGGTCATAACTGTTATGACCATCCGGTCATAACAGTTATGACTGTTACTCGTATTCACGATATGGACCACCCGGTCATAACAGTTATGACCGTTACTCTGGTTCACAATATGGACCACCCGGTCATAACTGTTATGACCACCCGGTCATAACTGTTATGACCGTTACTTTTGTTCACAATATAGAGTAGCGGTCATAACCGTTATGACCACCCGGTCATAACGGTTATGACCGTTACTTTAATTCATTATATGAAGAGAGGTCATAACTGTTATGATCACCCGGTCATAACTGTTGTGATTGTTACTCTTATTCACGATATGGAGAGAGGTCATAACTGTTATGACCACTCAAATATTTATATAAACCAAAACACTAAATTTTATAAACGGATGGTTTATGTTACGAAATCAGATAAAAATACTAACTTTATGTATTTTAAGCAAACATTCGGGAGTAATTTTTTTCTCAATCAATTTCGTGGCTTTCGACATGGGTAGTTTTTTAAGATTTTCCGATGTTCACAGACTTCCAAGCGGTTTATAAAGGGCTTTCGTGGTGGTTTCGGACAGTTTCCGAGCGGTTCCGACCGGTTACAACTCCTTCTCTCTCTAGATTTCAGTTTCTCTCTCTAAAACACTGTAGATGATGGTTTAAAAATTTTTTTGGGCCATGCGAGGGAGATGAGGGTAAATTTGAAAAATTGCATACATTTAATGCTGTTGGGCCCCACATATCAGAGACAAAACTGACGTGGCAGTGCTAGAACTGAAGGGAAAATAAAGTGGTGCTGTCTTTAATATAATTTATCCTAGGGGTGCTATTAATGAAATTAACCCTATTTTGGTGCTCCTCCATTGCTTCTTATCATCTGAATGGTTACTACTTTTAACTCCATGGGTGGCAATTGCCCTTAAGATAAAGGGGGTGGAAGAGTCATTACGCACCAAACAATTTAACACCAACCCATATCTGTTTGTCATGTAAACTTTCTGTTAAAAAGTCTAACAGAAAGACCCTTTTTTTTTTACATTTAATTTTTCAAGGGAAACGAAAATTACATTTTAAAGTTTAAAGAGCAAAATTTTACATGTTTGATAATTCAGATAGAATTTTTGTAATTAATCCAAAAATCCAATTTGATATTAGTTTTTCATTTTTTTCATAAATATCTCCTGAATTTTTGAATTTGACAATTTATTTCTAAATTTCTTTTTTTTCTTGATAATCAACTCTCTAAATTTATAATTTTGACAATTTAGTCTTTTTGCTCAAATTCATTAAAATTTGGAAGGTTTTTTTTTTTTTACACATAACTTGCACATTATAGTCTAAAAGGGGTAGTGTTGATCATTTTGCTTAAATGCAATAAAATTTCTCTTGAAAACTTGAACCTTATTCAATTTACTAAAATTTAAACCAAAACTTTAATAGAAATTTGTATTGAAATTAAGTAAAAATAATCAGCAATGTCACTCTTTGATTGTAATGTGTAAGTTTCATGTTTAAAAAAAAAAAAATCAGTCTTAACTTTAATGGATTAAAGGGAAACAAATTAAATTGTTAAAAATTATAAGTTCATGGAGTTAATTATCATTGAAAAAAAAAAAGTTTAAGGACTAAATTGATAAATTTTAGAAAATTTAGGGAGCATCTGTACAAAACTTACAAATCAGCCTTTTTTTTCAAACTTTGCTGATTACAGTTGTGCGTCAAGCTGGCCTAGGTATAAAATTACTAAAATCATAAGGTATTGACATACTGATTTTGGATTTGAGCTATTAAATATATCACAGTTTAAAGATTAAGGTAAAAACGAAGTGGAACATACGTCCCTTTTGTCCTTTTTGTTAGCATTTAAGCGAATAAATTACTGACAGTGGATGTCAAACAAAAAGAATCAAGTCACACCCATTTTATGAGTTGACAGAACATTTAATAAAAATAGAAAAGAGAAGGAAAAAAAAATGTAATTTTGCATGTAATTTGGGAAGCAAATGAACATTTTACCCTGATAAATATCCTGCACAAGTTAACAGTCAGAAAAGGCATGCATGGGACAACCATTTTTTTTAGTTATTATTTCTTAATTTATTGTGCTCCGGCTTTGTCTTCTTTCAATCTGTGGATACTCAAAATGGATTAGTGGGACGACAATTTAAGATGGCCTTCTAGAATTCTTCTTTAACTTGAATTAACTAACTAAATTGCTGATCAACTTTAAGTTGCAAAAATATTATATTTTCAATTTTCCATTTTTTGGTTATTGTCTTTAAGCTAGTTATCTCATCGATGCATTCAGTGACCATAATTTATGGGTAAATTTATTAAGTAAATGGCATATTTACAAGACATTTCTACTTCAAATATTTTAAAAACTTGCTATTTACTATAATTATTTTATAAAAACTACTGCTACTTGCTTTTGTCTCCCTAATTTGTTAGGCCCCAAATTATTGAAACATGAATATTGAAAGAAACTTCCTAGTACTTGTCTAAAGCTGAAGACACAGATAACACGTTTGCTGATTAATATTACAGGATTATCTAAAACTGAAGATCACAAAAGTGTTTGTTCTACTAATGGAGGAGAATTTTCTATAAACAAACACATAGACCTAATTAATAGAAAGTTCCTATTTTCTGACTGATTAAACTTGAAGATCCAATTCACATCTGGTTTGCCATTGAAAGGGCCTTTTCAAGGTTTCTGTAAGCTTTCTCGTACCGCAAGAATCCCATAAACCAAAATTCGAAATCATCTACAGTAACTATTTCAATGTACTTCTGTGCTGGCTCGTTCACATTCTCGCTTTGATTCGCTCTCTTGATTTGCTTTATTGGTATCACCACCTGTCACATTGAAACATCAAATAAATAAATAAATCTTTAATCTTATAAGAGTAGTTAACTAGTTTTTGTGTTTTTTTTTTTTTTCCTGAAAAATCAATCAAAATTTTAATTAACTGTTAAAAAATCAGGTAACTTCAACCTAGAAAATTCAACCTAAAAAATTTGACCTAAAAAATAAATAAAAATTTTAACTAATTTTAATTAATTCTCTCAATCCTACCGGAACAACTAAAAGTATGTTATCGTGCTTGAAGGGGTTCTATAGTTTCTAAGTGCGGTGTGGACTCAACTCTTCAGATTTTCAAGTTCATGATTCAATTACTAAATTCTGAAATCCAAATGGAAAATCAATATTTCCAAGCAAAAAAATTATTTAATTTCTGACGTAAAAAGTTATCCCCAAAAAAAAAAAGAAAAAAATTGAGGGCTTACCCTGTAAGGTGTTCTAATCAACTGTCCAGTTACAGATGGGAAAGTAATGGGTCTTTCACTGCAGAAGGCAATCTTTTGTGTTGAAATGAAAAGGAGACCAGCTATTGGACCTGCTGTTGTATATAAGTAGCACTGAGAGGCCTTCAAAAGCCCTTCTCCTTCGTTCACTCCAAATATCTGCTTAAACATATTCCCTCTCCCTCCTTCCCGTATCACTTTCGCCCACAAGCTCAGCTTCCCCTTCACCGTCTCTGAAAAACTTTTCCCAAGTTTTACTGCCAAATTCGATTTTACAATTCAAAATCAGTGTAAACCCTTTATTCTTGAGAAAGTATTGGATATATATATATATATGTATGTATATATGTATATCCTTACCATGCTCTCTAATCCTGTATGTGAAACAGCCACTTTTCCTCCCATTCTTTTTCTTGTGACCCTTCTTTGGATCTCCTTCATCTGCTCAATATCCAAGAAATAATAGCCCATCATTCTATTTATTTACACACACACACACACACACACACACATATATACGAATAGAGTGAGAGAGAGAGAGAGAGAGGATGACTTTGGCATAAGCTGACAGGTTCAGATTGAGAAGATGGCTGCTCAAGAGTTGTGTCGAATGAGTGAGTGAATGGACTTCCATTGAACTGATCTGAAAATTGATTACTCATTTTCTTATGTTCTGGTTAGAAAAGTTTCTCACAAAAAGCTTTGAGCCTTTTTCCTGACCAAGTCCTTTTATGCAGGAAGGAATCAATGAATCAAGGTCCTATTTAACTTTACGGGTCCTTTGTTTTATATTGAGTATTTAGTCATTCGACGCGTACTTGACCTTGTTTCATATTGTTAAGTTATTGGACTGTTATATTGTTTTTATGTGAATTGAGCTTACTTTCATCTTAAATTATCTTATATATATATATATATATGAGTTTTACCCTAAACTTATTTAACATGATAGGTTTAAATTCCTGTCTATTTACATGACATGCTAAGCGTGAGTGATGATGTTAAATTGTGAATTTACCTTATCCTCACTCTCTGTAGCTTTTACAATAAGTTCTACCCAAATTTATTTAATAGATTCAACTTCAAAAGAAAATTATAATTGTACTTTAAATTTTTTTTATTTTGAAATATGCACTATATTTATTTATTTTTTCTCTTTCTCAAACACCAATACAAAAAGATTCTATTTTGTGAATTGAAATATTTTTAAAATGAGCATTTCAAAATATCGTGCCAAACAAGGTTTGGAATCCATATCCATAGGCATATACCAACAAAAGCACCAAAATGTGGTGTGGAAATTACTAATAGAATCATAGCATATAATAGAGAGAAAGGTCTTTTTTTTTTTTTCTTTTTTTTCTTTTTTTTTTTTGTGGAGACTAAAGGTCTTGAATTTTCGAAGATTCTTCTTGTTTGTATATATGGATCAAACTTTCGAAGATTCTACTTGTTTGTATTTATGGAGTAACATTTTGGCAAGTTCTCAATGGGGAGTAAATAGACCATTTGCTCGTTTCCAGCTTCGAAGTCAATAAAAGTTGGCGATTTGGACCGGCCAAAAATACTAAGATTAGGAGGCGATCTTCCTGCTAAATCTATGCGTCTTAGGGAGGGCGTTCGTCAAATTCACAACTTTCTCTTTCATTCATGTTAAAAAGTCCTATATCCAAATTCCTTCTCTCCTAGGCTGTTTAAATATTTGTTTACTTTTGTACTGATTTTTATTTTTTCTTTTGAATTTTCTAATATTAGGTAATGAAAAGTTCAAATTCAAACCTTGAGTTACACAATCTGACACTCACGTATTTAATCACTTGAAAAAAAATATATTAATTCACTATTTTCTTTTTACTTCTCTTCATATTTACTTTTAAAGACATATACACTATTATGAATCCAATTTTATCACAAACCCAAAATAATAAGCTACAACTTTTCATATATTCTTAAAACTTAAAATTTACTGTGATTATTTTCATGTTGTTTCAATGATTATCATAATATAAGTTATGTTTTACGTTCTTTTAATAATTCCATGCACACACACACACACACGCATATTATAAATTCAAAAACTATTCATAAATATATTTTATGTTTTACGTTTTTTTATATATAATTACACACACACATACACACACATTGTAAACTTATTTCTAACTACTGGAATTGGAAGAGTCAGAGATATTAGTATTTATTATTTTCTAGAAGAGTAAGAATTGGACTAAAATTTTTGAACTCCACAAAAAATATATAAATATTATTTTTACTTCCTTCTTTGTTATCTACTTCTATCTGTCCATGCTTCTACAAAGTAAACCGACTTGAGTTTAATTCATTTTAAAGCTGAAGCCTAAAAAATTACGAACTTGCAAAATTAAATAGTATATAAGGTTTTTGCTTTATTTGAGATTTTAAGATTAAAATGTGAATACACTTAAAAGTCATATTTAGGGTACAGTCAAAATATCTTTAAAAAATTAAGAAAAATGAACTTGCTTAATATTAAGAAATTAAAAAAAAAAAATTGTGAAAGACTTTAGTTTTCTTCTCTATATCAAAGGCATATCAGATGCCGCATAAAATGGACTTCGAACTTTTGCTTAAAAGTAGTGCCAAGGATACAAATTTTTTTTCTCAATTTTTAAACTCTCAATCCCGTGGAACAAGATATAACTTTTCGATCTTGATTATGATAATATGATACTTGCTTGTGTTGTGTACAGGGTATTTGGGTTTAATGAAATTGTGGCTGCCTTCGAGAAAGATTTAGCGGAATTGGCTACATACCATATGGAGGGATCAAGCCAATCTAGTTCTTAGGAATTTTGGATTTAGGGATTAAGATTTGGATTTTGAATCAAAGTCAAATTTGGAATATTGTAATTTATATATTTTTACACAGTTAAGTGGCATCTTTGGATTTTTTTTTTGGAAAATTTTTGACTTAATTTCAATTTGGTAGGTATTGAGGTAAATGACCTCATTTGGCTTTTCATTGGGTTTGATAAACTTCAAGGTGAATGATCTTATTTTAATTTTGCTTTGGTAGGTTTTGAGGTTAATGACCTCATCTGACTTTTTGTAACGCCCCGACCAACGTAGGGCCATTACTATACATACTTGTACTACATCTTGGTTTTAATAATTTAAACTTACTTGAAAGCTTGAGAATAAATTTTTTTTTAAACATATATAAATAGATTAGCTCACATAGTAAACTTGCCATGCATACATATTGAAATGAAAAGACATACTCAAGTCTTCAATTCCATATATATCGTATAACATAATTTATTTTTGAGATATATATATATACATATCAACTCAAAAGAGCTTTCGGAAAACTTGTGTAGTGGTATCCCACACCGCCTTTCACTCGCCGCATTGTCCACATGGCCCACCAATTAAGCTGCAGGTTTTTTACTTATAGTATGAAATATACTGATGAACTTTCGCCCAGCAAGTACAAACAGAATCTCACAAAACGTAACAAATATCGTGTAACTTATGCATGAACCAATTATGTTCATTTATGAATCTTTTATGATCAATTATTGACTTGAACTTATTATCTTGCTTAACATGTGGGCCTTTTGTATATGTACCAAAAGCGCGCAGTCCATAGAAAGTTATGATTTGCAAGGTCCTTAACAATTCTGGGAATCATGTATATCTTCACAATTTGGCGGAAGGTCTGGTAGCTTGAAACTTGTAATCCTCCACGATCTGGCGGGAGGTTTGTACGACACTTTACTTGTCTTCGTTTAGTCTTAATCTTGTTATTTTAGCAAGACTAAGATTCTTCACATGTGATCTCATTAGTCATGATGCATGTAATACATAGACATGACATGACTTAAAGAGGAAAAGTACAAAATAACTTGTGGCATGTTTATTTCTTACAACATGGCATAATCATAAATCATGGCATAACTTGACATATTATGGCTTAACATGACTTAACATGGCATAACATGACTTGACATGGTATAACATGGCTTAACATGACATAACATGACTTAACATAACATAACATAGTATAACATGACTTGACATAGCATGACATAACATGAATTGACATAACATGTCATGTACTTAAAAATAGTTTACTATTTTCCATACTGTAGGTAAGGTTTGTACTTACCTGGTATGCTATATCTTAGGTTTCGTTGCTCCAAATCAGGTCGCAACAGCAGGTTACTTATTGATATTTAAAAGAACATAGGGTAAGGATTCTATGAATCATAATCATAAAATGTTGGTAACCAAACCAACATCCCTGAGAAAAATTAGTTATATGTCCCCCATACATGTCTTCGACAACTTACTTGGTTACTAAATATAACCCAAGGGTTTTAGGCCCAACTGACGTACTCAGTATCTTATTAAATTACATTGGGTAACATTTGGTGTGAGCCTAAGTCAAACTTGGGTTAATCTTTTTGGGTTACTAACGCCCAATTTCCTAAGTTATATCATATCGCGTTACTATAGGTAACCTTGGGCTCTGGGCCCAATCCAGTAACTCGGGTATCCTTTCTGGTTACCATTGGTTATCATCTTGTTATCAAGTTATTAAGATAACTTGTGGTCCATGAACTTATTTTTCTTTGCTTTGGAAAAACTTAGTACTTTATGTCTTTTTTATATAAAAACTCTTGTTCAACTTGTAAAAATTATAACTCTTGGAGTAGGGTTTGTAAAAATTGTTAAGTATTGGAAACTGCCTTTAGAATAGTTTCCCACTGCCAATATATTTGTGTATGCGTAGGAATGTCCTTTTCCTGCACTGTTTTAGAAAATCCTGTACAAGAATTTCCTGTTTCCTGCACAGTTTTTGGAATCTAATTTTTATTTAAAAATCTGGGTTGAATCCGAAAAAGTTTCCTCCATGAAAGTTTTAGACCTCAAAAAATCCTACAACTTTTTTGTTTTACTCAAGACCTATTTAGGACTCTAGCGTACTCATTTCTCCTGTTGAACCTGCTTGGCCGTGCATGAAGTCTGGGCATGACCAGGTTTAAATTTTTGTAAAAACCAAGGCCATTGGAGCATTATTTTCAAAAACTGTTCATTCTACCCCTTAGGAAAATCCCTTCTCTACAACTTTCATGTTTTAAGTTTTTCCAAATTCGGCCTCTAAGGGCCTCAAATCCAGCTTTCTAGAAAACTGGCCAATTTTACCCGAACTGGCAGTTTTCTTGCTTAAGTCCATTTTACGTCCTATTATGCGCATACTAACTCAACCGGTCACACCGTGAGCCTAAAACAGAAATGCAGCATTTTAACGTAAACTTCCATCCTACATCCATACATTCTCAAACATATTGGGGACATACAACCATATCATAAAGCATACAAGCAAACCCTAGAATCATGCAACCCTAATCACATAATCATGCATAACTTGTGAATCAAAACCACCTAATCACCTAATCAAGCACAAATCTAAAAATTTCTAAACCAGAGCAATGGAAATAGAATGAGCTTATACTCTTACAATCCAACTTGAAAATACACTTAAATCTCCAATTAAAGCTTAAATTGAAAAGCTTAGGGACTAAAGGGAATTTACCTTAATGAACACAAGGTTGTCACTACTAAAAAGAGGGGATTACACGATGGTTTTTGACCGTTGTGCAAAGTTTACACGACGGTTATATGAACCGTCGTAGTATCTCAAATTTACACGACGGTCAACAACCGTCGTGCTATCATGTATTTAAGTAGACAAATCGTGGTGTAAAGCGGACTTTATACGACGGACATATCGAGGACCGTCGTGTAAAGCGGACTTTACACGACGGACATATAGAAGACCGTGGTGTAGAGCGGACTTTACACGACGGACATATCGAAGACCGTGATGTAAAGCGGACTTTACACGACGGACATATAGAAGACCGTGGTGTAAAGCGGACTTTACACAACGGACATATCGAAGACCGTCGTGTAAAGCGGACTTTACACGACGGACATATCGAAGACCGTCGTGTAAAGCGGACTTTACACGACGGACATATAAAAGACCGTGGTGTAAAGCGGACTTTACACGACGGACAAATAGAAGACCATGGTGTAAAGTTTCGGAGTCTATCGTGAAATGGCAAAAATCAAGAGACAATTCAAGATATTAACAACATTGATTAAGGTAAAAACATACCAATTATTATATATTACAAAGATTACATGTCATAATTAACGAATTCCATTACATGACCACACCATTCACCCCTAATCAAATCCAAATCATCAGAAGTGAAAAATTCTTTACTTTCAAGTACGTCAATTCCATTTAATACTATTTCCCTCGTAAAACCTAAAATGAAATAACCACATTCAACACTTCCCTCTTGGAGAGGACAAGGCCGGTTCGAGATTTTCGTTTTACAATTTCGTCTCCTTCTAATTCCTTCGCCGACCGTAATCTTCCAATCCGTTAGGGCCCTAGCAAATTGGTAAAGTTCAAGCTAATTAATATGCATATAATTAAGATTAACAACAAAAATTAGCATACTAAAATTGCCTTACATGTTTATGAGTTCAGTAAAATCGTCTCGTTTCTTCTCTCGAAAATGATCAAAATAAAGGACGAGGTCCTCCCATGGGTCAATGACTCCCAAAACCACAACACTACAAATTACACTCCACGCAAGTTATTAAAGTATTGTGTGTTCGTAGTTTTGTTAGAAAATAAGAAATTGAGTAATATGGAAGTCACCTTGCTTTTCTTTAAAGAAAAATAGTCACGGCCTTGATGGGAACACGGGGAGAGAGAGGTGGTGGCAACGGCAGCGGCGGCGGAAAAAAATCGGGGCCATGGCGGCGGTTTGGGACAAGTTTGAAGTGGTGGTGGCGGCGGCGTGACCGGATTTTAAGTTGGGGGGGCGGGCGAAGGAGGTGGGGAGGAGAAAAGTTTGAGTTGTCTAAAGTGTTGAAGATGAAAATGATGATAAATGAAGAGGAAAGTGTATTTAAGTAATGGGTTTTCGTGCGAATTCCAAAGTATGAAATTTGAAAATTTTGAAAATTTTCGGAGGATTACACGACGGTTTTTGTAACCGTCGTGTAATCCTTTTTTTGAAAATTTTCAAATTTTGAAAATTTTCGGAGGATTACACGACGGTTTTGCTTAAAACCGTCGTGTAATCTTAGGATTGCACGACGGTTTTTAAAACCGTCGTGTAATCCTTTATTTTTTTGAAAATTTGAAAATTTTAAAAATTTTCGGAGGATTACACAACGGACATTAGGACCGTCGTGTAATCCTCATTTTTTTATAATTTGAAAATTTTTAAAATTTTGAAAATTTGAAAATTTTCGAAGGATTACACGATGGTTTTGCTTAAAACCGTCGTGTAATCTTAGGATTGCACGACGGTTTTTAGAACCGTCGTGTAATCCTTTTTTTTTTTTTTGAAAATTTGAAAATTTTAAAAATTTTCGGAGGATTACACGACGGACATTATGTCCGTCGTGTAATCCTTCGACTACACGAGGATTACACGACGGACATAATGTCCGTCGTGTAATCCTTTTTTTTATTTAAAAATTTGAAATTTTTGGAGGATTACACGACGGTTTTTAGAACCGTCGTGTAATCCTTTTTTTTTTTTTTTGAAAATTTGCATATTTTAAAAATTTTTGGAGGATTACACGACGGTTTTGCTTAAAACCGTCGTGTAATCCTTTTTTTTTTTTGAAAATTTAAAAATTTTAAAAATTTTCGGAGGATTACACGACGGACATTATGTCCGTCGTGTAATCCTTCGACTACACGAGGATTACACGACGGACATAATGTAAGACCTGAAATTTTGAAGACTTGTAATCTCCTTGTTCATAAGGAATTAGAGTCTAATTTATGTATCCATGATGTGTTATATGAAAAATAATGAATAATAATGAGAAATTCATAATTTTATTTAAACGATGTTCGAATCCTCATTTAATGATTATGAGACTCAATTGATGATTTATGAGCCAAGAATGAAGTTTTTAAAGGAAAAAGAATGAAAAAAGGATGAAATTTTACAAAAGTCAAAGGTTTGACCAAAAAGTCAACTTTGACAAAAAAAGTCAAAGGGTTGACCAAAAAATCAAAGGGTTGACCAAAAAGTCAAAGTTTGACCGGGACGGGTCACAACGTTGACTTTACAAGTATGATGAAGGAATATGGAAAGAATCTCCGAAAATGAAGTTTTATAAGCCATAAATCCACCCTAGAAAAATCAAGCACACGAAAAAGAATTAAGGACAAAAAGGTCTCCGAAAAATTGGACAAAGAGAGTTTTCCGTCCAAATTTATATGGAAGAATTTTTGGATCAAAATATAAAATAAGAATGCTCATCATAGTGTTGGAAATAACGGTAGAGCGCTAAAGGAGCTGCGAAAGAACGAGATGGCCAAACAAGGCCTTGGAAGAGCTAGTGGAAGATGACATCAACCCTTGACATCATTCTCCACTAACTCAAGACCACAAAATCCGGCAGCCCTCTACCCCCTCCATCATGGTCGGCCAACTAGAAAGAAAAGAAAGGAAATTGATTTGGTTAGAGTAACTAGATGGCTTTTCAAGTCCAACCAAGCAAAGGACAACCACACCATGCCTATGACCCACCTTTTTACTAGCCAAAGCAAGCTAGTGGCAGCCATTCCCCCTCCCCTTTGGTCGGCAGCAGCAATGGACAAGCAAGGAAAGAAAATTCAATGGGAACAAGACTGGACATAAAGCCATAAATCAAGGAAAAAGTTGAACCACTTTTGTCCATCAATCCTCTAGTCACTTCTTGCTTAAAAAATGAATTAAAACCCTTGTCTTTCCCTCTCCAAAACCGGCAGCACAACCCCTCTCCCACTCCCTTAATTTTGGCTGCAATGGGAAGAGAAAAAGAGATAAGCAAGATGTGACACAAAGCCTTATTTCAAGGGCCAAGAGGGAGAGCTAGTAGGGGAAATTTCTAGAGATCTATAGGGCCATACCTAGCTGCCCATATCCCCCTTTTTCCCTTGGAAATCTCGGCAGCACAACCCCTCTTAAGCCCCCTTGGATTCGGTAGCTAGAAGGAAAAGGAAATGACAAGACATAAAGCCTTGTTTTGAGGCAAGCAACCTCTTCCATTTCCCTTCTCAAGGTAGCCAACTCTTACACTCCTCTTCATAAATTTTTCAGCACAAAGCCGTGGGAGAAAGAGAGAAGAGAGTTAGAGAGAATTTGAAAAAAATCTTGGTGAGTTGGGAAGGTGACCAAGAGCAAGAGAATTAGAGAGCTTGAGAAAATTTTTGGTGAGTTCTAGCAAGAGGAGGCCGAACCAAGAGAAGAAGAAAAAGAGGTGAGTAACTCTTGACAAATTTTTGGATCTCCTTCTCGTGATGCTCGGTTTTGTTAGAGCAAGAAAAAGCTAACAAAACTCTTTTTGGTTCCACTTTCTTGTACAAAACCGTGAGCCACCAACAAGGAAGGATTTGAGAAAATTTTGGTGAGCTTTTGGGAAGGAATCCGAGCAAGAGGAAGAAGAGAAAGAGGTAAGAAAAACTTGGTTATCTTCATGTGTTTTTCGGTTTTTGGTTAGAGCAAGAAAGAACTAACAACAAAAATTTTGGATGCCATTTTCCATGGTGAAGCCGTGGGCTAGAGCAAGCCAAGGAAGGAAGGAAATCTTTGGATTTTCAAAACCCTAACTTGGGTTGAGGTAAAATCTCTTAAACCACCTTGAATCTAAGTTTTATTTAATTGTTTTTGAGGTTGATTCAAGTGGTTTGTAAGGACATAAGTCCACCTTAATTTTCTGCCCTTATTGTTGGTGTGTGTGTGTGCTTGATAAGGTTAGGGTTGGTTGGCTGATTTTGATGCTTGTTTGCTTTAAAATTTGTGCTTGAAAATGATAGATTTTTCATGCTAGAAGATAGGTTGTATGTCCCATAAGATGAGGCCAAAAATCTGCCCTTGGCAGCCATGAGAGCATGCTAGATTAGGGATGGATTTTGTGATGCTTGTATGTGTTGATGCATGAGCTAGAGCCAAGCAACCTAGGTTTTTAAATTTTCGGATTTGGGTTGCATGAGTTGAATGAGATGGATTTATGGGTTGCAATGGGACGTTAGAAGCGCTGCTTGATGTTGTCTAAGCTCCTGATGTGATCGGTCGAGATAGATTCCGCGAATAGGACGTAAACCGAAGTGAGGAACCGAAACTGCCAATTCGGATTCGAATCTAGCCAGTTTCGGGAAAGGGTAATTTCAAGGCCCTTAGAGGCCGAATGAGGTAAAACTCAAAACACGAAAGTTGTTCAGAACAACTTTTCCTAGAGGACAACGTGAACAGAATCTTGAAATAAGGCTCCAACGGCCTCCGTTTTACCCAAAACCCATGGCTGAACCCTGGGCCGTTCTCCACCTAGTTTTTCAGAGTTAACCCGTTTTCAAATAAAAACTGGTACTGATCTAGGCCGAACTGGATTTTTTGCAAAACATGAAAGTTTTAGCATTTTTTGATAGCTACAACTTTTGTGAAGACAAGGTTTTCAAATTCCAAGCCGATTTTTAAACTGGGCGTGATTTATGGAAGGTGTGCAGGGAGCCCGAAATCTTGAACATGAGTTTCACGAAAATATTTTCTAGAAAAATTGTGAAGTGTTCTTAAA
This sequence comes from Ficus microcarpa, assembly GCA_025413485.1. NCBI lineage: Eukaryota > Viridiplantae > Streptophyta > Magnoliopsida > Rosales > Moraceae > Ficus > Ficus microcarpa. The sequence goes on along the minus strand of CM046380.1, from coordinate 15,660,825 downwards.
TGGTTATTTTAGCTTCGGGAACCATTCCAAAGGTGGTTTCCGACCCCAAATGATTTTATAAAAGATTTATTTTGAAAACCAAGAATTTACAAGTTAAAGAAAATAATGGGATTAAGCCAAAGAATTTCTAATTAAAGGAGTTAGAATTTTTACAAGCAAAATGAAGGATTTTTGGAAGTTAATTACACAAGATTTTCCAAAAACAAGGAAGAGGAATTTTAAAGTAAAATTGGTAAGCAAGCCGATTACGAATGGTAACCGGATATTGTATCCGAGTTACAAACCCAAGGATAACCAAGGGTTGACAAAAGGTTGATCCAAGGTTAAATAAGGTTAACCTTAAGGGTTACCCAACATAACCCTAAAGGATACCCACATGTATTATTGGGCTAAGATTTAAAGGGTTAATGGAAATAACCCAATAACAAGAATGTATGAACAAAGCCCACTAGTAGAACAAGGCTCTAAACTAAAAAGGTTACCCAATGTAACCTCATGAGGATTTATCAAAGTTCCATAAAGAATGGGGATTAAAATGTGGCCAAGATGGATATCATGGATAGGGGACATACAACCAAAAGTAAGATGTGAGTGTTGGTAGGTCACCAACACTTTGCGAAAGGATCCTGATCCAATATTTTTGGTATATCAGGGAAGTGAATTGCAGTTGCCGACGATTTTAAGGAACGCAATTTTAAGGATACGGCACTAGAGGTAAGTACAAACCTCACCTGCAGTATGAAAACTAGTAAATTATGTTCAAGCATGTGGTTTTCAAATATGCTGCAATATGTTGTGTGCTATATCTATGAAATGCCATGTTTTATGAAAAGTGCTATTTTTGCAAAATGTCATGTTTATAAAAGGGTTATTTTCGTAAAATGCTATGTTTATAAAAAGTGTTATTTTTGCAAAAGATTATGAAAGTGCTATATTTGCAAAATGTCATGTATATAAAAATGTCATGTTGCAAATGCTATGAAGGAAAAGAATGCCATGCCATGTTATTAATGAGATAAAAAGTATGTTATCATATAGTGACATCATAAGGTATGTTCACTAAAGATAAATAACATGGTAAGAAATCACAAGTAAAGTGTCGTACCGACCTCCCCAAGGTGGAGGATTTTTCATGTTAAAGTAAAGGATTCACCCTCTCGTTAATGCGGGAGGGTGTAATCACCCAATATTCCCAGAGCAGTTAGGGACCTTGCAACCCCTATCTGTAAACTGGAGGAGCGCTAAATAAATGATGGTACGTACACTATGGGGCCCATAAGAAAGATAAGTAAGTTAAAAGAAATGCATAAATGGAACATAAATGGTTCACGCATATGCATATGATGATGAATGTTTTCAAGATGTTTTAATGTTTTGTGAGATTATGTTTGTGCTTACTGGGCGAAAGCTCATTCAGTTATATTTCATACTGTAGGTAAGAAACCCGCAGCTTAATGCTGGGCATTGTTGGAGCGGTGTGGCGGCGGACGAAGGCGGTATGGATACCACTATGCATAGTTTCCGCAACCTATTTTTGAGTAAAGAAGTTTTGTATATAAGCATGTATGATAAAGACAAATTATGCTTTATGGTATTTTGGAACTAAATACCTTAAGTAAACGTTTACTTAAGTAGTAATGATGTATTACTAAAGACAAATGTTTTATAAGTATGTTTCAAAAAAAAAAATATATCCCTAATTTCTAGTAAGTAAGTAAGCAAGTAAGGCGTGACGGCCCTACGTAGTAAGGGGGCGTCACACATAATGTCCGTCGTGTAATCCTTTTTTTCATTTGAAAATTTTAAAAATTTGAAATTTTTGAAGGATTACACGATGGTTTTTAGAACCGTCGTGTAATCCTTTTTTTTTTTTTTAATTTTAAAAATTTTCGGAGGATTACACGACGGATATTATGTCCGTTGTGTAATCCTTCGATTACACGAGGATTACACGACGGACATTATGGCCGTCGTGTAATCCGAGAATTACACGATTACACGCGGACATAATGTCCGTCGTGTAATCCTTCGACTACACGAGGATTACACGACGGACATAATGTCCGTCGTGTAATCCTTTTTTTTTTAATTTGAAAATTTTCAGAGAATTACACAACGGTTTTGCTCAAAACCGTCGTGTAATCCTATAGGATTATACGACGGTTATAAAAACTGTCGTGCAATCTTTTTTTTTTAATTTGAAATTTTGAAAAATTTAAAAATTTTCGGAGGATTATACGATGGTTTTATATAACTGTCGTGTAATGCTTTTTTTTTTCTTTTTTTTTTTTGAAATGCTACCAGATTACACGACGGTTTTTACCGTCGTGTAATCCATCAGATTACACGACGGTTTAGTCAAACCGTCGTGTAATCCTTTGTTTACACGACGGTTTTTTCAAACCGTCGTGTAATCTTGTTTAAGACGACGGTTCCACAAAAACCGTCGTGTATTTTCTGTCGTGTAAGCCACCTTTTGTAGTAGTGTGTGCTAGGTTTTGATCCAAACTTTTTCCCCTCTTTTCTCTCTACCACAACCGGCCTTCCTTGGATTTGTGGGTTTCAAAATTTTCGGCCACCCTAGTTGGTGTGTCACCAAAAATCCGACCACTCCCCTAGATCAATTCCTTCTTCACTTTTTTTTTTCTCTCTCTAGTGTTCGGCTTCTAAGGGGAAGAAAGGGTGAGGAGAAATTTGACCATAGTTTTGGGACAATTTCTCATTTTGTGCGGCAAATGAATCACCCCCCATCACCTATTTATAGGTGAAAATTATTTAATTTTTGGATTTATTTTTAATCAAAAAATTGCTTATGAGCCCTTGAGAAAAAAATATTTGCCCATATACCCCTACGTGTGGTGACCGGCCATTGCTTGTCTTGGAGCCCAAGTTGATATATATATATTTTTTTGCGTACATCATCATGCAACATCATCATGACATCATCATGCTTACATCATCTAGCTTACATCATCATGACATCATCATCTAGCTTACTTTTCTAAAAATTACACTTTAGCCCCTAGGAACAAAATATTTACAATTTAGTCCCTGTAGGTGGCCGGCTTTGAGTGGAGTCACATGGCTTCCAATTCATGCATAATCATCCACTTCATTCCAAAAATCCCTTAATATAATTATGCAGTCTATTTCCTTACTAACTTAGATAATATCAATATTGTTTTTTATCAAAACAGTATCGTCATACTGGACTACGGTCCAGAATTCATTTGAATAAAAATTAGACTACGTATGGGATTTTCTTACGACTTAAAACTACTAGGCCCTTGTTGTCCTAAATAATGTACTTGATTTTTCTAGGGTGATCTTGAACCTTATTCTTGCTCATTCATCCGTAATGACGGTTTTCTGCAGTATAATTTTCATACTGCTTGCCATACTTGCAGTACCGTCATAGTTAACCCTTTGACTTTACTGGTCAGACTTTGACCATCATAAAATCATAAATTCCTATTTTGTCCTTTTTATCAAAAGGCCTCATGCATGACTAAACAACTTATTTATTGAGTCTCATGGCTAAATAAATGAGAGCTCAAATATTTACTAATAAAATTATGAATTTTACATTGATATTTATAATTTTCATGAAACATTATATAAACACATAGCACGGACTTAAATTTCTTTACATACAAAGAAATCACGAGTCCGTAAAAATTTCGGTTACTACACTTTTGATTGGATTTGATAATTTCGAGGTTAATCAATTTCAATTTGTTAGGTTTTGAAATGAATGACCTCATTTTACTTTTCATATGATTTGATTAATTTTGAGGTGAATGTGAGAGTTACGTCCACAATAATAATTCAATATTAATGTGACCTTTAACAATGATTTAACAATGATAGTGATTTATCTTAATTTAACAATGATTTAAAGAGAGCTATTGCCATTGTAATGGTTCACCCTTAATTTAACAATGATTTAATTGACCTTGATAGTGATTTACCTTTAATGTGAAGGCTATGTCCATTATAGTGGTTCACCATTAATGTGACAGCTATGTCTACTACACTGATTCACCCTTAAGATGCAAGCTACTTTTATTATAATGGTTTGCGATCTCAATCCAACAATGAGTTAATTGACCCTTATAGTAGTTCACCCTTAATGCGAAAGTTACGTCCACTGTAGTGATTCACTATTAATGTAAGAACTATGTCCACTATAATGGTTCACCCTTAATATTAGAGTATCTATAATAATGGTTCACCCCTAATAAAGAAAATGATTTAATTAATCATGATAGTGCTAATCATTAATCTGATAAATAAGTCCACTATAGCATTTAACCCTTAATGTGAGAACGGTTTTCGTTATAATGGTTCACCCTTAGTCTATGTGATGACCCGACCTTTCAGGCCGTCACTTAAAAACTTACTTACTTGCATTTTATTTAAAATTGTTACTAATTCATTTTTAGTTCCCCAAAATTTCAGGGAAATTTTTTTTTTTTTGGAAAACTTTGACTACGGAAGAAATGATTCTTTAGAAAATCATAATAATTAAAATTAGTTTTAAACAAAACATACTAACATAACATTTCAAACTTAGTCATACCAGTGTCAAATTAAGTCTTTCATACCTAAGTATTAAAATGTACTAATATCAAAACAACATTTAACAAATCCTTAGAAACATGTGCGGAATATAAGAATGTAGGTGGCATCCATAGAACCCATCACACTTTCACCCATCACGCATCCATACCACAGTTCATCAATGCTTAATATGTCATAGGCAACTTGCTTGAATTATTTATAGTGGGAAATATAAAGAGGTGAGATAAACTTAGTAAGTATAGACGTGCAATATCACAAATACATATAATTGAAAATGTATGGTAAATTATGTAATTATCCATTTATTCATTCAACATCTTATGGGCCATTGGGTTCATACCTGGGTGTGCACGACCTTAAATGGGGAAGACGGGGGAGCAACCTAATCTGTCATCACCCAAAGTCATTACTTTAACTTCATTGATCATAATTTTCTCCCATTTAGCTAGAGCGAATATCCTTTCATTTAGTCGGAGATTGGTACAACACATCATTAGTTTCACTTTCTTAAATATTAAGTCATATAATGAGCATGCAAAAATGACATGTTCAATAAAGCGTGTATGTAAACACATCATCATGGCATGCTTTAGTAAAGCATATAAATAAACACGTCATCATAACATATATTCGTATAGTGTGTAAATAAATACATCATCATGACATAATATCATATCATCAAAATAAACATTAAGTTCACGTTGTGCATACCATATAAACAACCACACTATAGGTGGGGTTTATACTTACAGAAAATCACGCAACTGTGTATTTGCTGTAACGCCCCGCCTAGCACGGACCGTTACCTTACTATACTTACATACATACATGAACTACTTATATGAACTTATCTTTCCTCTCGTACTTACTTAAGTACTTAAGCGAATGCATACAAATCTTACTTACTTAGTACATGAAACACAGTGGAAATTTTTTTTTTTATACGGTGCTGACTCGCACATAACTAAACTGAAGGAACAATTTCGAATAATATATCTAGAAGATCAAAACGCGTAGCGGCTTCCATTCCCCACATTTCACAGTGCTCGGCCACGCTCCTCCATCTTGTATCATCAAATGCTGACTGGTAGTTTACCTACAGCATAAACTTAAAACAATGAGCTTTCGCTCAGCAAGTACAACTCCTATACCGCAACATATATACTACTAACATCTCAACATGTCAACACTGCATTGAACACATACTGGCAACTACTACACTGAACCACTACTGCACTGAACAACTACTGCACTGAACATATACTGCACTGAACATATACTGATAAACATATGCATGAACCGGTTATGTTCATATTATGCTCTGTTATCTGCTACTAACTTACTTACTGTCTTTCTAACTTAATATGCTAATGGGCCCCTTACTAAGGTGAACGTACCCGGCGCGCAACCATGGACTTACACTTGCCATAGCCCGACCCGCCCTGTGACGGGGGATACGACACCGGCAAGTGCTGCTTGCCGTCTGCCTACTGATCTTCTAACCATGTTATACTTACTCTGGTCATTCTTATTAGAACTAGTGAGCATGCATCGTGATACTACTTATTCTCACTTCATAAACATCTGACATTCTTAGCTTGACATGTAATCATACATATCATAACATACATCATAGCATAAGCATAAATCATGTTTTGATATGCCCCATAGCATATCAATTAACACTTAGCATAACAGCGCATCACATAGCACATAACACATCAATTATGTCTAGGTAAAAATACCCTAATAGCCTATGCTGTAGGCGGCGTTATACTTACCTCGTCTACGTCCGATACTAAACTGCTCCGCTTCTGGGTTCAGCTGCAGGGTACGTCCTGCTTAACCGAAGGACATAAGTAAGGTCTCTAATCTCGACTATAATATGTTGGTGTTTAACCAACATTCATGCAATGCTTTGGTTATATGTCCCCCTAACTATAAAACATGTTATATGTGTGGTTACCTCAAGTAACCTTATCATTTTGGGTTATATCTCATAACCCCATAAAATCGTATACCATAATCTAGTAGGTTACGTTGGATAACCTTTTCTACTACACCCTTATCCCATAACCTGATGGGTTACACTAACCCATGGGATAATTCATCCTACATCTTACTAGGTTAACCCTTGTTAACCTTTAAGGTTACTAAAGTTAACCTTCTTCGGGTCAACCTCGGGCTTTGGGGCTAAGCCCTATAACTCGGGTGTAATTCCCGGTTACGTGTCGTAACTATCTACCTATCAAACCTTGAACTTGAAACTCTTAAATCTTTTCTTTATCCTTGAAAAAGTTTTTGGCTTAAAAACCGAAAAACTGCTATACTTCCCTTAAAAATCCTTGAATTTTAAAACATGATTTATAAAATGTTTGAGGGCTAGAAACTGCCTTTGGAACAGTTTCTGTGTTCAAAACAGTGTTTAAGACATGAAAAACTGTTTTTTCCTAACTGGTTCTAGAAAATCTCGTGCAGGAATCTCTTGCTCCCTGCATGGTTTTCAGATTTCAAGTCGTAGTTTAAAATCCCTTTGGAATTGGAAAAAGTTGTCTTCACAAAAGTTCTAGCTCTCGAAGAGATCTAAAACTTTTGTGTTTTACAAAAAATCTGATTCTGCTTAGTTTAATACCAGTTTTAATTTGAACAAGCTGGTCGTGTAAAACTGGGTCTGAACAGACCACCTTCGGTTTTTCGTAAAAACGGAGGCCATTGGAGCCTTATTTTGAGAATCGGTCCACGTTGCCCCCTAGGAAAAACCCTGATCTACAACTTTCGTGTTTTACATTTTTGCCCATTCAGCCTCTAAGGGCCTGCAACTACCACTTTCCTGCGACTGGCCAGTGTGGAACCCGAACTGGCAGCCTTAACTAGTTAAACCGGTTTACGTCCTAATTCACGGGTTCTAACTCGACCGATCACATCGGGAGCTTAATAACAAGACATACAACGTTTCTAACGTCCCGCATGTTCTAACATGCCTTCCCAACGTACCCATGCAACCCTCTAATCCGGTTGCACATAACCATGGCTGCATGGTTCTATCTCCTAGCATACATCAACCATTCCATGCAATATCATTCCATATCATCACATCTAGCATCCTAACATGCATTCACATTCTTAAACACATAATTAGGGACATATAACCTTAATCTAGCATGCAACCTATTATCACACAAGCACATGCATAAAGGAACCAACCACCCCCTAGGCTAGCAAATCAAGCACCATGCACTAGCTAAGAGCACAAAATTAAATGGTGAGCTTATGCTCTTACAAACCATAACTTGAAATACATTTAAACTTTACTTTAAAAGCTTAAATGAAAATAGATTTAGGGTCTTGAAAATTACCTTGAACTACTTCAAGGATTGGCTTTAGGATTTTGGATCAAAACCTTCTTAGCTCACACTTGCTCCTAGGTTCGGTTTCCACACACTAAGTGGCTCCAAATTGGCTCTTTTTGGACTAAAAATTGACCTCCCCCTATGGCTCGGCCATTCCAAGATTTTGCACCCAAAATCTGAATTTTTTTCTTCCCTTTTTCCACTCAAACCCATGGCTGCACACAAGGGAGAAATTGACTCCAAAACTAGCTTCTAACTTGGTTTCGGTTGATGGAATTAAACCCGAATTCTCTCCTAAGGTTTTCCCTTGAAAAATCTGATTTTTCTCTTTCTCTCCCCTGCTTTCTAGCCCACGGCTGCAGCTTGGATGGGCTGGAAAAATTTTTCTAACTCTCCCTAATGGTTCCTACTCAAAACCGAAACTACCCCTAGGATTTGGTTCAAGAAAATTTTTGTTTTCTCTTCCTCCTTCTCCCTTTCTCTCTCTCGGTTTTTCTTGGCTGAAAATGGGCAGAACTTGGCTGGAAATTCTGATTTAAAAAGGGTGGAAGACACTTCTATTTATAGGCAATGTGGGACTTTTTAACTTTGCAATTTAGTCCCTAAATTTTTAGAAATTCACACTTTTTGGGGGGTGAGGTGGCCGGCCATGCTTGGAGAACAAGGAAATGATGTCATGGTTTACATCATCAAATTTTTAAAATTGCACTTTTGCTCCAAAAATGAAAATCTTGGCATTTATGCCCCCTAGGTGGCCGAAACTTTTCTTGGTGATCAAGCAAGGATTTTTCTAGAATAAGACACTTGTCTTGCTTAGATTTGTTCTCAAAATATTTATGAGGTCATAATTCAAAATGGTGATGATGTCATAATTAAAAAGCCTTGTTTGGCTACTTTTTGTAAAAACAGTCTACTTTAAACTAAACACAGATAAATCTAATACTGTGTACTAATACACAGTATTAATATTTTATATTGCAGTAAAAATTTCATCTGTATAAAAATCGGTCTGGAAAAATTTTTCTTTATTTTCTCAAACCCTTTTGCACTGTGCCTTAACTTAGTGTGCTTGATTTTTCTATGGTGGTTTTAGATCCTATCTATGCTATCTTACTCATAAAAATGGGTTTTCGCAGTATTTCTTCCATACTGCATGTCACAAAACTATACTGTCATCACGTTAACTATTCTGGTCAAACTTTGACTTTCCCGGGTCAAAGTTGACTTTTTCGGTCAAACCTTTGACCGACCCAGAATCATGCAAAAATCATCACTTTTCTTCCGAAAAGGCTATTTTCTATTCTAAACAATCATCTTTGAGTCTTATAAAGCTATAAGAACTTATCACACATAATAAAGTTCTAAATCGAACTTTTTTCATAAAATGCCCTTATGGCATACATTCAAACTCTTTCTAGAAAAAAGAATAACATAGAAAAAGTCATGTATTACATCTGCGTAAATTGTTTCCGACTCTATCCTCAACTCGATGCGGTATCCTAATTTTAAATTGATAGCCGACAATTAGAGTAAAATTTTTGAATTATTTTTTATTATATATATATGTTCTCTTAATTAATAATTAATTCAATTTAATTATTAATTTGTTTTTAAGGTTTTTTTTAAAGAATAAGATCCTTAATTATTAATTACATGATTGCCATAAATTAATTTCTTAATTAATAATTAATTAATTAATTTTAAATTTTAAATTAATTAATTATTAACTCATTAGTGAGTTAATTATTTAATACTTAATTCCTTATCCATTATTTCACTTAACTCCATTTTATTCATAATTTGGGTCCATTAGGTGACAATGGATAATCATGGTCTTCTAATATCATACTGGGCCATCTTTATAGGTTGTGGGCTTATTAGGTCTATTGTGACCCATTTACTTGTAATTGGCTTAAACCATTTCTAAATAGTGTTTTAGCCTTATTATTATTTTGGACCCGACAAGGCCCATTATACTTTGTTATCTTTTTCAAGTTTTGATCAATAATTACATAGCATCTCATCAAGTCTAGTGACAGGTTCATTTCTCGTCATTAAGCCATCGGGTACTAATTTACCAATTTGCCCACATTTTGATGATTCAAGCATTTTTAAGCTTAAAATTGTTAATTATTTTGACCTTAGCTTTTAGTAATCTCTTTTGTAGTTTTATAAGTCCACAAAACATCCACTTACAGTCTAAAATGTTCTCCTCATTAAATTACCATTTTACCCATTAGTTTGGCAAAGTTGTAATTTTGCCACTGGACAAACCCTTTTTAATCTATACCTATTAGATGGCTTTTAAAAAAATTTATCCTAGAGCCTTAGAATAATGTTTACGGTTCCCCTAAGCTCTCAAAATGGCTTTCGTAACTTATTACATTTCTAAACGCAATTAGATAAAATTATTACATTTACGCCCCCCCTTTCATGTGTTTTAAGGTTGTACATTTGACTATAATACAAAACATATTATTTCTTATATTTATTTATCTTAGTATAATGTTTTAAGGGTGCCAGAGATGCTATATAGCTATAGTCTAAGAAGATTTGATAATTTGATTCGTTATTTATTTATTTATTACATTTTAGTCCTTATTTAGCCCCAATTAGTTCCCAATACCCTTTGGTTCATGGTTTTTTATACTTGATGTTTTTATAAAGTGTTCTCATAGGATCAGAACACATTTTTAATAAGTTTTTATTATTTACATTCTTGACCCTAAATTTTCTATATTTACATTTTGACCCTCAAAAGGTGATTTGCTCATTTCGTATCCATTTATCACCAAAATTTGACACAAGGTCTATTTTAAGTCTCTAGACAAGATTGCAAAGTTTTGATTCAAATAAAGTTTTTAGGCTGGTGAAATTATGATTTTACCCATTGAGGGCAAAATTGTCATTTCTTACATTTTTATTTCTGACCAAACTTGAGCTCTTCTTATTGCTTATGTCAAGAGTAATATTCCATCCTTACATGATTATGAAAATCTCACTCAAAATACCATTTTTTAATTTATTAACATTTATGCCAAAAATGTTATTTTCAGTATTTTATGGTCATTAATTATTTTTCTAGCCTATTTGTGACGTTAAAATATTTTTCTCATAATTCATACTTCTATTAAACAGAGGACATAACATATCAACATGCCATAATCTTCTATTCTCATACATCAATACTCATTTTATGTCATATAACCACAAAAATCACATAAACATACTTTTCATCATATTCCATATACAAATCATGTTTTCTAGCTATTTTAAATCATGACCAACACATATATTATCTTACTAGATAGCAAAACAGCATTTTAATCATTTACCATGTGAAGATTTTCATATTTGTAAGGACACATTTTGAAAGAAAAGTTATTAAGAACTTGATAAACTACTAGTTTATAAATCATTTACCTCTTAGAAATGTATTGGGTTCTTAGCTCTTCTCAAAGGCTTTGAGCCACTCTTGGATCCTTGAGGTAGGGGGCTGGAATGTAAATAAAACATCACATTAAAAACATTTTTTAAAACATCAATTTTCTTTTTAGGAAACAAGTGTAAAAATATAAGTTTTTACCTAGGAAAACACTTCGAATGACTCTTTCTCCTTGTAAAAAAAAAAAATGATCTTGGTGGAAGGAGATAAAGTATATTTTTTGCTTCCCCTAACTACAAATTTCATCCACAATGAAGGGAGGAAGAGATGAAACTTTTCTTTGCTTGTATAGCTTTTATGAAAAAGAAAAAAATAGTTTTTGGTTTACCTTAAAACCATTTTATAATCAAGTCTTATTGTGGGTTAAAATTTTGAAATTTTTGCATTTTAATATCTCCAAAAATGTGCTCAGCCGAAGAGAACAAGTTGGGAGGTTGTTTTGGTGGTTTTTCATGTATTTCTAAGTGGTTTTAGTGAGTAGTCATTCAAGTAATCCATCATCTTAAATTGTAATCACTCTTTCTTTCTTGTCTTTTCATTTTTGTTTTGCTTGTTTTGGGGTTGGATTTTAGATTCTCAAAAACCCCCCTCTTGCACAGCCTATTTTCTGAAGGAAAATTAAAAAAAAAAAAAAAATCAATGCTAGTTTACTAGCAACAGGCAGCTCACTACCTACCTGCATGGCTCAGTGGGCCAGCAAGTGGAGGGGTGTAGTGATTCACTCATACTGTGATAGTTACATCCACCATAGTAATTCACACTTATTTTAAGAGCCATGTCCATTATTGTAGTTCCATTTAAATCATAGAAGAAATGATTAAACTAACTCTTATAATGATCCACTATTAATATGAAATGCATGCCCATTATAGTGATACACCCTTCATGTGAGAGCTACAACAACTATTATGATGCCCTAGAAATTCATAAACTTGATCTATGAACTATTATCATAGATTTCCTTCATTAACATACTTCTAATAAATTATTTTGATAAATATCAAATTTCAAAATCATGAATGATTGATATGTATAATTAGTATGATGATGTTGATGATCTAATAATGTTGAGTTTCTCTATTTAAATGAGAAATTGTAAATACGTAAAAGATGAGTTGAATGACATATAAATTTATATGAAAAATTTATTATGTTGTATTAGAGGAATGATGTTAATTTTTGGAAAAACCCTAATTTTTATTAGTACATCAATGTAATAATCTTAGTTTTTATTTTGGTCATATCAATAGTTAAATTTTAAGAGTACGATTGGAAATTAATGTGCATACAGATAGAAGATGAGTGATTAGTATTTACTCTTAGAAAATCTAAAGGTAGAAGATTGATCAAGAATTATACTTAAGTTTGAAATCAATAGTGTAGATTTTATGTTAAAAAATCCTAGGCAAATCAATGGACAAGCTTTGGATGATAAGTGAACAATAAGAGCTTAAGATAAGGATTGCTGTGATGGAAGATTCAATGGATGAGAATAAGGACGATAACTTTTGATTAATGGTGGAAAGTTGAAATTAAAAAAAATTAAAATAAAAATGAGAAAGTAATGGGGGATCCGAATTTTTGTATCAAAAAGCAAGAAGAAATTTAAACAAATGTGGGGAAAAAAAAGTGGTGCATGCATATAATCTCATGTAAGAGATGGCATGATTCATTTTGGCAAGTTGACCCAAAGAAAAGACAAGTAAAAGTGATCCTTTGTCTCCACTTTGTTGAGCAAAATTTTCAATCAAACTCCCTCCCTCTAAGTGGTGGCAATGAAGGGGAGAATCAGTCAAAATTTTTCCAATTTTACCCCTCAAAATACAACTTCTTTAAGGTAAATGTTGGCTGAAAACAAGCCCCTAATACCTCATTTTATTCTCATACAAGTTAAGCCCAAAAACCCTAGGTTTTCTAGCTACCACCAAGCTCAAAACAGAAAAAAGAACCACCGATACTATTTTCCATCTCCAAAACCCCTTTAGCACCCTCCTCCCTCTATTTTCAAGTTCTAAGCAACTCCATTACTAAGTTCAAAGAAGTGTGAGATGGAGTTAGAAGACGTTTTAGTAGAGGGAACCTAGTGGTATTCTTTGTGTTTTAGTCATTTTTGGAGAAATAAAACATGATGTTTAGTTAGAAAAAAGGAAATTTTAGATTCAAATTGGGGGCAAAATGGGCATCAAAAAGTCTAAAAAAGGGTTTTAAATTTTGAATTAAATTCAACTCCAATCAGGGAGCGCCACGTGTCCCATTATGTAAGAGTGTTGGATCCCATACCGTATGTTTCACCGTAGTACTGTGAGCTCGCCTCTTTTACTCGCTCTCAACTCTCCACGGGGGGTGCACTATCTCAAATCCCAGGCGCGTGCCACCGCGTATCCCAGTGCGTCAGGCGGGGCCCATAGTTGCAGCTATAGCCAAGAAAGGAAGGAAAAAAAAAAGAGAAAAGAAAAATGAGAGTTTTGCTGGGGAGCTCTTTTTTGAGCAAGAGTTGGAGGCCATGGGACAAAGGCCAAAACCAGAGGAGAGAAAAAGAGAAAAACGGGGAAGAAGAAAAAGAAAACAAAATAGAAAAATAGAAAAAAGCAAGAAACAGTATAAGATAATTTTTAGCTTTAGGATTAGTTTTTATTTTCAACTTTAGGTTTCATTCCAATAAATTTTTGAGGGAGATTGCATTGTTGGAGAGCTTGAAGAGGAGAAATTTGAGGGAAATTCTTGAAGATTTATGACACTTTAAGTAGGTTTTCCTTTTCTAGTTTCTCTCTAAGTTTTTGTAACTTGATGATGTTTCATTTATGAAGTAGTTTTGGTATGGGGTGGTTCTAAAGGATCATATTAATTGATTTTGAATTTATTTTTTTTACTCTCTTAGTTTGATAATGATTGTTGGTAATCACTTATCCTACTTCTTGCTTAATGCTCCTAGTAGATTGACTATTCATTAGGTGATTTTGTTAGACTTAATTGAAATTGGAAAATGGACATTAGGTCTTAATCAATAATAGGGAAGCATTTGCAATTTGAAATAGGAATATATCCTTAGTGTATTTGTAGTCGTTGTGGATGCTTGAATTTAATGAATTCATATTAATTAGTTCCCCATAGGAATATAGGGATTTTAATTAATATAGGTGTGCCTACTAGTTTATCGGAAAAGGCTTTTAGATAATTGGTGCATTCGGCTAACAATTCCAATAATTAAAATTAATCATTTAGAAAGTTGATTTAATTTGAATGAAACTAATTAGGTGAAATTAGATCCTTGGACCTTTGTTTTTATTATTTTTGTTTAGTTGATTTTACTAGTTTGTTTAATCTAGTTTAATTATTTGTTTTTATTTTACTTTTAATCGGTCGTTCAAATAATTCTGAAATTAATCAATTTCGGTAATTAACTCAAATTTAAATGCAATTCTTGTGGTAACGATATTCTTAACTCATCTTCTATTACTTGTGTGACTCGTATACTTGTGAGTGATTTTTGTAACACCGACAATGATGTAGTTAACCTTGACATGGGTTTACCCTTAATGAGAAAGCTACATCCATTATAATGGTTCAATATTAATATGAGAGCTATATACACTATAGTGGTTCACCTTTAAAATGAGAGCTATACCATTGTAATCATTCACCCCTAATCTAAAAATGATTTAATTAGTCCTAATAGTGGTTTAACCTTAATGCGAAAGCTACATACACTATAGCGAACACTACTACAAAAGTTGACTTACACGACGGAAAATACACGACGGTTTTTGTGAAACCGTTGTCTTAAACAGGATTACATGACGGTTTGATAAAATCGTCATGTAAATGGCGGATTACACGGCGGTTTGACTAAACCGTCGTGTAATCCTTCGTTTACACTACGGTTTTCTTGGAACCGTCGTGTAATCCGGTAGTATTTCAAAATAAAAGAAAAAAAAAGGATTACACGACAGTTATATAAAACCATCGTGTAATCTTCCGAAAATTTTCAAATTTTTCAAAATTTCAAATTAAAAAAAAAAAAGATTACACGACGGTTTTTATAACCGTCATGTAATACTTCTTTTACACGACGGTTTTGAGCAAAACCGTCGTGTAATCCTCCGCAAATTTTCAAATTTTCAAATTTTCAAAATTTTCAAATTAAAAAAAAAAAAGAATTACACGACGGTCTTTAGGACCGTCATGTAACCCTCGGATTAAGGACCGTCGTGTAATCCTCGAATTTCCTAGGATTACACGACGGTCAAGACCGTCGTGTAATCCTCCAAAAATTTTTAAAATTTTCAAATTTTCAAGAAAAAAAAGGATTACACGACGGTTCTAAAAACCGTCGTGCAATCCTAAGATTACACGATGGTTTTAAGCAAAACCGTCGTATAATTCTCCAAAAATTTTCAAATTTTCAAAAAAAAAAAGGAGCACACGACCATTATAAAAACCGTAGTGTAATCCTTGGATTACACGACGGTTATAGAAAACCGCCGTGTAATCCTTCGAAAATTTTCAAAATTTTCAAATTTCATGCTTTGGAATTCGCACGAAAACCCATTACTTAAATACACTTTCATCTTCATTTATCATCATTTTCATCTTCAACCCTTTAGACAACTCAAACTTTTCTCCTTCCCACCTCCTTCGCCCGCGCCCTCCCCCCCCCAACTTAAAATCCGGTCACGCCGCCGCTGCCACTTCAAACTTGTCCCAAACCGCCGCCATGGCCCCCTGTTTTTTTCCGCCGCCGCCGCCGCCGTCGCCGTCCCCACCACCTCTCTCTCCCAGTGTTCCCATCAAGGCCGTGACTATTTTTCTTTAAAGAAAAGCAAGGTGACTTTCATATTGCTCAATTTATTGTTTTCTAACAAAACTACGAACACACAATACTTTAATAACTTGCATGGAGTATAATTTGTAGTGTTGTTTGAATGTCTTTTTTTAAATTTTATTGTTGCTCTTTAGAGATGAATGTTTTATGTACGGTTTTGGCACTTTACACACATTTTTTAATATGGTTTTTATCCACCCACCACATGCTCGATGAAATGTCAAAATGGATTTTTGTTTTGGATAATCATATGAAATTTGATTCTAGTGTAATGTGTACCATTACACGATGGTTTTGCTCAAAACCGTCGTGTAATTAGGCTTGAATTTAAAAAAAATTGGCTTTCTTTTGGTGATGGCACACATTACACGACGGTTTTACTCTGAAACCGTCGGAGCACAACCGTCATGTAATGTGTACCATCGCAAAAAAAAAGCCAATTTTTTTTAATTCAAGCCAAAACCGTCGTGTAAAGTTCTCAATTTGCAGCGTTTGCTACTGTATTTCTTAATTCAATGACGGTTCACCGTTGTGTAATATTGAGATACCACGACGGTTATGGAACCGTCGTGATATCTTCCACGATGCTGGATTACACGACGGTTAGACAACCGTCGTGTAAACTTTGCACGACGGTAAATAACTGTCGTGTAATCCATAATTTTTAGTAGTGGAATCACTACAAATGGTAGAGTTACGTCCACTATAGTGGTTCTCCCTTCCATAATAATGGTTTACTCTTAATCCAACAATGACTTAGTTAATCATGTGATAGTGGTTTATTATTATTGTGATAGCTATGTCCACCATAAGGGTTCACCATTAAAATATGAGTTGCCTCCAAAATAATGGTTTGCCATTAATCTAATAATGATTTAGTTAACCTAATAGTGGTTTGCTTTTAATACGAAAGCCACATCCACTAAATTGATTTACTATTATATGACATTTACATTCATTATAGACTTACAAAGGTTCACTATTGTTGATACCTATTTTGCGCTAGGCCCATTCTCATGAGGCCCATGTCCACTTCCTGTAGTGGACCCCATCCCTGGACCCGAGCCACGCTCGGAGAACCTTTGTGGGCCGCTGTTTAGTGGGTCATGGGAAGATAAATAGAATCACTTATTTATTGGCCTAAATTAACTTGATCCCATTTGGGGGTTCCAAGGGTAATTTGGTCCTCAATTATAACACCCCACCTATGTAGGACTGTCACCTTGCTTACTCTTAAATACTTATTTTACTTATTCATGAAAAAGTACTGAAATTTTTTGTTTAAAACCTTATACTTATATATATATATATATATACAAATACATACTTAATTAAGAAATATGGTTCCAATCTTTATAACATATCACGCAACTCTTATTAAGTATTAGATATTAGAACTCTCAAACCGACATCACATAATATAATAAAATTTCGAAATGCGTGGCGGTGTCCAACCCAAATTTCACAGTTTGCAGCGCCAAATCCATAGTCTTGTATCATACATTACTAATAGACAGCTTACCTACAATATAAACGTAAGTTTTGAGTTTTCACTCAGTAAGTACAACTTATTATCCACAAAATAATCTTAACAAAGATATATACGATCCATTTATGCTTTTTTATCAAATCATTTATGCTTCCTTCTATTAGCATCTTTTTAGGCCCCTTACTTAACATGAGTGTACATACCATGGCGCGCAGTCATGTAGTGGTTGGGGTGGCCATCCAATCCAACTCAAATCATGAATCAAACCCGACCTAGAATGGATCAGTATGACACACGGCAACTTGCTTGCCATTATATTTAAAAACTTATTCTTGTTTTGAAGTATATTTGAAAAACCATTTCATACTTAGAAAACCATTCCATACTTGAAAAACAGTTTCTTACTTGAAATTTGATCTTATTCTTACCATGTGATTCATCATTAGTGGGCATGCTTCATGATGCTATAATAGTACAACATAAATCATATGCATCACATACATAAATGCATGAGCTTTGAAAAATATGCAAAGCAGTAAAACAATTTGCCTATGCTGTAGGTGGAGTTGTACTTACAGGTTACGCTACGTCCTGGGTTTGTTGCTCCAACAGGTTGCAACAACAGGTTATATTTGTAATTATCAAAAATTTCTACGGACTCATGATTTCCTTATACTTAAGAAATTTAAGTCCGTACTATGTGTTCATGTAATGTTTCATGAAAATTATGAATATCAATGTGAAATTTATAATTTTATCTGTAAATGTTTGAGTTCTCATTTAATTAGCTATGAGACTCAATGAGTAGTTTGCTTAGTCATGCATAAAGCCTTTTGATGAAAAAGGCAAAATAGGAATTTATGATTTTTATTCCGGTTAAAGTTTGACCTAGTTGACCTAAGGTTTGACTGAAATGGTACTACAGTATAATAAACAGTATGAAAATTATACTACGAAAAACCGTCATTACGGACAAATAAACAAGAATAAGGTTCAAGACCACCCTAGAAAAATCAAGCACATTATTTAGGACAATAAGGGCCTAGTAGTTTTAAGTCCTAAGAAAATCTTATAGCAGTCTAATTTTTACTCAGATGAATTTTGGACCGTAATCCAGTATGACAATACTGTTTTAATAAAAAAACAGTATTGATATTATCTAAGTTAGTAAGGAGATTGACTGCATAATTATATTAAGGGATTTTTGGAATCAAGTGAATGATTATGCATGAATTGGAAGTCATGTGGCTCACCCAAAAACAGCCACCTACAGGGACTAAATTGTAAATATTTTATCCTTAGGAGCTAAAATGTAATTTTTAGAAAAGTAAGTGATGATGATGTAAGCATGATAAGGTAAGCATGATGATGTAAGCATGATAATGTCATGATGATGTAAGCATGATGATGTAAATATGATGATGTAAGCATGATGATGCAAGCAAAAAAATTTTCTTGGGCTCTAAGACATGCAATGGCCGGCCACTTCATAGAGGTATATGGGCAAATATTTTTCTCTCAAGAGCTCATAAGCAATTTTTAGATTAAAAATAAATCCAAAAATAAAATAATTATCACCTATAAATAGGTGATGGGGGGGTTCATTTGGTTCACTTTATGTAAAATTGTCACAAAACCATGCCAAAATTTCTCCTCACCCTTTTTTCACCTTAGAAGCCGAGCACTAGAGAGAAGAAGAAGAAACAAAAAAAAAGTTTGGATCAAGATCTAGCACAACCTTTGAGTTGATTAAGGTAATTCCCCTTTGGTTCCCTGAGCTTTTCAATTTAAATTTTATTTGAAATTTAAGTATATTCCCAAAGTTGGATTGTAAGAGTATAAGCTCATTTTAATTTCTTATGCCCTAGCTTAGATTTTTAGATTTGCGCTTGATTAGGTATTAGGTGATTTTAATGCATGATTATGTGATTATGGTTGAATGATTTAGGGTTTGCATGTATGATTTATGATGTTAGCTGTATGTCCCCAATATGCTTAAGAAAGTTGTAGGTTATACATGTTAGGTTGTTAGCTTATGTGATGAATGGTTATGCAAACCCAAAATTTTTACAAACCTTAGCTTGGTGCAAAAACACCCAAGGGTTTTCTTGACAATGCATGGATGTATGATGATGGGATTTTACATTAGAAAGCGCTGTATGACTGTTGTAGGCTCCCGATGAGACCAGTTGAGTTAGTATGCGCGTAATTGGACGTAAAAATGGACTTAAGCAAGAAACTGCCAATTCGGGTAAAACTGGCCAGTTTTCTGGAAAGCTGGTTTTGAGGCTCTTAGAGGCCGAATGTGGAAAAAGCTTAAAACATGAAAGTTGTAGAGAAGAGAAATTCCTAGGGGTTAGATGGACAGTTTTCAAAAATAAGGCTCCAATGGCCTTGGTTTCTACAAAAATCTGAACATGGTCATGCCCAGACTTCATGCACGGCCAGGTAGGTTCAACAAGGGAAATGAGTAGGCTAGAGACCGAACTGAGTCTTGAGCAAAACATAAAAGTTGTAGGGTTTTTCAAGGTATAAAACTTTCATGGAGAAAACTTTTTCAGATTCAACACAGATTCTTAAATATAATTGGATTCCAAAAACTATGCAGGAAACAGGAAATTCCTGCACATGATTTTCTAAGACAGTGCAGGAAAAGGACATTCCTGCATATACACTGATAAATTGGCAGTAGAAAACTATTCCCAAGGCAGTTTCCAACACTTGACTATCTTTACTATCCCTACTTAAAGAGTCACAATTTTGGTAAAAAGATTTAATGTTGAACAAGGATTTTTGTATATAGAGAAAAATGGACAAAGAGTACTAGGGTTTTTCCAAGGTAAGAAAAATAAGTATATGGACCATAAGTTATCTTAATAACTTGGTAACCGAATGATGACCAGCGGTAATCAGGTAGGACAGCCAAGTTACTGGATTGGGTCCAGAGCCCAAGGTTACCGATAGTAACCCAATAGAATATAACTTAGGAATTTGGGTTTTAGTAACCCAATAAGAATTGACCTAAGTTTGACTTAGGCTCACACAAAAAGTTACTTAATATAACCTAACAAGATACTAAGTATGTCAGTTGGACCTAAAACCCTAGGGTTACATTTAGTAACCCAGTAAGTTGTCATAGGCATATATGAGGGGACATATAACTAAGATTTCTCAAGGATGTTGGTTAGGTTACCAACATTTTATGATTATGATTCATAAGATCCTTACCCTATGTCCTTTTAAATAGCAGGAAGTAATCTGCTGTTGCGACTTGATTTGGAGCAACGAAACCTAAGACATAGCATATCCGGTAAGTACAAACCTCACCTACAGTATGAAAAATAGTAAACTAGTTTTAAGTATATGACATGTTATGTCAATTCATGTTATGCCATGTTATGTCAAGTCATGTTATGCTATATTAAGTCATGTTAAGCTATGTTATGCCATGTTAAGTCATGTTATGTTAAGTCATGTTATGTCATGTTAAGCCATGTCAAGTCATGTTAAGCTATGTTAAGTCATGTTAAGTCATGATATGTCAAGTTATGCCATGATGTATGGTTATGCCGTGTTGTAATAAATAAACATGCTACAAGTTATTTTATGCTATTCATCTTTAAGTCATGTCATGTCTACGTATCACATGCATCATGACTAATAAGATTACATGTAAAGAATCTTAGTCTTGGTAAAGTAATAAGACTAAAACTAAACTAAGACAAGTAAAGTGTCGTACCAACCTCCCGCCAAATCATGAAGGATTATACAAGTTTCAAGTTACCAAGACCTTCCGCCAGATCGTGAAGGCTTACATGATTCCCAGAATTGCTAAGGATCTTGCAAACCCCAACTTTCTGTGGATTGTACGCTTTTGGTACGTACACAAGGGGCCCACATGTTAAGCAAGATAATAAGTTCAAGTCAATAATTGGTTCATGCATAAGTTGCACGATATTTGTTACGTTTTGTACGATTATGTTTGTACTTATTGGGCGAAAGCTCATCAATATATTTCATACTGCGATAAACCGTCATTACGGATGAAGAAGTAAGAATAAGGTAGGGAACCACTCTAGAAAAATCAAGAATAATATTTGAAGCAAGGGGGACTAAGTAGCTTTAAGTCCTAAGAAAATCCTATACGCGGTCCAGTTAAGTGCAGATAAATTCTAGATTACAGTTTAGTATTGCAATACTGTTAATAGTTGAAAACAGCATTTGAAATATCTGCAATAGTAAGAAAATGGATTGCATATTAAGAGGAAAGGCCAAACATGACTTTACTTGGAGGCCAAGTAATCTTGGATAAATATGTGAACTTTTGAATTTTTGAAAAATTTAGAAAGAATTAAGTGGATAATTATGTAGATTACTGGGCCTACAAGGGACCCCATCATGGCCGGCCACCTCAAAGGATCAACAACTGCAGTCTTTGTCATTTTATTTATTTACTTAGTTATTATTATTATTTTTTGAAATAACATGTATGCTTTATTAAACTGCAATAAACTCTACAGAAATAGCTGTAGCTATTATGCAACTTGGAGTTTCATCAATCCAAATAGCTAGCTTACAACACGTAAATGAGCAACATTATTAGCAAACTGCTTAATATTTGAGACACTAGGATAATGCGAAGTGGATAGAAGCTCCGTGAGAAGTTTTGCCAAACAGGCCTATAGCATTTTTATTACAAAACTTGTCATTTGAAATTTAGTTTTGATAATTTGTCCCCCTATATTTTTGAAATTATTACAATATGATTCATTTAGTTAATGTCTAGTCAAAATGAATTATTTGAATTTGAAAGATTTACATTGTGGTTTGAATTAAATTTGAGAAATTTTTATGTGGAATGAGATTGTCTATCTTCACATGAGCATACGTGAACTTTTCATAAACAATTTCACGAAAGTTTAAACCATAATAGGTACTTTATAATTAAGAAAGTTTAAGGACAATTGTTAAAATCAAAAATTTGTTGTACAAATTGTCGACAGATGACAAAGGTTTAGAACAACTAGCTAAATAGTAAATACCCTATTTATCATCCAACTTGAAAACAAGAGAGTTCGGATTGAATCCATAATTTAATGATAAATTTTCTATTTAATTCCACTCTAAGATATAGAGTTGGTATTTCCATCCAAAAATTCAGAGGAAAAACAATGAGTTAATTCAAAAAAAAAAAAAAAAAACTAGGAAATTGGAGTCGCGTCCACTCAAGTCAAGTACTATTGTTTTTATTTTCGAAATGGTGCTTCTTTTTTTTTCAAATACTAAGGTGACAAGTATAAAAATGTGTTTTTAATGGAATTTCATTTATCTATTATTTTTTAATAATAAAATAATTGATTAAAAAAAATATGGGAAGGATAAGTAGAGGGGTTACCATAGATGACCCTATCAGCCCAGTGCAAGTTGCGACGGAATCTTTGGATGAAATGGTTGCAAAATTACAATTTGCCAATTTTTTTTATTAGTTTTAATAAGTAATCTTAACAGAAATAAATAAGTAAAAGCATTTTGTGCCTGTAGTCTTTTTAAATAGATGGTACCTTCTCAAGTCTTCACAAACGCGCAGCTTGGCGTCTACTTGCAGAAAACGCGTAGTCATTTTCTCAAGTCTTTTTTGACGTCTTACGCGCCGTATCGATTCCCAAAAGTGGTTCGTCTATTATCCATTAATTGAGTTCACATGTCCATGTGAGCCATTGACATGTGAACCATTGATTTGAAAAATCAACATTTTAATCAATATTTTCACAAAATTTTTATATTTTAAAAGTATCGATATGAAATCAGGAGTGTCAGAACTTTTTCACAGAATATCTATGAAATTTCTATAAAATTTTTTGCAAATATCTATGTTTTACGGAAATATTGATTTCCATGAAATGTATAGTAGTTAATGACAAAATATCGTCAAAATTTCCAAAAAATATCCATGGATTTATTGAAAACATATATGTAAAAAATCAATCTTAAAATTATTTTAATTTGTTTTTTAATATAGTAAATTCATGATTTTTTTTTAAATTCATGCACAATTATGTAGATATATATATATATATGAATAGATAGTTAGTCGAGCTTAAGGGACATATAAATGGGACATCTCCAAAATTATATATAAAAAAAAATACTCAAATATCATATCTTGATGTCGATGTTATTACACTAATAAGATATTGTAAATTCTTTCAAACATACTAAAAGATATTTTAATATAAATGTTTTCTTACTATATATAAAACAATAAGTATAATGTACCTATATTATATTGTCTTTCAATGATTTTACTTAATTTATGAATGTAAACTTATAATTTACTATGTTATGCTTCACTTTTACCATGTAAATTTGTCATATACTCGGTATTTAATTGAGAGTTCCATTTAATTTATGTATTATTAATTATTTTAGAGTTTCATAAAGTATTTTAAAATGAATTTTCATATTTTACATCAATTTCTACCGATATTGATATTTCCGTCGATATTTTCCTAAAATTTCAGTTTGATATTTTCATAAATATCGATATAGACTAAATCTTATGACGACCCATCTTACGTAGCCGCTACTTCATACTTAACACACTTAAACATACTCTCGTATTTCATAAAAATACGGAAATGCCTTTTATTTTCTTTACAATAAAACCTTACTTATATATATATGTACTTAACTAAATACTAAGTTTTAAAACCATTTTTTTTAACAAATCGTACTAGTTAAAATATACTAGTAACATTGACTTAGTATAACATAATACCAATACATTTTACACAACATATTTTCCAAAACCCATGGCGGTGTCCAATCCAAATTTCACAGTCTGCAACGCTATCTCTCTACAGTTTTGCATCAAGCATTGCTAGTAGGTTACTTACCTATAGCATGAACGTAAGTTATGAACTTATGCTCAGTAAGTACAACATTCTGTTCTGTAAAACTTTTTTTTTTTTTTTTTTGTAAAAGATTGCTTGATTTGATAATGCATGAACTAATTATGCTTTCTTATGAATCGATTATGCTTCCATTATGAACTTATTTATGAACTTATAATCTTGCTTGACATATAGGCCCCTTATGTATATACCAAATGCGCGTAATCCACAGAAAGTTAGGGTTTGCAAGATCTTTAACAATTCTGATAATCATATACAGAATCCTTCATGCATCAACGGAAGGTCTGAGAATTTTCTTGAACATACATAATCCTCCATGCATCAACAGGAGGTTAGTACGACACCTTTGTTGGAAAAATCGGATCCGGTATCAGAGTTACGGCGCAGCGGAAGTTTTAAAATTTTATGCCGTTTCCGAAAAAGAAGCTCATGATGCATATAATAATAAATTAAATTCATGATCAAGTGTACCTTATTTCCTAGATTCCGGAATTGCTAGAGCATTTGACCAACGTGTCTTCTCTACTATTCTCGAGTTCTACGTCTCAGAGTATGTGTGGGCACACGTTCTATGAATCCAAGCGACCGGTAATACTTTCCGAAATCTAGATCCCTCCTTCTCAATTCCGATGATCCTCGTTGAGAATTTGATCCAACTTCTTTCTTCAAAACTACAAAACAGAAACTGGTTAACCTCCTATGAAAATTATCATTCGATTTAACCTTCCTCACAGTTTTGATTCAATTTAATTTTCTTCTTTTTCTCTCTCACAAGATAGCCGAATTTCTTGATGTGGATAAAACACAAATTTGTTTTTCCCATTAAAAACGTTTTTCCCAAATAAGAAAAACAATCCTTTAGTTTTTCAAGAACTCCTAGCCTTTATATAGTATTCCAATCCTTTTCAAAATTTATTTCCTTCTTGAAAAATAATTTATAATTATTTTTCTATATAAATTTTGAACCAAAAGATCATATAATTTTAGGGCTAAATTCATTGAACCTAAAACAATTTTTCAAGAGGAAATCACTCTTCAAAAATTCGGCCACACTAAGAGATAAATCATTATTGGTGGGTCAAATTTTAAATCAAAAATCTAGACTAGTCAAAAGATCCTAGTCCTATCTAGATTCAAACTTCTTTTAAACATTTTCGAATTTAAATAAGATTCACATATTTGAACAAATATTTTCCATAAACATTATCCATATTAATTAATTTAAATCAATGAAATATTTCAAATTTTCTTTCCTCACAAAAAACCGTGCACCTCTTTAATTAGGAAAGAAAAATCCATTAAATAATCTCCATTATTTAAACCAATTAATAATTTAATGTTAGGAATATATTTAAACAATTTTGAAACAAAATTTTCTTCCCTCCACATTGTGACGCCCTCATCCTACATAGGGTCGTCACCTTCATACTTAACCTTACTTTACTTGAAAAATTGGGAATATATATATATATATTTTTTAAACATACTTATATATGAAGAGGTTTGCTCATAGAAACTTATCTTACATACATACTGAAATAGAAAGTTTGTTCAAAGTCTTTGGTACCAAAATACCATATAACATAACTTGTTGTTTTTTTTTTTTTAATCATATATACTTATATACAAAACTTCTTAATTCAAAAAAGGGTTGCGGAATGTATGCGTAGTGGTATCCATACCGCCCTTCATCCGCCGCACTGTCCGCCTGTAGCTCATCATTTAGGCTGTAGGTTTCTTACCTGCAGTATGAAATATAATTGAATGAGCTTTCGCCCAGTCAGCACAAACATAATCTCACAAAACATTTTTATTTTTAAACATCTTGAAAACATACAATCATCATCTAACATATGCATGAACCATTTATGTTCATTTATGCATTCATTTTTTTTTATCTTATTATTTTCCTTTAACATATGGGCCCCTTGTGTACGTACCAGAATTATAGCGCGCCTCCAGATAAAGTTAGGGGTTGCAAGGTCCCTAACAGTTCTGGGAAACATGATTAATTACACCCTCTCGCATCAACGAGAGGTTAATAATCATAACTTGAACATGAAAACCCTCCACCTGATGGGAGGTTGGTACGACACCTTACTTGTGATTTCTTACCATGTTGTTTATCTTTAGTGAACATGCCTTATGATGTCACTATATGATAACATAACTTTCATCTCATTCATAACATGGCATGACATTTTTACATTCATGGCATTTTTGCAATTATGACACTTTTATAAACATAACATTTTGCAAATACAACACTTTTGTAAATATAGCACTTTGCAAATGTGGCACTTTTATAAACATAGCATTTTGCAAACATGGCACTTTGAAAATATGACATTTTGCAATTATAGCATATATAGCATTTTCGTAAAATAACATTTATGCACATATAACATCTTGTAAACATAACATTTATGCAACATAGCATTTTTGTAAAGCATGACATTTAAACATGGCATTTCATAGACATAGCACAAAACATGTTGCAGCATATTTGAAAACCGCAAACTTGAAAATAATTTACTAGATTTCATACTGCAGGTGAGGTTTGTACTTATATCTTGTGCCGTATCCTGAATGCTGCGTCCTTAAATCAGGTGGCAACAGCAGATCACTTCCTGCTATATGAAGAATATAGGATTAGGATCCTATCATAAAATGTTGGTGACCTAACCAACATTCACACCTACTTTTAGTGGTATGTCCCCGTTACCTTGATATCTTACTTGGTCACCATTGGTCATCTTACTGCTTACGAACAATCAATCTTTGATTATTCCATAGAAGGTTACGTTGGATAACCTCTCCTTGGTGCTAAGCCCTTAACCTTTCCACTAGGGTTTAGGTTTATCATTCAACCTTTGGGCTTTACTCTTACATTATAAACATGGGGTTATTTCCATTAACCTTTAGATTCTAGCCCAATTGCATACTTTGTGTATCCCTTAGGGTTATATTGGGTAACCCTAAAAGTCAACCATAATCCCATATTGGGTCAACTAAAGTCAACCCTTGGGTTTGACCCTGTAACTCGGATATAATATCCGGTTACCGTTCGTAGTCGGCTTGATTACTAGTTTTTATCTTAAAACTCCATTTCCTTACTTTTGGGAAATATTGTATAATTATCTTCAAAATTCTTTAGTTTGCTTGTGAAAATTCTTACTTCTTTAGGTGACATTTTATAAAACCATTTAGGACTAAAAATTGCTTGTTTCATTCATTTTGCTTTATCTTGACTTAAATCCTTGAAAACACTTGACTTACAAAATCTAATTTTCTCTTCTTAACTTGGAAAGGTTGAGGAAAAATTCCAAAACTCTTAATTTTACTTGTAAAAATTCATGTTTTTGAAACCGATCTTTATAAAAAATCATTTAGGGATGGAAACTGCCTTTGGAATAGTTTCCATAGTCAAAACAGTGGGTTTTAGAAGAAAAACAGTTTTTCTGAACTAATTTTAGAAAATCCTGTGCAGGAATTTTCGGTTCCCTACACACCCTTTGTAAAACAGTGTCAGTTGAAAAATTGGCTCCGAATTTAAAAAATTTATCTTCACGAAAGCTGTAGCTCTCGAAAAATTATAAAACTTTTATATTTTACAAAAAATCCAGTTCGGCTTGTATTAGTGCCAGTTTTTGTTTGAAACCGGCTGATCCTGAAAACTGGGTCTGGGTAGATCAGGCACCGATTTTGGTAAAAACGGAGGCCTTTGGAGCCTCATTTTGAGATTCTGCTCATGATGCTCCTTAGGAAAAACCCTTCTGAACAACTTTTGTGTTTTGAGTTTTACCCATTTCGGCCTCTAAAGGCCTTAAAATTCCACTTTCCCGAAACTGGCCAGTTTCGAATCCAAACTGGCAGTTTCGGTTGCTTAGTCCGGTTTACGTCCTAACTCGCGGATTCTACCTCGACCGATCACTTCGGTGGCTTATACATCAATCAAGCAACGTTTCTAACGTCTCATAAATTTAAGCATGTCAATCCCATGTGCCCATGCAACCCTAAACCGAAAGCTCTATCCTTGGGTTGCATGGTTTCTAGCCTAGCATCAAGATCAAGCATACTCCATCACATCCATCATTGAACTAGCAGCCACACTTCCACTGCCTAGGGCAGATTTTGTGACCAAACATCAAGGAACATACCAATCACATCTAGCATGCATCCTAACCATTTTCAAGCACAAAATTAAGCAAGCAACATCACAAACAAGCCAACCACATCCTAATCCCTAACCAAGCACACACTAACAAATCTATGGCTGAAAATTAGATTGGACTTATGTCCTTACAAATCTAACTTGAATCACAAATAAAAATGCTCAACTTGAACTTAATTGAAAGATTTGAGTCAAGATTTACCTTAAACCCAAGTTAGGGTTTGAAATCCCAAATCTCCTTTGGTCCCTTGGCTTCCTTCTAGCTCACTGTTTTTTTGGCTCTAGGTGGGATATCCAAAATTTTTCTTGGCTCCTTGGTAGATCTACTCAAACCCGAACACTCACCAAGGTTTTCCCCCAAAAATTTCAACTTTTTCCTTTCCTTTTTCTTCCCCTAAACCCACGGCCACACTAGCCCAAAAATGGGTCTTCAAGTTCTCAAAATTTTTCTTGTTTCTCCCTAGCAAAGATCCAACTCTCCCAAGCAAAAGCCCCAAGGAAATTTCTGATTTTCTCTTCTCTTTCTCTCCTCCAAACCCACGGTTTTTGTGAAGAAAATTGGCAAGAGGTTAGCTAGATTTTGCGAATAAAAATGGGTATTTGTTGCACCTATTTATAAAGGAGGGGGGGATGCATGTGGCCGGCCATAAAGGGGAGTATGTGGCAGCTAGAGGGTGGTGGGAAGGCTCTAGAGTCTTCTTACAAAGCCACATAAGGGCTTGTGATGTCATGGTTCCAAAGCCAAGTGATGTCATTCCCTTAAGAAACAAGGGCCTTGTTTGGCTTTTTGGCTTTTCTCCAAAATAATCCATTTTTCTTGTGTTACACAATTATTTCCAATACTGTGCTCCGTATTTTCATACTGTACTTTGGTCCAAAATTTTTATGTGTAAAATCGGATCGAAAAACTTTATTTCTTATTTTTCGGAGACCTTTTTGCCCTTAATCCTAACTCGGTGTGCTTGATTTTCTATGGTGGTTTTACGGCCTATTCGTACTATCTTGACCATAAAAATTGTTTTTGTAGTATCTTTTCAAAACTGCTTTTCGTCATACTTGTAAAGTCGATTCTTTGACTTTTCTTAGTCAAGGTTGACTTTTTCGGTCGAACCTTTGATTTTCGTAAAATCACATCCTTTTTCGTTCTTTTCGACCTAAAATACCGTTTGCTAACCTCAGCATTCTATTTTGAGTCTTAAGCCAATTCAATGAAAATTTAAACATTAGCAAATAAAATTATGAATTTCTCATTAATATTCATAATTTTTCATGAAACACCTTATAAACACATAATTTAGACTTTAATTCGTTATGAACAAGGAAGTCGTAAGTCCATGAAAATTCGGATCTTATACACATAATTAAAAACGTGCACCTCTTTTAATTAGGACAGAAAAATTTTGTTTTCCAAAATTCAAACATAATCTATTTTCAAAATTCAAACTAACCAATCACATGTTGACAAATCATTTGTCTACAAATTTCACATGTCCAATCCTTTCTGGATTGCATGTTAGAGAGTACCATGTCTTAATAGCCATTTCTAAATTCCATTTATAATTTACCGATCTCATTAAGAACAAATCTCGAGACGCTTCGTGGAACTATATAAGCTAATAAAGAGACCCGATGGAAATATGTAAAGAGGCTTTTATAATTGTGAAAAATTAATCACAGATTAATTATTAATCAATTATCAACTTCAAAACTATTCCAGTAAAAGTTTGAAGCTGAACTTCTGTTTACATACTGTATTACGAAAGCTCTCTCACGTATTGCTTCTTCCATGATTTATTCATCGCTTGCTTAATCCCCATATGTTATCCATGATTGAATTAATGACTTTTTCCGTTTTACCTTTTCAATCATTTTAACTTAAAGTTCAATTATTCTCCATTGAAAGAACCACCAATTGTAAAACCATACAATTGGTAAACCACCAGAGAGCACAAAGTAAACCGATGACCAAGATCTTGTTATATTATCTTTCAATCCCCGAATAATGCATTTAAGTAGATAACATTTACTCTCGTTAAGATAGTTATGGATTCCGTATCTATGAATCTTGATTTCTCCATCCATAAGTCATGCACCCAAAACATAAGTTTGTTGACCATGAATTAACAGTGTCTCACCTTTAGTGCATCAAAGTACATAAGTCATGGATATGAACTCAAGTAATCATTTCAGGATTAAGATTAATGCAGGATGATAATCAAAGCATCATTGATTCTTATAAACGGAATTATTAAATCGAATCAATTAATACTTTAGGTCCAGTCCAATGTCATACCTCAATACTGGTATATATTAAAGTTTCTACTTGGAACCTATCCGATGGTCAAGACAAACCATCCCTTCGAAGAAGTAGACAACCTTTACAATCTTATCATGAATAACATCCCCAAATCTTATTCCGTTGATTGAGGACTATTTATTTAGACTGTTATCAAATTACCACGTCTTCTATGCATACCCCATATACATATGGTAATTCGATATATTACCAACAGCCTAGGAGTATTTTATGTTTGCTCAAAATAATCATACAATCAACAAATGAAAGTAAATAGGATACAACTTATTAAACATGAATAACTTCCTCTTATTAATATCAAAATGTCATATTTACAGAAAATCCCTAATATTGATTTTCTATCCTTAAGGCATATATAAATCCCAACAACCTTACTGTCTTGGTTTAGTCGTAGTCTTGTCATGTGATTTATTATCAGTGAGCATGCTTATATGATGCTACGATAATAAAACATAATGTAGGTCGGGGCGTTACAACCAATTACTTTTAAAGTAATACCCAATTGGGTTACCATTGGTAACCATGGGTTTGAGGCCCAACAACACCTCTGGACACGTCATCGCTGCTATCGACCATTAGGAGAATGCCACATCTTCTACCCTAGCCATGTCGTACCGTCGGATATATTAGGCTCCAATGACTATTAATCTTAAAAACAAGAATTTTAATTCACCATTTTTGTGGTTCACCTTTATTGTGAGAGCTATGTCCACTATAGTGGTTCACCATTAACGTAAGTGCTTCATCCAATATAATGATTGACCCTTAGAGTAAGAGCTACCTCCACTATAATTGCTGACCCTTAATATAATTATGATTAATTAACCATGATAGTAGTTTATCCTTTATGTGAAAGTTACATTCATTATAGTGGTTCACTATTAATGTGTGGTTCACCGATAATTTTAAGAATAACGAAATCATTCATTCATATAATGGTTCACTTATATTGTGAGAGCTATGTCCACTTTTAATAACTATATTATTAGAGAAAAAAAAAACGTGTACCTTTTAATCTCATTGTGCTTCTGTTCTCCATCGTTGGATCGACATGTTGTTTCGGCATCATCACAATCATTTGAAATAAATTGACAATATACTGTTAGGAACCTAGTGTTAAGAGCTTAATATTCTTATTAGTAGCTTAGTATTAGTGTTAGTTGATTAGGATTAGGGGTAGCAATTTGTGTCATGTGTCGGATT
>CM046380.1:15554628-15628427 GCA_025413485.1 Ficus microcarpa | reverse complement strand
CATTGCGTACTTCTTGTGATCTAGAGGTCAATATTATCTTACATTCCTTGTTATCGTTCTCAAGGTAGATTCCAACTTTTGACAGATCAAGCACCTCCCAAAGATCGTCTATAACTATAAGAATCCTTTTCTCCTATTTTAATCGTTTTACAAGTCGATTTGCTCTTGTGGATAAGACTTTTTCATCTAGCGTTAGACCTAACTGCTCTGCAATTTCTTGTTGAACATGCTCGATGTTAGGATTTTTTGATACGACAGTCATTATTGTCTTGCTAAGCATATTTCCTTCCATAGCTAGTCGGGTAACTTGTTTAACAAGCATGTGGTTTTACCCATGCCACCCATGCGGCACGACCCAATCATACTAACCTCAGAATTTTGCAAGGCCTTCATCGTTCTACCCAGAGCTGATGTTCTCGAATCAAAGTTCTGAAAGTCTTCTTGCTTGAAAGACAATTGTATAGTGGGATGGAAAGAAATATCATTGCCAAAATCATTTACCTTTTTTATCTGATTTGCAATTTCCTCTGCTATCTCCTTTGCTTTCTTGCTAAACCGCTTGCACACTGATAAGTTTAGGACAGCCAGTGACATGAACACTTTGCCCTTGTGTGGTCTGGATCATCTTCTAGGAAACGCTTTGCCTCCTCCGGTTTAGTTGCAACATCGTGTTGCCAATCTTGTACATGTCCCTCAATATTATCTCCCTTTTGTAGGGCTCGATTGGCGCAACTTTGAATCATGTTTATGGTTCCATCTAGCTCTCGAATTTGTTTTTCAAGATCTTCTATGTTGTCCTTGTAGGAAAACAGATGTTCAAGTTGATGGCGCACTGCTACAACCATATACTCAAAAATAGTTCCCAAAATTTCACCAGCAATCGTTACAAGGCACTCCATCACTATTGCTGTCATTGCTCTCTAAGAATGGTGTGAAAAAGAAGACTGTTAAAATTAAAAAATTCTGAGTGACTAGAGTCCGGAGAAAAATTGGCTTCACTAAACTTCATTTAAGAAAGAATAGCAATATATACAGTGTACATAATTGAGCTATATAGTGAAGGAAATAATACTCTATCACTAGTGCCTAAAATACATGAGCTAGTTATGGATAGGATATTTACATCCAAAAATGAATAATGTATAGCTCATCAAATCTTTGACTATAGTGTTTCCTTAATATGTACATCTCTGAACTTTTGTAGATTATTCTATTGTAAATATCTTGTAACAATATCTACTCAGTTGAAGAGAGTTCTACGACATATAAAAATATAATAACCACAAATACAAATGTATACATATACATATAGGAATATTCTGTTGTGTGGCGATTGGACGTCTGGCAGTATAACCCGAGAAAGAGAGAGAGCGGCGGGGAAGGGGGGGGAGGAGGGAGCCACAGCCAAAAAGCCGTATTGAGAGAGAGAGTGTGTGTAACACCCCCTAGCCAGTTTAGCCTTTAACTAAACCTAACTAGAACATGTCACTAATCCATACATCCATAAAATTTCACAATAATACAAAAACATTGTAAAGCCAAGATAGATGTATAATAAGATATTAATATAAAATATTTACAAACTCTTCATCAAAGTTTAGTCCAAAAAAAAAATGAAGAGTTGGTATTACAACTATCCCTTATTATTAGTACTATCTCAAAACAAAACTGTGTAGTGTAGCCCACAAAGTTCTTTGATAAGCATTTTTCGTGAAACAACTTTAGTTTATTATGTACATAGGTTCTGTGACATCAGGTTCCCAAAAAAGGTTTAGCCCGCCACTATGTTGCTTCCTCATTCCTTTTCTTTCTCACCTGCATCATGAAACTTTAAAATGAGCTAAAAGCCTAGTAAGCGGAACGTAGTTAAACACAAAATAATCAAAGTATAATCTGTACTTAAGTACATTTTTCAATGAATTTCTTATCTTCTTATTGCAAACAGAAATCCAAATCAACATTTAAAACATATCATAAAAGTCTTCGAGATATGGCACATATTGGGTTTAAGCTACAAAATCATTTACCATTCATTTCTTTTAGGATTGGTCAAACACTTTCATTACTGTCATTGGAATCCCAAACGTTGGTATCAGTCATGTCCCTTTCGGGACCCATCCGTGGGTATCAGTCAGTCCCAATGACATCATTCTAATGGGGTTACTGTAAGACCCGAAATTTTGAAGACTTGTAATCTCCTTGTTCATAAGGAATTAGAGTCTAATTTATGTATCAATGATGTGTTATATGAAAAATTATGAATAATAATGAGAAATTCACAATTTTATCTAAACGATGTTCGAGTCCTCATTTAATGATTTTGAGACTCAACTAATGTTTTACGAGCTAAGAATGAAGTTTTTAAAGGAAAAAGAATGAAAAATGACGAAATTTTATGAAAGTCAACTTTGACCGAAAAAGTCAAAGGTTTGACCAAAAAGTCAAAGGGTTGACCAAAAAGTCAAAGTTTGACCGGAACGGGTCACAACGTCGACTTTACAAGTATGATGGAGGAATATGAAAAGAAACTCCAAAAATGAAGTTTTATAAGCCATAAATCCACCCTAGAAAAATCAAGCACACCGAAAAAGAATTAAGGGCAAAAAGGTCTCCGAAAAATTGGAGAAAGAGAGTTTCGGTCCAAATTTACATGGAATAATTTTTGGACAAAAATATAAAATAAGAATACTCATCACAGTATTGGAAATAACTGTAGAGCGCAAAAGGAATCGCGAAAGAACGAAATGGCCAAACAAGGCCTTAGAAGAGTTAGTGGAAAATGATGTCCTTGTAATGACATCACCATCCCTAACCAAAAAAAAATTGAAATGTAATGGTAGCCCTCTACCCCATTAGATCCGGCCAACTAGAAGAGAAAAAGAAAAGAAATTAGTTTGGTTTGGGTAACCAAATGTCCAACCAAAGTTCAACCAAACAAAGGACACCAACTCATGTCTTTTTCCCCCTTATTTTCAGCTGCCAACCACTCCCATCAACAGCCCATCCACTCCCCTTTTCTCTCCCCAAATCCGGCTGCAAACCCCCTCCAAATCCCCTTAATTTTGGCTGCACCAATGGACAAGAAAGACAAGACTTAAAGCCTTGTTTTGAGGCAAGCAAACCCCACCTTTTTCCCTTCTTAAGGCAGCCAACTTTCTACACTCCTTCTTCAGATTTTTTTTTTTCAGCAAATCCGTGGGAGAGAGAGAGAGGAGAGCTAGAGAGAATTTGAAAAATTTTGGTGAGCCTTTGGGAGGGTGGCCGAGCAAGGGAGTGAGCAAGAAAAGTGAGCAGATTTTTGGTGAATCCACCAAGAGAAGGCCGACCAAAGAGCAAGAGAAAAAGAGGAAAAGGAGGTGAGTAACTCTTAACAAATTTTTGGGATTTTCATCCTTGATAATGCTCGGTTTTGAGGTGAGAAAAAGCTAACAAAAAAATCTTTTGGATCTCATTTTTTTGAACCAAATCTGTGAGCCAAGCAAGGAAGAGTTTTGAGAGAAAAAAATTTTGGTGATTCTCCAAGCAAGTGGCCGAACCAAGCAAGAGGAGAAAAGGTGAGGAAAAACTTGATTTTTCTCCTTGTAATCTCAGATTTTTCTTTATGTTGAGGGTCGGTTTTTAGAGGAGCCTTAGAGCTAACAAAAATAAAATTTTTGGATCCCATTGTGTGGTGAAGCCGTGGGCTAAGAGCAAGCCAAGGGAGGAAGGAAAACTTTGGGATTTCGAAAACCCTAACTTGGGTTGAGGTAAATCTCTTAAACCTCCTTAAATCTAAGCTTTATTTAAGGTTTTTAATGATGATTTGGAATGGTTTGTAAGGACATAAGTCCATTTAATTTTCTGCCCTCATCTATGGTATGTGTGTGTGCTTGATAAGGTTAGGTTGGTTGGCTGATTTTAATGCTTGATTGCTTTAAAATTTGTGCTTGAAAATGATGGATTTTTCACGCTAGAAGATAGGTTGTATGTCCCATAAGTTTAGGCCAAAGATCTGCCCTTGGCAGCCAAGAGAGCTTGCTAGACTTAGGGATGGATTTTGTGTTGATGGTATGTGATGATGCATGAGTTAGAATCATGTAACCCTAGTCTTTTTAATTTTCGGATTTGGGGTTGCATGAGTAGAATAAGATGGATTTATGGGTTGTAATGGGACGTTAGAAGCGCTGCTTGATGTTGTCTAAGCTCCCGATGTGATCGGTCGAGATAGATTCCGCGAATAGGACGTAAACCGAAGAGAGGAACCGAAACTGCCAATTCAGATTCGAATCTGGCCAGTTTCGGGAAAGGGTAATTTCAAGGCCCTTAGAGGCCGAATGAGGTAAAACTCAAAACACAAAAGTTATTCAGAACAACTTTTCCTAGAGGACAACGCAGACAGAATCTCGAAATAAGACTCCAAAGGCCTCTGTTTTACCCGAAACCCGTGGCTGAACCCTGGGACGTTCTCCACCCAGTTTTTCAGAGTTAACCCGTTTTCAAATAAAAACTGGTACTGATCTAGGCCGAACTAGATTTTGTGCAAAACATGAAAGTTCTAGCATTTTTTGATAGCTACAACTTTCGTGAAGATAAGTTTTTTAGATTCTGAGCCGATTTTTAAACTGGGCGCGTTTTGTGGGAGATGCGCAGAGAGCCCGAAATCTTGCAAAGGAGTTTCACGAAAAATTTTTCTAGAAAAATTGTGAGGTGTTCTTAAATGGTCATTTTAGCTTTGGAAACCGTTCCAAAGGTGGTTTCCGACCCCAAACGATTTTATAAATGATTTGTTTCGAAAACTATGAATTTTAAGGGCTCGGTTTTGAAATCTCACATTTTTCCACAAAGAAAAGAAAACGAGGGTTTCATACCAAACATTCCCAGTTAAAGAAAATAATGAGATTTAACCAAGGTATGTTCTAAATTAAAAGAGTTAAGATTTTTATAAGAAGAATGAAGGATTTTTAGAAGTTAATTGCACAAGATTTTCCAAAAATTAAGGAAGAGGAATTTTATAGTAAAATTAGTAAGCAAGCCGATTACGAACGGTAACCGGATATTATATCCGAGTTACAAACCCAAGGATAACCAAGGGTTGACAAAAGGTTGACCCAAGGTTAAATAAGGTTAACCTTAAGGGTTACCCAACATAACCCTAAGGGATACCCACATGTATAATTGGGCTAAGATTTAAAGGGTTAATGGAAATAACCCAATAACAAGGATGTATGAGCAAAGCCCAATAAGAGAACAAGGCTTTAACTAAAAAGGTTACCCAATGTAACCTCATAAGGACTTATCCAAGTTCAATAAAGAATGGGGATAAAAATGGCCAAGATGGATATCATGAATAGGGGACATACAACCAAAAGTAAATGTGAGTGTTGGTTGGTCACCAACACCTTACGAAAGGATCCTGATCCTATATTTTTGGTATATCAGGAAAGTGAATTGCGGTTGCCGACAACTTAAGGAACGCGATTCTAAGGATACGGCACTAGAGGTAAGTACAAACCTCACCTGTAGTATGAAAACTAGTAAATTATGTTCAAGTATGTGGTTTTCAAATATGCTGCAAAAATGTTGTGTGCTATATCTATGAAATGCCATGTTTTATGAAAAGTGCTATTTTTGCAAAATGCCATGTTTGTAAAAGGTGTTATTTTCGCAAAATGCTATGTTTATGAAAAGTGCTATTTTTGCAAAAGATTATAAAAGTGCTATATTTGCAAAATGTCATGTTTACAAAAATGTCATGTTTGCAATTGCTATGAATGAAAAGAATGCCATGCCATGCCATGTTATTAATGAGATGAAAAGTATGTTATCATATAGTGACATCATAAGATATGTGCACTAAAGATAAATAACATCGTAAGAAATCACAAGTAAAGTGTCGTACCAACCTCCCCCAAGGTGGAGGATTTTTATGTTAAAATTATGGATTCACCCTCTCGTTTATGTAAGAGGGTGTAATCACTTATGTTTCCTGGAGCAGTTAGGGACTTGCAATCCCATCTAACTGCATCTAGAGGCGCGCTATATGTTAAGGGTACGTACACTATGGGGCCCATAAGAAAGATAAGAAAGCTAAAGAAATGCATAAATAGAACATAAACGGTTCACGCATATGCATATGATGATGAATGTTTACATGATGTTTTAAATGTTTTGTGAGATTATGTTTGTGCTTACTGGGCGAAAGCTCATCAAGTTATATTTCATACTGTAGGTAAGAAACCCGCAGCTTAATGCTGGGCATTGTTGGAGCAGTGTGGCGGCAGACGAAGGCGGTATGGATACCACTACGCATGGTTTCCGCAAATCTTTTGATAAGTAAAGAAGTTTGTACATATAAGTATGTATGGTAAAGACAAATTATGCTTTACGCTATTTTGGAACTAAATACCTTAAGTAAACGTTTACTCAAGTAGTAATGATATATTACTGATGGCAAATGTTTTTATAAGTATGTTTCAAAAAAAAAATTATTCCTAATTTTCAAGTAAGTAAGTAAGTATGTAAGGCGTGACGGCCCTACGTAGTAAGGGGGCGTCACAGAGTTGGTATCAGAGCGGTATCCTGCCAGCCTACTTCGTCTCGCTCCGCATCGTTCTGCAATAGCCCAAGTAAGTTAATTTATTTTCTTACGCTTAGAAATAGATTTTCGTATTCGACGCATATCGATGGTTCGTAATGGAAAGGTTGGTTGTAAGAATAACGTTGGGTTGTGCCCTAGCTCGATGGTGGTAAACAAGTAATGTATGCCCATGATGAAGAAATTATGTATTTTCCTAAAAACTATGTTTATGAAAAGAAAATTATGGTTCTGTATAAAAGATATGATTTTATGAAAGTTTTAAAAGTAAGAAGCTTATTTTGTTGCTTCTATACAGAACCATGCCACCAAGACGTCGAGCGGCACATGCCCAAAACGTCGATCTTGCAGCTCAACTGAACGAGCTGAGAGAGATGATGCTCGCCCAACAACGAGAAATAGGTGGGCTTAGGGCTCAAATAGCCCAACAGAACCAAGGACCGCCCGAAGCCAGGGTACCACCGGCACCTGAAGAGCAACCAGCGGTACCGGAATTCCCCGAGTAGGAACCAGTAATTCCGGAACACCCTGAGGCCCAAGAAGCACCAATAGCGCCGGTAGCTGCTCCGCCGGCTCCTCGAGCTCGAACCCCGGCAGAGCTGTACCATGAATTTCGGCGCATGAAGGCGCCAGAATTCGAGGGATCAACGGACCCGATCGAAGCCGACAACTGGCTCATCGATCTTCAAGTTTCCCTGAACTTCTTAGGGCTCGACGACAGAGAGAGAGTCCTCTGCGCGTCCTTCATGTTGAAGAAAGACGCCCGGCTATGGTGGGAAACGGTCCAGATCAGACGGGACGTCACCCAGATGACATGGGATGACTTTGTGGAAGAGTTCCGTGAGAAGTACTTCAACACGGAAGTAATGGAAACCCAACAAGATGAATTCACCAATTTCCGTCAGGGAAATTTGCCAGTGGCTGAAGCTGTGAGAAGGTTTGAACAGCTCGCCCGTCTCTGCCCTCAACTCATCAGTTCTGAGAAGGACAAAGTGAAGAAGATGATGAAAATGTTCCGGCCAGAATTAACCGTGCTTATCAGCAGTGGCCCTCAACCACCGCTCACTGTTGCCGAGTACGTCAGTCGAGCAGTTCGAGCTGAATATTGGGTCGGCCAGAACAAGACGCAACGGGCCCAGTTCTTTAAAGAAAGGAATGAGGAGAAGGCCCTAGCCAGGCAAAGTCAGACCAAGCCCGGCCAACCATCACAGCAGAAAGGTCAAGGAGGACCTTCTGGCCAACACGGCGGCAACAAGCCGTATGGCAACCCCCAGCAGAAAAGAAAGTGGAATGCTGGAGGGCAAGGGAGCCAACAGAATCCTCCCCAGAAGAAGAACACCCCTGACAACAGTGGAACTCCCCCTTGCCAGAAATGTGGGAGAAAGCACCCGGGAGACTGCCGTGCCGGGACAAACCGCTGTTACCTGTGTGGCAAGGGAGGCCACTTTGCTAAGAATTGCAATGCCAATATCCAACACCAGCAGAATTACCAGCGGGGTCAGGGAAGTCAGTTACATGCCGCCCAGATGAAGTTGGAGAGACCTGCAGTTCCTCAAGGCCGAGCTGAAGCTCCAGAACCGCAAGGACGCATCTATGCCTACACAAAGGAGGATGCTCAAGCTGGACCGTCCACGGTGGTGACAGGTCAGCTTCCTATTGCCCAACAAGATGCTTATGTGTTGATTGATTCTGGAGCTGCGCATTCATTCACATCACCTAGGTTTGCTAAGAAACTAGGTAGAGATAATGAGAAAATTGGAAGAACTTTTCGTACTGCATTACCTTCTGGGGAAATCTTGTTGTCTGATTATTGGATACGCCATGTTCCAATAATCATATGCGGTAGAGAGATGTACGTCAACCTAATCGTCATTGACTTATATGACTACGAGTTATCCTGGGTATGGACTTCCTAGGAAAATACAACGCGGTTATCGACTGCCAGCGTCGTGCCGTTACGTTCAAGCCAGTTGGGAATAAAGAATTCTTTTTTCGAGGATCGACCCCGAAGCAGCCAAAGATGTTCATTTCGGCGTTAAAGGCTAAAAAGTTATTGGCGGAAGGATGTACGGGATTTCTAGCCAACATGGTAGATAAGACGCGAGAGACCGAAAGTAAGCCGGAAGATGTACTGATAGTCAAGGAGTTTGTGGACGTTTTTCCTGAAGATCTACCAGGATTGCCACCAGAACGAGAAATCTCTTTTGAGATTGAGCTACTTCCAGGATCGGCACCCGTATTCAAGGCACCTTATAGGATGGCGCCTGCTGAACTCAAGGAATTGCAAGTCCAGTTGAAGGAGCTCCTAGATAAAGGATTCATCAGACAAAGCTATTCACCGTGGGGAACCCCGGTGTTGTTTGTTAAGAAGAAGGATGGTACTCTAAGAATGTGCATCGACTATCGGGAGTTGAACAAGATCACCATCAAGAACAAGTATCCGTTGCCCAGGATCGACGATCTGTTCGACCAACTGAAAGGAGCCTCAGTCTTTTTGAAAATTGATCTACGATCGGGATATCACCTGTAACGACCCACCTAGCGTAGGCCGCTACCGTACTTATTAACATACATTCATAACATGAAACTTGCTTACATTGCTTGTAAACCACAGCGGAAATTTTTTTTTTTTTTTTTATAGTACTCACAAAAACTATAAACATAGAATAGGAATTATAATATTGTTTTTTTCGTTCGAATACATTAACTATTAGTTGTTATAAAAACATTTCGTATCTGTATATATACAAACCACAAAACACGTAGCGATACCCATTCTCCACTATTCACAGTGCCTTGATCTCGCTACTCCACATTGCATCGTCATCAGATAGCAGGTTGCTTACCTACAGCACAAATTTAAACAATGAGCTAATGCTCAGCAAGTACAACTCCTATACCGTAAAAATACAACAATATAACGTAAAACATATATCATGTATACATAACAACATATCATAACAAGTAGCATGCGTAGACCATTTATGTTCATATTATGTTTCCTAACTTTCCGTATTCTAATTTCTTATGGGCCCTTAACTTGAGTGTTCATAACCGGCGCGCGACTATGGATTGTTTGGGGCGGCCAAACCATTTCCAATTCAATCCACAGTCCAACCCGACCTAGCGCGGGTGGTACGACACGGCACTTGATAACTTACTTAATCTTATTATTGGTGAACATACATTCTGATGTCACTTTCTTATCTTAGCATATATTCAGATACTTAACATTTTTCATGATGCACACATGTTATCTAACATATAGCACGGAACATATCATTGTACTCTAGTAATATACTACTAGTAGCTTGTGTTGTAGACGGCGTTGTACTTACCGTTTCCACGTCTGTTGTTTTGCTGCACCTCCTCAGAGTTCAGCTATAGGATTCCTCCTGCTTGATTGAAGGACGTACGTAAGACTTCGAGTCCATTTTCATAATATGTTGGAAACTAACCAACATTCAAGCGGGTTTCGGTTATATGTCCTCCTAGAAAATAAAATCATACATGATCTAAAGGGTGACTACCTCAGTAGTCTAATCGATCATATCTCGGGACCTAATAGGTTACGTTGGATAACCTTTTTATTTTTGCTAAGCCCACATACAAAAGAATAGGGTTAGGTTATCACCTACCCTCGGGCTTCTATTAGCAACTATTTACCATAAGGTTAACTAATACTATCCTTCTTGGTTACTAAAGTCAACCTCCTTTGGTCAACTTTTGGGCTTTGGGGTTAAGCCCGGTAACTCGGGTATTAATTCCCGGTTACCTTCCGTCTTACATGTTTTTCCTAAAACTTGACTTAAAATCTCCTTTTCATAAAAAGAACTTAACTTTTAACTCTCTTTTAAAAACTTTGACTTTTAACTTAAACTTGTAAATTGCTTCTTAAAAAAAAATTCATAGATCTTGGGTCATATTTTTAGAAAATGTGTAAGGGTCGGAAACTGCTTTTGGGACAATTTCCATACTTGAAATAGCGTGTTTAGTCCGAAAAATAATTTTCCTAATTTGGTTCTAGAAAATCTTGTACAGAAATTTCTTGATTTCTGTACAGTTTTCGTATTTCA
This sequence comes from Ficus microcarpa, assembly GCA_025413485.1. Lineage (NCBI taxonomy): Eukaryota > Viridiplantae > Streptophyta > Magnoliopsida > Rosales > Moraceae > Ficus > Ficus microcarpa. The sequence goes on along the minus strand of CM046380.1, from coordinate 15,617,777 downwards.
GATTATATCTAAAAATCCCGTTCAAATTAGAAAAAGTTTTCTTCACGAAAGTCCTAGCCTTCGAAGAGTTCTAAAACTTTCGTGTTTTGTAAATTTTCTGATTCCTTACCGTTTAATACCAGTTTTAAGTTGAAAACGGTTTTGTCATAAAAACTGGGTCTAACAGACCACCTACGGTTTTTCTTGAAAATGGAGGCTGTTGGAGCCTTATTTCGGAAAACTAGTTACGTGGCCCCCTAGGAAACACCCTATTCTACAACTTTCGTGTTTTACGTTTTTGCCCGTTCAGCCTCTAAAGGCCTGCAATTAACGTTTTACCGAAACTGTCCACTGGGAACCCGAGAGGACAGTTTGGTTCTTACATTTGGTTTTACGTCCTAAGTCGCGGGTTCTAGCTCGACTGACCACTTCGGGAGATAGTCAACATACATGCAGCGCGTCTAACGTCCCTTATCATCTAACCATACAAACCCACGTGATCATGCAACCCAAACAAAACCGAGCCTAACAACCTAGGGTTGCATGATTTTCTATCCTAGCATACAACAAACACTTCATGCATCTTGGTTCATAAAATTACATAACATACATGCATATTTCAAATTGATCTAATGGGGACATAATACCACAACACAAAACCCTAGCATGCCATTCTAGCAAATCAAGCAATCATAGCATAATAAATTGCATGCAATCAAATCAAACCACCCTATGAACTAACCTAATCAAGCACTAGGCATATAGGGCCGAAAATTAAAACACAATGAGCTTATGCTCTTACATAATTTTTTTTGCACAAATACACATAAATCTTAGCTTAAAAACTTAATTAAAAACTTGGTAAAAGCTTTTAAAATTTTTACCTTAGCTTGGAGTGAATTCGGCCTAGGGTTAGGGTTTCCAAAAGTTCTCCCTATGCTCCCCCTTGCACCAAGGCTCGGCTGCTCCTTGTTGGTGCACCAAAAATCAAATTTTTGGTCCCAATGCTCCTCCCCTCCTTGCTCGGCCACACAAGGGCTGCTTGCCCCAAACTCTGAAATTTTTTTCCTCTTCTAGCTGGCCAAACCCGTGGCTGCTCCAAGGGTGGAATCAAGTTCCAAAACTTGATCAAACCTTCTCCCTTTTGCTTGCTATACTACCCGAACTCTCTTGCCCCAATTTTCCCTCAAACTTTTGGTTTTTTCCTTTCCTTTCCCCTGCACCTAAGCTCACGGCAGTGGCTGGAACAAGGCTGCAGAAAATTTTTCTTTCTCTTCCCCTTGGATCCTAAGCTACCCGAAGCAAGAAAATGGGGTTTAGCTTTCAAAAATTTTCTGATCTCTCTACCTCTCTCTCTCTCGGCTTTTGAGCTGAAAAATGTCAAGAGGTTGGCTGCAATTTTGCATTAAAATGAATAGGAGGCTTGGCTATTTATAGACAACAAATAAGCTTTCAAAAATTCAATTTTGACCCCAAAATTTTTTAAAACTTTGGACTTGTGGGGTGCTAGGTGGCCGGCCATCAATGGAGGTGGAAGACAACTCATGGTGAGTTGGCAATGTCCACATGTCACCCATGGATTGGTCCAACACACATGTGATGATAAAAAATTAATTTCTTTAAGATATCTTAATTTAAAGCTTTGTTTTAATTAAAAACTTTGAAACTTTGATCGTAAAAATTTAAATTCCAATACTGTAACTATTATTTTACAGTTTGGATTTTTATACTTACAGTCGGGAAAAATCGGATCGAAAATATTTTTCTTATTTTCTCAAATCTTTTCTGCCCCATGTCCTATCTTAGCGTGCTTGATTTTTCTATGGTGGTTTTAGTTCTCATTCTTGTTATCTGTGATAGAAAACAAGTTTCCGCAGTATTTTTCGCGAACCGCAGATCTTAAAATTCCTCTGTCACAATTTGGACCATTTTGGTCAAACTTTGACTTTTCGGGTCAACAGTTGAGTTTTTGGTCAAAATTTTGACTTTTTCAAAATCGAGTAGATTTCATTCCTTTTTGTCCGAAAAGGGCTATTTGCTTCTCCGAACCATCATTTTTGAGTCTTATTAAGCTCATAACACTTATTAAAGCTCAGAACTGAACTTTTTCATGAAATTGCATGAACTGCATATATTCAATTCTTAAAGAAAACTAGAAATATGAAAAACTAGATATCACAATCTACCCTCCTTAAAAATTTTCGTCCTCGAAAATTAAAACAACTCGGGGTAGCTTTTCCTCATCGCATCTTCTAGTTCCCATGTCGCCTCTTCAACTTTGTGGTTTCGCCACAAAACTTTGACCATGGGAATAATTTTATTCCTTAATACCTTATTCTCCCTGTCAAGGATTCTAACGGGCTTTTCTTCGTAAGTTAAATCCGTCTGAACCTCTACTGGTTCTTGACTGAGCACGTGAGAAGGATCTGGAACATACTTCTTAAGCATCGAAACGTGAAAAACATCGCGCATTGAGGCTAATTCTGATGGTAAAGCTAGCTTATACGCTACTTTTCCAACCCTTTTAAGAATCTCGAACGGTCCTGTGTACCGTGGACTGAGCTTTCCTCTCTTGCCAAACCACATTACTCCCTTCATAGGAGCAATCTTGATGAAAACAGCATCCCCAACTTGAAATTCTAATGGTCGTCGACGTTTGTCCGCATAGCTTTTCTGCCGGCTAAAAGCTACGTCGAGTCTGCTTGATCTTCTTAATATCCTCGGAGGTCTTTTCAATGAAGTTCGTAGTTTGCAGCTGTTTCTGTCCGACTTCTTGCCAATGAATAGGTGATCGACACTTTCGTCCATACAAAGCTTCAAATGGAGCCATTCCAATTGAGGCATGATAGCTATTGTTGTAGGAGAATTCGATCAGTGACAGCTTTTGATCCCAATTTCCTTTGAAATCTAGGACACACGACCTCAGCATATCTTCCAATGTCTGGATAGTTCTCTCTGACTGTCCATCAGTTTGGGGGTGAAATGCTGTACTAAACTTCAGTCTTGACCCCATGGCAGCATGAACACTCATCCAAAATCGCGAGGTGAAGCGCCCATCACGATCTGAAATGATCGATTTTGGAATTCCGTGTAGTTTGACGACTTGAGCTACGTAGATTTCTGCCAATTTCTCCACTGAGTAGGTGGCTTTAATCGCAACAAAGTTAGCTGACTTGGTCAAACGATCGACAATGACCCAAATGGTGTCATTTCCACTCGTAGTTTTGGGCAATCCGACTACAAAATCCATCGTAATCTGCTCCCATTTCTATTCAGGAAGTTCTATCTTCTGCAATTCTCCTCCCGGATGCCGGTGTTCAGCCTTAAATTTTTGACAAGTTAGGCATTTCGACACAAATTCTGCCACCTGATTCTTCATATTCGGCCACCAATAGGTCTCCCTGAGATCCTTGTACATCTTAGAAGCTCCTGGATGTACAGAGTATGGCGTTTGGTGTGCCTCTGACATTATTCGTTTGTTTAAGTCTTTCACGTCTGGAACACAGATTCTCCTCTTAAAAAGGATTATGCCATCATCGGAAGTCTTAAATTCTGTACCCTTCTCACTAAACAATCGAGCCTTCAACAATGAAGAGTCATTTTCTTGATGTGCTTTGATGAAGTCCAGCAGATCAGACTTAAGAGTAAGCGAAGATAACCTTCCCGTTATCAATTCTACCTTAAAATCAGCGATCTCCTTTTGTAGAGGCTTAGGAAGTGCCTCAATAGACATCAGCATGCCTACTGACTTCCTACTTAATGCGTCTGCTACCCTGTTTGCCTTTCCAGGGTGGTAAAGGATTTCACAATCATAATCCTTTACGAGTTCTAACCACCTCCTTTGCCTCATATTTAACTCCTTCTGAGTAAAAATATACTTGAGGCTCTGATGGTCGGTGTAGATTTCACATTTGTTCCCGTACAGATAGTGCCTCCATATCTTGAGTGTGAAGACCACTACTGCTAATTCCAGATCATGAGTAGGGTAGTTCCTCTCGTAATTCTTTAATTGTTGTGACGCATATGCTACTACCTTTCCATTCTGCATCAGGACAGCTCCTAATCCATTCTTAGAAGCGTCACTATAAATCACAAAGTTTCCTGCTTCTACATCAGGAATTATCAGCACAGGTGCGCTTGTTAATTTCCTCTTGAGCTCTTGAAAATTCTCTTCACACTTCTGAGTCCACTCGTATTTCTTCTCTTTCCGAGTGAGAGCTGTGAGAGGTGCTGCTATCTTCGAAAATCCTTCGACGAATCTTCTGTAGTACCCTGCCAATCCAAGAAAACTCATGATCTCTGTGACGATTCTGGGTGCTGGCCATGAACTAACTGCGTCCACTTTGGTTGGATCTACAGAAATTCCCTCTTTTGTCACCACATGCCCCAAAAAGTGTACTTTTTCAAGCCAAAATTCACATTTCGTGAATTTAGCATACAGCTGGTGTTGCCTCAACATTTCCATTACCAGCCTCAAGTGATGCTCATGCTCCTCCTAGGACCTTGAGTATATCAGGATATCGTCAATAAAGACGATCACGAACTTGTCCAAGAAATCCTTAAACACTCGGTTCATTAAATCCATGAAAGCAGCTGGGGCATTGGTTAGTCCAAAGGGCATGACTAGGAATTCATAGTGCCCATATCATGTCCTGAAAGCTGTCTTGGAGACGTCTGACTCCTTAATCCGAAGTTGATGATGGTTGGAACGTAAATCGATCTTCGAGAATACTGTTGCTCCCCTGAGCTGGTCGAAAAGATCATCTATCCTTGGAAGAGGATATTTGTTCTTAATCGTGATCTTGTTCAACTCCCGGTAGTCGATGCACATGCGTAGCGATCCATCCTTCTTTTTCACGAATAAAACAGGTGCTCCCCATGGAGAGTGACTCTGCTTGATGAATCCTTTATCCAGTAACTCTTGTAGCTATACTTGAAGCTCCCTGAGTTCTGCCGGCGCCATTCTGTATGGTGCCTTCGATACCGGTGCCACTCCTGGTAATAACTCGATCTCGAACGAAATCTCACGTTCTAGTGGTAGCCCTGGTAATTCCTGTGGAAATACGTCCGCATATTCCCTGATAATGGGAACATCTTCTGGCGTTAACTCCTTCTCTTGTTTCGTATCCACCATGTTAGCTACGTACCCCTGACATCCATTAGCTAACATTTTCCAGGCTCTTACAGCTGATACGAACTTAGTGGCGAAACTTCGGGGTTGCCCGTGGAAGTTAAACTCATCCTTCTCACCTTGGCAGAACGTTATACGGCGTCTTCGGCAATCAATCTTAGCGTCGTACTTCCCTAAGAAATCCATCCCTAAGATCACATCGAAATCATAGAGTTTGATTGCGATGAGATCTGTAAAAGTTTCTCTGCCACTGATAGTGATGGGAACATTTTGGATCCAGAAGTTGGACCACAAAATTTCACCAGATGGTAAAGAAGCATTGAAGGGTTGTTCTATCCTATTTACACTGTCTCCTAACTTTCGAGCAAATTCCATGGATATGAACGAATGTGTAGCGCCAGAATCGAATAATGCAATCACATCATAAGTGGTGATAGAAATCTGACCTGTTACCACATGCGATGTTCCTGCCTCTGCATCTCCCTTGGTATATGCGTAAATCCTGGCTTGGGGTTCCGGTGCTTCCAGTCTACCTTGTGCTATTTCAGGCCCCTCAAGCCTAGCTTGTACCGCATGTAGTTGCCGTTGATTAGGGTTGCGGTTCTGATACTGTGGCTGCTGATTCTGGTTATACTGAGGGCAATTCTTCGCAAAATGTCCCTCTTTACCACAAAGGTAGCAAGCATTGGTTGCTTTTCTGCAGACACCTGGGTGTTTCTTTCCGCAAGTCTCGCAAGTAGGATAGGTGACATTATTGCCATCATTTCCCCGGTTATTCTTTTTCTGCTGGAAGTTTTTCTGTTGTCCCTGGCCACTAAAATTCCCCTTCCGCTTGTTCTTTCCGAACTGTTTGGAACTTTGACCGGAGTTGCTTGCTTGTCCCTTAGCATTTGCTTCCGTACCCTGACGAGGCTGTGTTGACTTGGCAGCAGCCTTTTCTTCCTTCCTGGATTTAAAAATCTGGGCTCTAGCCTCCTTGTCCCGATTAATCCAGTATTCTGCTCTAATGGCCCGGTTAATACAGTCTGACACTGTCTCTGGCGGATCACTACCGGCACTAACTTGCTTAGCAATGTTTGTACGGAATATTTTCATCATCAGCCTAACCTTCTCCACCTCATTAGGTACCAAGTTTGGACACAGGCGAGCCAGTTGCTCGAATCTCTTGATTACGTCCATAACTGTCATGGATCCCTGTCTGAAGCTGGTAAATTCGTCCTGTTGCGCCGCAAGGACTTCTCGATTGTAGTACATATTACGAAATTCATGCACGAAGTCTTGCCAGGACATAGCCATAACATTTCGTCGCATTTGGACTGTCATCCACCAATGTCTGGCATCCTTCTTGAGAGCGAAGGAAGCGCACAGTACTTTTTCCTGCTCCGTTAGTCTCATGAAATCCAAGATAACCTGGATATCTATGAGCCAATTGTCTGCGGCTATTGGATCTGTAGGCCCTTCAAACTCAGGTGCTTTCATACGTCTGAAACGCTCATATAGCAAGTCTTCGCGTACCAATGGCGGATCTGCTTGTACAGCAGCTGGAGCCACTGGAATCTCAACATTCCGTGGAACTTCCGGTTGGATTTCCGGGCGATCCTGGGGTACCTGAGGTACTACTGGTGGAATTGGCGGTGCTGGTTGTGGAACTTTGCGGGCTTGATCCATCCGCGTTAACTGTTCCCGGAGCCTAGTCATCTCCTGTTGTTGCTCCTGCAACTGTTGTTGCAAATTGGTTATCAAGGTTACGAGATCCGGCTGAGGCGGATCTGCGGGTGCATTTCCTTGAGTACGTACCATCTTCTAATATTCCTAATGTAGGAAAAGATATCATCATATATCAATATCTTTTCTTCCAGGAAAAACTTATTATTATCATACATTCATTCATAACATCACATCACATCAACATACATATCATACCATAACTTAATAACATACGTCAACTTACATAAATATTTAACATAACATTTAATACCATAACATAGCTTTTCATATATCCCCGTGATCACACGGCCCTTTTTGTACAACTCAAAAGTACATCATCATGCCAAAGTACATACTTTACGTGGTTCAAAATACTTACTGTTACATTTACAATATATCAAAATACATCATACTGTTCATATTTACATTTCTACGGCCAGAACTTCGGATGGAAGTGTCTAACACTTTCTCATCCTACATATATATACAACCTAACATCCAAAATACATAATACTATAAATAGCCCTATCAAAAGAAATGTACAAGGTCGGTCCTAGTCTAGTCGGTGACGTCGAGAGTACTCGCAGACGTATCTGAATCAGAAAGCACGACTACATGTCCATCTGCATCGTCGTCCGCTATCTCCTCGGGATCATCAATAGGAATCTCCTCGGGATCCTCCTCATCCATATCATCCTCGTCATCGCTAGAGATGTCAATAACTGGAGGGTCCTCCTGCTCCGGTGGATCTACCGGTATGACGTCATCGTCTAAGGCGTCCTCCGCATCCATCGGATCCTCTGCCTCTTGGGCAGGCATCTCGGGTACCGGATCCTCGGGCCCTACCTAATACTGCGGATCCTCCTGTCCGGCGTCATCAGCGTCGGGAGCCTGGCCCTCATCCTCATGCTCAGTGGCAGACACTGTCTGGGCGATCGTCTCTGCCTCTAATATATCATCAATGAAGCTGCCGATAGTCATCTGGCTGTTAGGCGTCGGGACGAACTGACGGATGTGAGTCGGTACTCCGTTCCTTAGGAGTAGCAACGCTGCTAGCTCGGGCTCTACTACGTCCTGAGGAACATACGGGAGCATAGTCTCCTGAAATCTCCAGCAGTAATGGCTCATGGTCTCCCCCGGGTAGGTATGCCAGTCCTGAGAGAGTCTCTGATAGCGAGAATGTCGCATGTCCCGGTAAATAGCAGGATCACGGATCGGCTCTCCGGCCCCTCGAGCTGGAAGTGGCCCGTAACGGCTCATCACTGCTGCGTGGAAATGTGCCCAAGTACGGCTAGGCAACTGCGTCTCCCCTAATGTGACCCACCATATCCTGGAATCACCGAACAGACACCTACTGGCCAGAGTGACCTGTAGATGCTCCTCAATGTGACATATCCCAAATATCTTCTCCATATCATGCAGCCATGTCCCAATCGACACCGATCGTCTCGTGCTATCGAAGTATAAAGGCTGCGATCGGTAGAAGGCGACGACAGCATCTCGATCCTTCTGGACTTGTCTCGGATCCATGATACCGCGTCTATAGTACGTAATTTAATCATAAACACTATTGCATATAAAACAATATAACATATAAGAAAATAAATCTAAACTTACTTGAAATGATGGAGGCGATGTCAGGCAACTGTGAATTCGTGTCGCAAGGGAACCGCTCTGATACCAACTCTTGTAACGACCCACCTAGCGTAGGCCGCTACCGTACTTATTAACATACATTCATAACATGAAACTTGCTTACATTGCTTGTAAAACACAGCGGAAATTTTTTTTTTTTTTTTTTATAGTACTCACAAAAACTATAAACATAGAATAGGAATTATAATATTGTTTTTTTCGTTCGAATACATTAACTATTAGTTGGTATAAAAACATTTCATATCTGTATATATACAAACCACAAAACACGTAGCGATACCCATTCTCCACTATTCACAGTGCCTTGATCTCGCTACTCCACATTGCATCGTCATCAGATAGCAGGTTGCTTACCTACAGCACAAACTTAAACAATGAGCTAATGCTCAGCAAGTACAACTCCTATACCGTAAAAATACAACAATATAACGTAAAACATATATCATGTATACATAACAACATATCATAACACGTAGCATGCGTAGACCATTTATGTTCGTATTATGTTTCCTAACTTTCCATATTCTAATTTCTTATGGGCCCTTAACTTGAGTGTTCGTAACCGGCGCGCGACTATGGATTGTTTGGGGCGGCCAAACCATTTCCAATTCAATCCACAGTCCAACCCGACCTAGCGCGGGTGGTACGACACGGCACTTGATAACTTACTTAATCTTATTATTGGTGAACATACATTCTGATGTCACTTTCTTATCTTAGCATATATTCAGATACTTAACATTTTTCATGATGCACACATGTTATCTAACATATAGCACGGAACATATCATTGTACTCTAGTAATATACTACTAGTAGCTTGTGCTGTAGACGGCGTTGTACTTACCGTTTCCACGTCTGTTGTTTTGCTGCACCTCCTCAGAGTTCAGCTACAGGATTCCTCCTGCTTGATTGAAGGACGTAAGTAAGACTTCGAATCCATTTCCATAATATGTTGGAAACTAACCAACATTTATGCGGGTTTCGGTTATATGTCCCCCTAGAAAATAAAATCATACATGATCTAAAGGGTGACTACCTCAGTAGTCTAATCGATCATATGTCGGGACCTAATAGGTTACGTTGGATAACCTTTTTATTTTGCTAAGCCCACATACAAAAGAATAGGGTTAGGTTATCACCTACCCTCAGGCTTCTATTAGCAACTATTTACCATAAGGTTAACTAATACTATCCTTCTTGGTTACTAAAGTCAACCTCCTTTGGTCAACTTTTGGGCTTTGGGGCTAAGCCTGGTAACTCGGGTATTAATTCCCGGTTATCTTCCGTCTTACATGTTTTTCCTAAAACTTGACTTAAAATCTCCTTTTCATAAAAAGAACTTAACTTTTAACTCTCTTTTAAAAACTTTGACTTTTAACTTAAACTTGTAAATTGCTTCTTAAAAAAAATTCGTAGATCTTGGGTCATATTTTTAGAAAATGTGTAAGGGTCAAAAACTGCTTTTGGGACAGTTTCCATACTTGAAATAGCGTGTTTAGTCCGAAAAACAATTTTCCTAATTTGGTTCTAGAAAATCTTGTACAGAAATTTCTTGATTTCTGTACAGTTTTCGTATTTCAGATTATATCTAAAAATCCCGTTCAAATTAGAAAAAGTTTTCTTCACGAAAGTCCTAGCCCTCGAAGAGTTCTAAAACTTTCGTGTTTTGTAAATTTTCTGATTCCTTACCGTTTAATACCAGTTTTAAGTTGAAAACGGTTTTGTCATAAAAACTGGGTCTAACAGACCACCTACGATTTTTCTTGAAAATGGAGGCTGTTGGAGCCTTATTTCGGAAAACTGATCACGTGGTCCCCTAGGAAACACCCTATTCTACAACTTTTGTGTTTTACGTTTTTGCCCGTTCGGCCTCTAAAGGCCTGCAATTAACGTTTTACCGAAACTGTCCACTGGGAACCCGAGAGGACAGTTTGGTTCTTACATTTGGTTTTACGTCCTAAGTTGCGGGTTCTAGCTCGACCGACTACTTCGGGAGATGGTCAACATACATGCAGTGCGTCTAACGTCCCTTGTCATCTAACCATACAAACCCACGTGATCATGCAACCCAAACAAAACCGAGCCTAACAACCTAGGGTTGCATGATTTTCTTTCCTAGCATACAACAAACACTTCATGCATCTTGGTTCATAAAATTACATAACATACATGCATATTTCAAATTGACCTAATGGGGACATAATACCACAACACAAAACCCTAGCATGCCATTCTAGCAAATCAAGCAATCATAGCATAATAAATTGCATGCAATCAAACCAAACCACCCTATGAACTAACCTAATCAAGCACTAGGCATATAGGGCCGAAAATTAAAACACAATGAGCTTATGCTCTTACATAATTTTTTTTGCACAAATACACATAAATCTTAGCTTAAAAACTTAATTAAAAACTTGGTAAAAGCTTTTAAAATTTTTACCTTAGCTTGGAGTGAATTCGGCCTAGAGTTAGGGTTTCCAAAAATTCTCCCTATGCTTCCCCTTGCACCAAGCTCGGCTGCTCCTTGTTGGTGCACCAAAAATCAAATTTTTGGTCCCAATGCTCCTCCCCTCCTTGCTCGGCCACACAAGGGCTGCTTGCCCCAAACTCTGAAATTTTTTTCCTCTTCTAGCTGGCCAAACCCGTGGCTGCTCCAAGGGTGGAATCAAGTTCCAAAACTTGATCAAACCTCCTCCCTTTTGCTTGCTATACTACCCGAACTCTCTTGCCCCAATTTTCCCTCAAACTTTTGGTTTTTTCCTTTCCTTTCCCCTGCACCTAAGCTCATGGCAGTGGCTGGAACAAGGCTGCAGAAAATTTTTCTTTATCTTCCCCTTGGATCCTAAGCTACCCGAAGCAAGAAAATGGGGTTTAGCTTTCAAAAATTTTCTGATCTCTCTACCTCTCTCTCTCTCGGCTTTTGAGCTGAAAAATGTCAAGAGGTTGGCTGCAATTTTGCATTAAAATGAATAGGAGGCTTGGCTATTTATAGACAACAAATAAGCTTTCAAAAATTCAATTTTGACCCCAAAATTTTTTAAAACTTTGGACTTGTGGGGTGCTAGGTGGCCGGCCATCAATGGAGGTGGAAGACAACTCATGGTGAGTTGGCAATGTCCACATGTCACCCATGGATTGGTCCAACACACATGTGATGATAAAAAATTAATTTCTTTAAGATATCTTAATTTAAAGCTTTGTTTTAATTAAAAACTTTGAAATTTTGATCGTAAAAATTTAAATTCCAATACTGTAACTATTATTTTACAGTTTGGATTTTTATACTTACGGTCGGGAAAAATCGGATCGAAAATATTTTTCTTATTTTCTCAAATCCTTTCTGCCACATGTCCTATCTTAGCGTGCTTGATTTTTCTACGGTGGTTTTAGTTCTCATTCTTGTTATTTGTGATAGAAAACAAGTTTCCGCAGTATTTTTCGCGAACCGCAGATCTTAAAATTCCTCTGTCACAATTTGGACCATTTTGGTCAAACTTTGACTTTTCGGGTCAACGGTTGACTTTTTGGTCAAAATTTTGACTTTTTCAAAATCGAGTAGATTTCATTCCTTTTTGTTCGAAAAGGGCTATTTGCTTCTCCGAACCATCATTTTTGAGTCTTATTAAGCTCATAACACTTATTAAAGCTCAGAACTGAACTTTTTCATGAAATTGCATGAACTGCATATATTCAATTCTTAAAGAAAACTAGAAACACGAAAAACTAGATATCACATCACCAGCTCCGAATCAAGGAAGGAGATGTTCCAAAGACGGCGTTTCGCACCCGATATGGACACTACGAGTTCCTTGTGATGCCGTTCGGACTGACAAATGCACCAGCCGCCTTCATGGATCTGATGAATCGAGTATTTAAGGACTACCTAGACAAGTTTGTCATTGTCTTCATAGACGACATTCTGATCTATTCAAGGTCGAAAGAGGAGCACGAAGAGCATCTAAGGATTGCACTACGGATTTTGAAGCAAAATCAGCTTTACGCCAAGTTCTCCAAGTGCGAGTTTTGGTTGGAGAAGGTCCATTTCTTAGGACATGTGGTCTCAAAAGAAGGCATATCCGTAGATCCGGCAAAGATCGAGACGGTAAGCAAGTGGCCAGCCCCCAAAAATGTCACCGAAGTGCGCAGCTTCCTCGGATTAGCGGGCTATTACCTTCGATTTGTCGAAGAATTTGCTAAGATCGCGGCGCCACTTACCGCACTCAGAAGAAAAGGGAAGACCTACGAATGGACTAATAAGTGTGAAGAACACTTCCAAGAGCTCAAAAGCAAGTTGACGAGCGCTCCAATCCTCACAATTCCAGTCGTGGAGGAAGAAAACTTCGTTATTTATAGCGATGCTTCCAAGATAGGATTGGGAGCCGTGCTTATGCAAAATGGAAAAGTAATCGCTTATGCCTCGCGACAGCTCAAGGAACACGAGAAGAACTATCCGACGCATGATTTGGAGCTTGCGGCGGTAGTATTTGCCTTAAAGATTTGGAGGCACTACCTTTATAGCACTAAATGCGAAGTGTACACGGACCATCAGAGTTTGAAGTACATCTTCACACAAAAGGAGCTTAACATGAGGCAAAGAAGATGACTCGAATTGGTGAAGGACTACGACATAGATATCCGATACCATCCGGGAAAGGCTAACAAGGTGGCCGATGCCCTTAGTCGGAAGTCGTCCTCCTCGATGATGTCAATCAGGACATTGACCGAGCCACTTCAAAAGGAGCTAATGGAAGCCAGAATCGAGCTCATCACGGGAAGATTAGCTGCTCTAACCTTCCAGCCTACCATTTTGGATGGCATGAAGGAACGCCAAGAAGCCGATGCCTCGCTGCTTAGGAAGAAAAACGAGGTTTTAGAAGGAAAGGAGTCAGATTTCCACATATCCGGTGAAGGCATACTCTATCAAAAGAATAGATTGTGTATCCCTAACGAGGAAAAATTGAAGGAAAAGATCGTGAAAGAAGCTCATGAGACTCCGTACTCTGTCCATCCCGGAGCCACAAAGATGTACAAGGACTTAAATGAGAGCTTTTGGTGGCCCAAAATGAAGAACGACGTTGCTACTTTTGTCAGTAAGTGCCTTACTTGTCAAAAAGTAAAGGCGGAACACCAACGTCCAGGAGGAGAACTGCAGAAAATCTCCATCCCAGAATGGAAATGGGACCAAGTGACGATGGACTTCGTGGTTGGTCTGCCTCGAACTCCTAGCGGCAACGACGCTATTTGGGTGGTCGTTGACCGATTGACAAAGTCGGCACACTTTATAGCCATCAAGGTCAGCTTCTCTGTGGAACAGTTGGCAGAATTGTACGTGGCTCAGATCGTTCGCTATCATGGAATTCCGAAGACGATAATCTCGGATCGCGACGGTCGCTTCACTTCGAAATTTTGGAAGAGCGTACATGAAGCAATGGGTACCAAGTTTTCGTTTAGTACAGCTTTTCACCCGCAAACGGATGGATAATCAGAAAGGACCATTCAAACCTTAGAAGACATGTTGCGAGTTTGCGTGATGGATTTCAAGGGAACTTGGGATAAGAAGCTTCCTTTGATTGAATTCTCGTACAACAACAGTTTTCACGCTTCAATCGGAATGGCTCCTTATGAAGCTTTATATGGAAGAACATGCAGATCTCCAGTCCACTGGTACGAGACAAGAGAAAAAGAGCTTGTATCTACGGACTTCATTCGAAAGACCACAGAAAACGTGAAGCTCATACGACAAAGGATGGAGACTGCATTTAGCCGGCAAAAGAGTTATGCCGACAAGCGCCGAAGGCCTCTCGAATTTCAAGTAGGAGACTGGGTTTTCCTCAAAGTCGCTCCATTTAAGGGAGTTATGCGATTCGGAAAGAAGGGGAAATTAAGCCCAAGGTATATAGGGCCGTTCGAGATACTCGAAAGAGTTGGGAACGTAGCCTACAAGTTGGCTCTACCCCAAGAATTAGCATATGTGCACAATGTGTTTCATGTATCAATGCTAAAGAAGTATGTTCCGGATCCCTCACACGTAATCGAGCATGAACCGATCGAGGTTTGAGAAGATCTGACTTATGAGGAGAAGCCAGTCCAGATTTTGGCATGAGAAGAAAAAGTGTTAAGAAATAAGGTTATCCCTCTAGTCAAGGTACTATGGAGAAACCGCCACATCGAAGAAGCGACGTGGGAACGAGAAGAAGATATGAAGAGAGACTACCCCGATTTGTTCTAATTTTCGAGGACGAAAATCTTTTAAGGAGGGTAGGTTGTAAGACCCGAAATTTTGAAGACTTGTAATCTCCTTATTCATAAGGAATTAGAGTCTAATGTATCCATGATGTGTTATATGAAAAATTATGAATAATAATGAGAAATTCATAATTTTATCTAAACGATGTTCGAGTCCTCATTTAATGATTTTGAAACTCAATTAATGTTTTACGAGCCAAGAATGAAGTTTTTAAAGGAAAAAGAATGAAAAAGAACGAAATTTTATGAAAGTCAACTTTGACCGAAAAAGTCAAAGGTTTGACCAAAAAGTCAAAGGGTTGACCAAAAGTCAAAGGGTTGACCAAAAAGTCAAAGTTTGACCGGAACGGGTCACAACGTCAACTTTACAAGTATGATGGAGGAATATGAAAAGAAACTCCAAAAATGAAGTTTTATAAGCCATAAATCCACCCTAGAAAAATCAAGCACACCGAAAAAGAATTAAGGGCAAAAAGGTCTCCGAAAAATTGGAGAAAGAGAGTTTCGGTCCAAATTTACATGGAATAATTTTTGGACAAAAATATAAAATAAGAATACTCATCACAGTATTGGAAATAACTGTAGAGCGCAAAAGGAACCGCGAAAGAACGAAATGGCCAAACAAGGCCTTAGAAGAGTTAGTGGAAGATGATGTCCTTGTAATGACATCACCATTCCCTAACCAAAAAAAAATTGAGATGTAATGGCAGCCCTCTACCCCATTAGATCCAGCCAACTAGAAGAGAAAAATAAAAGAAATTAGTTTGGTTTGGGTAACCAAATGTCCAACCAAAGTTCAACCAAACAAAGGACACCAACTCATGTCTTTTTCCCCCTTATTTTCAGCTGCCAACCACTCCCATCAACAGCCCATCCACTCCCCTTTTCTCTCCCCAAATCCGGCTGCAAACCCCCTCCAAATCCCCTTAATTTTGGCTGCACCAATGGACAAGAAAGACAAGACTTAAAGCCTTGTTTTGAGGCAAGCAAACCCCACCTTTTTCCCTTCTCAAGGCAGCCAACTTTCTACACTCCTTCTTCAGATTTTTTTTTTCAGTAAATCCGTGGGAGAGAGAGAGAGGAGAGCTAGAGAGAATTTGAAAAATTTTGGTGAGCCTTTGGGAGGGTGGCCAAGCAAGGGAGTGAGCAAGAAAAGTGAGCAGATTTTTGGTGAATCCACCAAGAGAAGGCCGACCAAAGAGCAAGAGAAAAAGAGGAAAAGGAGGTGAGTAACTCTTAACAAATTTTTGGGATTTTCATCCTTGATAATGCTCGGTTTTAAGGTGAGAAAAAGCTAACAAAAAAATCTTTTGGATCTCATTTTTTTGAACCAAATCTGTGAGCCAAGCAAGGAAGAGTTTTGAGAGAAAAAAATTTTGGTGATTCTCCAAGCAAGTGGCTGAACCAAGCAAGAGGAGAAAAGGTGAGGAAAAACTTGATTTTTCTCGTTGTAATCTTAGATTTTTCGTTATGTTGAGGGTCGGTTTTTAGAGGAGCCTTAGAGCTAACAAAAATAAAATTTTTGGATCCCATTGTGTGGTGAAGCCGTGGGCTAAGAGCAAGCCAAGGGAGGAAGGAAAACTTTGGGATTTCGAAAACCCTAACTTGGGTTGAGGTAAATCTCTTAAACCTCCTTAAATCTAAGCTTTATTTAAGGTTTTTAATGATGATTTGGAATGGTTTGTAAGGACATAAGTCCATTTAATTTTCTGCCCTCATCTATGGTGTGTGTGTGTGCTTGATAAGGTTAGGTTGGTTGGCTGATTTTAATGCTTGATTGCTTTAAAATTTGTGCTTTAAAATGATGGATTTTTCATGCTAGAAGATAGGTTGTATGTCCCATAAGTTTAGGCCAAAGATCTGCCCTTGGCAGCCAAGAGAGCTTGCTAGACTTAGGGATGGATTTTGTGTTGATGGTATGTGATGATGCATGAGTTAGAACCATGTAACCCTAGTCTTTTTAATTTTCGGATTTGGGGTTGCATGAGTAGAATAAGATGGATTTATGGGTTGTAATGGGACGTTAGAAGTGCTGCTTGATGTTGTCTAAGCTCCCGATGTGATCAGTCGAGATAGATTCCGCGAATAGGACATAAACCGAAGAGAGGAACCGAAACTGCCAATTCGGATTCGAATCTGGCCAGTTTCGGGAAAGGGTAATTTCAAGGCCCTTAGAGGCCGAATGAGGTAAAACTCAAAACACGAAAGTTGTTTGGAACAACTTTTCCTAAAGGATAACATGAACAGAATCTCGAAATAAGACTCCAAAGGCCTCCGTTTTACCCGAAACCCGTGGCTAAACCCTGGGACGTTCTCCACCCAGTTTTTCAGAGTTAACCCATTTTCAAATAAAAATTGGTACTGATCTAGGCCGAACTGGATTTTGTGCAAAACACGAAAGTTCTAACATTTTTTAATAGCTACAACTTTCGTGAAGACAAGTTTTTCAGATTCCGAGCCGATTTTTAAACTGGGCGTGTTTTGTGGGAGATGCGCAGAGAGCCCGAAATCTTGCAAAGGAGTTTCACGAAAAATTTTTCTAGAAAAATTGTGAAGTGTTCTTAAATGGTCATTTTAGCTTCGGAAACCGTTCCAAAGGTGGTTTCCAACCCCAAACGATTTTATAAATGATTTGTTTCGAAAACCATGAATTTTAAGGGCTCAGGTTTGAAATCTCACATTTTTCCACAAAAAAAAAGAAAAAGAGGGTTTCATACCAAACATTCCTAGTTAAAGAAAATAATGAGATTTAACCAAGGTATGTTCTAAATTAAAAGAGTTAAGATTTTTATAAGAAGAATGAAGGATTTTTAGAAGTTAATTGCACAAGATTTTCCAAAAATTAAGGAAGATGAATTTTATAGTAAAATTAGTAAGCAAGCCGATTACGAACGGTAACCGGATATTATATCCGAGTTACAAACCCAAGGATAACCAAGGGCTGACAAAAGGTTGACCCAAGGTTAAATAAGGTTAACCTTAAGGGTTACCCAACATAACCCTAAGAGATACCCACATGTATAATTGGGCTAAGATTTAAAGGGTTAATGGAAATAACCCAATAACAAGGATTTATGAGCAAAGCCCAATAAGAGAACAAGGCTTTAACTAAAAAGGTTACCCAATGTATGTAATACCTGACTTGTTCTATGTTATTATTTCCTTTTAAAAGGAATTAAATGCATGCCGTATCGGCATTTATGAAAGAGTTTGTTTCAGGACTCTATTATGTGTTACGAGCTCTTACAGCTTTGTAAGACTCAAATGTGCTTGTTTTGATTGATAAATGATCTTTTCGGATGAAAAGAGATGAATTTTGCATCATTCTAGGAAAGTCAAAGGGTTGACCAAAAAAAGTCAACTTTGACCCGGGAAAGTCAAAGTTTGACCAAAACGGTCAAAACCCTCACTGTACAATTTTATGAGATGCAGTATAGGAAAAATACTGCGAAAAACTCATTTTTCAAATAAGATGACATATTTAAGAACCAAAACCACTATAGAAAAATCAAGCACGCAAAAATAGGGCATAAAGCAAAAGGGTTCGGAAAAATAAAGAAAAAAATTTTTCAGCCCGATTTTTCACAGATAAAATTTTTATGACAGTATAAAATATTAATACTGTGTATTAGTACAACACAGTATTAGATTTATCTATGTTAAGTTTAAATTATACTGTTTATTGGAAAAGGTGACAAACAAGCCCTTTATGATTTATGACATCATAAAGTTTTGAATTATGACATCATCAACTTTTTCAAGAGCTAATCTCCACATGACATGTGTCTCCTTCTAGCCCATTCTTACTTGTCTTCCACTCCAAGAAATCCGGCCACCTCATGGGGTTTCTTGTGCAAATTTTCAAAAATTTTGGGGGCTAAATTGCAAGAAACTTTTGTCC
The DNA here is from genome assembly GCA_025413485.1 of Ficus microcarpa. Taxonomy (NCBI): domain Eukaryota; kingdom Viridiplantae; phylum Streptophyta; class Magnoliopsida; order Rosales; family Moraceae; genus Ficus; species Ficus microcarpa. Next base: position 15,599,152 of record CM046380.1, on the reverse strand, counting down.
CACATTGCCTATAAATAGGGCTGCCTCCTCCCCCATTTAAATCAGAAAATGCAACTCCATTATGCCCAAAATTCTTCAGCCAAAACCGAGAGCAAAGAGGGAGAGAAAATCTGAAAAAAAAAATTGAACCAACTTGTGTGTGTATGGTTCGGTTTGTGTGGAAAAGCAAGAGAGAGAGAGAGAATTTTTCCAGCCTTGTTCTTGGCTGTAACAGTGGGTAGCAGGCAGTAAAAGAGAGGAAAAAGTGCAAAAAAATTTGAAGGAGAACTCTAGGGAGAGTTCGGGTTCATTGAGCCAAGCTTAGGGGTAAGTTTTGGAACTATTTTTCCTTCCAAGATAGCCCACGGGTTTGTGTATGAAACCAAGAAAAAAATTTTCAGTTTTGGGTTTGTTATAGGGCTGTAGCCGAGCATAGGGAGGAGCCAAAAATTGAGGTCCCAAATCAGCCAATTTGGTGTCAAATTGGTGAGCCAAACTGGTTCTAGGGAGCTAAGTCAAGGGGGTGTGAGATTGGTTCAAGTCCTAGAGCCAAATCCAAACCATTTCAAGGTAAAATTTTCTAAAAGCTTAAATCCTTTTCCAATCAAGTTTTTAAGCTCAAATTTAAATGTATTTGTTCAAGTTATTGTTTGTAAGAGCATAAGCTCACTAAATTTAGTTTATGCCCTTAAATGTGCTTGATTAGGGTGCTAGATGTGGTTTGGTTCCTTATTGCTCATTAATATGTTTATGGTTGTTTGGTATGCTAGGATTGCATGCTAGAAATATTTCATGAGGTTATATGTCCCTTAGGGTATGAATTAGCATGTGCATGAATGGTTTGAATTTATTTGGTATGTGATGGAATGTATGAATGAATGGTTTGTGCAATGCTAGAACATGCAACACTAGGTTAGGGATCGTTTTCGAAGGGTTGCATGGACGTGTTAGGGTTGCATGTTGGGACATGCAAGACGTTAGAAACGCTGTATGAATTGACATTAAGCTCCCGATGTGATCGGTTGAGGTAGAAACCGAAAATTAGGACGTAAACCAAACCTAATAAGTAGGGCTGCCAGTTCGGGTTCCCCACTGGTCAGTCGCAGGAAATGGGTAATTGCAGGCCTTTAGAGGCCGAATGGGCAAAAACGTAAAACATGAAAGTTGTAGAACAGGGTCTTTCCTAGGGGGCATCGCGGACCGTTTCATAAAATGAGGTTCCAAAGGCCTCCGTTTTTACGAAAAACCGTAGGTGGTCCATCAGGACGCCGTTTTCAGGATCACTGAGATTCAAATAAAAACTGGTATTAATCGGTACAGAATCAGAATTTTTGTAAAACATAAAAGTTTTAGATCTCTTCGAGAGCTAGAACTTTCGTGAAGGAAACTTTTTCTAATTCCCAAAGGGTTTTAAGCTAGACCTTGAAATCTGAAAACTGTGCAGGGAGCAAAATGTTCCTGCACAGATTTTTATAGAACCCATAGAGAAAATTTGTTTTTCGGTTTAAACACTCTGTTTTGAACACGGAAACTGTTCCAATGGCAGTTTCAAACCCTCAAATGTTTTAAAAACCCAGTTTTAAGATTCAAGGATTTTTAAGGGGAATTATAGCAGTTTTTCGGCTTTTATGCCAAAAACTTTTTCAAAGACAAAGAAAAGGAATAAAATGTACAAGTTCAAGGTTTGCTAGGTAACAAGTTAAGACGAACGGTGATCGGGAATTTATACCCGAATCACAGGGCTTAGCCCCAAAGCCCAAAGTTGGCCCAATGGAGGGTTGACTTTAGTAATCAAGAGGTTGACTTCGGTTAACCCATTTCGGATTAGGATTACGATAAGTTTAAGGTTAGGTGTTAATCTAACATTTATACGCTCTCACATATGATAGATTTGAAAGGTTATCCAACGTAACCGCACATCAAAATGTTTTAAGATAGGAGGGACATATAGCCAATGCATTGCATGAATGTTGGTGAATAACCAACATTATTATGGTCATAGGCTAGATTATTAACTAGTCCTTCGGTTAAGCAGGATATAACCTGCAGCTGAGCCCCGAGGTGGAACAGCATATCAACAGGCATAGACAAGGTAAGTACAACGCCGCCTACAACATAGGCTAGTAGTTGTATACTTGCCTAGATTTTATTGTTGTATGTGTTATGAGATGTTATGATGTTATGTGTATGTATTAAGTATATGCTATGAAATATGTTAAGTAAGCAACGTATGCTTACAATATATATTAAATGCATATGAATAATGATATAATGTCATTGAACGGGATGTTCATAAAATAAAATTATGTATGACACGAATAAGAATGACAAGGTGAAAAGTAGGTAAAGGCGATACGTCGCCTGTATCGTGCCACCCGCACCAGGTCGGGTTGGACTGTGGGTTGAGTTGGATATGGTTTGGCCGCCCCAACCAATTCATAGTCGCGCGCCGGGTACGAACACACATGTTAAGGGCCCCTAAGTAGATCAAGTAGACACAAAAATAATTAAGCATAATATGAACATAATTGGTTCATGCATGCTATATGTCTTGAAGTATATGCAATAGAGTGATGATATGTTTTGTTATAAGTCATGAGTCGCGGTATAGGAGTTGTACTTGCTGAGCGAAAGCTCATTGTGTTAAGCTTGTGCTGTAGGTAAACAACCTGCTGGCATTTGATGATGCAAGGTGGAATCGCGTGGCCGGGCACTGTGAATGGTGGAAATGGGGACTGCTACGCGTTTTGATAATTATGTTTTATGTTTCATATATGTATATACGCTTTGTATATAAAAAAAAAAAAAAAAATTCCGCTGTGTTTCATGTAATAATTAAGTGAGTTGTAAAAGCTATGTATGAATGCATGTATGTATGTACGGTAACGGCCTGTGCTAGGCGGGTCGTTACAATGTAACCTCATAAGGACTTATCCAAGTTCAATAAAGAATGGGGATAAAAATGGCCAAGATGGATATCATGAATAGGGGACATACAACCAAAAGTAAATGTGAGTGTTGGTAGGTCACCAACACCTTACGAAAGGATCCTGATCCTATATTTTTGGTATATCAGGAAAGTAAATTGCGGTTGCCGACAACTTAAGAAACGCGATTCTAAGGATACGGCACTAGAGGTAAGTACAAACCTCACCTGCAGTATGAAAACTAGTAAATTATGTTCAAGTATGTGGTTTTCAAATATGCTGCAAAAATGTTGTGTGCTATATCTATGAAATGTCATGTTTTATGAAAAGTGCTATTTTTGCAAAATGTCATGTTTGTAAAAGGTGTTATTTTCGTAAAATACTATATTTATGAAAAGTGTTATTTTTGCAAAAGATTATAAAAGTGCTATATTTGCAAAATGCCATGTTTACAAAAATGTCATGTTTGCAAATGCTATGAATGAAAAGAATGCCATGCCATGTTATTAATGAGATGAAAAGTATGTTATCATATAGTGACATCATAAGGTATGTGCACTAAAGATGAATAACATGGTAAGAAATCACAAGTAAAGTGTCGTACCAACCTCCCCCAAGGTGGAGGATTTTTATGTTAAAATTATGGATTCGCCCTCTCGTTTATGTAAGAGGGTGTAATCACTTATGTTTCCTGGAGCAGTTAGGGATTTGCAATCCCATCTAACTGTATCTAGAGGCGCGCTATATGTTAAGGGTACGTACACTATGGGGCCCATAAGAAAGATAAGAAAGTTAAAGAAATGCATAAATAGAACATAAACGGTTCACGCATATGCATATGATGATGAATGTTTACATGATGTTTTAAATGTTTTGTGAGATTATGTTTGTGCTTACTGGGCGAAAGCTCATCAAGTTATATTTCACACTGTAGGTAAGAAACCCGCAGCTTAATGCTGGGCATTGTTGGAGCGGTGTGGCGGCAGACGAAGGCGGTATGGATACCACTACGCATGGTTTCCGCAAATCTTTTGATAAGTAAAGAAGTTTGTACATATAAGTATGTATGGTAAAGACAAATTATGCTTTACGCTATTTTGGAACTAAATACCTTAAGTAAACGTTTACTCAAGTAGTAATGATATATTACTGATGGCAAATGTTTTTATAAGTATGTTTCAAAAATAAAATATTCCTAATTTTCAAGTAAGTAAGTAAGTAAGTAAGGCGTGACGACCCTACGTAGTAAGGGGGCGTCACAGTTACACATTCCATAGATATTCTCATCATTTTCTAGGCCATATCTAGAACTTTGCAAACCTTTAAAACATTATAAACATGTCATAAAAGCTTTTATTAAACTATACTTTCCTACTTGCAATTCATAACCTTTCCAATGAAGGGAAACATTATATTCATAGTCTCATTTGAAATGTTAAACATTCATAAAAAACATTAAAACGCTATATCATATACTTTTTAAGTTTCTATGACATAGTAAGTAGAATTCCTACTTATCTCATTAAAATTGAACTTCTGCAGAGAAATTGACTCCACCATATCGAGGAAAGTTGATCGGGCTTGTCCTAAGATCCATGATCAAGTCATTTTGCATTTTAAAAAAATATCTTCTGTGATATCTAGTTTTCATGTTACTAGTTTTTCTTTAAAGATTGAATATGTGCAGTTCATGCAATTTCATGAAAAAGTTCAGTTCAGAGCTTTAGTGTGTGTTATGAGTTCTTATAAGCTTAATAAGACTCAAAAATGATGGTTCGGAGAAGCAGACAGCCTTTTCGGACAAAAAGGAATGAAATCTACACGATTTTAGAAAAGTCAAAATTTTGACCAAAAAGTCAACCGTTGAACCGAAAAGTCAAAGTTTGACCAAAATGGTCCAAATGGCGACGGAGGAATTTTAAGATCTGCGGTTCGTGAAAAATACTGCGGAAACTTGTTTTCTACGACAGATAACAAAAATAAGAACTAAAACCACCGTAGAAAAATCAAGCACGCTAAGATAGGACATGGGGCAGAAAGGATTTGAAAAAAATAAGAAAAATATTTTCGATCCGATTTTTTTTTACTGTAAGTATAAAAATCCAAACTGTAAAATAATAGTTACAGTATTGGAATTTAAATTTTTACGATCAAAGTTTCAAAGTTTTTAATTAAAACAAAGCTTTGAATTATGATATCAAAAAGAAATTATTTTTTTTATATCACATGTGTGGTGGACCAATCCTTTGATGACATGTGGACAAATGCAAGCTAAGCATGAGTTGTCTTCCACCCCATTAATGGCCGGCCACCTTGCATTCTAGAAGTGAAAAGTTTTGAAAATTTTGGGGCCAAAATGGAATTTTTGAAAGCTCACTTTTTGTCTATAAATAGAGGAGCCTCCTATTCATTTTAATGCAAAAATTCAGCCAAGTTCTTGGCAATTTTCTGCTCAAAAAGCCGAGAGAGAGAGAGAGGAGAGATCAGAAATTTTTCTAAGCCAAACCTCAATTTCTTGCTTCCGTTAGCTTAGGATCCAAGGGGAAGAGAAAGAAAAAAATTCTGCAGCCATTTCCAGCCCATTGCCGTGGGTTTAGGTGCAGGGGAAAGAAAGGGAAAAACCAAAATTTTGAGGGAAAATTAGGGCTAGAGAGTTCGGGTGAGAAAGCAAGCCAAAGGGAGGAAGTTTGAACAAGTTTTGGACTTGATTTCTCCTTGGGAGCAGCCGCGGGTTGCTAGAAGAAAGGAGAAGAAAAAAATTCCAGAATTGGAGCAAGCAGCCCTAGGGTGCCGAGCAAGGAGGGGAGGAGCCATTGGGACCAAAAATTTGATTTTTGGTGCACCAAGAGTGAGTGAGCCGAGCCTTGGAGCAAAGGGGAGCATAGGGAGAATTTCGGGTACCCTAACCCTAAGCCGAAATCCACTTCAATTTGAGGTAAAATTTCAAAAGCTTTTATCAAGTTTTCATTCAAGTTTTTAAGCCGAGATTTATGTGTATTTGTGCAAAAATGGATGTAAGAGCATAAGCTCATTAGTGCCTTTAATTTTCGGCTCCAATGTTAGTGCTTGATTAGGATAGTTTTTAGGGTGGTTTGGTTTGATTGCATGCAATTTAAATTATGCTATGATGCTTGATTGGCTAAAATGGCATGATAGGGTTTTATGTGAGGTAATATGTCCCCATTAGGTTATTTTAGATTATGCATGTATGTTATGAATTTTTATGAACCAAAATGCATGAAATGTATGTTGTATGCTAGGATAGAAAATCATGCAACCCTAGGTTGTTAGGCTCGGTTTTGTTTGGGTTGCATGATCACGTAGGTTGGTATGGTTAGATTACAAGGGATGTTAGATGCACTGCATGAATGTTGACTAACTCCCGAAGTGGTCGGTCGAGCTAGAACCCGCGACTTAGGACGTAAAACAAAATGTAAGAACCAAACTGCCCTCTCGGGTTCCCAGTGGATAGTTTCGGTAAAACGGTAATTACAGGCCTTTAGAGGCCGAATGGGCAAAAATGTAAAACACGAAAGTTGTAGAATAGGGTGTTTCCTAGGGGGCATCGTGGCCAATTTTCCGAAATAAGGCTCCAACAGCCTCCATTTTTAAGAAAAACCGTAGGTGGTCTGTTAGACCCAGTTTTTATGACAAAACCGTTTTCGATTTAAAACTGGTATTAAACGGTAAGGAATCAGAAATTTTACAAAACATAGAAATTTTAGAACTCTTCGAGGGCTAGAACTTTCGTGAAGGAAACTTTTTCTAATTCAAACGGGATTTTTAAATAGAATCTGAAATATGAAAACTGTGCAGAAATCAAGAAATTTCTGTACAAGATTTTTTAGAACCAAATTAGGAAAATTGTTTTTCGGACTAAACACACTGTTTCAAGCATGGAAACTGTCCCAAAAGCAGTTTCCGACCCTTACACATTTTCTAAAAATATGACCCAAGATTTACGAAATTTTTTAGAAGCAAGTTACAAAGTTCAAGATAAGAGTTAAATCTTTTTAAAGAAAAGGAGATTTTAAGCTAAGTTTTTGTAGAAACATGTAAGACGGAAGGTAACCGGGAATTAATACCCGAGTTACCGGGCTTAACCCCAAAGCCCAAAAGTTGACCGAAGTAGGTTGACTTTAGTAACCATGAAGGATAGTATTAGTTAACCTTATGGAGATTAGTTGCTAATAGAAGCCCGAGGGTAGGTGATGACCTAACCCTATGCTTTTGTATGTGGGCTTAGCAAATAAAAAGGTTATCCAACGTAACCTATTAGGTCCCGACATAAGATCGATAAGACTACTGAGGTAGTCACCCTTAAGATCATGTATGATTTTATTTTCTAGGGGGACATATAACCAAAACCCGCATTAATATTGGGTAATTACCAACATATTATGGAAATGGATTCGCAATCTTACGTACGTCCTTCAATCAAGCAAGAGGAATCCTGCAGCTGAACCCTGAGGAGGCGCAGCAAAGCAACAGACGTGGAAACTGTAAGTACAACGCCGTCTACAGCACAAGCTACAAGTAGTATATTACTAGAATTCAATGATGTGTTCCGTGCTATATGTTAGATAACATGTGTGCACTATGAAAAATGTTAAGTATCTGAATATATGCTAAGATAAGAAAGTGACATCGGAATGTATGTTCACCAATAATAAGATTAAGTAAGTTATCAAGTGTCGTGTCGTACCACCCGCACTAGGTCGGGTTGGACTGTGGATTGAATTGGAAATGGTTTGGCCGCCCCAAACAATCCATAGTCGCGCGCCGGTTACGAACACTCAGGATAAGGGCCCATAAGAAAACAGAATACGGAAAATTAGGAAACATAATACGAACATAAATGGTCTACGCATGCTATGTGTTATGATATGTTACTATGTGTATATATATATGTCATATGCTATATTGTTGTATTTTACGGTATAAGAGTTGTACTTGCTTAGCGATAGCTCATTGTTTAAGTTTGTGCTGTAGGTAAGCAACCTGCTATCTGATGACGATGCAATGTGGAGTAGCGAGTCAAGGCACTGTGAATAGTGGAGAATGGGTATCACTACGTGTTTTGTGGTTTGTATATATAAGATACGAAATGTTTTTATAACAACTAATAGTTAATGTGTTCGAACGCAAAAACAATATTATAATTCCTATTCTATGTTTATAGTTTTTGTGAGTACTTTAAAAAAAAAAAAAAATTTCCGCTGTGTTTTACAAGCAATGTAAGCAAGTTTTATTTACTTATCAAGTTATGAATGTATGTTAATAAGTATGGTAGCGGCCTACGCTAGGTGGGTCGTTACATCTTCAATCCATTATCAGTCATATAAAATAGAAAAATATGTATTATAGTATCACTTTTCAATGTTTTAGACCATTTAAGGTCCTTTAGGATAAATTCTAAGCACAAATAAAATTTTTACCTAGTGGTTGTCCACCAGTTTCCAACTACAGAGCCCAACATTCAAAAGTTCACCAAAAATCCGTTTTAGTACATTTTCATGTGAAATTTTATGGGGAGCAAGATTCATATGTATAATTTAACTCCACAAAATTTCAACTTCAAATACAGGGTATAAATAGAGAAACGAAATTCGAAATCCTAGTGCCCTGTTTTTAAAATCTCAGTCAAACATTTTCGCAAGCACCTTTTATGCCACTTCATAAAATACGTTAAAAACAATCAAATCTCTTTTCCAATCAGACCTCACAATGTTTTACATCTCAAATAACATAGAACCATCAAGCAACTTGAATAAAATCAGAAATTTCACATTTGGATTAAAATCAAAGCATACTTTTAATATATGACATCTCAATTTAAAACCTCATATTTCTAGCTTTGAATAGCTTCAAAATTCACTAAAAACCCTATTTAAAACTAACCTTAGGTAGCTTGTAAGATTCGAAGTCCAAAAATGATGCTAAACTTCACTTTGAGCTCAACTAGGTTGGAAAAAAAAATGGGTATTTTCTAGAATCCGAGAATGAGTTTTTTAGTGAAGCTTAGTCTTAGTTTGTCTTGTGGTTTAGGAGGGGAAAAAAGGTTTTATTATGATGGAGAAGATCAGTTGTTGGATTTTTGTGTTTGGTGTTTTGTGTTTTGTGGTTTTTTTTTTTTTTTTTTTTTTTTTTTTTTTTGCACTGAGAACCGGCTGGGATGAGAGGTGAGGAAAAAGTGTGGTTAAATCAGCCTAATACCACATAAGGCAGCTGTAATGCACATTAAAAGACAGCAGCAAACATACTTTCAAAAATTACATAAAATGCCCAAAAGAACCTAAAATTATGCTAGATCCTTAAAAATATATTTTCTTTGCAAATAAGTCCATAAAAATTTTAATAAACTTCATTTAACGTATATTCTATAACTTTAGATTACCATTCTTATACAAACAATCTTATGGACAAAGCACATTGATCAACTTCACTTCCGATGGTTGTCAACTCTCCTCTGCACAGTTATTAAAAAATGTAATTAAATGATTTCAGTAGCACATAAATACTAAAAAAAAAACATTTCATATAAAATGATTAACATTACTACTAATAAACACTCAATAATAATGCCAATAAGATACTAAACATATTTGTTAAACTTAGTTATTTTAAATTAATTAAGCTCGGCATTACAGAGAGAGAGAGAGAGAGAGATCAGCTACAACAGAAAAGCCAATTGGATGTGCTCGACGATTTTGTTGGAACTCATGGTGACCGTTGCTGGAACTCATGGCGAAGACGTTGCCAGTGTTCATGGTTAAGACGTAGTGCCGCCATCACCAGTATCGTAGTAGCCATGGTGTTACCACCTCCAACTTTTGAAGCATATTCCGATCCCGTAAAACCAACCCAAAGGAAAACAGTGAAATTTCAGATTGCAACAAACAACTCGCTTACCGGCCTCGGAGCTGTTAGTATCGACCAAGACACTATTGAAGGGCATCACGTTGGAGAAGCACTAGATGTTAGTGAGGATGATGAAGGCCGAACATCATTTTTCAAGAGGGTCAAACTCCCTTTCTCTTGGGGTTGTATCCCAGCCCATATACGCAAGTTCTCTCTCTTCTCCCTTCCTATCAATGCCTTCCAGTTTGCATCCAAAGGCCTTGGATGAGTTACCGTTCATGTCTGACAAAATTTAGCTGTTGGACAATAGATCCCTCATGTATATATGTACAAAAAATCTCTCTACATACATATATATATATATATATGAAAAATATTAGAGGCACTAATTTTAATCAAATTTTCAAATACTACCTTATATAGCATGTGAATTGTAATTCTCTTATTAATTGTTGGGATCTATAGGTGCCCTAAGGATAGAAAATCAATATTAGGGATTTTCTGTAAATATGACATTTTGATATAAATAAGAGGAAATTATTCATGTTTAATAAGTTGTGTCCTATTTACTTTCATTTGTTGATTGTATGATTATTTTGAGCAAACATAAAATACTCCTAGGCTGTTGGTAATATATCGAATTACCATATGTATACGGGGTATGCATAGAAGATGTGGTAATTCGATAACAGTCTAAATAAATAGTCCGCAATCAACGGAATAAGATTTGGGGATCTTATTCATGATAAGATTATAAAGTTTGTCTACTTGCTTGGAGGGATGACTTGTCTTGACCATCGGATAGGTTCCGAGTAGAACTTTAATGTATACCAGTATTAAGGTATGACATTGGACTGGACCTAAAATGTTAATTGATTCGGTTTAATAATTCAGTTTATAAGAATCAATGATGCTTTGATTATCATCCTGCATTAATCTTAATCCTGAAATGATTACTTGAGTTCGCATCCATGACTTATGTACTTTGATGCACTAAAGGTGAGACACTGTTAATTTATGGTCAACATACTTGTGTTTTGGGTGCATGGCTTATGGATGGAGAAATCAAGATTCATAGATACGGAATCTATAGCTATCTTAACGATAGTAAATGTTATCTACTTAAAGGCATTATTCGGGGATTGAAAGATAGTATAACAAGATCTTGGCCATCGGTTTACTTTGTGTTCTCTGATGGTTTACCAATTGTATGGTTTTACAATTGGTGGTTCTTTCAATGGAGAATAATGGAACTTTCAGTTAAAATGATTGAATAGGTAAAACGGAAAAAGTCCTTAATTCAATCATGGATAACATATGGGGATTAAGCAAGCGATGAATAGATCATGGAAGAAGCACTACGTGAGAGAGCTTTCGTAATACAGTATGTAAACAGGAGTTCAGCTTCAAACTTTTAGTGGAATAGTTTTCAAGTTGATAATTGATGGATAATTAATCTGGGCTTAATTTTTCACAATTATAGGAGTCTTTTTACATATTTCCATCGGGTCCCTCTATTAGCTCATATAGTTCCACGAAGCGTCTCGGGATTTGTTCCTAATAAGATCGGTAAATTGTAAATGGAATTTTGTAATGTCTATTAAGACATGGTACTCTCTAACATGCAATCCAGAAAGGATTGGACATGTGAAATTTGTAGACAAATGATTTGTCAACATGTGATTGGTTAATTTGAATTTTGAAAATAAGATTGTGTTTGAATTTTGGAAAAAAAATTTTTTTCTCTCCTAATTAAAAGTGGTGCACGTTTTTTAATTGTATGGAGGGAAGAAAATTTTGTTTCAAAATTATTTAAATATATTCCTAACATTTAATGATTAATTGGTTTAAATAATGAAGATTATTTCATGAATTTTTCTTTCCTAATTAAAGAGGTGCATGGTTTTTTGTGAAGAAAGAAAATTTGAAATATTTTATTAATTTAAATTAATTAATATGGATAATGTTTATGGAAAATATTTATTCAAATATGTAAATCCTATTTAAATTCAAAAAGGTTTAAAAGAAGTTTGAATCAAGATAGGACTAGGATCTTTTGACTTGTCTAGATTCTTGATTTAAAATTTAAACCACCAATCAAGATTCTCTCACTTGTGGCCGAATTTTTAAAGGGGATTTCCTCTTGAAAATTATTTTTATGTTCAATGAATCTAGCCCTAAAGTTGTATGATCTTTTGGTTCAAGATTTATCTGGAAAATAATTATTAATTATTTTTCAGGTAGGAGATAAATTTTGAAAAGGATTGGAATACTATATAAAGGCTAGGAGTTCTTGAAAAACCAATTTTTGATTTTCTTAAAAATGGGGAAAAACGTTTTTTAATAATAAAAAAAATTTTGTTTTTCTTCCATATCAAAAATTCGGCTTTCTTGTGAGAGAGAAAAAGAAAGAAAATTCCATTGAATCAAAACTGCGAGGAAGGTTAAACCAAATGATAATTTTTCATAGGAGGTTAACTGGTTCTTGTTTTGTAGTTTTGAAGAAAAAAGTTGGATCAAATTCTCAACGAGGATCATCGGAATTGAGAAGGAGGGATCTAGATTTCGGAAAGTATTATCGGTTGCTTGGATTCATAGAACGTATGCCCACACACACTATGAGACGTGGAACTCGAGAATAGTAGAGAAGACACGTTGGTCAAACGCTCTAGAAATTCCGGAATCCAAGAGATAAGGTACGTTTGATCATGAATTTAATTATTGTTATATGCATCATGAGCTTCTTTTCCGGAAACGGCATAAAAATTTTAAAACTTCCGCTGCGCCGTAACTTTGATTCCGGATCGATTTTTCCAACATTAATATGATTGCTCTATTAATTAAGGGCACATTTGGCACACGTATTAGCACTCCGTATTGTATTTCTTAAAATAATATGATGTTTTGCAACATTAATATATTGTATAAATTAATACAACACGAAATGTGATATCTAATATAACAAAAAACCTATATATTGGGCCGTATTGTATAATTTAATATAAATGATTAATGAAAACACATAACATAATGGGTTTTGGGTTTCAAGTTTCAGGATGGGTTTGGGATCGGATTTAAAGACCGAGGTCAAAGTTAGATTTCGAGACGGGGTAGGGTCGAGTTTTGGGGTGAGGGTTAGAGTCGGGGTTTCGGGATGAAAGACGGGGTTGGGTCTCGGTTTTCAGGGTTTCAGGGCTAGTTTTGGGTCTGGGTTGGGTTTTGAGGCCAAGGTCAACTTTTGTGGTTAAGGTAGGGTTTGACATCAGGTTACGTGATCGGGGTAAAGTTTCGGGATTGGGGTCGGGTTTCAGGACTGCGATCAGGGTCAAGGTTAGGCTTTGGGGTCGGGGTCGGGTTTTGTGATCCGAGTTAGGTTTCAAGGTCAAGATTGGGTTTCAAGACTAGGGTTGGGGTTGAGTTTCAAAACCGAACCTCGATGTCGAAACACGACCTTGACCCTAACCCTGACCCTGACCTCAACGACCCCAAAATCAAACCCCAAAACCCGACCTTGACCCAATCCTAAAACCCGACCCTAATCTCAACGTCGAAATCCGACCATGACCCACCCCAATCCCGATCCCGATCTCAATCTTGTAACCCAACCCTAACCTTGAAACTCGACCTTGGACCCAAAATCCAACCCAGACTCCTATAATTCATTCGATGAATATAATTCATGGGTAAATTTATTAAGTAAATGACATATTTACAAGACATATCTAATTCAAATATTCTAGAAACCTGTTATTTACTATTATTATTTTATAAAAACTGCTACTTGCTTTTGTCTTCCTAATTACATAGGCCCCAAATTATTGAAGCATGAAAATTGAAAGAAACTTCCTAGTACTTGTCTAAAGGTAAAGATATATACAGCACGTTTGCTGATTAATATTACAGGACTATCTAAAACTGAAGATCACAAAAAAGTTTGTTCTACTAATGAAGGAGAATTTTCTCTAAACAAACACATAGACCTAATTAATAGAAAGTTCCTATTTTCTGACCGATTAAACTTAAAGATCCAATTCACATCTGGTTGGCCATCGAAAGGGCCTTTTCAAGGTTTCTGTAAGCTTTCTCGTACCGCAAGAATCCCATAAACCAAAATTCAAAATCATCTTCAGTAACTATTTCGATGTACTTCTGTGCTGGCTTGTTCACATTCTTGCTTTGATTCGCTTTCTTGATTTTCTTTATTGGTATCACCACCTATCAAATTGAAACATCAAATAAATAAATAAATCTTTAATCTTATAAGACTAATTAACTAGTTTTTGTGTTTTTTTTTTTTCCTGAAAAATCAATCAAAATTTTAATTAATTTTAAAAAAATCAAGTAATTTCAACCTAAAAAATTTAACTCAAAAGGTGAACAAAACACACACTAAACTTTCTTTTTTTTAGTGGCTTTTATTGAACCTAACTACTACGCGGGATCTCGGTCAAAGTTGCGGATCCCACATGAATTACTCCGCAAACTTTATTTTATTTTAAAAAATACTCGTAATACAGCCTGGAAAGTCAAGTCAAGTTATGAATGCTCTTCCTTGTCATTTCCTTCCCGAGTTCCTGTTTCCTTCGGAAATTTCCATGATATTGATTTGAACTGTTGGATCTTTTGCTAAAATTTCCAATTTTTTTTTTCCCCTCAATCCTACCGGAGCAACTAAAAGTATTTATCGTGCTTGAAGGGGTTCTATAGTTTCAAAGTGCGGTGTGGACTCAACTGTTCAGATTTTCAAGTTCATGATTCAATTGCTAAATTCTGAAATCCAAATGGAAAATTAATATTTACCAGCAAAAAAATTATCTAATTTCTGACGTAAAAAGTTAAAAAAATAAAAATAAAAAATAAAATACATTGAAGGCTTACCCTGTAAGGTGTTCTAATCAGCTGTCCAGTTGTAGAGGGGAAAGTAATGGGTCTTTCACTGCAGAAGGCAATCTTTTGTGTTGAAATGAAAAGGAGACCAGCTATTGGACCTGCTGTTGTAGATAAGTAGCACTGAGAGGCCTTCAAAAGCTCTTCTCCTTCGTTCTCTCCAAATATCTGCTTAAATATATTCCCTCTCCCTCCTTCCTTTATCACTTTTGCCCCCAAACTCAGCTTCCCCTTCGCCGTCTCTGAAAACCTTCTCCCAAGTTTTACTGCCACATTCGGTTTTACAATTCAAAATCAGTTTAAACCCTTTATTCTTGAGAAAGTATTGGATCTATATATATATATATATATATATATGTATATATGTATATCCTCACCATGCTCTCTAATGCTATATGTGAAACTGCCACTTTTCCTCCCATTCTTTTTCTTGTGACCCTTCTTTGGATCTCCTTCATCTGCTCAATACCCAAGAAATAATAGCCCATCATTCTATTTGTTTACACACACACACACACACACACACACACATATATAAATAGAGAGAGAGAGAGAGAGAGAGAGAGAGAATGAAGGTACTCACTTGTGTTGAAAGAAGAGGAGCTATTTGAGGAAGATGGACTTTGGCATAAGCTGACAGGTTCAGATTGAGAAGATGGCTTCTCAAGAGTTGTGTCGAATGAGTGAGTGAATGGACTTCCATTGAACTGATCTGAAAATTGATTATTCATTTTCTTATGTTCTGGTTAGAAAAGTTTCTCCCAAAAAGCTTTGAGCCTTTTTCCTGACCGAGTCCTTTTATGCAGGAAGGAATCAATGAATCAAGGTCCTATTTAACTTACTAGGTCCTTCATTTTATATTGATTAGTCATTCGACGCGTAGTTGACTTTATTTCATAGTATTAAGTTACTAGGTTGTTACATTATTTTTATGTGAATTCAGTTTATTCTCATCTTAAACTATCTTATATATATATATATATATATGAGTTTTACCCCAGACCTATTTAACATGATATCATAATTAGATTTTTTAAGTTATGCTGGTTTTGGATTCCTGTCCATTTACATGACATGCTAAACATGAGTGATGATGTTAAATTGTGAATTTACTTTATCCTCACTCTCCTTAGTTTCTGTAATAAGTTCTACCCAAATTTATTTAACAGATTCAACTTTAAAAAAAATGATAATTCTACTTGAAAATTTTTTTTATTTTGAAATATACACTATATTTATTTTTTTCTCTTTCTCAAACACCAATACAAAAAGATTCATATTTTGTGAATTGAAATATTTTAAAATGAGCATTTCAAATATCGTGCCAAACAAGGTTTGGAGTCCATATCCATAGGCATATACCAACAAAAGCACCGAAATGTGACGTGGAAATTACTAATAGAATAATAGCATATAATAGAGAGAAAGGTCCTTTTTTTTTTTTTTTGGTGGAGACTAAAGGTCTTGAATTTTCGAAGATTCTGCTTGTTTGTATTTATGGATCAAACTTTCGAATCCGTGGGATTCTAGAAGGTGGCGTAACATTTTGGCAAGTTTTCAATGGCGAATAATCAGACCATTTGCTCATTGCCAGCTTCGAAGTCAATAAAAGTTGGTGATTTGGACCGGCCAAAAATACTAAGATTAGGAGGCGATCTTCCTGCTAAATCTATGCATCTTATGGAGGGCGTTCGTCAAATTCACAAATTTTCTCTTTCATTCATATTAAAGATTAATGAAAACACTCAAATATTTCAAATTTAAAAACTCCTATATCCAAATTCCTTCTCTCCTAGGCTGTTTAATTATTCATTTATTTTTGTACTGATTTTTATTTTTTTTCTTTTTAATTTTCTAATATTAAGTAATTAAAAGTTCAAAGTCAAACTTTGAGTTACACAATCGCACACTCGCGTATCTAATCACTTGAAAAAAAAATATTAATATTAATTCACTATTTTCTTTTCAATTCTCTTCATATTTACTTTTAAAGACATATACACCATTATGTATCCAATTTTATCACAAACCCAAAACAATAAGCTAAAACTTTTCATATACTCTTCAAACTTAAAATTTGCTGTGATTATTTTCACATGGTTTCAAGGATTATTTATAAATATAAGTTATGTTTTACGTTCTTTTAATAATTCCACGTAGACACACACATATTATAAATTCAAAAACCATTCATAAATATATTTTATGTTTTACGTTCTTTTATATATAATTCCACACACACACACACTGTAAACTTATTTGTAATATTAGAAGTGGAAGAGTCAGAGATATTAGTATTTATTATTTTCTAGAAGGTTAAGAATTGGACTAAAATTTTTGAACTACACAAAAAATATACAAATATTATTTTTACTTCTTTCTTTGTTATCTACTTGTATCTGTCCATGCTTCTGCAAAATAAACCAACTTGAGTTTAATTCATTTTAAAGCTGAAGCCTAAAAAATTACGAACTTGCAAAATTAAATAGTATATTAGGTTTTTGCTTTATTTGAGATTTTAAGGTTATAATGTGAAAACATTTAAAAGTCATATTTAGAGTACAGTCAAAATATCTTTACAAAAATTAAGAAAAATGACATACTTAATATTAAGAAATTAAAAAAAAAAATTTGTGAAAGACGTTAGTTTTCTTCTCTATATCAAAGGCATATCAGATGCCGCATAAAATGGACGTCGAACATTTAATTAAAAGTTGTGCAAAGAATACAAGTTCTTTTCTCAATTTTTAGGCTTTCAATCCCGTGGAACAAGAAATAACCTTTCGATCTTGATTATGCTAATATGATACTTGTGTTGTGTGCGGGGTATTTGGGTTTAATGAAATTTGTGGCTGCATTCAAGAAAGATTTAACCGAACTGGCCACATACCACATAGAGGAATCAAGTCACATCTAGTTCTTAGGAATTTTGGATTTAGGGATTAAGATCTGGATTTTGAATCAAAGTCAAATTTGGAATATTGTAATTTATATATTTTTTACATAGGTAATAAATGGCATCTTTGGATTTTTTTTTTTTTTTTTTTGAAAATTTTCGTCTTAATTTCGATTTGGTAGGTATTGAGGTAAATGACCTCATTTAGCTTTTGATTGGGTTTGATAAACTTCAAGATGAATGATCTTATTTTAATTTTGCTTTGGTAGGTTATGAGGTTAATGACCTCTTCTGACTTCTGATCGGATTTGATAAATTTTGAGGTTAATAACCTCATTTCAATTTCAATTTCAATTTGTTAGGTTTTGAAATGAATGACCTCATTTTACTTTTCATATGATTTGATTAATTTTGATGTGAATGTTAGAGCTACATCCACAATAATAATTCACCATTAAAGAGAGAGCTACCACCACTGTAATAGGTCACCCTTAATTCAGCAATGATTTAATTGACTTTGATAGTAATTTACCGTTAATGTGAAAACTATATCCATTATGGTGGTTCATGACCATGAATGTGACAGCTATGTCTACTATAATAGTTCACCCTTAAGATGCGAGCTACTTTTATTATAATGGTTTGCAATCTCAATCCAACAATGAGTTAATTGACCCTTATAGTAGTTCACCCTTAATGCGAAAGTCACATCCACTATAATGATTCACTATTAATGTAAAAGCTACGTCTACTATAGTGGTTCACCCATAATATTAGAGCATCTATAATAATGGTTCACCCGTGATAAAAAATGATTTAATTAATCATCATAGTAGCTAATCATTAATGTGAGAAATAAGTCCACTATAGTGGTTTAATGTGAGAATTGTCTCCATATAATGGTTCAATCTTAGTCTAATAATGATTGAATTAACTTCGATAGTTGTTCATTCTTAATGTGAAAACTTTGTCCACTATAGTGATTCACCATTAACGTAAGAGTTATCTCCATTATAATGGTTCATCCTTAGTCTAATAATGATTTAATTAACTCTAATAGTGGTTTACAATGATTAACTCAATGCGAAAGGTACATCCCCTACAATGATTAACTATTAAATCAAGAACTACGTCCACTATAATGGTACCGGTTTACCCTCAAAATTAAATCTATGTTCATAATAATGTTTCAACTCTAATAAAAATGATTCATTGAATTATTTTTGTGGTTAGTCCACTACAAGAATTTGAACTTTTAGTTACCAAACATTCCACGATCAAAAAAAATTTGGTCCATGAAGAAAAGTTTCAGCGACCAAATTTTGGTCCCCGTAAGAGACATTTGGAGACCAAATTATTTTTTGGTCGCCAATGGTAGAGCGCAAAAAAAAAAAAAATTCAATTCCGCGGAAGACAAACAGCAACCAAAAAATAATTTGGTGGCAGAAAAGTATTTTCAGGGACCAAATTTTGGTTCCAGTAGGTCTCCTTCTGAGACCAAATTAATTTAGTCCCTGAAAATTGGTTCTAAAGACACCAAACCGCGACCAAAAAAAAAAAATTTGACGGCGGAAAAGTATTTTCGGGGACCAAAATTTGGTCCAGTAGTTCTTCTTCAGGGACCAAATTAATTTGGTCCCTGAAAATTGATTCTAAGATACTAAACAGCGACAAAAAAAAAATGGTGGCTAAAACGTATTTTCGAGGACCAAAATTTGGTCCTAGTAGGTTTCCTTCTGAGACCAAATTAATTTGGTCTCTAAAAATTGATTCTGAAGATAACAAATAGTGACCAAAAAAATTTTGATGGCGGAAAAGTATT
The DNA here is from genome assembly GCA_025413485.1 of Ficus microcarpa. Lineage (NCBI taxonomy): Eukaryota > Viridiplantae > Streptophyta > Magnoliopsida > Rosales > Moraceae > Ficus > Ficus microcarpa. The sequence goes on along the minus strand of CM046380.1, from coordinate 15,579,780 downwards.
TTCAGGGACCAAAATTTGGTCCCAGTAGGTCTCCTTTGAGATCAAATTAATTTGGTCCCTGAAAATTGGTTCTGAAGATACCACCAAACGGCGACAAAAAAAAATTTGGTGGCGGAAAAGTATTTTCGGGGACCAAAATTTGGTCCCAGTAGGTCTCCTTTAGGGGATCAAATTAATTTGGTCCCTGAAAATTGTTTCTGAAGATACTAAACGGCGACCAAAAAAAATTGGGTGGCGGAAAAGTATTTTCGGGGACCAAAATTTGGTCCCAGTAGGTCTCCTTCGGAGGCCAAATTAATTTGGTCCCTGAAAATTGGTTCGGAAGATACCAAAATTTGGTCCCTAAAAATTGGTTCGGAAGATACCAAACAGCGATAAAAAAAAATTTGGTAACGGAAAAGTATTTTCAAAAACCAAAATTTGATCCCAGCAGGTCTCCTTCCAGGGCCAAATTAATTTGGTCCCTGAAAATTGATTCTGAAGATACCACCAAACGGAGACCAAAAAAAATTTGATGATAGAAACGTATTTTCAGGGATCAAAATTTGATCTCAGTAGATCTCCTTCCGGGACCAAATTAAGGCAAAGGCCCAACGCCAAGTAAAGCTTCCTCACTCAGCACTCGCCCTTGTCCCTTGACAAAACAGGGCTCCACTCTCTCTCTCTCTAATCGTCGTCTGAACCCTCAGCACTCTCACGACGGCAATACTCTTCTCCACCATGCTCCGGCACCGTCTCCTCTCCGCCCTCCGCACCCGCGGCGGCGCTCACGCCGGCCCCAGTTGCTGGTCCACCCCAGGCCACGAGGAGCGGCCAAAGGGTTACCTCTTCAACCGGACTCCGCCGCCACCGGGCCAGTCCCGCAAGTGGGAGGACTGGGAGCTCCCCTGCTACGTTTCCTCACCATTGTCATCCTCGGCGTCAACCTCAACGCCAAGCCCGATCTCACCATCGAGACCTGGGCCCACAAGAAGGCCTTCGAGCGTCTCGAGGCCGAGCAGCACCAGATCGTTCCCACCACGGATTCGGAATGATCGGAGGTGAAATTTGGCGATCCTGGTATGGCGTTTCTGTGGATCGAAAAGCTTTTTTTCTTTCTGCGATTTGGTTATGGAATTAGGGTTTGGGAATGAAATGATATGAACGAATGATGGCGAAAGATGGGTTGTTGATATTGTAGTTCGAATATAAGAAGTTCTTTTTTTGAGAAAATGCGTAAATCACGAATCTTTGTGAAGGCTCTTAACTTTTCTAGACATTTTGACTTGTTTATTATTTTGTCTCAAATAGTTCATAAAGTTTTCTGCTTCAAATACCCCTCTTTTTTTTTTTTTTTTTTTTTTTTTTTTTTGATTTGGGAGTCTTAATTTACAATTTGCAATTGAGTTTAAGACTGTATAGTAATTTTTATGTGGTGTTATGTGTATTAGAGCTCTTAATTATGCTTTAGAGATGGTAAAACCTGTTTATTCTAATCTTGCATTTAAGTGGAAAATTCTTGCAATGCGATGTTGCATGGAAGCGTGGGAGATAGGCACTACAAATGGGAAAGGGTACAATATTTTAATACACGATGGTCATAAGAACTCCGAGAATTGTTAAAGCTTTGAGTGATTTAAACTTGATTGATAAGAACTCTGAGCTAGTCTGGTAGGATGGGGAGACGGGTAAGGGGATTAGTGACAGGATTTTTAGATTCATGTTTATTTGGTAGAAGAGAAACGAGGAGAGAATGGATTAGATGACGGATATCAAATCCTTCAAAAGACCTCAATTTCTTTTGTTTATTTATCTATTGGTAGAAGAGAAATGAGGAGGGAATGGATTGGAGATGCATGGTTTTGTGTTGATTTAGACATTGGTTTGGGATTACTAACAATTGAGGAAAATGAAGAGGAATAGGAGGGTCTTTCTCTCGTTGTGTTGGGTATGAAAGATGGGTTCATTACTCTAATCCCTCTATATTGGGAGAGATTGAAATTGGGATTTTTCGGAGGAGTTGAAATCCTTCACCCGATTCATTCCCTCCTTTTTGTCCCTTCTGCCAAACAACTATAGGTCCCTAAATCCTTCTCCTAATCCTCCTCCCGTTATCCCTCATTCCACTTTTACAAGTGGCAAGAAAGTTTGGAGTTGTTGTTTCTCTCTCGAAGTTGTCCCATCTATTAGTTATAGGCTTTACATAGCCATTAGTTTAGTTACCTTTTCATTCCTGTAACTTCCCTGAGAGGTTGAAAAGGTTGCTTCTCTGCCCGAAGTTGTCGCCAGGTTGTCTTTAGCTTTTTAAGCAGGTTACTACACTTTCGTAAAAGACTACAATCATATAAATTGTTGTCATTGGAGGCCAATTTAGTACAAATCTATGTATTGGTTCTGCAAATTAACGAAATATGATTTGGGGAGTCATTTATTTTTGTCAATACGTCAGGTTTCATGCCAAACTGCATTATCCCTGTTTCCATTTTATGTCGTTTGCAGCTTATATAGTCCCTTATATATATTCTGAATTCTGTGAAAATTTAATATAAAATATCTGGTTCATACCAATGTACACTAGAGTGCATGAATCGTATGGATGGCGTTTTGATACTTTGCCATACTTGTCGCTCTCTATCAGTGATTAAACTTCATTTTGTTCCTGTATTATGATATATCCGTCGGATTTCAGAACAAACGTTTGCATTTAAAGATGGGGTGGACATTATTTACACTGATTTATTCGGTGGTTTGGTAAAACACTTTTGAAATTGGAGTTATGGATTTTTTTTTTTATCAATTACAAGGCAATGCAGTGCCTCTTTAAAAATTTTATTCCAAACCTTGATTGAATCATGTTTTTCAGATTTCCTTTTTGGCATGCCCTGTGTGTGTTATAGTTTTACAGTTTGCTTAAAATGAAACGGTCAAAGACTTACGGTTATGGAACACTGTTCATTACTCTCTCTCTCTCTAATCAAAAGTAAGAGTTAGCTTAGAGATTGTAATTCTCTGCAAACACATGAATCATGATATGCATGACAGCTTTGCAAAATACGTTTTTTGGTCTCTGAAAAATTTTGCAAAATTCATTGATTTTGAAATTTGCAAAATTCCAAGATACCTACGGAGACCAAATTTTTTTGGTCGCGGATATCTTCGGAGACCAATTTTTTTTGGTCGCCGATGCCTACGGAGACCAAATTTTTTTTGGTCACCGATACCTTCCGAGACCAAATTGTTTTGGTCTCCGTAGGTGCCAAGACCTACTGAGACCAAATTTTTTTTGGTTGCCAATACCTAGTGCGACCAACTTTCGGGGACCAAATGGCGACCAAAAATTTTTGGTTGCGGAAGGCAACGGCGACCAAAAAATAGACCTTCTGGGACCAATTTTTTGGTCTCCGAAAGTGAAAATTCTTGTAGTGGTCATTAATGTGATAACTACATTTGCTATAGTGGTTAACTATTAATGCGAGTTGTCTCCATTATTATGGTACACCGTTGGTCTAACAATGATTTAATTCACCTTGATATTTGTTCATCCTTAATGTGAAATCTATGTTCACTATGGTGGTTCACCATTTATGTGAAAACTTCATCCAATATAGTGGTTCATCATTAATCCAACAATGATTTACTTAACCCTGATAATGGATCACTCTTCATTTGAAAGCAACATCTATTGTAGTGTTTCACTATTAATTGTGAGTTAAGTTCATTATAGACTTATGTTGGTTCACCGTTAGTCCTGAAAACGATTATTTAATTCAGTCTAATAGTGGTCATCTTGTATTGTGAGAGTTATGTTCACCACAGTAGTTCACTCTTACTATAAGAGTTATGTCCACTATTATGGTTCTATTTTAATCAAAGAAGAAATTATTAAATTAACTCTTAGAGTGATTCACCAATAATGTGAAATGTATGACAACTATAGTGTCTTAATGTGAGAGCTACAATCACCGTATTAGTTTCTCTGTTGTGTGAAATCTTGCAAGTATATGAGTCACAAAAGTAATAAAGTAGTAAGGTTGTCGATTTTACGAGGATTGTGTTTAAATTTAAGTTAATTACCGAAATTCGTTAACACTAGGATTATTTGAATGACCGATTTAAAAATAATAAAAATACAAATTAAATAAATAAGGTAGACTAAAATGACCATACAAAACTGAAAGAATAAAAAGACACAAGTAAGGTTCTAGGAAATTGATTTCACTCTACTATTCCTATGCTTATCCGATTTAGCAATTATTATTAAATCTCATCCAATTCATTAATTAATGGCTTTAATCTAACCTTATTACCTCTCCCGAATGTCGAATGCGATAATATGCATGAACACCTAAAATTGATATTCCTATCAATTAAAATGCACGAACAATCATTAAAATCAAGCCACAAATGTGATTACCCAAGTACTACCGGCCTCCCGAACTCAATACTACTTAGGTTGTATATCTCAAATCCAACATATGAAATTTCATTTCCTAAGTGCCAAATTCTACATATCAAAATCAACTAATTTATTTGGAAAAATAAACTAAATGCATTAGGTATAAAGAACACAAATGAATTGAAATGAAATTGGATTAACAATTAACTAAATCATCAAAACATAGTTCAAGTAGAATTATATCAAACCGTAGAACCAACAAACTACACAATACCCATAAATGAAAATAAACACAAAATTAAAGAAATCAATGGTTCAAGCATCATCAAATTACAAAAATAAACAAGAGAAATTAGATAAGGAAAACCCCATTAAAGTTGTCACGAATCTTCAAGAATTGCCCCCAAATTTCCCCTCCTCTTCAAGCTCTCCAACTATGCAATCTCCCTTAAAAATTTATTGAAAATAAAACCTAAAACTGAAAATAAAAACTAATCCTAAAGCTAAGATTTTTTTACTTTTTTTTTCTATTTTTATATTTTTCTCTTTTTGTTTTCCTTTTCTTCTTCATTTTCCCTTCTCTTTTTCTTCTCGCGAGATAATTCGATGTGTAAAGCCCACCGGACATGTGGAGGTCACTGGATGGGTGAAGCTTGCAGGTGCACGCAAGACCATTGGAACACGCGGCATGGGATCCACCGACTGGGACACGTGGTGTAATAACCAAAAAATTTCTACGAACTCATGATTTCCTTATACATGAGGAATTTAAGTCCGTACTATATATTTATGTAATCTTTCATGAAAGTTATGAATATCAATGTGAAATTTGAGTTCTCATTTAATTAGCTATGAGACTCAATAAGTAAGTTGCTTAGTCAAGCATGTGACCTTTTGAGAAAAAAGGGAAGAAAAATTCTATGATTTTATGTTGGTCAAAGTTTGACCGAAAAAGTCAAAGGTTGACCAGAAAGCTCAAAGGTATGACGGTACTGTTATATGATAAGCAGTATGGAAAATATACTGTGAAAAACCATCATTACGGACAAGATAGTAAGAATAAGATTTAAAACCACCACAGAAAAATCAAACACACCAAGTAGGATATTAAGGGCAAAAAGACTTCAAGAAATAAGAAAAATTTTTATACAGTCCAACTATACACAGATAAATTTTGGACTGCAGTTCAATGTAACAATACTGTTGTTAGTTGATAGCAGTATTAGAAATATCTGTGTTAGCATAAAAGTGGACTGCATATTAAAAGAAAAGCCAAACAAGGCCTAAGGGAGATGACTTCACCTCACCATGAATTATGACATCATTTCTTGATTTAAAGAAAATATGGAAAGAAATATTTGGGTGATTCTAGAGTGAAGTAGCCGGCCACCTAAGGCCCCTTTTGGGCAAATAAATCCTAGTTCAAGGACTTTTGGACAATTTTGAAAAGTTTCAAGTCACCTATAAATAGGTGGAGGGGGGTGGACCATTTGGTTCATAAATTTGAGAAACCTAACTAGACTATGCCCAAATTTTCTTCACCTTTTCCCTCTCAAAAACCGAACTCAAGAAGAAGGGAAGAAGATAGAAAAAAATTAAAAACCCAAAGGGAAAAGCCTTAGGGGTGGTCGGATTTTTAGCTAGAACCACAAGCAAAAGTTTATTTAAGGAAAAAGGAGGAGAGGAAAAAGGAGAAGAAAAAGTGAAGGCGAAGAGGTCCAAGGTGACCGGATTTTGGTGAGAAACAAGTTGGAGTGGCCGAAATTTTTGGAATCCCATTGGTAGGGGGAGGTCGGATGTGAAGGAGACCAAGGGGGAGGAGAAAGTTTGGATCAAATCCTAACCAAATTCTTGTGTTGAATCAAGGTAAATCTCCCTTGGCCCTAAGCTTTTTAAATTGAGCTTTAATTTGGAAATTTAATTGTATTTCAAGTTGGTTTGTAAGAGCTTAAGCTCAAATTGATTTATTGCCCTAGATTAGATTTTAAGTTTTGTGCTTGATTAGGTTTATGGGTGATTTTGATTTATGAGCTTTGCATGGTTATGTGCTTATGCTTGCATGATTATTAGGGTTTGCATGCTTGATGTTTAATACCGTTATATGTCCCTAAATATGTTTAAGTATGATGTAGAATGTGCATGTTAGGTTGCTAGAGATGTATGGAATGGTTTGTGCAACCTAGAACTCATGCAAATTTTAGTTGGTGCAAAATCAATAATGGTTTGCATGGGTATAATTGATGATGTGTTTAATGAAACTTTACGTTAGGAAAAGCGCTACATGTCTGATCTTAGGCTCCCGCGGTGGCTGGTTGAGTTAGATTGCGCAATTAGGACGTAAAACCAACTTAAGCAAGAAAACTGCCAGTTCGGGTAAAACTGGCCAGTTTTCTGGAAAGCCGGTTTTGAGGTCCTTAGAGACCGAATTTGAGAAAACTTAAAACATGAAAGTTGTAGAGAAGGATTTTTCCTAGGGGGCAGCGTAGACCATTTTCGAAAATAAGGCTCCAATGGCCTTGGTTTTTACAAAAATCCGAGCCTGGTCATGCCCAGACTTCATGCACGGCCAGACAAGTTCAACAGGGGATTTGAGTAGGATAAAGTCCGAACTGGGTCTCAAGTTAAAAACGAAAGTTGTAGGGTTTTTCGTGATCTAAAACTTTCATGAAGAAAACTTTTTCAGATTCAACCCAGATTCTTAAATAAAAATTGGATTCCAAAAACTATGCAGGAAACAGGAAATTCCTGCACAGGATTTTCTAAAACAGTGCAGGAAAAGGACATTTCTGCACATACACAAATAAATTGGCAGTGGGAAACTATTCCAAAGGCAGTTTCCAATACTTAACAATTTTTACAAATCCTACTCCAAGAGTTATAAATTTTACAAGTTGAACAAAGGGTTGTTATATAAAAAGGACATAAAGTACTAAGTTTTTCCAAAGTAAAGAAAAATAAGTTCATAGACCACAAGTTATCTTAACAACTTGGTAACAAGATGATGACCAATGGTAACCGGAAAGGATACCCGAGTTACTGGATTGGGCCCAGAACCCTAGGTTACCTATAGTAACCTAATAGGATAGGACTTAAGAGTTTGGGCTTTAGCAACCCAAAAAAATTGACCCAAGATGACTTAGGCTCACACCAAAGGTTATCCAATGTAACCTAACAAGATACTGAGTACGTCAGTTGGGCCTAAAACCCTAGGGTTACATTTAGTAACCCAGTAAGTTCTCATAGACATGTATGGGGGACATATAACTAAGTTTTCTCAGGGATGTTGGTTAGGTTACCAATATTTTATGATTATGATTTATAGGATCCTTATCCTATGTTCTTTTAAATAGCAGGAAGTAACTTGCTGTTACGACCTGATTTGGAGCAACGAAACCTAAGACATAGCATACTAGGTAAGTACAAACCTCACCTACAGTATGAAAAATAGTAAATATTATTTTCAAGTATATGGCATGTTTTCATATATGCTATGTTATGTCAAGTAATGGTTATGCCATGTTATGTTAAGTTATGATATGCCATGCTATGTTATGTCAAGTTATGGTTATGCCATGTTAGGTTATGTCAAGTTATGATAAGCCATGTTATACCATATTAAGTCATATTAAGCTATGCAATGTCAAGTTATACTATGATTTATGGTCATGCCATGTCTATGTATCACATGCATCATGACTAATAAGATCGCATATAAAGAATCTTAGTCTTATAACAAGACTACGACTAAACTAAGACAAGTAAGGTATCGTACCAACCTCCCGCCAGATAGTGGAGGATACATGTTCAAGTTCAAGTTTATGATTATCAACCTACCGTTGACGCGTGAGGGTATAATCAACCTTCCGCCAGATCGTGAAAGGTTATGTTTAAATGATTCCCAGAATTGTTAAGGACCTTGCAAACCCTAACTTTCTGTGGATTGCGCGCTTCTGGTACGTACACAAGGGGTCCACATGTTAAGCAAGATAATAAGTTCAAGTTCATAATTGATCATAAAAGATTCATAATTATACATAATTGGTTCATGTATAAGTTACACGATATTTGTTACGTTTTGTGAGATTATGTTTGTACTTGCTGGGAGAAAGCTCATCAGTATATTTCATACTGTAGATAAAAAGCCTGCAGCTTAATTGGTGGGCCATGTGGATGATGCAGCGAGTGAATGGCGGTGTGGGATACCACTACGCAAGTTTTCCGCAAGCTCTTTTGAGCTGATATGTATATATATATATCAAAAATAAATTATGTTATACAGTATATATGGAGTTGAAGACTTGAGAATGTCTTTTCATTTGAGTATGTATGCATGACAAGTTTGCTATATGAGCTAATATATTTATATATGTTTTTTTTTTTTAAATTTATTCTCGAATTTCCAAGTAAGTTTAAGTTATTAAAACTAAGATGTAGTACAAGTATGTATGGTAACGGCCCTACGTAGGTCGGGGCGTTACAGGTGGCACTATTTAATTGGTGGAAAAATATAATTCAAATTTTAATCCATTTTTAGGCAACTTGATAACTGTTTTGCCCCTACTTTGAACCCAAAATTCTCTTTTTGTTCATTTTTCCCTTAATTGACCTACATAAATTAAAAAAATTAATTGTTTAGAAGGGTAAATCAATAACAACGTATTAAAATTAATATTAGACTAAATAAAATCAAAACCTTTGGTAGCTCAAGGATAGTTGAAATCTATTGAGTATGTACTTTATTTCATGAGCTTAACTGAGAATGAAAACGGGAAGAGTGATTTCTACTGTTTGATTGATGATTCTAGAATCTAGTGAGAAAGAATAGAGCTGAGCATGGATGTAAATCGGATGACATGGCAAGAATTCCTCCAAAAATTTAATGAGCATTATTTCAACATGTCAGTGACCAAGAAGCACTACGATGAGTTCAATAACTTCCGCTATGGGAAGTTATCAATGATCAAAGCTGTTAAGTCATTGGGAAGATGATAAGGATGCTTAAACCCTACATTGCAGTGATTGTCAATAATGAAATTGTCCTTAAATCCACCAACCACCAATACCAAAAATTTTCACTATGACAAAAGGTGAAGTTGCTGCTTAGACCTCTACTATTGCTATAGGTTAGATACTTACAAATAACCAATATACTAGCATTCATTTCGACACAGGAGCTATATACTCCTTTATGTCTTCTATTTTTGCTAAAAGATTATGAAGAAATCAAGATGTCTTGAGTCAAAGATTCACTAGGACACTACCCTTTGGGAAGTGATGATGTTTGCTCATTGGCTATGAGTAAAACCGATAAGGATTGTTGATAGGGATCTCTACAGTAATTTGAATTACTGCTTGAGATGTATGACTATGATCTAATCTTAGGTTTGGATTTCTTGGGAAAGTACAACGCATCTATTGAATGCCAAAGACATAAGATTGTGTTTGATCCCGAAGAAAAGGCTTAGTTCAAATTTGTTATTATTATTATTTTTATTTTTTGTGATGCAAAAAAGAAAACAAAGTTGTTCCTATCAATAGTGAAGGTATGGAAGATGTTAGCCAATGGTTGTACTGGTTTCCTAGCCAACATCATTAATAAAAAGAAAGAAGATAAGTTGAAAATTGAAAATATGTTTGTTGTATGAGATTTTAGACATGTGATCTTGGAGGACTTATCAGATTGCCTCTGGATAGAAAAAAATCGAGTTCGAGAATGGGTTAATGCCTAACATGGGTCCAATCTCTAAGGCACTATATCATATGACACCTGTTGAATTGAAAGAATTACATGAGCAACTTCAAGAGCTGTTGAACAAAGGTTTCATCCACCCTAGTCATTTATTGTGGGGAGCTCCAGTTTTATTTGTGAAGAAGAATGACAGGATGATGAGACTCTACATTGACTATAGAGAGCTGAACAATGTGACCATAAGGAACAAGTACCCATAAGGTGCGATTGTGTTTTTAAAGATTGATTTACGATCTGGATACCACTAACAGAAGATCAAGGAAGAAGATATCCCCAAGTTAGCGTTCAGAACTCGATATGACTATTATGAGTTTGTGGTCATGCCATTTAGGCCCTTACTACTTTCGTGGACCTAATGAATAGTATTCAAGGAATTATTAGATAAATTTATGATAGTGTTTATCGAGGACATTCTCATTTATTCAGAGACTTAAGATGAACATGAGAAGCATCTAAAGACAGTTTTGTAGACATTAAAACAACACCTGTTAGATGTCAAATTCTCTATGAGTGAGCTTTGGCTGGATCATGAGGCATTCCTTGGCCATGTGGCTAAATCGTGTGGCATTCGTTGACCATGTGATTTCTAAAGATGGCATAATGGTGGATCCTATAAAGATTGAGGCAATTAGCAATTGGAAGAGACCAACTAAAGCAAGTGAGATCAGAAGTTTCCTTAGTTTAGTGGGATATTACAAGAAATTTGTAGTTGATTTTTCAAATCTTGCCATGCTGCTTACGACACTTAACCAAAAAAAAAAAGTTTGAATGGACCGAGGAATGCGAGAAAAGATTTCAAGAGCTAAAGAGACGACTCACAAGTGCCCCAATCTTGACGATTCCAAATAAACATGAAGGGTTTGTGATTTATGGTGATACTTTAAAAATCGGACTTGGTACAGTATTGATGCAGAATAGGAAGGTGATTTCCCATGTCTTAAGATAATTGAAGAACTATGAGAGGAATTATCCCACCCACAACTTAAAGTTGGTTGTCATAGTTTTTGTGCTAAAATATGGAGGCATTATTTGTATGGAGTCTAATGCCAAATATCACTAACCACTAAAGTTTGAAGTACTTCTTCATGCAAAAGAATATGAATATGAGACAAAGGAGGTGGCTTAAGCTAGTAAAGGATTACAACTATGAAATCTTCTACCACCCAAGAAAGGTAAATGGGGTAACTGATGCATTAACTTGGAAGGCCCTTGTCGTGTTGGAATTGATAGCTGGACTATAATTAGCAATGACCTTGTCTTCGACTATTTTAGATGACATTCGGAGTAAGCAAAACCTTGATGCAAGCCTTGTAAGTATTAAAATGAAGATGCTTGAAAGGAAATGTGAAGGCTTTAGTTTGTCTGAGATGGAGTGTTGAAGCTTAAAGGATGGTTATGCATTCCTAAAGATAAGGAGTTGAAGAAAAAGATTCTTGAAGAGGCGCACAACATCTTGTATATACTTCATCCTAATGCAACCAAAATGTATGTAAATCTTAAGGGAAGTTTCTGATGGTTCCGGATGAAGAAGGACATAGCGCATCGTGTGAAATGTTGTTTGACTTGCTAGCAAGTTAAGGCTGAGCATCGAAAGCCATAAGGGGTACTCTAGTCATTTAAGATTCCAAAGTGGAAATGCGAAAACATTGCAAGGATTTTATTTCTGAACTGCCGAGGACTATGAATGGATACAATGCTATATGGGTAGTCTTTAACAAATTGACGAAGTCGGCACTTTTTCTTCCTACACGAATGACATTCTCTATGGAAAAATTGGCAGAAATATATGTGATGGAGGTTGTAAGGCTTCATGGTGTTTCCATGTCCATTATTTTGGATTGAGATAGTAGGTTCATCTTGCATTTCTAGAAGAGCATTCAAATAGCCATGGGCACGAAGTTGAAATTTAGTACGGATTTTCACCTACAGATAGGCGATCAGACAAAAAAGACTAATCAGATGCTTAAGGATATGCTCCAAGCTTATGTCTTGGACTTCAAAGGGAGTTTGTATAAGTTTTTGCTGTTCACTGAGTTTACTTAGAACAATAGTTATCAAGCTACGATTGTGATAGCTCTTTATGAGATACTTTTATGTGAGACAATATAGGTCCCCAATTTGTTGGCATGAAGTCGGGGAAAAGAAGGCAGCAGAGTCAGAACTTAAGAAGAAAACTGACTTTTTCAATAAGACGATCGAAACGATGAAGATGATTGAACGACGAATTATCACAACTCAAAATAGGCAAAAGAGCTTTGTGTATGTACATCGGAAGCCTTTAGAGTTTGAGTTAAGGGACTTGGTTTTTATCAAGTGTTCCTTGATGAAGGTGTGATACGATTTTAAAAGAATGGCAAGCTTGGTCCTAAGTACGAAGGATCATATGTAGCGATTGAGCATATCAGAAACGTGTTATACAAGCTAGAATTATCTTAGAAGATGATGTCTATTCATAATGTGTGTCACATATCAATTTAGAAGAAATATGTATGGGATTAGTCACATATCAAGTAGCCACTATCGATTTAAAACAAAAGGACATAAGCTACGAAAAAAAAACAAACTGAGATTCTGGATTGAAAAAGATGAATAATTTGAAAAACAAGAAGATTTTTCTAGTAAAAGTTCTTTAGCATAATCACAAAATAACAGAAGTCATATGAGAGTAAGAAGTCGCTCTGGGAATGAATTACTAGGAATTATTCTAAGTTTTGAGGATGAAACTTTTATAAGCTAAGAGGGATTGTAACGCCCCAACTTATAACTAACCATAAATTACTAACTTAATGTTAGAAATTAACATACGTAAAGGATGTAACAATAATATGTTTAGTTATTAATGATGTTACGTTGAGTTATTTTCATAGGTGATTGTAACGAGGACTCGAGATGCTATTAAATATTCATGCCAAACTATTTTTAATATTCTGTGTTATTTGATGATTTGGATAATTGATTGATAGAAATATATATATTTATATTTTAAGTAAGTGTATAGATATAATATATAATGTTATACGTTATGTATATTATATGTGCGTATATATGTCAAGTTTTTGCGTGTAAAACATGTTTATATTTACGCATATAACTATGTATTCTAAGTTATATATATATATATATATATATATATATATATATATATATACGTGCATAATCTTAGAGGCTATATATGTTAACTTTCACTTATACTGTAAATTGTGAGCTTACTTTTTGAAGCTTAGATTTACATACATACATATATATATATATATATATATATGCGTGCACGTGTGTGGAGAAATGGTTAGAAAAGGAGGAGAATGAAGTTAAAGCTGCACAGAAAAGAGAAAGAGAGAGACAGAGAGACAGAGAATTTCCCTTATTCCATTCAATTCCTGAATATGACAATTCTTTAAAATAAAGGGATTGACAACCCAAAAATTGATTAATATTTTTATTAATTCAAAAAGTAATTTTTAGAGCTCATAATTTTTAGAGAATACAAGATTTTAGTTTTTTCTTTCACGCTCGTTCATTCCTCTCTCTTACCTAATCCCCCTCTCGCTCTCTCTCTCGCTCAGTCTATTCCTCTCACATGCACAAGCCAAAAAAAAAAAAAAAAAGAAAAGAAAAGAAAAATACACACCAAGACTATCCAACAAACCTCCAAATTCATCCAAACTAAAATCAAATGGATTTGAGAGTTTGTTTTGTTTCATTTTTTGATGATGATTATTATTGTTCTTTTCGGTTTGGGATCCCTTCCGGGAGATTCAGTGATTTTCTTAATGAGTTTCGTCTTGTGAGTCTGAGGAGATGATAAGAAATATCCATGGAATGATAATTGAGGGAGTGACTATATGGTTGATTGATTATGCTTTACTGCTTTAGAATTATATTAGACTTTGTGAATGGTTGATTTTTGTTAACTAGACGATTTTAAGGTTTTTAATTTTTTAATTCATGATTTTATCGGTATGGTTGTTTAATTATTTTATATATTAAAAATATGCCTTAGAGCTGTATTTTGTGTGTGTGTGAATCATATTATTGTGGTGATGATTCAATGTTTTAATTTTTTTTAAAATAAAATTTTCAGATTGGACATTTTCTAAAAATTTCTAGTTTTGAATATCTTTTTTCAAAATCATTTTTGAAGAAATAAACGATCTCCATTTTTAACAAATCGGATATTGTTGGAAAGTCCTGAATGTCTATTTTCATTTGAAATTTGTTTCAAGTTGTTTAGAGACCTGTAAAAATTTGTATAAGTTTTCAAAGGGGCAGAGGTCAAGCTATCAATTTCTATAGATTTTGGTGATTATAATTCAAAACTATTTTTGATGACCCAAATGGTTTCCATTTTTAACGAATTAGGTATCATTAGAAAGCTCTATATTTATACTTTCTTTTAAAATTAGTTTTAGATCATTTGGAATTTTTTACGGATTTTAATGAATTTTTGAAGGAACAGAGGTCTGGCTTCCACTATAAAGTTTTGTAATTTTGTATAATTGTTGGATTGTTGTATTTTAATGTTATTAAATGATGCACTAGGCCTATTAGGCTTTGTAATAATGTGATGGATGTGTTTAATGAATTATTATGACATTTTGTTAATTTGTATTATATTTATTATTTATGACATGAACAGTTCAAAGGTAAGCACTCAAGACCTTAATCGCGTGTCACCATGGGAAAAATTTAAAAATGTTAAGTAAGACATTTAGCTAAGTACACTCTCACCTGTAACACGAATCAAAGATTTGAAAAGTATATATTTTGATGTTGATGAAAAGTGTATATATAAGCGTATGCATTTTCATATTTTAAAATGGCATTGTACATCCTTGATGATGATGATGTTGTCACTGTTGGTTTGAGAATAGCTACCCCACTCCTTCTATGACTAGCACGTTATGATATGCAATGCTAGGCCCAATATATGACGGTTTTATAAGTTAAAAAGTTTTTACATTATGTTTATATTTATGATGATGTTTATGATCATAAAATAAAATTGTTTATTTACGTTAGTGAGATTTAAGTGTCTTATTAAGCCTTTGCTTATATAGTTAATTCATATTACAGATAAAGGAAAGTGTAAGATGTAGTATTGGAGGAGTTTGGAGTGGAAACGAGATGATGTGTGATAGGAAAACTGGAGGAACGATCTTTGGATAGACATTTTTAATTTCAAATAAAGTTTTAAGACTTCAATTTTTTATTATTAAATTGGAGATTCATATGAACTTAAATTTTATTTCCTGAAATGGTTTTTTTTTTTTTAATTATCTTGATAAAGTTTTAAAAAAATTCTAGAATTTTCTAAAACTACCTGAACAAAGTTTTTCGATAAGTCAATATTATATTTTCAAACTTATTATTTTCCACAATTTTTTAAGAAATGAATATTGAAAAGAAAAGTCAATTGTAACGGTCCGTAAAGGGTCGTTATACAAATTCTCCACTATTGATCAACATGACACAAATTTTAACTAACTTTTGTTTAATTTTGTGTCATATTAATCTAGTGTTAAATTTTTGTATCAAATTGGAGCAATAGTCTCTAAATTTTTGTTATTCAGATGTTTTCTTCGTAAATTAAGAACATGCATTTTATATGAATAACAAGGCACCAAAAGGGAAATAAAAAATTAAAAAAAAAAAAGAGAGGGAACAAAAAAAATTAATATTTTTTCACTTTCCTTTTATTTAATTTTCTTGGGTCAAAAGCACTTGGCTTCAAATGTGCTAATCATAATTATCAAGTACAAAGAAATATTTGGAGCAAAGAAAAAAAGTTAGAGAAATATATATATATATATATATATATATGTGATGCCCTAGAAATTCATAAACTGGATTTATAAATTATTGTTATGAATTTCCTTTATTAATATACTTCTAATGAATTATTTTGATGAATATCAAATTTCAAGTTCATAAATGATTGTATATGTATCATCAGTATGATGATGTCGATGATCTAACAATGTTAAGTTTTTCTATTCAAATAAAAAATTTTAGATTATATAGAAGATGAGTTGAACGACATAGAAATTTATACAAAAAATTTATCAAGTCGTATTAGAGGGATAAATGTTAATTTTGGGGAAAACCCCAATTTTTATTGGTAAGTCAATTTAATGATCTTAGTATTTATTTTAATCATATCAATATTTAAGTTTTGAGAGTATGATTAGGAAATTAATGTGTCATATAGATAGAAGATGAATAATTAGGATTTATTCTTAGAAAATCCAAGAGTAGAAGATTGATCAAGAATTGTACTTAAATTTAAAATCAATAATATAGATTTTATGTTAAAGAATCCTAGGCAAATCATTGGCTAGGCTTCGGATGATAAGTGACAAATAAAAACTTAAGATAAGGATTGGTGTGATGTGAGATCCAATGGATGAGAATAAGGAAGACAACTTTTGATCAATTGTGGAAAAATTGGAAGAAAAAAAAAACAAAATGAAAATGAGAAAAAAAAAATCAAAGGGATCCGGATTTTGTGGTCAAAGTGCAAAAAGAAATTAAATAAATGAGAAATAAAAGAAAGTGGTGTATGCATAAAATCTTATGTAAGAGATGGCATGACTTGTTTTGACAATATGTCACAAAGAAGAAACAAGTGAAAGTGATCGTTTATCTTAATTTTGTCAAGCAAAATTTTTAACCCAACTCCCTCCCTTAAGTGGTGGCAATGAAGGGGAGAATCAGCCAAAAATTTTTCATTTTTACCCGTCAAAAGACAGTTCCTCTAGAGCAAATGTTGACTAAAAACAAGCCCCTAACATCTCATTTTATTCTCACACAAGTTAAGCTCAAAAAAACCTACCTTTTATAGCAACCACCACCAATATTATTCTCTATCTCCTAACACCCCTCTAACACCCTCCTCCCTCCATTACCAAGCTCCAAGCAATCCCGGTACTAAGTTCAAAAAAGTGTGAAGCGGAGTTAGAAGTTGTGTTATTAGAGGTAACATAGTGGTATTATTTGTATTTTAGTCATTTTTTAAGAACTAAAACTTGATGTTTAGTTAGAATCTTAATGTTAAGGCTTCTTCTTATCTAGGAAAATGTTTTGAAAAGAACTTCGGAGGTCCAAGATCTTAAGGGATCCACGGAGCATTTTGGTACAATCTATCAACTTTGTTGGAGCTTGTGGTTGTTGTGGTAATATGACATGCATTAGAAATTTTGGTATGAAAAATAAACTATATGATAAGATTCTGTAAAGGTTAAGCTTCATTTTAGGCTTGTAATCACTTGGTTTGCTTTTGTATGTCTAAAATTATGTGCATTTGAAGTTATAAAACAACACTAGATAGAAAAGGAACCTTTGGGGTACAGTCTAGCCACAGTACTCCGAACCCTTTAGTCTCAAAATTTTATATTATAAGTTATAGATCTAAAAACTAGATTCTTTGAACTTTCCAACAAAGTATCATGTGCCTCAAATGGATAAGTGTGTAGGTTTTGGTGAATTTTACAAATTTGGATTACGAACCAAAAGTTTTTGCTGGAACCATGTACTAGCCACGGGTTTTGTATATTTTGGTTAGTAAACCGTAATTTTTTACAAAACTATTCTTAATGTATGAACTAGATATCATAAGCTTTCTAATGACATATTTTTTTGCCTTATTTGGACTTGTAAGTGAATTGTTATGATTTTTCTAAATTTCCCATAAATCTGAACTTGTGGTATATATGTGGGACCAATAGTAATAAAACCTAAGTTTACGGTATAAAACACTCATACACTAAAGAAAAGTACTTTATGGCTGTAAAATAGACATCTCAAGTTTCGAAATGAGACATCATGTGTTTAAAATGGGTACGTACATAAATTTTATATATCACATAATAATGTATTATAATATGGTAAACTGAGATTTCACCATAAGACACTTAGGAAAATGCCCACATTAATGTCTGAAATGCTTAAAATCTTGGAAAAACAAATATAAAGATAGAAACTAGATACTTAAAGCTTTCCAGCGAGTTATCAAGTGTCTAAAACGGGATTATACTCAAATTTATATAAATTTTACAAGTTAAAATCCTATAACAACAAAATGATTAAACATTAAAATATAATATAAGGGTAAGTCATAACGTATGGATATATTTAGTTATGAAATGAGTTGGTATTAAGTGTATAATCAAATAATGTGAAAGACCATAACTTTATAAAGTTGAATTATAAGTTTTTAAATGAACTAAGATAAAGTACACTAGAGGATTACTAGGTATATACCAAGAAATTACATTACCCAACTAAATCATCATAACTAAAGGGATTGTGCCTTACAAGCCCAATACTAGATAGGAGGTATACAATTAGATGACTCATTGTCATCTTGATTGATTAACTAATTAAGA
The DNA here is from genome assembly GCA_025413485.1 of Ficus microcarpa. Taxonomy (NCBI): domain Eukaryota; kingdom Viridiplantae; phylum Streptophyta; class Magnoliopsida; order Rosales; family Moraceae; genus Ficus; species Ficus microcarpa. Next base: position 15,561,272 of record CM046380.1, on the reverse strand, counting down.
AATAAATAAATAAATAAAATAATAAATACATAACCAAATGTAATTATACTAAGAAAGTTAATTAGTAATTAATTAATTAATTAATTAAAAGAGTTAGTAAGTAATAATTAACTGTGAAAGTAAGATTATTATGTTGAGTAGCTACATAATTATGATATATGATTTATTAGAGATTAGTTACTCATTAATCATTGATATAATTGTTAATATAACTATGAATGATTAATTAGAGATTAGTCAAATATTAATTATTAGAATAATCTAATTATTAATTTTTAATATGAGAATTTATAATTGATGATTATTATATGAGAAAGAATATTTAAGTAACATAATTAAATTATTAACGATAACAATTATTAATTAGTCAATTAAAATTATGCACTTAATCATAATTATTTAATTAAATGAAGTAATAATTAACTACTACCTAATTGATTAATCAATTGATTAATTGATCAATTAAATTAACTAAAATTAAAGTAAGTAAAGTTAAATTAATAAGATAATAATTAGTAGAAATTTATTTAACACTTAATTATTAATTTGAATTAATTGTTGAGGTTAATTGTGATATAAGTAAATTAAGTTTATTTTAATTTATAAAATAAAATATATAAATAAATAAATAAAGTAATATAACTATGATTCTATCTAATAATGAGATATTATTAAATCAGGATAATTTTTCAAATCTGCGTAGTAGGAGGTACAATTTCGGAAGTTTAAGCGCATAATACAAGCAAGTACAAATCTCAGCTACAATATGGAATAAAATTTTTTTCTTTGTTGATGCTCTACATATGCTATAACTTACCTTGATGATGTGATGGGTATCTGAGTTATATGTATTACTTTGATTGAGCATTTGACTGCATAATTTCTTTTGTATAATATGATCGACATGCCTCACATGTATTTATGCCATAATAATAAATGTATAGTGACATGTAAATTTTCATATCGTCACAATTAATAAGAAGGATGCTAACGAAAGTTAGGAATGAGTGTCGTATCAACTTCTAATTAATGAAATGACATGATAAGAACGAAAACTATAAGTTATGACCTTAGAAGTAATTGGAGGGTCGCTATCCCAACTCCCAATTGGTTGTGCGCATAAGGGTACGACATAGGAGCCCTTAAATAGACAAGACATATATATAATGAAAAATAATTGAATACATATAGGTCACATGTATTTTTGAATATTCATGATGTTACATATGATGATATAATTGTATGAAATATTTTGTGAGTTATTGTTTGTATTTGCTGAACAAAAGCTCATATGTGTGTGTTCGTGCTATAGGTAATGTGGGTAAACAGCCCGCTACTTAGATGCTTTATGGACTGACGAAACTACACGGAGGCGGTGAAGGAAGTGAATGGGATATCATCACGAATTTAATTTCTGCATTTAGACTTATTAAATTATTTTGTATAGACTATATTTATACAATATTTTTAATATTTTGGTACTACTAAACTAATATGAGTACTTTATGAGAAAAAGACTTTAAAGTCTTTCCTTTTAACTCATATGATGTTATAACTTTTTAAATATTATTTAAGTACGAATTAAATAGGACATTTATTATCTAGGGATTTTCAATTTCCTCTGTTAAAAATTTTAGTTTATTAAACTTTTCAAGTATAAGTATAATATGTATGTAAAATATATATATATATATATATATCTATATTTTTGGAACCTAATATAAATAAGTGTTAAATCTAAATGAATTAAAAATAAGTAAATTAGTTAACGATCCAAAAAGTCAGGTCATTACAATATATGACATTTGATCTCGATATCTTCACTTTTTTCATATAATCATTATCATATTTTTATTTTTAAATTATCTTAATAATACAAATATATTTTTATGGGGTTCAAAAGTATAATAATGTTGACAACAAGTAAAAAAAACAAAAACAAAAAAAAACAAAAACAAAAACAAAAACAAATTAACAAACAAAATAGTAGAGATCACATTACAAATTAGATCATAGAGTGGGATTCTTCTATTTCATACTTTTTCAAAACGAAAATTGCATTGACGGAGAAAAATATATTGGAGATGGTCTCGATGTAGCATGCACATCAAGCTTTGTGGTTAAAAGTTGAACAATGTGAAAAGGGGGTTGCAATGATTGTCAGGCCTTTTTGACAACTTTTCGTTGGAGCAATCCGGATATAATAACTTAAAACCTGTATTCGTCTTTAAAGGGTTATTTGTTCCCTCTCTAACAGGGATTATTTTGGTTTGATCGACAAACCACTTTCAGGATATGTGAAGCCTTCAAGACAAGAATTTAACACGAACTAAAAATTGAAAATTCGCGAAGGAAAAAGAACACAACATTTTGGAAAAATATTTTATATCAATATAAAAGAGAGAGAGAAATCAAATTCAAAGTATATAAATTCAAATTTCTCTGCAACACTTAATAGAAGTTTGACAACCTTTAGCGATACCCTTTAGAAAAATTGTTATTTAGCAAACGTATTTTTCTGAAAGATCACAATCCTTTAAGAGGTTATATACATTAATAATTTAAATTTTAACTTAAATTTGAAAGTAAAATATATTTATTTAGTAGCAATTCAATGAGGTTACATTAACAATTTAAATTTAACTTAAATTCAAAATAAAATAAATAAATAAAATATATTTATTTACTAGCAATTTAATCTCAACACACTACCTGTCATGCATATGCACTCCATATCCAAATACACTCTACCGCCTCACTGCCCACATGTGAGCCACATGGGCACCCTCCGCATCACATTCATTAGCTACTCAACATTAATATTTTTATGAAGATTGTTATGATTTGGTCAGTGATAAAATGACAAGGTAAGGCGCCCGAAAATGGAGGTAATTTTGTGTTGTTATTGTGGCATCGTAGTAGGAAATCTTCTAAGCGGACTATTGTTTAACCAATTGGGTTATGTCTACGATTAGTGTAAGTTCATGGTGGATTACTCGGTCTTTTAGTGAGAACCAAATATTTTGACTCAGGTTCAGAGTACGATTACACCGTAAGGTAATTTTGAAACTCAGATAATTGAGTCGTAAATGTGGTGAGGAACTTTTTTGTTGTGATTTTTGAAGCATGAAATTTTATGAATATGGTATCCATGTTGTCCATCCAGTGTCCGTGGAAGAGAAAACATAGGAGGGGGTCCTCAAAATACAAGTCACTGAAAAAAAAAAAAATATATATATATATATATATATATTATGTAAGAGACACCAACTCTAATAACTAACACACGTCAATAAAGTGGTACTATACAATTATAATGACATGTAGAAGAGATGAGTAACTAAATGCACAAAACAGCTATTGAGCCCAATCGTTATCGAGACCATGCGCTTCAAAGTGGTTTGTAAGGTTAGAATTGAGATCAGGGGTAAAACGAAGAGTGTTTTTGTATTGTAAAAAAAGTGGATGGCCGGCAAATGATGTGTACTCGGTGTCGTTGGAGCTCATGGCCAGTGACGAAAGAGGTACTGTATTGAGTTTGTTGAAATCGGATGTCAAAGAACCAAACTTGCTCATCTCCATGAGCTTGACCAGCACCACCTTAAATGGGATAGCTCTACGGTCCAATTCAGATCTCGCATTCATTGTCCATCTATGAAGGATTAATAATAGAAGTATGGATCATGCGTTCAAACACTTCGTGACTACTTCCAGCAAGGAAAAAAAAAAAAAAGAAAAAAGAAAAACACACACACACTTCATGACTACCAATATATGGCACCAAGGATGCTGTCTCGAATAACAAGCAACTGCAACATGGTAACCATTGAGCCTTGCGATAGTACTACTTCCTCTTTCCTTCCCATCACCATATCCTTGGCCTATAAATGTGCATGTTTGTGTGTTCATATGGACCTGCAACATCTACTTCCTAATGACACAACACAGAAGACAAGGAAAGATACTGCACCCTAACAAAGCATATAATTCTGATGCAGTATCGAGTAATGCATTTCCTTTCGCAAATGAAACAAAGAATTGATGGTGTTTTTTGACCATATATACATATCAAGTACAGTTATCTAAATCTAATCCTGCCACTAGTACATAAACGAATATGATCGGAAGAATAAATCGGGACCTGATGGATTAAAAGAGAAGAAAGCCTCACCATGATCTTCTGTTCAGAATTTCAGACGCTAGGGCCCTTTCTCTTCTGTAAGAGCAACACTCCTTTGATAAAAAGGTCTGAGCTCAGGAATCCTCCAAATTGCCTTATGTGACCTGTTAAGTATAAAACAGTTTCAGCACTTCCTTCCCGATACGGTCTAGCTTCTTATCCACGAGATGGTTATCGTCACATCAACTGTGAACTCCAATGGCCATAGTTGTGAGGAGATGATAGCATCATGAAGATGTCTCTGTTTTCACCATTAAGATTCTCTCGACCTCTTTTTTCTCTGTCCATTTAAGTAACCAGCTGTAGAGAAATAATATTTACACCGATTCTCAGGTGCAATACTTGGACAGGTCCAGCAAAAACATATATGAACAAGTAAAAAAATGGAAACGAAAAGACATCAGGGGAGGGAAAAAAAAAAAAGGCTCCTTACCAACAAAAGGCAGGTAATAAATATATATAACTTTCTATTGTTATCTACCAGTAGACATGGCATCCTCAATTCTCCTGATTACAATGCTTAGATCGCAACGACTCTCAAGAGCTTTAACAGCAGCTCGGTGTGCTTTTTTATGCCATTTGAGAAGATTGTAAGATTGTAGAAGAGACCATCTTGCTTGATTTGACATCTTTGCAAAACATAACAAAAAAAGAGGTTTGCCAAATTTTACAATTATGGATGGAAAGATTTGCGTGTACATACACTCTTTTGAAAAATGTGCACATCAGCTGAAGATATACCTCAGCTATAGATAATGGGGGCTGCAGAAGGGCACAAGTGCTCCGGAAGAGATTTTCATCATTTTCTCCGCCCTCAGCTTCACCATAAATAAGAGCTTCAGCAGCAATACCAGCAAAAAGCACCATACAGTATCTAATGTGTTTTGCACAGGATCAACCATTACTAAGATGCTTAATAATTGTGACGACCAAGAAATGTTAACAAGGTCGAGCAGATATTACCCCATAAACTAGATAAGATAGGCAAAAATAAAAAATATAAAAAATAAAAAACAAATTACCCAGAGTCATACACACCTATCAAAGGACGTACCATCCAGTCTTCCTTCAGCAAGGTCATTGGACATTTTCTCATCCCAAAATTGAGTTCCTGCCTAAAACATAACCGAGTTTTCATTCCCATTCTAACTAGTTTAAAATATTATGAGGATAAACCGACAGGAGTCATAGGAGAATTTTATGATTTCTCGGCAACTGGTCTAAACAGAAAATTTACTGAGGCTAGTGGCATGAAATAGACATACATACTAGCACATGTACACAGAATCTATCATCATCTCCAAACTCAGTTGCTTAAAGAATCGCGGTATGGCAAGAAACAACTAGGTGAAACTCCACGTGAAACACACAACACATTTACCTGCCCTTGAATGCCCATTTGCACGGCAACAATTGGGTCTAAAATGACTCCCCGAATTGGACAGCCCATCAAGTATGCTGCAATATCAGTAAAATGAATCATTAGAATAGGTTTGTGCACTTCATTACAATGTCTAGAAGGGTTGTTGAGAAAACAAATGTAGTTTGGAAAAGTATTTACAAAGATTAGTAGCAGTTCTTAATTAACATTCCAAGTAAAACTCTCGGTTGACATTTGGCATATAATCGAACATCCAAACGTTAATCAGACACTTACCTGTTAGGAGATGCCCTGCTTCATGAACCAGGATCCTACGTCTGTTTGGAGGCCAATAACTTGATAATTGAGCTAAACAGCAACCACCAAGGAAGGTAGAATCAACAAATGCTAGCCCCAATATTGCTGCAAGGTTAGGCCTAATATCAATGCCTTGGGAGAGAAGAAATGATGTCCCACCAAGGAATGCAATCATAGCAAGACTAGAACTTCCGGATAAACCCCATTTTTTGGGAGCAAATTTCGACGCTGCAAAAAAGGGAATAAGAGGACAAAGATTAACTCTATATAAGGAATACTTACATCCAAAGCATACATTAGGACACTCATACATACACATATACATGGATAGATATGTATATATATATTGTGTAAGAAACAAAACAATATTATGGAAAATCAAATAAAAAATATGATACAAGGCAAGAGATGAAGCTCTCCTCTAAAAGTTTGAAGTAAGAAACCAACAAAAACCAAAATACTAATAGTTTCATGTCAACTACCCCTCAATTCCTAACAAACCAAAGAAAAAGAAACACCTTGTAGTCCTTTACCAGTGCACCACATAAAGCCTTAGAAACTTATCATATCCTGCATAAATTCCACATTCTATTCTTTTTTTGATGCATTGCTAGCTCTTGAAGGATTTGAGCTACGGATCACTCCCCAAAATTGCCCCATCCTTACTAACCGGGCTAGCACCAGTTGACTTAATCCCTCATTCTCCACGAACCTCTTAAATATCCTCAAACTCCTTTGAAGCCCAAACTAGCTACAAACAAAAATTCAGTATTCTCTTTTCCCTAT
>CM046380.1:15412464-15554528 GCA_025413485.1 Ficus microcarpa | reverse complement strand
CCATTAGGGGGAGCTAGAAAATTTTTCCAGCCACTTTATAGCTGCAGCCGTGGGTTAGAGAGCAGGGGAAACAAGAGAGAAAATCAGGAAATTTGAGGGAAAAGGTTAGGAGAGAATTCGGGTTGAGTGAGCAAGCAAGAAACCAAGTTTAGAACAAGTTTTGGAACCCATTTCTCCCTTGTGTGTAGCCTCGGGTTTGAGTGGAAAAAGGGAAGAAAAAAATTCAGATTTTGGGTGCAAAATCTTGGAGTGGCCGAGCCATAGGGGAGGTCAATTTGAGTCTAAAACAGCCAAGTTTTGGAGCATTTTGGTGAGGTAGAATCGGTCCTAGGAGCAAGTGGGTGATAGGGAGGTTTTGATCTAAATCCTAAAGCCAATCCTTGAATAGTTCAAGGTAATTTTCAAAACCCTAAACCTAATTTCATTTAAGCTTTTAAAGTAAAGTTTAAATGTATTTCAAGTATGGTTTGTAAAGCATAAGCTCACCATTTATTTTTATGCCTTTAGTAACTTTAGTGCTTGATTTAGTAACCTAGGGGTGGTTTGGTTTAAAATTTCATGCTTGAGATGCTATGATTTCCATATGCTAGGTTACATGCTAGATTATGGTTATATGTCCCCAAATATGTGTTTGAAATTATGATGCATGTTAGGATGCTAGATGGAATGAAATTGTGTGTATGGCATGGATGATTGGATTGTATGTTAGAGTTAGAAACCATGCAGCCAAGGTTTAGTGTGACCGGTTTTTTGGGTGCATGGGTACGTTGGGCTAGCATGTTGTAACATGCGGGACGTTAGAAACACTGCATGATTTGTTATTAAGCTCCCGATGTGATCGGTCGAGGTAGAACCCGAATTAGGACGTAAACCGGTTTAACTAGACAAGGCTGCCAGTTCGGGTTCCAAACTGGACAGTCTTAGGAAAGTGGTCATTGCAGGTCTTTAGAGGCCGAATGGGCAAAAACGTAAAAACAAAAGTTGTAGAACAAGGTGTTTCCTAGGGGCACATGACCGTTTCTCAAAATGAGGTTCCAAAGACCTCCGTTTTTACGAAAAACCGAAGGTGGTCTGACTGACCCAGTTTTTATGATCAGTGAATTTCAAATTAAAATTGGTATTAAATGGTGCAGAACCAGACTTTGCTTAAAACACGAAAGTTTTAGAACTCTTCGAGAGCTAGAACTTTTGTGAAGAAAACTTTTTCTAATTCTAAAAGGATTTTAAACTATAACTTGAAATCTGAAAACTATGCAGGGAGCAAGAAATTCCTACACATGATTTTCTAGAACCAGTTAGGAAAACAGTTTTTCCTGTCTTAAACACTGTTTTGAACACAGAAACTATTCCAGAGGCAGTTTCTAGCCTTCAAACATTTTATAAACCATGTTTTAAGATTCAAGGATTTTTAAGGGAAGTATAGCAGTTTTTAGGCTTTTAAGCCAAAAACTTTTTCAAGGATAAAGAAAAGAAATTAAGATGTTCAAGTTCAAGGTTTGCAAGGTTAGTAGTTACGATGAGTAACTGGGAATTTCACCCGAATTATAGGGCTTAGCCCCAAAGCCTGAGGTTGACCCAAAGAGGGTTAACTTTAGTAACCTTCAAGGTTAACAAGGGTTAACCTAGTAAGATATAGGACGAACTATCCCATAGTTAGTATAACCCAATAAGCTATGGGATAAGGGTTAGTATGAAAGGTTATCCAACGTAACCTACTAGATTATGGTATACCGATTTTATGGGTTTATGAGATATAACCCAAAGTGATAAGGTTACTTGAGGTAACCACACATAACATGTTTTATAGTTAGGGGGACATATAACCAAAGCATTGCATGAATGTTGGTTGAAACCAACATATTATAGTCAAGATTAGAGACCTTACCTATGTCCTACGATTAAGCAGGAAGTACCCTGCAGCTGAACCCAGAAGCGGAGCAGTTTAGTATCGGACGTAGACGAGATAAGTACAACGCCGCCTACAGCATAGGCTATTATGGTATTCTTAACCAAGTATGGTGATGTGCTATGTGCTATGTGATGTTTGTTATGCTAAGTGGTAATTGATATGCTAAGGAACATGTCAAAACATGATATGTGTTTATGTTATGAAATATGTTATGGTATGTACGAATACATACTAAGTTAAGAATGTGAGTTAAGTACGAAGTAAGAACAAGTGGCATCACGATGCATGCTCACTAATTCTAATGAGGATGACTAGAGTAAGTATGACATGACAAGATGATAAGTAAGCAAGATAGCAAGCAAGCTTGCCTGTGTCGTATCCCCCGTCCGAGGTCGGGTCGGACTATGGCAAGAGTAAGTCCATGATTGCACGCCGGGTACGTACACTCAAGTAAGGGCCCATAGTTAAGATAAGTTAAGGAAGTAAGCTCAAATAAAATAAGAAAGCATAAAATGAACATAATTGGTTCATGCATATGCTATGTAAGGTTATGTTAAGTGTTGTGATGACATTTATGATGTGGCTAAGTTATGATGTAGTTAGTTTATGTGTTGCGGTATAGGAGTTGTACTTGCTGAGCGAAAGCTCATTGTTCTAAGTTTATGCTGTAGGTAAATTACCTGTCAGCATTTGATGATACAAGATGGAGAAGCGTGGCCGGGCACTGTGAAATGTGGGGAATGGAAGTCGCTACGCGTTTTAATCTTTCAGTATATATATTATTCGGAAATGGTTCTTTCAACTCAATTATGTGCTAGATAGCACTGTATAAAAAAAAAAATTTCCGCTGTTTTTCATTAAGTACTTAAGTAAGTACGAGAGGAAAGTAAGTAAGTAGATTCAGTATAAGTATTCTCATGATTGTATGTAGGTAAGTAGAGTAACGGTCCGTGCTAGGCGGGTCGTTACAAGTTGTATCAGAGCGGTCCCTGCGACATAATTTCACAGCTGTCTGCCATCGCCGCCATCATTGTAAGTAAGATTATTGTTTTATAAATATGCGTAATTAGTTACTTTACGTCATGGTACAATCGACGCGACGTTAAGGAATCCAAATCGGGTTGACGAAGATCGGGACGCAGCGGTGTCTTTTTACAGGCGATTCATTCTAGCAGTTTTGGCTAGAATGATAGTAGGAAGTAGGATAACGATTGACGAATGCCGCCAAGAACGCCAGAATAAGGGAGCTACTGCACCAGACAGGCCCCGGTACTTTCAGAGGATCTGAGTTCGGCGACCCACGTAGGAGATACCGCCACAGAAGGCAGAAGTTAACGCAGATGCTAAGAACGACCTAGACAGAATTGTATTCAACCACAAAGGATAGGATGCAGGCTTCAACGCTTATTTCGTAGTCTCGATCGATTCCATAGGCTAGATTTAGGACCGACTTCCGTTAGAATATTCTTTCTCGACGATAGGACGATACGAATGTGTGATGGCAAAGTGGTAGACACTTCCATCACAATGATGATTTTGTATGCATGGTACGATGTAATCGATATGACATCGTAAATAGGATGTGCTTTTTGTGAGTATACAAAAAGACAATCTAAGTACGAGAGATATGATAAGTCATGAATGAAAGGGAAGATATTAACAGAATGATAATATCTTTCTTACATAGGAAGTTAGAAGATGGTTCGCACGCGCCGAAACGTACTCGCAAATCCGCCTCAGCCGGATTTAGCAACCCTAGTAGCTAACCTACAACAGCAGTTGCTGGAACAACAACAGGAAACGATTAGACTCTGAGAAAAATTAACGCGGATGAACCAGGCTCCCCAGCAAGCCCCACAAGTACCCCCAATGGTACCTCAAGTATCCAATGTTCATCCAGAAGTTCAACTGGAGGTTTCGCCAGAAGTCCCTCTGAATGCTGAAATTCCGATAGCACCAGCCGGAGTGCAAGTAAACCCGCCGGTAGTACGAGAGGACTTACTATATGAGCGCTTTAGACGAATGAAGACGCCCGAGTTCGAGGGACCCACATACCCGGTTGCAGCTGACAACTGGCTTATCAACATCCAAGTTATCTTGGATTCCATGAGACTCACAGAGCAGGAGAAGGCTAGAGCAAAGCAAACTCGGCCTCGACAAGGATTAGAGTCGCACCAGAAAGGCCAGGCGAACAACCCCGCGCAGGATTCCAAAACAATTTGGAAGGAACAAGAGAAAAGGGAATTCCTCTGACCAGGGCCAGCGAAGGGATTTTCTTCAGAAAAAGAATAAACAAGGGAAAAAGGATACAAATACTAACTACCCGGTATGTGCAAGTTGTAGGAGAAAACATCCGGGAGTGTGCAGGAGGGGGTCAAACGCTTGCTATCAATGTGGCAAGGAGGGGCACTATGCAAGGAACTGTTCCCTGAACAACCAGAATCAGAATCCTCCATATCCAAACCAGAACAATAATAGTCACCAGCTGCACGCAGTTCAGGCAAGGCAGGAGGGACTCACAATTATGCAAGGAAGATTAGAGGCTCCTGAACCTCAGGCCAGGATTTATGCCTGCACTAATGGAGATGCCGGAGCGGGAACTTCGCATGCGGCGATGAAATAGACTTCTATCGCAATATACGATATTATTGTCTTGTATAATTCTGGTGCCGCTCACTTGCTTGTATTTATGGAGTGTGCCCAGAAATTAGTAAGTAGTAGAGACAGCTAAAACAGTTTTTAAAGATTTCTTTGCCTTTTGGGAGACTTTGTAATCAAGTTTTTGAATGCAAATTACTTCCATAATTATCTATGGCAGAGAATTGTTTGTAGATCTCATCGAAATCAAGCTTAGGATTTCGATGTGATCTTAGAAATGATTTCTTAAGTAGTGCAACGCTATGTTTGATTGCTAAAAGCGTTGTGGGACGTTAGCTATTACGATAAAGAAAGGGATTAACCGTTACGGACATTTGCGGAACTCCACATAAGACAGCATTGATGGTTAGAGCACGTAAAAAAAAAGCAAGGCGTCTAGGATTCCATCCGATGGCGTAGTCTACGTCAAGGAGGGGATTTACGTTCTTGACATGGAAATTTTGGAGGATCAGATGATATCAGCGGCCCATAAGACGCCATGTTCGGTACATACTGGAGCTTCCAAGATGTACAAGGATCTCCAAGAGACCTATTGGTGGCCCAACATGAAGAACGAAGTAACGGATTTTGTGTCAAAATGCCTAACTTGTCAGAAAGTTAAGGCTAAACATCGGCATCCTGGAGGCAAACTGTAGAAGATCGAGCTTCCTGAAGGGAAAGGGGGAGCAGTTATGATAGATTTCGTAATAGGACTACCTAGGACTACGAACGGGAACGACACGATCTGGGTCATTGTCGATCGACTAACCAAATCGGCCCACTTATCCGCGATTAAAGTCACCTTTTCATAGAAAAGTTGGTAGAAATCTACGTAGCTCAGGTCGTCAGACTACACGGAGCGTCAAAACCGGTCATTTCGGATGGCAATGAATGCTTTACTCCTCAATTTTGGACAAGTGTTCACGCAGTCATGGGGTCAAAATTGAAGTTCAGTACGGTATTTCACCCCAGAATGAGGGACAGTCAGATAAAACTACACCAGTTCGTTTGAATTTTCGAGGACGAAAATTTTTAATGGGGGTAGATTGTAATACCTGATTTTTTCTATGCTACTGTTTCCTCCTTAGAGGGCTTGAATGTATGCCATTAGAGCATTTTATGAAAAAGTTCGATTTAGAACTTTATTATATGTGATAAGTTCTTATAGCTTCATAATACTCAAAGATGATGGTTTAGATAAGAAAATAGCCTTTTCGGATGAAAAGGGATGAAATTTGCATGATTCTAAGTCGGTCAAAGGTTTGACCGAAAAAGTCAACTTTGACCCGGGAAAGTCAAAGTTTGACCAGAATAGTCAACGGGATGACTGTGTAATTTTGTGAGACGCAGTATGGAAGAAATACTACAAAACCCAATTTTATGGGTAAGATAGCATAGATAAGATCAAAAACCACCATAGAAAAATCAAGCACGCTAAGTTAGGGCACAGGGCAAAAGGACTCGGGAAAATAAGAAAAAATTTTTCCAGTCCGATTTTTCACAGATAAAATTTTACTGCAGTATAAAATATTAATACTGTGTATTAGTACAACACAGTATTGGATTTATCTGTGTTTAGTTTAAAAGTAGACTGTTTTTACAAAAAGTAGCCAAACAAGGCTTTTTGATTTATGACATCATCACCTTTTTGATTTATGACATCATAAATATTTTTGAACCAAGCCAAGCAAGACAAGTGTCTTGTTCTAGAAAAATCTTGCTTGTTCTCCAAGTTTCTTGGCCGGCCACCTAGGGGGCTTAAATGCCAAAATTTTTGTCATTTGGGGCCAAAGTGCAAATTTTGAAAATTTGGTGATGTAAGCATGTGATGTCACTTAGATGATGTCACCATGATGATGTCATCTTTCCTTGTTCTACAAGGAAAATCCGGCCACCTATGCATGCCAAGTGCATAAATTTTAAAGTTTTGGGGTCAAAAATGTAATTTTGAAAGTTCAACTTTTGTCTATAAATAGGGATCACATTTAATCATTTAAATCAGAATTTTCAGCCAAATTTTGGCCAATTTTCTACAGCCCAAAACCGAGAGAGAGAAAGGGAGAGTGAAGAAGAAAAACAAAAATTTTTCTTGAACCAATTTAGGGGTTTTGCTTCGGTTTGCTCTAGGAACCATTAGAGGGAGCTAGAAAATTTTTCTAGCCACTTTATAGCTGCAGCCGTGGGTTAGAGAGCAGCGGAAACAAGAGAGAAAATCAGGAAATTTAAGGGAAAAGGTTAGGAGAGAATTTGGGTTGAGTGAACAAGCAAGTAACCAAGTTTAGAACAAGTTTTGGAACCCATTTCTCCTTTGTGTGTAGCCTCGGGTTTGAGTGGAAAAAGGGAAGAAAAAAATTCAGATTTTGGGTGCAAAATCTTGGAGTGGCCGAGCCATAGGGGGAGGTCAATTTGAGTCCAAAACAGCCAAGTTTTGGAGCCTTTTGGTGAGGTAGAACCGGTCCTAGGAGTAAGTGGGTGATAGGGAGGTTTTGATCCAAATCCTAAAGCCAATCCTTGAGTAGTTTAAGGTAATTTTCAAAATCCTAAACCTAATTTCATTTAAGCTTTAAAGTAAAGTTTAAATGTATTTCAAGTATGGTTTGTAAGAGCATAAGCTCACCATTTATTTTTATGCCCTTAGTAATTTTAGTGCTTGATTTAGTAACCTAGGGGTGGTTTGGTTTAAAATTTCATGCTTGAGATGCTATGATTTCCATATGTTAGGTTGCATGCTAGATTATGGTTATATGTCCTCAAATATGTGTTTGAAATTATGATGCATATTAGGATGCTAGATGGAATGAAATTGTGTGTATGGCATGAATGATTGGATTGTATGTTAGAGTTAGAAACCATGCAGCCAAGGTTTAGTGTGACCGGTTTTTTATGGGTGCATGGGTACATTGGGTTAGCATGTTGTAACATGCGGGATGTTAGAAACACTGCATGATTTGTTATTAAGCTCCCGATTGATCGGTCGAGGTAAAACCGCGAATTAGGACGTAAACCGGTTTAACTAGACAAGGCTGCCAGTTCCGGTTCCAAACTGGACAGTCTCAGGAAAGTGGTCATTGCAGGTCTTTAGAGGCCGAATGGGCAAAACGTAAAAAAACGAAAGTTGTAGAACAAGGTGTTTCCTAGGGGGCTGCGTGGACCGTTTCTCAAAATGAGGTTCCAAAGGCCTCCGTTTTACAAAAAAACCGAAGGTGGTCTAACTAGACCCAGTTTTTATGATCAGTGAATTTCAAATTAAAATTGGTATTAAATGGTGCAGAACCAGACTTTGCTTAAAACACAAAAGTTTTAGAACTCTTCGAGAGCTAGAATTTTTGTGAAGAAACTTTTCTAATTCTAAAGGATTTTAAATTATAACTTGAAATCTAAAAACTATGCAGGGAGCAAGAAATTCCTGCACAGGATTTTCTAGAACCAGTTAGGAAAAACAATTTTTCCTGTCTTAAACACTGTTTTGAACACAGAAACTGTTCCAAAGGCAGTTTCTAGCCTTCAATCATTTTATAAACCATGTTTTAAGATTCAAGGATTTTAAGGGGAAGTATAGCAGTTTTTAGGCTTTTAAGCCAAAAAACTTTTTCAAGGATAAAGAAAAGAAATTAAGATGTTCAAGTTCAAGGTTTGCAAGGTTAGTAGTTACGATGAGTAACTGGGAATTTCACCCGAGTTATAGGGCTTAGCCCCAAAGCCTGAGGTTGACCCAAAGAGGGTTAACTTTAGTAACCTTCAAGGTTAACAAGGGTTAACCTAGTAAGATATAGGACGAACTATCCCATAGGTTAGTATAACCCAATAAGCTATGGGATAAGGGTTAGTATGAAAGGTTATCCAACGTAACCTACTAGATTATGGTATACGATTTTATGGGTTTATGAGATATAACCCAAAGTGATAAGGTTACTTGAAGTAACCACACATAACATGTTTTATAGTTAGGGGGACATATAACCAAAGCATTGCATGAATGTTGGTTGAAAACCAACATATTATAGTCAAGATTAGAGACCTTACCTATGTCCTACGATTAAGCATGAAGTACCCTGCAGCTGAACCCAGAAGCGGAGCAGTTTAGTATCGGACGTAGACGAGGTAAGTACAACGCCGCCTACAACATAGGCTATTAGGGTATTCTTAACCAAGTATGGTTGATGTGCTATGTGCTATGTGATGTGTTGTTATACTAAGTGGTAATTGATATGCTAAGGAGCATGTCAAAACATGATATGTATTTATGTTATGAAATATGTTATGGTATGTACGAATACATGCTAAGTTAAGAATGTGAGTTAAGTACGAAGTAAGAACAAGTGGCATCACGATGCATGCTCACTAATTCTAATGAGAATGACTAGAGTAAGTATGACATGACAAGATGATAAGTAAGCAAGATGGCAAGCAAGCTTGCCTGTGTCGTATCCCTCGTCCGAGGTCGGGTCGGACTATGGCAAGAGTAAGTCCATGGTTGCGCGCCGGGTACGTACACTCAAGTAAGGACCCATAGTTAAGATAAGTTAAGGAAGTAAGCTCAAATGAAATAAGAAAGCATAAAATGAACATAATTGGTTCATGCATATGCTATGTAAGGTTATGTTAAGTGTTGTGATGACATGTTATGATGTGGCTAAGTTATGATGTAGTTAGTTTATGTGTTTGCGGTATAGGAGTTGTACTTGCTGAGCGAAAGCTCATTGTTCTAAGTTTATGTTGTAGGTAAATTACCTGTCAGCATTTGATGATACAAGATGGAGGAGCGTGGCCGAGCACTGTGAAATGTGGGGAATAGAAGCCGCTACGCGTTTTGATCTTTCAGTATATATATTATTTGGAAATGGTTCTTTCAACTCAGTTATGTGCTAGATAGCACTGGTATAAAAAAAAAAAAAAAAAATTCCGCTGTTTTTCATTAAGTACTTAAGTAAGTACGAGAGGAAGATAAATAAGTAGATTCAGTATAAGTATTCTCATGATTGTATGTAAGTAAGTAGAGTAACGGTCCGTGCTAGGCGGGTCGTTACACATTTACTTACTTTTAAACAGAACTGGATGGAATATGAATGCTCATAAATTGTCTTTAATTTTTTTTTTTTTTTTAAGAAAAAATAATCTTTAACCGTATGCTACATTAAATACCAAAATAGAAAAAGTACAAGCAATCGAGTTTAAAGGAACTTTTTTTTATGGAGTGTTATAAAATTGATTAGGAAGCTTTGTAAATTTATATATATATATATATATATACACACACTTTTTTTTTTTAAACATAATTCGGGTAAAGTGGAGGAGAAGTTTTGATTTGGGGCAAAATTTCAATAGGGAACATTGGGCCAGACAACAACAAAAGAGTTTTCACAGCAGAGTCCGACATTTTGCTGTGCATCTATAAATGCCACCAAGAAACGCAAATGACAAAAATAAAAACTAAATTGAAGGTAGTTTCATAGAACGTAATTGCGATGGCAATATTAACAATGATGGAACGAAGAACTTTCCAAGACAATTCTTCAGCAAAAGTAAAGCTTCATGGTGGTCCCATGAACATATGCATTACTGTTGTTACTTATGAAATAACTCGTCTACGAGGAACCATACACCTTGCCAAAAATACAACTGAGAAACACGGAACAGCCTCTCAAAGTAAAACCTTTATTACCTCAGTCGTCAAATGCAAAAAGTTCTTCCAGCTGCTCATCTGTCCACTCTGGGGTGAGGATCTTGAAACTAGCAGCTGAGTTTGTGTTTTAGTTCCACTCGCAATCTCGGTTTCTTGGTCAGCATGGACTTCAACCAGATTTTGTTTGGCATTAACGGCTTGCATGCTGTGTGAAGAGTTATCTCCTTCAGCCGGAATCCAAAGGTTAGGTAGCTCATCTGTCACAGTTACTTGGTCATTACAAGTAGTATTCTCTGTAACTGCAATTTTTGTGGTTCCATTGGACAAAACCTGTTCTATAAATGGAGATTCTTTCTCAGTACTGGCAATTGGGTTTCTGCAATTCTCATCACTAAAACAGCTGCTCTGTCGTACTTTGTTGTCTTCCATTGCCCTGTTACCAAGCACACTTCCTCTTAGCTCAGATCTTTTTCTCAGATTACTCATGATTCCTTTGGTTCTCTCCTGTGATATCGTTATTTGTCGCATAGATGCCACTTTGTTACTTTCTGTAATAGGAAAGAAATTTAGAAAAACTAACAGAAGACACTTGAATTCAAACAACGAGACAACAGATTGATAAAAGAATCTCATCACCAATGCTGTAAGTATTAAGAAGCTTAACAAGTAAAATGGAGGACATCAGTAGTTACCAGAAGGTTCAGCAGCATATCTGACTGATGAAGATGCATAGTTTGTCTTCAAGGGAGGGCCACTGTCCTTGGACATGACCTTTAAAATATAAGGCAGGCAAAGAAAAATGAAAGTGAATCCATGCAAACGTAAGTGAATGACAGTGTACTTTTGAATGCTTGATCACATCTTTTGCATCTGTAGAGCTTCATCTGAGCCTCTGTCTGATCCCATTCATTATCATAACTAAAGAAGTGAGATTCACTTTTGATCAAGAATTTATGCCACATGAACAAAATTGACTTCTAACTTGACACAATACTCTTTCTGTGTTGATTTCAAACACATCTTCTCATAAGGGTGTAGCATAAGCCAACTGAGAACACTGTTTACTAAGTAGATTGTTCGCACTGAAAACATATTTGTCAAAGGATGATGAATGGCTTTTGATGAAAGAAGTGGATATTAAAACAAATGACACAATTAAAAAGAAACATGAAAGTTTCCATTTTTTTTTTTTTTTCCTATGGAGTTATTGAGAAGAATAAATCCTACCAAATTGCGAGTTTAACTATGTATCTAATACGGTACACATGTGCTGAGAAAGCATATCACCCCAAGGAACACATGAAAGTTAGAATTAACTTCTACACCCTTCCGAAATACCATTATTCAACTAGCCTTCAAAGTCAAACTACTGTTTGGTTTCTCTTCGGTATTCCATAACAGTCTTGCATTTAGTTTCAATTTGTAAGTTGGTTACGAAAAACTTATGACAATCCTTATCTCATCCAAAAACCATTATTTAACCTTCAACACCACAAATGGGATGTTGTAAACCCTTTTCTCACCAAATGTCCTTGCAAATTATAACAATTTGATGAAGAACATGCAGAATTATCACCACTCTATTCTGTTTTTATTTTTAGTTTTTACTTTTCTCTGTTAAGCCCATGATGCATTACATTTTCTAAGTCAAACAAGATTAAAAAAGAAAATAATGGACTTTATACACCATTTCTTAAATGCTTAAAGAAACTGGTTTGGCAGTTAATGTGCTTATGGCCTACCAATATTCAGCTGAGTCACAATAATGAAAAAGAAAATACCTTGACTACATTGCCTAAAGTAATATTGAGATAATATGCAGAGCGTGAAGGGGAAAACACGGCAACCTGATAGAAAAAACTATATCAGTTTACAATGTTTGGTTTTATCGACGTTCAACAGATGCAGCATAAATATGAAGAGAAAATGAAAACAAAACAAAACCTTCTGAAGAACCAAAACAGCACCAATAGATATGATCTTCCCAAACTCGTCATCAGAAAGAACTTTGCGGTGGATGCTAGCACCCATTGTACCTGAAGGGTCCTGAAATTAAATCTTCAGCCGCATCCATGAGGCAATATTCCATTTGGATGCAAAAACTAAACATCAAATAATGAAAAAGGAAATTCACACTGGAGTAATGTTCAGATCCCAATAGTTATACCTTCAAAGTGACCATCAAATCACCGAGACCATTTGGAGTACATGACTTGATGATAGCAACAACCTATAACCAAAAGCCATAATGTTATACAAGTCTATAGATTAAAGGGGAAAAGATCAAAGGCTTTCTCAATTAAGATCACGAAAACCGAGGGACACCACCGATCAAGTAAATCGCAACAATGTAGATTAGCATTATTTTAGTAAGGAAAATAACAGAATCCTCTCGTGTGTTTCAGGAAAACAATAGTGACATATTGATTTCCAAATTGTGTTAAAGTTTTACGAATTGTGCTAAAACTATCCCCTATGTCTTGGGGATCAGGTTAGAAACAATGCAGCATTTCCTACCTAGTTTCTGCATTTTTTTTTTCTGTTTCTGGAAATTAAAAGCTTTTGAACGGTTTTTCGATTCAAGCAATTTCAATAACAATTCAGAAATTAAGAAAGTACAATACCCCAGCTACTCTGTCAGTGTGAATTCCATTCTTGATCGAACTCAAAGGCGTTCCAGGAATCGCAAAGTTACCTAACCCGAGCAAACCAAAAACACAGAGAAAAAGCAAAATTAGAAACACAAAACCAGCGATTCACAACCTAGGAAAGGAAAAATCTGAGAATCGCAGACCTTCTCGTCGAACAAAATCCAAAGCAGAAAGCCAAGGGTTAGCGGCGAAATCATCGTCGGCATGGACGTTGCCGCCATTTTCAAGAACCTTCCTAATATACTCCTGAGTAGGGATGGAATCTTCTTCGTCGAAAGCGGGGGCAAAGGAGGAGCGGTCGGTGCGGGCTCTCCGGCGCATGGCGGCCTGAACTGCTCCGGCGGGGCCGGGAATGAGGGGCGGCGACGGAGGGTGAGGATTGGCTTGCTGAGGCTGAGGCTGAGGCTGAGGCTGAGGCTGAGGCTGGGAATTTTGGGGTTGGGGTTGGGGTTGGGATTGGGATGGAGAGAGGAGTAAAGAGGGGTTTTGGTTATGGCGTTTGCAAGAACGGAGAAAGGGAATGTCAGAGTCGTCAACATCTAGGGATTCCCAGGGTTCACTTTGATGATCTTCTTCCATTTGGAAGTGGGAGGCAGAAATTTGTCACGCTGCTGCTGTTGTTCATGTGAGCTTTCAATTCGGTGCTCTCCAGTTGCGCGGGAAATTGGGATTTTTTTTTTTTTTTTAAAGGAAAATGTGATGCGTGGATTTTGCTCTCATTTATCAGGGTTTGTTTGGACATTTCAGATTCTTTTGTAGGGCCCGGTTGAGATTGCCCACAATCGGGAAAGAGAGTGATTCCCACATGTCCCTTTATTTATTATGTTTTTTAGTGCTTTAACCGTAAATTTGGCGGTAAATTAGTTACTTAAAATAGAGATGGGGTTTCGATCTCTCTATTAGTTGTTTTAGTCTTAAAATTATCATTAGATTATATTTTTAATCATAATAATACATTATTTACTTAGTTATCTATTGCTATTCACTTTAAATATTTTAAAATCTTGTAAATTATTTTCTTTAATTTTATAAAATGTTATTTACTACAATTTTTGATTTTGTTATTGAAATAAGTTTTTTTTCCCTTTAAACTTTCATTTTATAAAAATGTTATTTACTATAATTTTTGCTTTTGTTATTAAAGTAGTCTATTTTTTTTCGTTAAAAGTTGAAATAGTGCTTTTGTTGGGAAAAAAAAGATGATCATTGATATGATCACGAGCTTCATCCCCATCCTCATTATCTATGAAAGAATGATTGATTCAATGGGTGAGAATCCTATCCAATCCGATACATTTCAATGCCAAATTCATGGTGCAATGTCAAATTTTACTTTTGGGATAAAAACATCACTCTCCAATACCGTGAAATTTCCCTTTGCAAAAAAATAATAATAATAATAATAATAATAACGTGTAATTTTTGCTGTTAATTCTATAATTCTATACTATATGGTAAATTTGAAATTAAATATAATAAGATGTTAAATTTGTCATTGCCATTGATTGATTGATACATTGATCTTTCAATTTTATTGTTACGATATTTTCTTTTTAAATTATTTTAAACTTACAACTTTTACAAATTTTAAAGCTTAATAATTATGACAATATAGCATATATAAAATTTAAATAATATTATGCATTATTAACGCAACACTGGAGTTTGGTATTGCACTGAAAATGGTTTCGAATGAAATCTCACGGTTCCCAAATAAAAAGGATTGAAAAATGAAAATGGTTCGAAAATAATTTGTGATGCACCAGGTCATGAAACAAAAATGAAAACAAAAAATTATTTTCATATTTTGTTTAGAAAATGAGAAATTTATGTAAAGTTGTTTTTTTTTTTTTATATAATTTATGTTTTTATTTTTTATGGCTTATACAACTAATGAACGAAATACCTAAACAATTTTTTTTTCCTCTTTTTTTTTTTTTTTTTTTTTGGTCTTTAAACCAATCTTTATAAACATATCTTAACAACATTCCTAAAAAATTATATTTTCATAGTGTCTGAAAACAACATCATTTTCAAATGTTCCCAAGCTGACCTAGTGTATTAATAGATCGTTTGATTGGTTTGAGTGAGTTGAAGTTTTAGAGTTGAATTGAGTGAAATTGCACGTTTGGTTGAAAATAAAACCATTTAAAATTAAAAAAAATATAAAAACTTAAAATTTATTTTTAAAAAAATATCAACATAGATCTTGTTTTATTACTCACGAAGTTATATGTAACTTAAAAAACAAATCATCTTATTTTCGACTTGAAATAACTAAATTATGAACTTTCAAAATTTGAATTTTTAAGTTAGAGTTGAAAAAATGAATCATGAAATTGAATTTACTTTCGGATAAAAAAACAAAAATTGATTGGAAGTTGGTTAGAACGAACTAATCAAACGTGTGCTCATATGTGTTTTTCTTAATTTTAATTTGTTGAGGCCAAATATAACATTGGTTTTCGTTTTGACTTGGGGATGGTTTTAGTATAGCAAATTAGAAGCATTAATTGGCCCATATTTCAACGGTGAATATGGAGAGTTGGGTGTGTATAAATTAAGAAAAAAATGAAGGAATTCTCAGTGAGGAAAAGCCATTTTAAAAGCATGAAATCAGGCTTTTCCAGCAATAGACATAACTGAAAGACATGTACTATTTGCGTTATACTTAAACCACAAACTTTAGTACAATAAACCCGGAAACCATATATACTTTCCCTACCATACTTTCAAGAACAATAGTCAGGCATAACTCACGAAGGGAAAGAACAAGGGAAACTCAGCAGCCAGACTTCAAAAGAACAACAAAATATCAAAAAATGTATCCTTGTCCACAAGCTTCTTTTCAACTGAATTCACTTGTTAGAGTAAGAAACCGAAAACTTCAATGGAGAAAATCCAATTCATCCAAGATTCACTATGTCAAATCATCAAGAAAATAAAAGCAAAAGCATACCTTGATCTATGGGAACGAGACGATTATTGGTTACGGATCTTCCAATCTAATACGATTTTCCTTATAGAAGAATCTCTATATTCTTATTGATGATGGGATGTCAGAGAAAATAGGAATGAACATATCGTATGAATTAAAGACCATAATCATTTAAAATAACTGCAGTAGTTATACTTTTCATATTTCTATTTTTACATATTTCTATTTTGGCCTATCATAAAAATAGAAATATGAAATTAGGTCTCTACACATAATAAACCCATACAATATTTAATGCCCAATGCCCAATGCCTAATTAAAGTTAACCTTAGTTAGACCACTTTAAATTAGCTGAACTTTAAGATAGCCTATAATACATATTTAATTACATATGTGCGCCCGCATGTTCACTTATTTTCCAACAATCTCCCAATTGAGCCACATATGTTTCTTTACAAAATGTGCAAAACTTAATGAGCTCAAAACTTTTGCTATCATGAATAAAGGCATCTCTTAATAATCTTGTCCATTAATTATACCAATATAGAATCAAAATGATCTTCGTTACATGTAACGTAACTAAATCCATCAATGAACGTGTATATCGATATAACTAAATAATATAGATCAAGTATGGATGTGTAGCATGAAAATTACATGCAATGTGATCTAAACATACTTATTTTCAATTGGTCCAACTTTATTTTTTAATGAGATCAAGTTAAAACAAATTAGAATGAAAATAAAACTGAATTCTTTATTTCTGCAGAAAATATCCATAAACATAAAATATCCAAAAAAAATGAAATAGCATCTAAATACAAACTCCTACTAAATTAGTATATCATCAAATGATATGACATCCATATGAGCAATGTGCTCATGAAAGACCTTGGGTGGAAGCCCTTTGGCAAGCGGATCCGTAATCATGGAGTTTGTACCAATATGCTCTATAGACACCTGATTACTCTGAACTCTTTCTTTAACAACTAGGAATTTGACGTTTATATGCTTTGACTTTGATAATCTTCTGTTGTTATTAGAATACAACACTACTGACTTACTGTCACAAAATAACTTTAATGGTCTTTCAATACCTTCTAAAATTCGAAACCTAGTGACAAAATTCCAAAACGATATTCTATGGTTGAATGCCTGATAACATGCTATAAACTCCACTGCCATGGTAGAAGGAGCTATGAATGTCTACTTGGCACTCTTTTAGGAAATAGCTCCCCTAGCCAGTGGGTAAATATAGCCTAATGTGGATCTTCGACTGTCTTGGCATCCAGTAAAATCCGAATCAAAATATCCAATAATCTCCAGTTGGTCTGATCTCCTATATGTGAGCATATAATCCTTTGTTCTCTGTAAATACCTCATAACTCATTTGGCTACTTTCCAATGATCCATCCCAAGATTACTCAAATATCTGCCAAGCAACCCAATAATATATGCTATATTTGGACGTTCACAAACCTCAGCATACATTAGACTCCCAACAGCTAATGTATATGGAATCTTCTGCATTTATTTAACTTTAAGGTCATTTTTAGAGCACTGATTGAGACTGAATTTGTCTCCCTAGCAACAGGGGTGTCATTTGGTTTACAATTCTGCATAACAAATCTCTTAAGTATCTTTTCGATATAGCCCTTTTGTGATAACCCAAGTATACCTTGAGAACAATCTCGATGTACTTGTATGCATAATACAAAAGAGGTGTCACCAAGGTCTTTCATTTCAAATTTATTTGATAGAAATCTCTTAGTTTCATGCAAAAAGCCTATATCGTTGCTAGCAAGTAGTATGTCATCGACATATAGTACCAGAAAGATATGCTTACTCCCACTGAACTTGTGGTATACATAATCATCAACTACATTCACCTCAAAACCAAATGAGACTATTACTTGATGAAATTTGTAATACCATTGACAGGAAGCTTACTTAAGTCTATAGATGGATTTCTTTAACTTGCAAACCATCCTGTTTGGGTCTCATAACACAAAGTTTTCCGGTTGCACCATGTAAATTGTTTCATCAATGTCACCATTGAGAAACATTGTCTTTACATCCATCTAATATAACTCAATATCAAAATGTGCCACAAGTGCCATGGTAGTCCTAAAAGAGTCTTTCGTTAAAACCAGAGAGAAAGTCTTTTTGAAGTCAATGCCTTCCTTTTGAGTAAAGCCCTTTGCAACAAGACAAGCTTATATCTCTCTAAATTACCCATCAAATCCCTCTTGATTTTAAATATCCATTTGCAACCAATGGGCTTTGTACCTTCAGGCAATAAAACGAGATCCCAAATATCATTGTCTATCATAGACTTAATCTCTTCATTCATGGTCTTAATCCACTTATGAGAGTTAAAACTTTACATGGCTTGATGAAAGTTGATTGGATCATCTTCCATCACTCCAATGCCATCCTCATGTTCTTGAAGAAATACTATGTAGTCATCTGGAATCGCATTTCTCATTTCTCTTATGGATCTCCTCAATAGCATTTGTTCTTGAGGTTGTTGAGTTTGCTCTTCAAAAACAATTACTTCATCTTGTGTGGGGAGTTGTTTAACATTGTGTTGATGTTCTGGACTTGCTACTTGATCAATGTCAGGAATAGAAACCTGATCATTGTTAAAAGCAATTGTAGGAATTGATACAAATTCCTCTTCAAAGGCAAAGTATTTAACCTTATTTCTTCCCCAAAACTCAATATTCTCAAAGACCATTGCAGTTCCCATCTCAAAAATGGACTTAGTAGTGGGATCATAAAACTTGTAACCCCTTGATCTCTCAGAGTATCCAATAAAGTAACAGGTAATTGTTCTGAAATTCAGTTTTTTTTCATTTGGCCTATAAGGCCTTGTTTCAGCTGGACATCTCCAAATGTGGAAATGCTTCAAACTAGACTTTTTACCCGTCCAAAGCTCATAAGGGGTTTTGGTTATTGCCTTAGTTGGTACTCTGTTGAGAATATAAGTTGCAGTCTTTAGTGCTTCTCCCCAAAGAGATTCTGATAAGGTGGAACGACTAATCATACTCCTTGCCATGTCCTTAAGTGTTCTATTTCGTCTCTCAGCTACACCATTCATGCTAGGGGATCCCGGCATGGTGTACTGTGGGACTATTTCACATTCCTCTAAGAATTTAGCAAAGGGCCCTGGATGTTATTCACTTGATTCATCATATCTGTCATAGTACTCACCACCACGGTCAGATTTAACGGCTTTAATTTTTTTGCTGAGTTGGTTCTCAACTTTAGCTTTGTAAGTCTTGAATACGTCCATTGACTGGGACTTCTCATGAATGAGATATAGGTAGCCATAACGTGAGTAATCGTCTATAAACGAAATGAAATATTGTTGACCATTTCAAGAAGCCGTAGGGAATGGTCCATAAATATCCGTGTGAATTAGTTCTAAGACATCCGAAGCACTATTGGCACCTAATCTCCTTATGTTTGTCTGTTTCCTTTTAATACAATCAAAACAAACCTCAAAGCCTATGAAATCAAGGGAATCAAGAATCTTATCGGACACAAGTCTTTCAATTCTACTTTTGGAGATATGACCTAAGCGCTTATGTCATAATGAAGCAAAATTCTAATTGGTTAATTTACGTTTCATACCATGTGAATTCACATATAAGGTTTCATTAAATGAGATAATTGTATCAAGCAAATATAGATTATCATAAAAGGATAAAGAACTAATACCAATAATATTTGAATTCAAATAAAGACTAAACTAATTATTTCTAAAAGAACAAGAATAACCAAATTTGTCCAAAGTAGAAATAGAAACCAAATTCCATCTAAATAACGGTACAACATTTGTCTCTTTTAAATCCAAATAATATCCGATCTTTAATAATAACTTAAAATTCTCTACAGCCTCAACTTCCATAAATTTGCCATCGCCTAAATAGATGAATCTTTCAGCATCATTTAGCTTTCGGCAACTCAGGCAACCCTGAATAGACATATTTATGTGAGTAGTATCACCAAAATCTATCTACCAAGTATGTCTTGGTACTGAAACTAAATTAACCTCAGAACAAACCAGAGTGAGAAGTGTACTTTTCTTTACACGTCAAGCATGATATTTGAGACATTCTTTCTTTATGTGTCCAGGTTTGTGACAAAAGTAACAGCCTGATTCTTCATCTTAATTTTCTTGCCGTTTCTTTTGAGATGGACCACTTGCAGCTTATTCTTCTTCCTTTTCTTGTTCTTGTCCTTAGATGTACTTGCCAAGTGAGCACTTTCAGTCTTCTCTTACTTTAGCCTTTCTTCGTCTTGCACACAATGGGAAATGAGCTTATTCAAAAACCATTTGTCTTTTTGGTAGTTATAACTAACCTTAAATTGACTGAATTTTGCAGGAAACGAAATCAAAACTAAATGCACAAGCAAATCCTCAGACAGTTCTAATTTTAATGTCTTTAGTTTTAAAGCAAGATGAGACACATCCATGATGTACTCTTTTATATTTCTTTTTCTTTTATACCTCATTGAAATCAAGCTTGCCAAAAGTGTACTTGTTTCAGCCTTATCATTTTTTGTAGTAGCTTTTCAATTTCCTCAAAAAACTTCTTGGCAGTAGTAACCTTTTCGGACACAACGCCCCTAAAGGCTTTCGGAATTCCATGCTTTAGGATCATGAGACTTATGCGATTTGAACGATCCCACCTCTCCATGTCCTATTTTTCCTCAGTGGAACTTTTATCCATAAGATCAGCAGGTCGTTCAATCCTTAACGCAAGGTCTAGATCTATGCACCTGAGAACGATCATAACGTTCTCTTTCCAATCCTTGAAGTTGGTCCCATTTAGCATAGGGATGGAATTGACATTAGCAGATATAGTAGAAGTAGATGCACTAACTGAACAAAGAACAAAACAAGCAAAATAACATGTTCACATAAGAATGCATATCAAACAATTAATAAATTCAAATAATGGTGGCCCCATCACAAGGTACCTAATACAACATTAATGTTTAGTCTTTAGACAGAAATATTAACTTATAAATTATAATCTTGGTGTAATAATCAAATATTAACAATAATTCCTGTCAAATAATAGGTCTATCTTTAAATCGACTTATTATTCACATGGAATACCTTATAATTATCACATATTTATTACCACAAGTATGCATACAATTCGGCCAAATATTAACCTTCTTTAGGGCGGTCAATATCCACATGAATT
Source organism: Ficus microcarpa (assembly GCA_025413485.1). Classification (NCBI taxonomy): domain Eukaryota; kingdom Viridiplantae; phylum Streptophyta; class Magnoliopsida; order Rosales; family Moraceae; genus Ficus; species Ficus microcarpa. Next base: position 15,533,545 of record CM046380.1, on the reverse strand, counting down.
ACATACACACAATCATCTTAATATTCTAAATAAATTAATCTACACAAGAGAGGTTACTTTAGTAACATGTTACTTCAATTAATATATTTTAGAATATTATATATTTAGGGGGTGTTTGATGGAGTAGTTTAAGTCGATATTTTTAAGTTTTAATAGTAAATTTTTTTGAATTTTCAAAAAAGACAAAAAACTTTTTGGGAAAAAGACAAAAAAAAATTTGAGATGAATGGTTTAAAATGGGGAGCGAAACACCCTCTTAAAAGATATAACCAATAAACCAAAATTTAAATTTAATAAAAAAAAATAGTAATTTTTTTAATCTTTATTCATTTATATATATATATTTATAATACTAAAGATAAATAAAAAAGATCAAGAACGAAAGACACTGTTGTTTTGTCTTGCTTTTTTTTTTTTTTTGTGGTGGCACTGCAGCACCCAAATATGGGGTTGCAGCGCTCAGGAGCGCGCTGCAACACTGAAAATCAACACTGCAGTGCCATTTTGCATCCTACGTCCCATACGTTGGCCGTATAGGCACACTGTAGCGTCAAAAAAGTGCGCTATAGCGCCCTTACGATCCATAGCAGTTTCCAAAGTTTGAAATTCAAAATTTGGAGTCAAAAACTGGCATTCCAAAACCTAATATGCAAATTCTTAACCATAAAATTCTTCCTTAATATCCTTAATCCATAATAAAACATCAATATTTCATCATATCATCATCAACAAAAGAAGATTCCGGAATTTTGAAAGAACAAAATCAAAGAATCTATAACCATAATCCTTCTTAAATCCAACAAAACCAAACCTAATATAGGAAGAAAACTTAATCTTAATGGTTTAACATGGAGAATGCTTTGATACCACTTGTTAAAATAAGAAACCGAAAACTTCAATGAAGAAAATCCAATTCATCCAAAATCCACTATGTCAAATCATCAAGAGAATAAAAGCGGAAATATACCTTGATCTATGGGAAGGAGACGATTATTGATTACGGATCTTCCAATCCAATACGATTTTCCTTAGAGAAGAATCTCTGTATTATTACGGATGATAAGATGTTAGAGAGAATAGGAATGAATATATAGTATGACTTAGGGACCATAATCATTTAAATAACTGCAGTAGTTATATTTTTTTAAATTTCTATTTTGATCCATCATAAAAATAAAAATATGAAATTAGACCTCTACATATAATAAACTCATAATATATTTAATGCCCAATGCCCAATAAAAATTAACCTTAGTTAGATCACTTTAAATAGGCTGAACTTTAAGATAGCCTATAATACACATTTAATTATATATATAAGCCCATATGTTCAATTATTTTCCAACATCACCAGCTACCAACATGTTGTCTTCGATTCTTTTGACGTTTCAAGCAGAACCAGAATCTTCTCCTCTCAACTTTCGCATCAAATCCAGAATAAATCTGGTCTCGGATGCATAATTCACCTTGTTAGCTTTCACCACGGTCGATTTCACTCGGCGCTCTTCATTATATGTCTCCTGCTTTACTTTCAACTTGAACATGAATTTGGCGTGTAGAGCCTTCTGAAATATCTCAGCAAATTTCTCATAGTCATGTTGTTTGTATTTCAAGTCAAACAAGCTTTTAGCAGAAACGCCCATTATTTGCTCACCACCCTCCTGAAATGCGGTTACCCACGTTAAGCCGGTATGGTCCTGTATCTGTAATTGAAGTACATAGCAGTAGTCACATTCTTCAACCACTTTATCACATCTATCACACCGCCATTTCTTGTCTCTGATTTCTGTGACCTTATGGCCTGGTCGATCACCAATCTTGATGGGGCACGCTGTATACCAGAATTTATCAGCCTTAATGGATGAAACTGTTGCACAAACTGTTATCCAATCTGGCTTCTCAGAAGTACCTAGCTTCTCATCCTTAATTTGTGATATGGTCTTTCGGATATCTGCTCTGCCTACACTTCCTGTTTCGCTGGAAATAGAAACCGACCAGGTATTCCTCCCTTCCTTTTCGAACCATTCTTTCAGCCTGCGAGCCTCTGGGAAATCCGGCTCTATGAGTAGCTGACTTGAAGAAATTGTTCCAACTGATTTACCGTTGAAATCATTGATTCTACCGGATTTCACAGCCAGAACTGGGAGTAATCCGGAGTTGCACATATTTTGCAACCTCTGCCCTTCTTCATTGCAAAAACTTCCCCAAAGAGTTAATTCAATGCCGTGGCCAGACATGTCTTTCAACTGGAGTGTCCTCTTTGGTGTTTCTGTACCTTTTTTTGTCATTATGGAACCCGCCAGACTAATAGATGAGACAACGCCAAATAAGTCAATGACAGTGTTGTTCTCCATGCCCTTTACATCACTTATGGGACAGAAATGAAATTGCTGGTGTGGAATCAAGTTATCATCCTCAAGACATGGTTGTATTACGGATGTGCTCGCTAGAACAATCTCGTGATCATTATGGAGATGGTTGAAAGTCTTATTAGCTGCTTTCAAACTACCCCCAGAGATCATATAAATCTTACCAACTTCAATCTGGTTGTAAAACTGATCAACCTCGGTATTGAAGCATGTTGCCCGTATTTCTCCACCAGCGGAATCAAGAAGATCAAAAGAGAATACCTTCCCTTCACCACGATGATTGATGAAGTGCCTAAGCTCTCCCTTTGCCGTTACTCTAGCTTTGATTGTCCATCCGCCCTTGTGGGGATCGAGTGCGGTGATAGCTATTATCCTTGCAGGACATTCCTTTTTGCCTACTGGTCCTCCATTAGTATACATTGGAGGGTGCTGTTGATATGCCGGCTGAGGCATGCAACAACAAGAATTTACAGGCGGTGCTGCCTCCCTAATTCTAGTGTTCTGATTCCCGCATGATCCACTTGCTAGGGCTGGATTCCCATGTTCTTCGTAATTGAACGACCCGCCAACAGGCTCTAACTGAGATGATCCCTGTGCAGCTTCATTAGCTGCATCGACAGAAGGTGTATAGCCACCCACAGATTTTGGATTTCCAATTACAGACCCCGAGGATGGTGAATTCGCAAATGCTTGTGTCATCTCAGGCTCTTCAAGTATCAACTCCAGTTCAAAAATAAAAACTACCCTGTCACCAGTAAACTAATTCAGCAAATCTCACAAAAAAAAAAAAAAAAAAAAAAAAAAAAAAAAAGAAAAGAAAAGGAAAAAAAAAAAAAAAGAAATAGGGCTAGCATTTTCTAACTACCCTAAACCAAATGCTAAACCGTTTCAAAGATTTCATAATCAAAAATCTCCTTTCACCACTTTCTTGGATTATAATATTTTTTCCATATCTAGCTGAGCAACCAAAACAAAAAAACAAAAAACCAAAACGAAACAAAAAGAAACCAAGTAAAACCTTAATTAGTTCCTTATTTCCACTAACATTCTTACTTTTAAAATGAAGAAATTCATTAAAAAAAAAAAAAAAAAAAAGCTTTGAAATGATCCATATAATTAAAGGCGGAAAGTGTTGACACAAAGCAACATAATAAAGTAATTGAAGATTCTAGAAAACCAACATGAGGGCTCAAACGTCATAATTGATGAGAAAATTTCAAATCTCTAGTGACCATAAGCATCTGATATTTAACACTGCACTAGTATTTCTCCGGAACCCTCTCGAAGCCCCCCAAAAAAAAAATTAAAGAACCAAAAAATACAAGACAAAGAAATTTAAAAAAAAAAAATCACAAGAACGAGGAAAATAGCAATATAATCTGATGCAAGCAAAGAGAAGAAGAGAAAAAGTGATGTGTACAATCGGCCTTTGACGGGAGAGCAGAAGAATTCAGTCAATCGGATGACAGAGCCCTTCCGGAGCTTGCCCTGATTGACGAGAGGGTTGAGCTGAGCTCCAAGTATGCCTTGCTGGCGAAGGCAGCCATCGGAGAGGCGAACTACGAACCTCTCCTGGTGCAGTGGATCATCCTGTGAAGGCAGGCCGGGCAGCATCCTCACTTCCGTCACCTGCACCACCGGCTTCCACCCGTCTTCCTTCGGAATATTCTCGTTACGCATTTTCGTGATCGCGCCTTCTGTTAGTAGCTCCGCAGCCGCCATCTCTGTGAAAGAGCTCGGATTGAGTGTATAGAGGGGGAGAGGGAGAGAAGAGTGATTAGAAAAAAGTAGAAGAATAGGGACTAACAATGCAAAAAGCGGCACTGTAGAATATAATTTGACTTCGAAAGGGAAAGTCGGGGAGCGCTTGAAATGGGAGCTGCGTGCTGTTTTCGTGGCAGTGGATTGATTTGAAAGTGGGCCTCTGACTCCAGAACTTTCTTGCCAAGTACGCCCCTTGCGTTTCCCTTTCCAGAGAAGAAAGAAAAAAAAGAAAAAGTAATCCACTTTCGTTTTTCACACACGGGCAGGATTGATAGACACAGGGTCGGTTTGATATATAAATTTGAGTTGAAAATTTTAAGTTTTTATAGTAATTTTTATTGATTTTTCAGAAAAAATAAAAAATATTTTCAGAAAAAATAAAATATTTTTTCAGAAAAAGACAAAAACTTATATGAAAAAGTATTAGCTTGTTCGGTGCACCATCTCAAATCATTCAACTCAAACTTTTTTTTATCTTTTTTCCAAAAATTTTTTGTCTTTTTCCCAAAAATTTTTTTGTCTTTTCTAAAAATTCAAAAAAATTTACTATTAAAACTTAAAAATCTCAACTCAAACTACTCCATCAAACGGGCTAATATTTTAGTTTGAAATGAGTTGTTGAACCAAACATCACCATAAACAAATCCGTTGATATAAGGTCCCGTTTGGACAAAATCTTCAAATATTATTTTATTATTTATATTTTCAATTTTTAATTTATATTAAACTTTTTTTCTCTTTTATTTAAAAAAAATTAAATTTAAAAAATTTATAATTTTCTCATTTCAAATCAAAATAAGATGATTTTTATGTTAAAATACTCGATCGACAAGATAAATAAAATAAGATTCATTTTGTAATTTTTTTTTAAATACATTTCAAATTTTTATATTATTTTCTATATCACATAACTTTTTCAAAAATTTTCCTCTTAAATACATATTTTTATCGTAACCTTCAAAATATCATCTCTATATCCCTAAAAGGGCTTTTGTTAAAGGAAAACGTCAATTTGGAGCTAAAATTGGGCTTGAACCTAGTGTCATTTTGGATGCTATCTTGCCGTCCAACTACAATGTTGCTCCATTAATGGAGAGAGAAGTAAAATCGAAAATAAATAATTTTTTTTAGTTGAATAATAAAAATATGTTATAATTTTTTTTCTGTTTTATCAAACCTGAAATTTAGGGTATGTTTGGTTTCAAGTTTAGTTTAAATTAAATTGTATTTTTTTTATCATGATTTTTGTCTTTTTCTGAAAAATTTTTTTGTCTTTTTAAAAAAAATTTTTTTGTCTTTTCTAAAAAATTACTATTGAAACTTAAAAATCTTAAACTAAACTCATTCACCAAACACCCCTTATTTAAATAGGATCTATCATGTATGATATATGAATATGATATAATTTCTCTTTGAATCACCCCTATAATTCTAATACAATACAATATCCATTTTGTTACCCAAAATACAAATACACCTTAATTTGAATAGAACACCTACTCACTTTACTATTATTCATTCTCTCTCTCTGTTTTTTTTTTTTTTAAATACAATGATTAATGGGATATTTAAACGTATGTTGAAATAAACCGATTATAGTATAATACAAATATTAAATACGAAAGGGCATCCAAATCCACCATTGGTGTAATTTTCTTTTTTTTTTTAATGTTTTTTTGGATTAATTACAAAAGTTAACTACCAAATTATAAGCAAAGATGAAAATGTCCATGACATTGTCAATATTTTCGCAATATTATCCATATTTTAAAGTCTTAACATAGATAATGGATGGGGGGAGATATTTTTTCCCGGAGTATCCATCAAATGTTTATAATATCTAAAAATATTTGCAATATCTATGAATATTCGCGAATATCCAGGATATTTTTGGATAGTTTCACAAAATGTCTAAAAACTCAGGGAAGGCTTTTTTTTTTTTTGGGTAAAACTTTTAATTTTGTATCCATTTCATTTTTCCAAAAATTTCAATAAAATGTGATAGTATTTTTTAACCTATAACGGTTGTACCAAAACAACATATAAGAATATGTGGTATAACTGAAATGAGTCATTTTTCAACCTATAACGGTTATACCAAAACAACATATAAGAATATGTGGAATAACTGAAATGAGTCAAATGATAAAGATTTTATCATCTTGAGTTTTGATTACATGAACTTAAGAACAGAGTAAAGTTTGTAAAGTTATAATCCTTCTTAAAGTTTTCAAAAAGGGTCTAGTTTAAAATAACAAAATTGAGACAATTTATTTGATATATTGGTACATCATCTACCACAAAATTGATATTGAAATGTCATTACATATCCATTAAGACTATTTATCAAGTTGGATAAATCAATAATATCTAATTTATAGGTTAACTTTTGGAAGTTAAGACAAATGAACATACATGGTGATACATTATCAATTACTTTCAGAACTATTTAAGGGTATTATCTTGGTAAATATATTATTTAGATCAAGACCAACACTTAGTTAATATTTTCCAGTTTGCTAGAAATTCCTTTTGTTATTAAAGACACTCAAATTTGCACGTATTCTCTTATGTTTAACATTTAATTTTTATGTATTATCTTATATTATTTTATATTGTTTGTAGCGATTGGTGAGTATGTAATATCATATTGAAATTACAATCAATGCATAATTATTGTGATTTCTTACCATATTTTGGGATATAATTTTTGTCTTTGATAACAAATGGATTGTTTTTGTTTTAAACCACCACGAAAACTGTCCTAAACCACCACGAAAAGCCTTGTACAAACTGCTTGCAAGTGTGTTAACGTCAGAAATATTCCAAAAAAAACTCCCCATCTCGAAGTCCACGAAAATGTCTGAGAAAAACACAACTTCGGAAAGGAGGTCTGTCCGAGTATCGACTGTTGGAAAAATCGGATCCGGTATCAGAGTTACGGCGCAGCGGAAGTTTTAAAAATTTTATGTCGTTTCCGGAAAAGAAGCTCATGATGCATATAACAATAAATTAAATTCATGATCAAACGTACCTTATCTCTTGGATTCCGAAATTTCTAGAGCGTTTGACCAACGTGTCTTCTCTACTATTCTCGAGTTCCACGTCTCAGAGTGTGTGTGGGCACACGTTCTATGAATCCAAGCAACCGGTAATACTTTCCGAAGTCTAGATCCCTCCTTCTCAATTCCGATGATCCTTGTTGAAAATTTGATCCAACTTCTTTCTTCAAAACTACAAAACAAGAACCGGTTAACCTCCTATGAAAAATTATCACTCGGTTTAACCTTCCTCGCAGTTTTGATTCAATGGAATTTTCTTTCTTTTTCTCTCTCACAAGAAAGCCAAATTTTTGATGTGGAAGAAACCTAAAATATTTTTTTTCTTCTCACTAAAAAACATTTTCCTCTTTAAAAAATATTAAAAAATTGGTTTCTCAAGAACTCCTAGCCTTTATATAGTATTCTAATCCTTTTCAAAATTTATCTCCTACCTGAAAAATAATTAATAATTATTTTCCGGATAAATCTTGAACTAAAAGATCATACAACTTTAGGGCTAGATTCATTGAACCTAAAAACAATTTTTCAAGAGGAAATCTCAACTAAAAATTTAGCCACAAGTGAGATGGATCATGATTGGTTGTTCAAATTTTAAATCAAGAATCTAAACTAGTCAAAAGATCCTAGTCCTATCTTGATTCAAACTTCTTTTAAACCTTTTCGAATTTAAATAGGATTAACATATTTGAATAAATATTTCCCATAAACATTATCCATATTAATTAATTTAAATTAATGAAATATTTCAAACTTTCTTTCCTCACAAAAACCATGCACTTCTTTAATTAGGAAAGAAAAATTCATGAAATAATCTTCATTATTTAAACAATTAATAATTAAATGTTAGGAATACATTTAAATAATTTTGAAACAAAATTTTCTTCCCTCCATACAATTAAAAAACGTGCACCTATTTTAATTAGGAGAAAAAAAATTTTGTTTTCCAAAATTCAAACACAATCTTATTTTCAAAATTCAAATTAACCAATTACATGTTGACAAATCATTTGTCTACAAATTTCACATGTTCAATCCTTTCTAGATTTCATGTTAGAGAGTACCATGCTTTGATAGACATTTCTAAATTCCATTTACAATTTACCGATCTCATTAGGAACAAATCCCGAGATGCTTTGTGGAACTGTATGAGCTAATAGAGGGACCCGATGGAAATATGTAAAGAGACTCCTATAATTATGAAAAATTAATCCCAGATTAATTATCCATCAATTATCAACTTCAAAACTATTCCACTAAAAGTTTGAAACTGAACTCCTGTTTACATACCGTATTATGAAAGCTCTCTCACGTAGTGCTTCTTCCATGATTTATTCATCGCTTGCTTAATCCCCACATGTTATCCATGATTGAATTAATGACTTTTTCCGTTTTACCTTTTCAATCATTTTAACTTAAAGTTCCATTATTCTCCATTGAAAGAACCACCAATTGTAAAACCATACAATTGGTAAACCATCAGAGAACACAAAGTAAACCGATGGCCAAGATCTTGTTATACTATCTTTCAATCCCCGAATAATGCCTTTAAGTAGATAACATTTACTATCGTTAAGATAGCTATGGATTCCGTATCTATGAAACTTGATTTCTCCATCCATAAGTCATGCACCCAAAACATAAGTATGTTGACTATGAATTCACAGTGTCTCACCTTTAGTGCATCAAAGTACAGAAGTCATGAATGCGAACTCAAGTAATCATTACAGGATTAAGATTAATGCAGGATGATAATCAAAGCATCATTGATTCTTATAAACGGAATTATTAAACCGAATCAAATAACACTTTAGGTCCAGTCCAATGTCATACCTCAATACTGGTATACATTAAAGTTTCTACTCGGAACCTATCCGATGGTCAAGACAAACCATCCCTCCAAGCAAGTAGACAACCTTTACAATCTTATCATAAATAAGATCCCCATATCTTATTCCGTTGATTGCGGACTATTTATTTAGACTGTTATCAAATTACCACGTCTTTTATGCATACCCCGTATACATATGATAATTCGATATATTACCAACAGCCTAGGAGTATTTTATGTTTGCTCAAAATAATCATACAATCAACAAATGAAAGTAAATAGGACACAACTTATTAAACATGAATAACTTCCTCTTATTAATATCAAAATGTCATATTTACAAAAAATCCCTAATATTGATTTTCTATCCTTAGGGCACCTATAGATCCCAATATCGACTTCGGCATCTAAAAGCCTATTGGCCAACGAAAAGTTGATTTCTGTTTTTATATTTATAAAGTTAACGTTTTTAATATCTTTTAGTTAGAATGTAAAGTTCTTATTGATTATGTAAAAAAAAAAAAAAAAAAAAGTTTTCCAATTTTATAGGTATTTTTGATGAGATTCCAACTTTCTAATTGATTTGTTGAAAAAAATTTCCTTAAAATACATAAAGTTTGTATTTTTATATGATTTCCAGATGGTCATTTTCATTCGGACTTGTTGTTCATAATGAAAATGACTCAGTTTTAAGTTTTTTTCGGATGGTCATTTTCATTATGACCAACAGGTCATAACAGTTATGACCTGTTACTTTAGTTCACGACGGTAGGGAGAGAGGTCATAACAGTTATGACCACCCGATCATAACAGTTATGACCGTTACTCTAGTTCACGACGGTAGGGAGAGAGGTCATAACAGTTATGACCACCCGGTCATAACAGTTAGGACCATCCGATCATAACAGTTAGGACCGTTACTCTAGTTCACTATGGTAGGGAGATAGGTCATAACTATTATGATCACCCGCTCATAACGGTTATGACCATTAGTATAAGGAGAGGTCATAACAGTTATGACCACCCGATCATAACAGTTAGTACCGTTACTCTAGTTCACTACGATAGGGAGAGAGGTCATAACTGTTATGACCACCCGGTCATAACGGTTATGACCGTTAGTATAGGGAGAGAGGTCATAACAGTTATGACCACCTGATCATAACAGTTAGGACCGTTACTCTAGTTCACTACGGTAAGGAGAGAGGTCATAACTGTTATGACCACCAGGTCGTAACTGTTATGACCACCAGGTCGTAACTGTTATGACCGTTACTCTAGTTCACTGTAGGGAGAGTAGTCATTACTGTTGTGACCAGCCGGTCATAACAGATATGATCGTTACTTTAGTTCACGATAAGGAGCTTTAAACAGAATCTCTCTCTCTCAATGTCAGCCGATGAGTTAATCCATTCTACTGTGGAGATTCACAGCAGCTTCTGAGCGCCGTTTTCTGGCAAAGGTTACCTCACCATCACGGTTTTACCCTCCTTTCTCTTGTTTTGTTCTCTCTCTGTCGAGTAACGTTCAGATTTTTAATTGAAATGGTTGAGTTTTATTAAAGTTTCCAGAGACGGAAAGTTGTTGAGCCCTTCGCAACTGGAAAAACAATATCAAGATTGGGTTCTTCAGATGCACATGCAGTATGAGGAAGAAGTTAATCATGGTGAAGATGAAAAGTGTATTGTTGTCAGCCCTGTGAAAAGCAAAGAAAATGGAATGTTTAAATGCCAAATCGACAGGTAATATTTACCACCGAACATTCCATGTTCTTTGCTTTTCACAGGGCTGACAACAATACACTTTTCATCTTCACCATGATCAACTCCTTCCTCATACAATATGTGCATCTGAAAATCTTAATATTCTTTTTCTAGTTACGAAGGGCTCAACAACTTTCCTTATCTGGAAACTTTAATAAAACTTAACCATTTCAATTAAAAATCTGAACGTTGCTCGGCAGAGAGAGAACAAAACAAGAGAAATGAGGGTAAAACTGTGATGGTGAAGTAACATTTGCCAGAGAACGGCGCTCAGATGCTGCTGTGAATTTCCACAGTAGATAGGATTAACTCATCGGGTGACGGTGAGAGAGAGAGATTCCGTTTAAAGCTCCCTATCGTGAACTAAAGTAATGGTCATATCTGTTACGACCGGACGGTCATAAAAGTTACGGCCTCTCTCCTTATCGTGAACAGTCATAACTGTTATGACTGGCTGATCATAACAGTATTGACCTCTTTCTCTACAGTGAACTAGAGTAACGGTCATTGTTGTTATGATCGGCTGGTCATAACAGTTATGACCTCTTTCCCTCCCTATCGTGAACTAGAGTAATAGTCATTACTGTTATGATCGGATAATCATAACAGTTATGACCTCTCTCCCTATCGTGAACGGTCATAATTGTTATGACTGGCTGGTTATAACAATATTGACCTCTCTCCCTACAGTGAACTAGAGTAACGGTCATTACTGTTATGACTAGCTGGTCATAACAGTATTGACCTCTCTCCCTACGGTGAACTAGAGTAATGGTCATTAATGTTATGACTGGCTGATCATAACAGTTATGACCTCTCTCCCTCCCTATCGTGAACTAGAGTAACGGTCATTACTGTTATGACTAGAGGGTCATAACAATTATGAACTTTCTCCCTATCGTGAACGATCATAACTGTTATGATCGGGTGATCATAACAGTTATGACCTCTCTCCCTACCGTAGTGAACTACGGTAACGGTTATGACCGTTACTATATACCTTGAACAAGAGTAAAGGTCACAACTGTTATGACCTGGTGGTTATAACAGTTGTGACCTCTATCACTAACATGAACTACAGTATCGGTCATAACTGTTATGATCATCCGGTCATAATTGTTATGCAGTTAGTACCTCTCTCCCTGTATCAAACTCCTCGATTTAATGACCACTTTTTTCCTATATAATAGTATATCTATATTTTAAAATATGACTTAATTGCTATAATAGGTAATTAAATTATCATATTATAAAATAAAATAAAAACGGTTGCATCCTAAAATATGACTTAATTGCTATAACAGGTCATTAAATTAACAAATTATAAATTTAATTAAAAATTCATGCATCTTAAAATATAACTTAATTGCTACAACAGGTCATTAAATTATCAAATTACAAATTAAACTAAAAATTCATGCATCTCAAAATATGACTTAATTGGTATAATAGGTCATTAGAGTATCAAATTATAAATTAAATTAAAAATTTATGCATCTTACACCTATAACAGGTCACCTTAAATTATCAAATTATATATTAAAATAAAATTTTGAAAAACTTTATATAAAGACATATATGACCTCAGCCAACCCTAAACTGATTTTTATTATAACTTTCCCACCCCCTCACCCCCTCCCCGTCGACCCCAATATATAAGTCACAGTAGCGTTAAATTTGAAATTTATCCTTTTGTTTCCCTCGTATTTCTCTCTTTTCTATTACTGAAGGCTCACGAACTCTCTCTGCACCATTATCCACTGATCTAAACTTACTCTAACTTCAACAATTCTAACCCCATCTTTGTTCACGCTATTCAACTGACCTGAAAAGCTAGATCTGCTCGTCATTCATTTTAGTAGAGATCTCCCCACTTCCAATCAGATAATCCGAGGTAATGCTGCATTTTATATTTATTTATTTGTTACTAGATGCTTTAAATGGGCGTGGGTTTTGAATTATAATTTAAAAAATGATTCCCTGATAAACTTTATGGGGTTTTATCGGTCTCTGTAGCACCTGTGGATCTTCTGGTCTTGAGATATAAGTCAACTCTCTATATATAACAAAACTGGTCATTTGCAGGTTATTATAATTGCAACTGGTTTCGTTTACTCACTATATATGTAACAAAAACTGGTCATTTGCTAAATGACCGTCTGATCATTATCATTGTGACCGATTTTGTTATATAAGAAGTCAACTCCCTTTACATAACAAAACTGGTCTTCCTTCCCATGTAATGCAAATATAATATGACCAAATTCTTGCTGTTTCGTTCAGGAATAGATGACGTTTGTGTTTTCATCAACTTTAATGGTCATTCGGACGGCACATTGAGCTATGTTTGTGGCGAAATGAAGAGAATATTGGTGCCCTAGACCGCAACATATGTTGATCTTATTCAGTTGGTCATAAGTGTTATTAGAATTATTCGCCTAGACAAGACGATTGTCATGAGATACATTGTTGAACCTGGGCCGCCACCCGTGAGGGTACAATGTGATGCTGACGTTAAATTCTACATACGATTGAAGAAGAAGGATGTTCACGTATTTAGCAAATTTCCAATTACCATTGACGTTTTGGATGACTTTGTGGCGGACGCGATGCCACCGGATGTAGGGGAAAGCAATCACATTGACGTTCAACCTTCTAGGGAGGGTGGACAGAGTGATGAAGCCATCCAACCTGTAACTGACAGTAATCTCATACCCCCCTTCCTCCTCATATCCCTTCTCCCATAGTGTGTCCGAATTTGGACAATGACCATGGAATTGATAAGCAACATCATGCATTGAACCTTGACTTATGCACGTCACATGATGATTGTAATGCCGGGGGATTGAATGTTGCAGATGCTGTTCGTCACTCAAACGAGAAGAGTATCACACCAAACATTAGAAGCCATTCTATTGCCAATAATTGTAACGACCCGCCTAGCACGGACCGTTACCTTACCATACTTACATACGTGACTTACTTATACGAACTTACTTATTTACTTAGTACATGAAACACAGCGGAATTTTTTTTTTTAATTTTTTTTTATGGTGCTACTAGCACATAACTGAACTGAAGGAACAATTTCAAATAATATATCTCGAGGATCAAAACGCATAGCGGATTCCATTCCCCACATTTCACAGTGCCCGGCCACGCTCCTCCATCTTGCATCATTAAATGCTGACAGGTGGCTACCTACAGCATGAACTTAAAACAATGAGCTTTCACTCAGCAAGTACAACTCGTATACCGCAACACATAATCTACATATATCATAACTTAACCACATCATAACATATCATCACAAACTTCACATATCACTACATAATGCATGCATGAACCAATTATGTTCATATTATGCTCTCTTATCTCATCTTAGCTTGCTGTCTAACTTTTCTGCTTATGGGCCCCTCACTTGAGTGTACGTACCCGGTGCGCAACTATGAATTGGTTGGGGCGGCCAGTCCAAGTCCAACTCAATCCATAGTCCAACCTGACCTCGGACGGGTGGTACGATACAGGCAAGCTTGCTTGCCTCTCTGATTACTTTTCCTCTTGTCATGTCGCACATACTCTTATCATTCTTATTAGAATTAGTGAGCATGCATCATGATGCCACTTATTCTTACTTCATAATCATCTGACATTCTTAACTTGACATGTAGTCATACATATCATAACATAAGCATAGATCATGTTTTGATATGCCCCGTAGCATATCAATTAACACTTAGCATAACAGCGTATCACATAGCACACACCACATCAACTATGTCTAGGTAAAAATACCCTAATAGCCTATGCTGTAGGCGGCGTTGTACTTACCTTGTCTATGTCCGATACTAAACTGCTCCGCTTCTGGGTTCAGCTGCAAGGTACTTCCTGCTTAAACGTAGGACATAGGTAAGGTCTCTAATCTTGACTATATTATGTTAGTTTTCAACCAACATTCATGCAATGCTTTGGTTATATGTCCCCCTAGCTATAAAACATGTTATGTGTGGTTACCTCAAGTAACCTTATCGCGTTAGGTTATATCTCATAACCCCATAAAATCGTATACCATAATCTAGTAGGTTACGTTGGATAACCTTTCATGCTAACCCTTATCCCGTAGCTTATGGGGTTATACTAACCCATGGGATGGTTCGTCTTACTAGGTTAACCCTTGTTAACCTCTAAGGTTACTAAAGTCAACCCTCTTCGAGTCAACCTTGGGCATTGGGGCTAAGCCCAGTAACTCGGGTGTAATTCCCGGTTACATATCGTAACTATCTACCTAGCAAACCTTGAACTTGAAACTCTTAAATCTCTTTTAGTTTATAAAAGAGTTTGGCAATTAAGCCCAACTTCTTTTAAACTCTTCTAAAAATCCATGTTTCTTGAAACATGGTTTTAAAAATGTTTGAGGGTTGGAAACTGCCTTTGGAACAGTTTCCATCTTCAAAATAGTGTTTTTAAACAGAAAAAGAGTTTTCCTAAACTGGTTCTAGAAAATCCTATGTAGGAATTTCTTGCTCTTTGCGCAGTTTTCAGAAATCAAATTATATTTAAAAATCCTTTTAGAATTGGAAAATGTTGTCTTCATGAAAGTTCTAGCTCTCGAAGAGATCTAAAACTTTCGTGTTTTACAAAAAATCTGATTCTGCTTAGATTAGTACCAGTTTTAATTTGAAACGGGTTGCTCGTGAAAACTGGGTCTGAACAGACCACCTTCGGTTTTTCGTAAAAACGGAGGCCTTTGGAACCTCATTTTGAGAATCGGTCCATGTTGTCCCCTAGGAAAAACCCTGTTCTACAACTTTTGTGTTTTACGTTTTAGCCCATTTGGCCTCTAAAGACCTGCAATGACCACTTTCCTGAGACTGTCCAGTTTGGAAACCGAACTGGCAGCCTTGTCTAGTTAAGCCGGTTTACGTCCTAATTCGCGGATTCTAACTCGACCGCCCACTGCGGGAGCTTACTTACAAAGCATGCAACGTTTCTAACGTCCCGCATGTTATAACATGCTAGCCCAACACACCCATGCAGCCCTATAAAACCGGTTGCACTAACCTTGGCTGCATGGTTCTAATCCTTGCATACAATCAATCCATTCATGCCATACCATTCCATTTCATCACATCTAGCACCCTAACATGCATTCACATTCTTGTTCACATAATTGGGGACATATAACCATAATCTAGCATGCAACCTATCATCAAACAAGCACATGCATAAATAATAGCATAAATAAACCAAACCACCCCTTAGATATTCTAATCAAGCACTAAACTAGCTAAGGGCATAAAATAAACTTATGAGCTTATGCTCTTACAAACCATGCTTGAAATACATTTAAACTTTACTTTAAAAGCTTAAATGAAAATAGGGTTAGGGTTTTGAAAATTACCTTGAGCTACTCAAGGATTGGCTTTAAGGTTGGATCAAAACCTCCCTATCTCACACTTGCTCCTAGGTTCGGTTTCCACTTACCAAAGTGACACCAAAGCTTGCTTTTTGACCTCTAATTTGCCCTCCACCTATGGCTCGGCCACACCAACTTTTTCACCCAAAAATCTGAAAATTTCTCACTGCTTATACAGCCCAAACCCGTGGCTGCCCTAAACCCCAAAATTGGTCTCCAAACTTGCTCTAAACTTGGTTTCGGTTGCTTGAATTAAACCCGAATTTGTCCCCTAAGATTTTCCCTCAAAAATATGATTTTTCCCACTTGGTTTCCCTGCTTCTAACCCACAGCAGCAAGCTATAGAAGGGTTGGAAAAATTTTTTCTAGCTCTCCCTCTTGCTTTCTCACTCAAAACCGAACTAGCCTAGGATTTGTTCAAAAAATTTTTATGGTTTCTCTCTTGTTCCTCTCCTCTCTCTCTCTCGGCTGTGGGCTGCTGAAAAATGGCCAGAATTTAGTTGAAAATTCTGATTTAAATGAATAAATGTGACCCCTATTTATAGACAAAAGTTGAACTTTTAAAAATTACATTTTTGACCCCAAAACTTTAAAAATTTATGCACTTGGCATGCATAGGTGGCCGGATTTTCCTTGTAGAACAAGGAAAGATGACATCATCATGGTGACATCATCCAAGTGACATCACATGCTTACATCACCAAATTTTTAAAATTTGCACTTTGACCCCAAATGACAAAAATTTTGGCATTTAAGCCCCCTAGGTGGCCGGCCAAGAAACTTGGAGAACAAGCAAGATTTTTCTAGAACAAGACACTTGTTTTGCTTGGCTCGGCTCAAAAATTTATGATGTCATAATTCAAAATGGTGATGATGTCATAATTAAAAAGCCTTGTTTGGCTACTTTTTGTAAAACAGTCTAATTTAAACTAAACACAGATAAATCTAATACTGTGTTGTGCTAATACACAGTATTAATATTTTATACTGCAGTAAAAATTTTATCTATGAAAAATCGGACTGGAAAAATTTTTTCTTATTTTCCCGAGTCCTTTTGCCCTGTGCCCTAACTTAGCATGCTTGATTTTTCTATGGTGGTTTTAGGTCTTATCTATGCTATCTTACCCAAAAAAAATGAGTTTTCGCAGTATTTTTCCCATACTGCATGTCATAAAATTGTACTGTCATCATGTTGACTATTCTGGTCAAACTTTGACTTTCCCGGGTCAAAGTTGACTTTTTCGGTCAAACCTTTGACTGACATAGAATCATGCAAATATCATCCATTTTCTTCCGAAAAGGCTATTTTCTAGTTTAAACAATCATCTTTGAGTCTTATAAAGCTATAAGAACTCATCACACATAATAAAGTTATAAATCAAACTTTTTCATAAAATGCCGTCACAGCATACATTCAAGCCTCTTAAAGAGGAAACAGTAACATAGGAACAAGTCAGGTATTACAATAATATTAGATCTCAGTCTGATAATGTACCAAGTAGTGACAGTTTTTCCGGCCCAGTGGTTGTTGCTGATTTTACACATGTCACATTGCGCATAAATGTTATTTTTGAGAACAAAAAGTTACTGCAATACTATCTTCATGACGATGCCATGACTAAACACTATCAATTCAAGGTGAAGAGGTCGAACTCTACTCTGTTACACATGATATGTATAGATAACGAAGGTTGTCCATGGCAATAGTGTGCGACTAGGATGAGAGGTAATGAATTTTTTGTTGTCAAGAGGTACGACGACGTGCATACTTGTTCAATTGAAATCGTTCAAGGTCATCATTGTCAAGCCAAGAGCTGGATGATTGGCGAGTGTGTTAAGAGAAAATACTTGGACCCGACTAATACTTCATATAGACCTCGAGAAATAATGCGAGACATGCAGGCCAAATTTGGCGTGTCTTTCAACTATCTTAGAGCATGGTGAGGGAAGGAAGCTGCACTAACCATCCTGAGGGGCGATGATGCAGAGTCATACAAAGGTAATTCCCCTGACTGGCATTATAACTTATATTTTTACAACATAATATTGATTTCTTAATACTTACAGGTCTCCCCGCGTGGGCAGAAATGGTTAAGAGGAAAAATCCTGGATCCGACATCTATATTGAAACAGACTTAGAAAATTGTTTCAAATACTTTTTCATGTGCTTAGATGCTTCGAAGCATGGTTGGCCTTATTGTCGGTCAGTAATTGTGGTTGATGGATCAGCATTGAATGCCAGGTTCGGAGGAATGCTGCTTGCTGCATGCGGTCACGACGCAAATGGCTCTATATTTCCACTTGCATTTGGTATCATTCCGTCGTAAAGCAATGAATTATGGCAATGGTTCTTCGAGAAGCTAAGGGATTCAATCGGCACACGAGAGTCCCTTGCTATTGTGGCTGATAGGCATAAGGGTATCGAAAATACAGCCAACCATGTGTTTCCAGATGCTGCCTTCGGGATATGCGTCCAACACTTGGCTGCAAACCTGAAGACTAGGTACAAAGATTTCAAAGGTCCTTTGAAGACCTATTTTGACGTTGCATCGAGGTCGTATCTTGTAAGTGAGCACAATCGGCATATGGAATCCATCCGTAGTTGTAACGCCGACATGCACCGATACCTTCTACAGGCCGATCCTACAAAGTGGTCGCGCGCATACTTCAGTGGACGGAGGTATGCAATAATGACAACCAACATTGCAGAGTCATTAAATAGTGTGGATCGGAAAGCCAAGCTGATGCCAGTTGGATTCTTGGTGGAATGGTTGAGGGAACTGCTACAAAGATGGTTTGTCAAAAGACGTGAAGAGGCCCTGAAATTATCATTGAAACTGTAACGACCCGCCTTGCACAGGCCGTTACCGTACTTACATACTTATCGACTTAGCATAATTTAGCGGAAATTTTTTTTTCCACAAGCGTATGTACATACCTACTCTAACTAACTTAAGATGTTTTGCGTACGCATATACAATAATTAAATGACTTTGTTCTGTTTGAAATAAAATACTTATAAGGACAAAACGCGCAGCGGTCACTTTCCCACTTTTTCACAGTCGCTCTGCCACGCTCCCCCATCATTGCATCAGCTGCTGCTCATAGGTTGCTTACCTACAGCATAGACGTAAGACATGAGCTTTCGCTCAGCAAGTACAACTATACATCCGCGACACATAAAAGTAACACATAACTTAACATGATATCTTATTTCATAACATAACTAAAGTCATGCATGAGCCGTTTATGCTTCATTATGCTTGCTTATACTTTCGTATCATGATTCGTATCTTAACTTAACTTATCTTACCTATGGACCCCTTACATAAGTGTCCGTACCCGGCGCGCAACTATGGAGTGGTTGGGGCGGCCAGTCCATTTCCAGCTCAAACCATAGTCCAACCCGACCTCGGACGGGTGGTACGACACCGGCAAGCTCGCTTGCCATCTTACTTGTTTTTCATGATCTTTTTCTTGATCTTGGTCTTATCTTAATCATGGGTGAACATGCTTCATGATGTTACACCTACTTGATTATATTCTAACATGCCTCGTAACATATCCATGATCTTAACATTTCATATGACATAACATAAGCATACCTCAATCTAACATATTACATAGCATAGCATGTATCGTATTAAACATTTAACCACATGCTTAACATATCACATAACAAACAACATAACATACATCGAACAATATCGCACATTCACATGCTTAGGTAAGCATCACAACAAAGCCTATACTGTAGGCGGAGTTGTACTTACCTTGCTGGCTACGTCCTATGTAGGGCTGCTCCTGGTTAGGATGCCGCTGCAGGTTATCTCCTGCTTCATCGAAGGACATAGGTAAGAAATCTTGATCGTCATAGTATGTTGGTAACCTAACCAACATTCATACATGTAATCCTAGTTATATGTCCCCCTTCATAACTCATGATAATTTAGTGGGTTACTACGAGTAACCCTAGTGATTAATATTACCCACCTTGGATCATACCTTATTAGGTTACATAGAGTAACCGTGCATACATGCTTAGGACTAGATCATTACCCAACTTTTGGACCTTGTCATAACCCCATGACCTACTAGGTTATTATTGGTCACCTTAGGTCTTGCCATCTTGATACAATATTGGGTTACATTGGATAACCCTTGGTCTTATTAATTTGATACCATGTTGGGTTATATTGGATAACCCTTAGTCTTACTAACCTTGGTATCACGTTGGGTTACATTTGGTAACCTTTGGTATGACCTATCCTAGGTTAACCCCTATTGGGCTACTAAGGTCCAATTATGTAGTAACCTATTAGGTGACTATTGGTAACCCTGGGCTTTGGACCCAGTGCTATAGTTCGGGTGTACTACTTGGTTACTGGTGGTAATCCTTTTGCTCATCCCAATTTTAAGAAAACCTAAGTCTATAGTTCCACTTGTTTTCTTTAGAAAATAGGGGTGTTTTACCACCTTTTTATAAAAATCCTCTTTATTTTTTTTTGTAAAAATTTGGGTTTTCTTGACAAAATATTTGAAAATGTTATTAAGGGTTGGAACTGCCTTTGGAACAGTTCCTGTGGTCAAATTATCAGCTTTGGTTCAAAAATACCAAACCCTTACATTATTCTGGAAAATCCTGTACAGGAATCTACTGTTTCCTGCACAGTTTTTATAAACTCAGTTATACTTAAAAATCTGGGTAGAATTTGAAAAAGTTGTCTTTATGAAACTTTTAGATCTCAAAAAATTCTAGAACTTTCATGTTTTGTGAAAAACTCAGTTCTGACTCTAACTCTTTCGTTTTCCCCTTGGAACACAACTGGACGTGCATAGAGGTCTGGGCACGTCACCCTCGGGTTTTCATAAAAACGGAGGCCATTGGAGTCTTATTTTGGAAAATTGTCCAAACTACCTTCTAGCAAAAACTGTTCTGAGCAACTTTCATGTTTTGAGTTTCTTCAAATTCGGCCTCTAAAGGCCTCAAAATTCACTTTTTAGAAAACTGGTCAGGATTTACCTGAACCAAGCAGTTTTTCGGTTTTGAGTTTGTTTTACGTCCTAAACATGAAACCTAGCTCAACCAGCCACCGCGGGAGCTCTAATACACACATGCAACGGCTTTCTAACATAAATTTTCTTTAAACACATTTTCTATCATCACCATGCAAGCCTAATCAACTTTGGATAATTTTTGTTGCATGATTTAGGTTGCACAACACGTATCAAGCATACTAATTAAATTCTAGCAACCTAACATAAAATTTTCATCCACAAACATCCTAGGACAGATCAGGGGACATACCATAGACCAACATTTAGCATGCAACTCACTAATTTAAAGCAAGCAAGCAAATTAAAATCAAACCACCCCTAATCTAACTCAAGCACAACCCTAGATTTTTCTAATTTTGGGCACAAAATAAATTGAGCTTATGCTCTTACAAATTCAACTTGAAATACACTTAAATTTCAAATTGAAAGCTTAATTGAAAGAGATGAAGGTCTAGAAAGGTTTACCTTGATTTGAAACACAAGTTGGAGCTAGGGTTTGGTTCACCAAAAATTCTCCCCCCTAGACCTTCCTATGGCCGGTTCTTTGTTGCCCAATTACACCAAATTTGTGGCTGATTTTTCGTGGCTGCTTGCACCCAACTCTAAGCACTCCTAATCACAAATTTTGGTCACTCTCTCACACCTTTGCAGCCGGCTTTAGAGCCCAAAAAACTGAGCACAAAGCTGCCCAAAACCTGTCTTGCAAGAACTAATGGAAACCTCACATCACAAGCACCAAAACCCCTATGTTTATTGAAATTTTTCTTCACTCAAACTCACCCTAGGATTTCCAAATTTTTGGAAGGGAGAATTGGCAAGAGTTTGGCTGCTTTTCCTTAATTTTTTCAGCCCAAAATCTGATCACCAAGGGGGGCTATTTATAGGCAATTTTTGGGGTTAGTTTGTAATTATTTTTGGTTCTCCTTTTTGATAAAACCCCATGAGTTCACTTAATTCAATTTTGGCCCCAAAAGTAACCGGCCACCTCATGTTCTAGGGAGGTCTAATTATATTTTGATCTTTTCTAATTTTTTAATAAAGCTTAATGACGCCATAAATCCAAAAGTGATGTCACCCATGATGTAATTAAGGCTTGTTTGGCCTTTTTCCTTAAAAAGCAGTCCACTGAAATGTCAACACCGATATTTTTGGTACTGAGCTTACTAACACACAATACTGTGGCATAGCATTACAGTTTAAAATTTATCTGTGTGAAAATGGACAGAACGAAAAATTTTCTTTTTGTTTAAGACTTTTTGGCCCAAAAATACCTATTTATTGTGCTTGATTTTTCTATGGTGATTTTATTTCTCATCTACATTCTTATGTCCATAATTTTGGTTTTTGCAGCATATTTTCCATACTGCTCATCATATATCTGTGTAGTCAACCATTTGACCACCTTTGGTCAACCTTTGACTTTCTTGACCAACTTTGACGTCCTTGGTCAACCTTGACTCCCTTGGTCAAATTTTGACTTTCTTGGTTAACTTTGATTTTCTCGGTCAAACGTTGACTCTCGTGGTCAAACTTTGACTTTCATGGTCAAACTTTGACCAACATAAAATCATGGGTTTTCTTCCCCCTTTTCATCCAAAAGGTTATTTGCTTAACTAAGCAATTCATAATCGAGTCTTATAAGGTCAATAAGAACTCATAAAATTACTCAAAACCCTAATCAGGATTTTACATAAACGCCTTCATGGTTCAACTTGCAATTCTCTTACAAGAAATCGTATCGTTGAAAAAAAATTCAGTTATTACAGAAACTGGCCCTAAATGCAGAGAAATTGATTCGAACAAACTTCTTGTTTGGTCTAACAGTAACGGTATGTGATAAAGACCACATCATGACGTACATATTGCTCAACTTTTTTTTCTTAAACTGTGTTAGATCGAATAAACAAACGTCTTAAATTTCCATTTATTATAGCCGCGGCCAGCCGATCAGTTTGAGTACTCCGTCACCAACAACGCAGCCCAAATATTTATTGTTGATATGAGCCAATGGACCTGTACCTGCAGACGATTTCAGGTTGATCAAATCCCTTGCGCGCATGCAATAACCACCGATGAATTGATTCATACAATTATTGCTCAAATTACTACACTAAAGATTTTCTATACGCATGCTATGCACATGTAGTCCATCCGATTGGCAGTGCAAAGGGCTGGGATGCCTCTGAAGAAGTCAGATCGCAACTTGTGAATCCTCCTAAGCCAAAGAGTGGGCCCGAAAGGCCACAGGTTCATAGGATTTTGTCCCAGGGCGAAGAACTTGATCCTATTCGGTGTGGCAGATGTAATAGTTATGGCTACAACCGACAAACCTGCACTAACTCAGTACCCTTAAGAATACCAAAAACAAAAAGGTTCCAGACATCGGGCACAAAATCCAGTTCGTAAATGAGTTGATTTTTCAAGCAATTCTACTTTTATGTTGTATACCAAATTTAGCAGATTTGACATTAAAGAATGATTTATGGTCTTTATTCCTTGTACATTTATGTTATGTTATTATTCCTTGTACCAAATTTATGTTATTAGCATAATGGGTGTTTATGGACATCTGCCCATCTGTACGTTTATGGTGTTTAAAGAATAATGTATGTTATTAACACATTTTAGCATATTTTCATTATTTTTTTCCCACATATCCACCTAAGAAGCTTGCAATTTTCACATGAACCACGATTTTAGAGCCACGGTCATAACCGTTATGACTGAGCGGTCATAAAGTTTATGACCGGGTTCTATATCGTCAACAGGAACGAAGGTCATAACCGTTATGACCGAGCGATCATAAAGGTTATGACCGGGTTCTACATGGTCAACAGGAACGAAGGTCATAACCGTTATGACCGAGCGATCATAAAGGTTATGACGCTCGGTCATAAAGGTTATGACCAGGTTCTACATGGTTAACAGGAACTAAGGTCATAACCGTTATGACCAAGTGGTCATAGAGGTTAGGACCGAGTTCTATATTGTCAACAGGAACCACGGTCATAATCGTTATGACCAAGCGGTCATAAAGGATACGACCGGGTTCTACATGGTCAACAGGAACCAAGGACATAACCGTTATGACCGAGTAGTCATAAAGGTTATGACCGGGTTCTACATGGTCAACAGGAACCACGGTCATAACCGTTATGACCGCTCGGTCATAAAGGTTATGATCGGGTTCTGTTGACGATCTACATGGTCAACAGGAACCACGGTCATAACCATTATGACCGCCTGGTCATAAAGGTTATGACTGGGTTCTATATCGTCAACAGGAAACACGGTCATAACCGTTATGACCGCCCGATCATAAAGGTTATGACCGGGCTCTATATCGTCTACAGGAACCAAGGTCATAACCGTTATGACCACCCGGTCATAAAGGTTATGACCGGATTCTATATCGTCGACAGGAACCAAGGTCATAACCGTTATGATTGAGTGGTCATAAAGGTTAGAACCGGGTTCTATATCGTCAACAGGAACCACGGTCATAACCGTTATGACCAAGCGGTTATAAAGATTATGACCGGGTTTTACATGGTCAACAGGAACCAAGGTCATAACCGTTATGACCGAGTGGTCATAAAAGTTATGACTGGGTTCTGTTGACGATCTACATGGTCAACAGGAACCACGGTCATAACCATTACGATCGCTCGGTCATAAAGGTTATGACCGGGTTCTATATCGTCAACAGAAAACCCGGTCACAACCGTTATCACCGCCCGATCATAAAGGTTATGACCGAGTTTTATATCGTCAACAGGAACCACGGTTATAACCGTTATGATCGAGCGGGTCATAAAGGTTATGACTGGGTTCTACATGGTCAATAGGAATGAATGTCATAACCGTTATGACCGAGCGGTCATAAAGGTTATGACCGGGTTTTATATCGTCAATAGGAACCACGGTCATAACCGTTATAACCGAGCGGTCATAAAGGTTATGATCGGGTTCTACATGGTCAACAGGAACTAAGGTCATAACCGTTATGACCGAGCGGTCATAAAGGTTATGATCGGGTTCTATATCGTCAACAGGAACCACGATCATAACCATTATGACTGAACGGTCATAAAGGTTATGACCGGGTTCTACATGGTATGACCGGGTTCTACATGGTCAACAAGAACCACGATCATAACCGTTATGACCGCCTGGTCATAAGGGTTATGACCGGGTTCTATATCGTCAACAGGAAATATGATCATAACCGTTACGATCGCCCGGTCATAAAGGTTATGACCGGGTTCTATATCGTCAATAGGAATCATGGTCAGAACCGTTATGACCGAGCGGTCATAAAGGTTATAACTAGGTTCTACATGGTCAACAGGAACGAAGGTCATAACCGTTATGACCAAGCGGTCATAAAGGTTATGACTAGGTTCTATATCATCAACAGGAAACACGGTCATAACCGTTATGATCGCCCGGTCATAAAGGTTATGACCGGGTTCTATATCGTCGACAGGAACCACGATCAT
Organism: Ficus microcarpa; assembly: GCA_025413485.1. Lineage (NCBI taxonomy): Eukaryota > Viridiplantae > Streptophyta > Magnoliopsida > Rosales > Moraceae > Ficus > Ficus microcarpa. Next base: position 15,507,783 of record CM046380.1, on the reverse strand, counting down.
AACCGTTATGACTGAGCGGTCATAAAGGTTATCACTGGGTTTTACATGGTCAACAGGAACCAAGGTCATAACCGTTATGACCGAGCGGTCATAAAGGTTATGGCCGGGTTCTATATCATCAACAAGAACCACGGTCATAGCTGTTATGACCGATTCTATATCGTCAACAGGAACGAAGGTCATAACCGTTTTGACCGAGTGGTCATAAAGGTTATGACCGGGTTATACATGGTCAACATGAACCACGGTCATAATAGTTATGACCGTCCGGTCATAAAAGTTATGACCGGGTTCTATATCGTCAACAGGAATCACGGTCATAACTGTTATGACCGGCCGGTCATAATGTGATGCCCTCATCCTACGTAGGGCCGTCACCTTCATACTTAACCTTATACTTAACTTACTTTACTTGAAATTTTAGGATTTTTTTTTTTTTTGACATACATATATATAGATAAAGAGGTTTGCTCGTAATATCACATACTAAGATAAAAAGGTTGTTAAAGGTCTTTGATACCAAAATAAAATACTAGGTAACATAACTTGTCTTCACGATATAGACATATGTACAAAACTTCTTAACTTATCAAAAGGTTGCGGAATATATGCGTAGTGGTATCTACCGCCCTACATCCCCCGCATCGCCCGCATATAGCTCATCACTTAAATTGCAGGTTTCTTACCTACAGTATGAAATATAACTGAATGAGCTTTCGCCCAGTAAGCACAAACATAATCTTACAAAACATTTTTATTTTAAACATCTTGAAAACATACAATCGTCATATAACATATGCATGAACCATTTATGTTCAATTATGCATCCATTTTTAACTTGACTTATTATCTTCCTTTAACATGTGAGCCCCTTGTATACGTACCAGAATTATAGCGCGCCTCCAGATAAAGTTCGGGGTTGCAAGGTCCCTAACAGTTCTGGGAAATATGATTGATTACATCCTCTCGCATCAACGAGAGGTTAATAATCGTAACTTGAACATGAAAACCTCCACCTGATGGGAGGTTGGTACGACATCTTACTTGTGATTTCTTACCATGTTGTTTATCTTTAGTGAACATACCTTATGATATCACTATATGATAACATACTTTCATCTCATTCATAACATGTCATGGCATCTTTACATTCATGAAATTTTTGCAATTATGGCACTTTTATAAACATGACATTTTGCAAATATAGCACTTTTGTAAATATAGCACTTTGCAAATATGGCACTTTTGAAAACATGACATTTTGCAAATATATAGCACTTTTGTAAATATAGCACTTTGCAAATATAGTACTTTTGAAAACATGACATTTTACAAATATAGCACTTTTGTAAATATAGCACTTTGCAAATATAGCACTTTTGTAAATATAGCACTTTACAAATATGGCATCATGTAAAACATAGCACAAAACACGTAATAGTATATTTGAATATAGAATACTATCTTTCATACTGCAGGTGAGGTCTGTACTTACCTCTTGTGTCGTTTCCTGAATGTTGCGTCCTTAAATTTGTTTGCAACAGCAGTTCACTTCCTGCTATTTGAAAGAACATAGGATCAGGATCCTTTCATGAAGTGTTGGTGACCTATCCAACATTCACACCTACTCATAGTGGTATGTCCCAGTTACTTGTTACTTTACTTGGTCTCAATAATCATCCTTCTCCATTAAGGATAATCAAACTTTGATTATTCCTTAAGAGGTCACGTTGGATAACCTCTTATTCTTGGTGCTAAGCCTTTAATATACTGCTATGTTTTCTTTTAAACATTGGGTTTTACTTTTACATCATAATCCTTGGATTATCTCCATTAACCCTTAAATCCTAGCCCAATTATATGTTGAGTATCCCTTAGGGTTATATTGGGTAACCCTTAAGGTCAACTTTAATTAAATATTGGGTCAACTCTTAGTCAACCCTTCTATGATAAATCTTGGGCTTTGGGGCCAAGCCCAGTAACTCGGATACTAATTCAGGTTACTCTCCGTAGTCAGCTTGATTACTCATTTTACCTTGAAAATTCCTTTTTCTTGACTTTGGAAAACATTGTATAATTATCTTCCAAAAATCTTTTAGTTTGCTTGTAAAAATTCTTACTTCTTTGGATGACATTTTATAAAACCATTTAGGACTGAAAATCGCTTGTTTCATTTATTTTGCTTTATCTTGGCTTAAATCCTTGAAAACACTTGACTTACAAAATCTTATTTTCTCTTCTTAACTTGGAAAGAATTGAGGAAAATTTCAAAACTCTTAATTATACTGGTAAAAATTCATATTTTCAAAACGGATCTTTATAAAAGTCATTTAGGGCTGGAAAATGCCTTTGGAACAGTTTCCATAGTTAAAATAGTGGGTTTTAGAAGAAAAATAGTTTTTCTGAACTAGTTTTAGAAAATCATGTGCAGGAATTTTTCGGTTCACTGCACACCCTTCGTAAAATAGTGTCAGTTTAAAAATTGACTCCGAATTTGAAAAGCTTGTCTTCATGAAAGTTGTAACTCTCAAAAAATGCTAAAACTTTCATGTTTTGTAAAAATTCTAGTTCGGCTTGTATTAGTACCAGTTTTTGTTTGAAACTGGCTGACCATTAAAACTGGGTCTGGGTAGATCAGCCACGGGTTTTGGTAAAAACGGAGGCCTTTGGAGCTTCATTTTGAGATTCTGCTCGTGTTATCCCCTAGGAAAAACCCTTCTAAATAACTTTCATGTTTTGAGTTTTACCCAGTTCGGCCTCTAAAGGCCTTAAAATTTCACTTTCCCGAAACTGGCCAGTTTGAATCCCAACTGGCAGTTTCGGTTGCTTAGTTCGGTTTACGTCCTATTTCGTGGAATCTATCTCGACCGATCACATCGGGAGCTTATACATCAATTAAGTAGCATTTCTAAGGTCCCATAAATTCAAGCATGTCAATCCCATGTGCCCATGCAACCCTAACCGAAAGCTCTAATCTTGGGTTGCATGGTTTCTAGCCTTGCATCAAGATCAAGCATACTCCATCACTTTCATCATTGAACTAGCAGCCACACTCCCACTGCCTAGGGCAGATTTTGTGACCAAACATCAAGGGACATACCAATCACATCTAGCATATATCCTAACCATTTTTCAAGCCCAAACTTAAGCAAGCAAACATCATAATCAAGCCAACCAACCCTAATCACCTAATCAAGCACACACCAACAAATCTAGGGCTAGAAAAATAAATGTGGACTTATGTCCTTACAAATCATCTTGAACCTCAAATAAAAATGTTAGAATCAAACTTAATTGAAGGATTTGGGTCAAGATTTTACCTTAAACCCAAGTTAGGGTTTGAAATCCCAAATCTCCTTGTTCCTCCCCTTGGTCTCCTAGCTCACGGATTTTGGGTCTAGGTGAGATACCCAAAAATTTTTTTGGCTTCTTAGTAGATCCACTCAAACCTGAACACTCACCAAGGATTTCCCCTAAAAATTTCAACTTTTCCTCTCCAGACCCACGGCTGCACACCCCCAGAAATGGGTCTCCAAGCTTCCAAATTTTTTTCTTGTTTCTCCCTAGCAAAGATCTAACTCTCCCAAGCAAAAGCCCTCTAAAATTTCTGATTTTTCTCTTCTCTTTCTCACCCTCAAACCCACGGATTTTTGACTGAAAAATTGGCAAGAGTTTGGTTGCATTTTGTGAATTAAAATGGGTATTTGGGGTCACTATTTATAGAGGAGGGAGGGGAGGTGTGGCTGAATTTTTTGGAGGGCATGTGGCACTCAATGGGTGGAAGGGGGTGTGTGGTTGGCAAAGGGAGATGTGGAAGGTTCATGAGCCTTTCCTTTCCAAGCTTAGCTCATCCTTGTGAGGTCATCTACATGAGGTCATTCCTTAAAAACAAGGGCCTTGTTTGGCTTGTCTCCAATGTTATCCATCTTCTCCAAATTAATTCATTTTTCTTGTGCCACACAGATATTTCTAATATTGTGCTTCATATTTTCATATTGTACTTCGGTTCGAAATTTTTCTGTGTAAAATCGGACCGTAAAAATATCTTTCTTATTTTTCGGAGACCTTTTTACCCTTAATCCTATTTTGGTGTGCTTGATTTTTTTAGGGTGGTTTTACGGCCTATTCGTACTATCTTGATCATAAAAACGTTCTCGAAATCTCTTTTCTTTACTGCCTTTCATCATACTTGTAAAGTCAATTCTTCGACTTGTCTTAGTCAAATTTTTGACTTTCGTGAAATCACATACTTTTCGCTTTCTTTTCCTTTAAAAACCTTATACATGACTAATCAATCATTCATGGAGTCTCATAATTAATTTAATGAGGACTCAAATATTGGTTAATAAAATTACGAATTTCTCGTTAACATTCATAATTTTTTCATGTAACACCTCATACACACATAATATAGACTTTAATTCCTTATAAATAAAGAAATCATAAGTCCATGAAAATTCGGGTCTTACACATAAAGGTTATGACCGGGTTCTATATCGTCAACAAGAACCGCGGTCATAACCGTTATGACTATCAGGTCATAAAAGTTATGACCGTTTTTGTAGGAATTTCAACAGTCATTTGTTCACGATATAGGGAAGCGGTCATTACGGTTATGACCACACGATCATAACAGTTTTGACCGTTACTCACGTTATAGAGTAGCGGTCATAACCGTTATGATCGCCTGATCATTATTAAAGTTATTGTTTCTGTAGGTATATCAACAGTCATTTACGATGGGCCCCGCACATGCCCAAATCCAGATTTTCCATCTTCTCCCACCCGCCTAAAAGTAACTTTCCTCTCGAATGCCCTAAAAAATGTTTTTGAAACCACAGTCTACAGTGTTACAGTGATTTACAGAGAGAAAATCTGGTTATAGAGAGAGAAGGAGTTGCAGTTTCTTGTACCACCCCATAACCACTCAGAAAACCGTCCTAAACCGCCATCAAAGCCTTTTATAAACTGCACTCTACTCTGTCAACGTCGTTCAATCTTATAAAACAAACCATGTCTATGCCCACGCAAATGTCTGAGAAAAACATGGAGAAATCCGGAGCCTTAGTCAAAACTTCCAAAAACCCGACCCCAGAGATCGAGATAATGGTGTCTGATGAGGGGTTGAAGAGAAAGCATAGAGAAATCGACATGCATGACTCAGACGACTCAAAGAAGTTGACATGTGCCGTAGCAGAGAAGTCATCCGAAGTTGAAGAGGTAAAAAAGTTCATTTATATTTTTATGTTTATAAAGTTCATATTTTTATCTTTTCTCAGTATGAATGTGGGATTTTCAATGCTTATGAAGAAGAAAGTTTTCGTTTTAAGTGTGTTTTTTATGATATCCCACCTTTCTATTCGATTTGTTGAAAAGAATTTCCTTAAATTACATAAATTTAGTATTTTTATCTATTTTTTGTAAATTTTGTGTTCTGATTTATCTAGATAGGGTTAGTTTCATATAAATAGTTTCCTGGAAGTTTGTCTGCTCATATATTACTGAGTTTTAAGCTATCTCGGGATGGTCATTTCATTATGACCTGTTCATCATAATGAAAATGACCTGGGTTCTTTGCTATTTCGGTTGGTCAGTTTTATTATGACTTGTTGGTCATAATAATATTTACTCAGTTTTATGTACTTTATGCGTTATTCATTTTTATTATGACTCGTTGGTTATTTCCATGTTGACTTGGTGAATTATAAATTGTTAATTTTCATATTTATCTTATTTTATTCTAACATAAACTGATCACTTCACCTGCATACATATCTAATTACTCTTTCATATTACCATTAATGCAGGTTCAGTACAATCGACGCGTACCCGATGGTGAAATTACCCGGGTGAAAATAAATTCCTTCGTTAACATTAAGGAGACATGTAATAATCTAAGAAACTAGTTGTCTCCCCGGCAGTATGAGTTGGTCATCCATCAGCAGTGCATCCAACACTTTCTGAACTTAAATAAACTTGGTTGGGCTAGCCAGCTGTTCCACAACATTGTGATGCCCTGACGGATCACAGTGACAAGGGTGATGCTCTTTGGTTTTAGATTGGTGAAGAGCTAGGTAGGTTTTCCATCAACGATTTTGGCCTAATAACCGGAATGAAATATGTTGGGTCTACTCATCTCCCATCGATGGCCGAACCCAGATTAATTAGAAGGTATTTCTTGACTGTGAGAGGTATGTCGAGGAAAAATTTGGAGTTGCAAATGTCGAATGCGAAATTTGACAACGACGAAATCGTTATCAAGCTTAGTCTACTATACATCATATTTTGCATTCCTTTATTAAATGCAAACTCTGTCAAGATAGACCCAAAGTTTTTGCACTCACCGATAAATTGGATAAGTTCAATGATTTCCCTTGGGGTGTGCTCTCATGGGAGGCAACCCGGGCTGTAATCTGTGCCGCAGTTGAAACAGGACATCTTCGAAGAGAAGACCAAACAAAAAATCTCAGCATGTTCATTACAGTATTGCGGACTTTCCCCATGCCTTACTGATTTGGGCATACGAGAGCATCCCAAGTATAGCATCCAAATTCACCACCAATTACGAGCACGCTATTCCGCACATGCTGTCGTAGATCATCGCGGATAATGTCAAGTTTGATGAGGTTATGTGGGCTTTTACCGCGGTTGGAGAAAATCAGGTAATTTAGCTATCTAAGTCGTGTCAATTACAAATTGTTGATCGTCATAACAGTAACGACCTCGGGGTCATAACTGTTATGACCACCCGATCATAACAGTAATGACTTGTTGGTCATAACAGTACTGACCGGGTGATCATAACAGTTATGACCACCCCTATTTATACTACTACTCGTCTTGGTGATCATCCGTTATGACCGGATGGCCATTCCAGGAATGACTGTGTACCTTATATAGTTAACTGATAACCTCATTGTTGTTATGTGTGCAGCTGAAGTGTATTGGGATACTGCCCACCGAAGAAGAGTTGGAGGACCCATGGGTTGTGTAGTTATTTTTGAAGAACTCACAGTGTGTGCCTCAATTACTTCCCAAGACTTCTGTACCCCCATCGAGCTCCGGTACGAACTCCGAGTGGCAGGAGTTTAAAGAAGAGATCTGACCACAGGTGGACTCAATTAACAAAAGTCTTCGGGTTCTTAAACAGGACCAGAAAAAGTCCAACAAACTGTTGCGATGGGTTCTCAAAATGTTGACCGACAACATGCATCAACAGGGCCAGGGAAAGGCACATCCCAAAACTCTAGCCACCAGCAGGCAGCCGATTAATGTTCCAAGTTATGGATCGGATGCTTTGAAGACTAGGGCCGATGACATCAATGCCACTGCTGATAATATTGGGCTGCAAGTAGCCATGGAGTTCCTTATTGGCGATAAGGTTACTGTTTCCCATCAATATGTAGAGGAGGAGAGTAATAAGGTAAGCCTGTATTTTACAATTGAGTTTACCATATATAGATGCAAATGATAATTTTTGTATAAAACAGAAAAAAGGGACTTTTTATTATATTATATGACATGTTGTGAATCCACACAGGAAAAGTTGGAAGCAACTTTACAAGGAGATGTGGGCCAAGGGATGGTACAATCTGATCCACTTGATGAAATTAAGGAGGAGAGCATGCCTCACCTGGAGAAAGAAAAAAAAAAGGATAAAGATAATAAAATCATCATCATTGGACAGGATGTTGTACAGCCTGCAGGCCCAGCCAAGGAGACTAGCACCAGTGACGTGGTTGTTACAAATATCCATAAACTAAAAAACATATTCATTAGAGTAACCCTTAACTTTAACTCGTTTCATATGTCTTTTATAGGTTCCTAAGAAGAAGAGGGCCAAACTATCAAGGCTTGGCCAACGGCCGACCGGATCTAGGACCGAGGTTGCCTCCCCGGCGCGTGAACCAAGTCAGATTGTTTGTGCCCTCCCACCGGGTCTAGTAGATGAACCTCCAGTTGACTTGCTAGAGGAGTTCAGAGAGTGGATTAATAAAGGGGTATTGAAGAAGACTCAACCAGGGTAATTTATTTATAACTCAGATTTTCCGTTCAAATTGAAGTATATTACAGTATATTATAATATATTAATAATGTCATCACCACAGCAAATATATATATATATTTTTTTAGTAAACGGCCTTCCCGATGCAATGCCAAGCATGACACATTGGACAAACCCCATGATCTCGGAATCATGACGGTGGATAAAAAAAGTTGGTATTATGAATTGGCAACCTCCCCTGTTTGGCTATGGGATGAAGTAAGTGGTGTTATTAATTGTCCTTGTTTTGTAATCTATGTCGTGATTTTTAGGTCAATTTTAACGTTAATAAGGTAAATTGTTTGATGACCAGCTATATTTACAGTACTTTGCTTTTGTTTTGTATATGAAGCACATTGACGTAGCCTTTTGCTACTTGAGGAAGAAGATCAAGTAGTATCCCAACTTGGAACAACAAAAGGTGACAATGGTAGACACGTTTTTCATTACAAAGGTTGGTGCAATGTGACCTGTCTACCGGGGTTCACCAGATACATTTGATTGGGGGACCTGTGAAACTTTACTCAAGATCATGCTTGGCTCGTCTGGTTTGAGTGGTCGTCGTGATTTGATGTGAACACTTTGCTAATACCATTAAACTTGGCTTCAATGAATCATTTGGTATTAGTAAAGCTCGAACTAACAGATTGGACAATTAAGGTCTATGACTCTATGCAGCATGAAGGCCCTCAAAATGAGAAGGTCCGAGAGGGGATGGAATGTTTATCAATATTCATTCCATTGCTGGCCGGTCAAGTCAGTTTGTTCGATTTTAAACCACGACAACCTCCCGGAATGCACCCAATATCGGTCACCATCATAAAAGATATCCATCACCAAGCCAATGGGTTGGTACAATTTTCACAAATGTTTTGATTATTGTTTGTTGCCTGTGATGGTTATGTGAAATTTGTCATTTTTCATTCGTGCAACAGGGGTGACTGTGGCATGTTTACGATTAAAAATGCTGAATGCTTGATAGAAGGGAGGGATGTCAGGTATTGGGTAATTCATAGACGGATGTAGATGTTTTGAGAATGGCTAACATATTACTTGTGGGCTCATGCGAAGCGCAAGCTTGCAGGAGCTTATAAAAGTGATGATGAGCAGGTGGACTAAGAGCATGGAGCCACACCAAAATTTTGTCTTTCCATTTAACATACTATAAATAGGCACATTTTTTAATTCATTATATAGCAAATTATTGTTATGTCATTTTTATATGGTATTTGTTGTAAACTGTGAAATTTCACATGACAAAATAAGTATAGGAACAGGGGTCATAACTGTTATGACCGGGTGGTCATAGCTGTTATGATCACCCGGTCTCTAAAATGCCCATAAGTGTAAGATGCCAAAATTTTAATTTTAATTTATAATTCTCTTTGATGATTCATATGGTATTTTTTGTAAACTGTGAAAGTTCACATGACAAAATAAGCATAGAGAGAGAAGTCATAACTGTTATGACCAGGTGGTCATAACTGTTATGACCAAGTCTCTAAACTGCCCATAAGTGTAAGATGCCAAAATTTTAATTTTAATTTATAATTATCTTTGATGATTTACATGGTATTTGTTGTAAACTGTGAAAGTTCACATGACAAAATAAGTATAGGGAAAGAGATCATAACAGTTATGACCGGGTGGTCATAACAGTTATGACCGGGTCTCTAAAATGTCCATAAGTGTAAGATGCATTAAATTTTTATTTTAATTTATAATTTGATAATTTAATAACCTGTTATATAAATTAAGTCATATTTTTAATATAGATACAACATTATATAGGAAAAAAGTGGTCATTAATTCGAGGAGTTTGACATAAGGAGAGAGGTCATAACCGTTATGATCGGGTGGTCATAACCGTTATGATCGGGTGGTCATAACAGTTATGACCGTTACTCATGTCACGGTATAGAGTAGCGATCATAGCCGTTATGACCGTTCACGACATAGAGAAATGTCATAACCGTTATGACCGCCCGTTACTCTAAAATCACGATATAGAGTAGCAGTCATAACCGTTATGACCACCTGGTCATAACGGTTATGACCGGTAAAGGTTAATGGTCATAACGGTGATGACCGTTATTCTTGTTCACGATCAAGAACCACGGTCATAATTGTTATGATCAGACGGTCATAACAGTTATGACCGTTACTCTTGTTCACGATAGAGGGTAGAGGTCATAACCGTTATGACCACACAGTCATAACGGTTATGACCATTACTCTTGTTCACGATAGAGGGTAGAGGTCATAACGGTTATGACCGTTATTCTTGTACATGATATCGACCATCCGGTCATAACCGTTATGACCAGGTGGTCATAACGGTTATGACCGTTACTCTTATTCACGGTATAAAGTAGAGGTCATTACCGTTATGACCACCCGGTCATAACAGTAATGTTTTTCTCAGTCAGTTTTATGACGACCCCTTACTACGTAGGGCCGTCACGCCTTACTTACTTACTTAACTTTACTTGAAAATTAGGGATATATATATATATATATATATATTTAAACATACTTATAAAAACATTTGTCTTTAGCAATATATCATTACTACTTAAGTAAACGTTACTTAAGGTCTTTAGTTCCAAAATACCATAAAGCATAATTTGTCTTCATCATGTATATACTTATATATACAAAACTTCTTTACTTATCAAAAGATTGCGGAATTAATACGTAGTGGTATCCACACCGCCTTCGTCCGCCACCACATCATCCTCACAATGCCCACCATTACGCTGCAGGTTTCTTACCTACAGTATGAAATATAACTGAATGAGCTTTCGCCCAGTAAGCACAAACATAATCTCACAAAACATTTAAAATATCTTGAAAACATACATCATCATATGCATATGCGTGAACCATTTATGTCCATTTATGCATTTCTCTTTTAACTTACTTATCTTTCTTATGGGCCCCATAGTGTACGTACCATCATTTATTTAGCGCGCGTCCAGATACAGATAGGGGTTGCAAGGTCCCTAACTGCTCTGGGAACATTGGGTGATTACACCCTCCCACATCAACGAGAGGGTGAATCCTTTACTTTAACATGAAAAATCCTCCACCTTATGGGAGGTCGGTACGACACTTTACTTTTGATTTCTTACCATGTTATTTATCCTTAGTGAACATACCTTATGATGTCACTATATGATAACATACTTTTTATCTCATTAATAACATGGCATGGCATTCTTTTCATTCATAGCATTTGCAAACATGACATTTTTATAAACATGACATTTTGCAAATATAGCACCTTTTTACAACATAACATTTTGCGAAAATAGCACTTTTTTTATAAACATAGCATTTTACAAAAATAGCACTTTTTAATAAGCATGGCATTTCATAGATATAGCACACAACATATTGCAGCATATTTGAAAACCACATACTTGAACATAATTTACTAGCTTTCATACTGCAGGTGAGGTTTGTACTTACCTCTAGTGCCGTATCCTTAAAATTGCGTTCCTTAAATTTGTCGGCAACGGCAATTCACTTTCATGATATACTAAAAATATAGGATCAGGATCCTTTCGTAAGGTGTTGGTGACCTACCAACACTCACATCTACTTTTGGTTGTATGTCCCTTATACATGATATCCCTCTTGGCCACTTTAATCCCCATTCTTTATCGAACTTTGATAAATCCTTAAGAGGTTACATTGGGTAACCTTTTTGGTTAGAGACTTGTTCTATTATTGGGCTTTGCTCATACATCCTTATTATTGGGTTATTTCCATTAACCCTTTAAATCTTAGCCCAATTATACATGTGGGTATCTCTTAGGGTTATGTTGGGTAACTCTTAAGGTTAATCTTAATTAACCTTGGGTCAACCTTTAGTCAACCCTTGGTTATCCTTGGGTTTGTAACTCGGATATAATATCCGGTTACCATTCGTAATCGGCTTGCTTACCAATTTTACTTTAAAATTCCTCTTCCTTATATTTTGGAAAATCTTGTGTAATTAACTTCCAAAAATCTTTCATTTTGCTTGTCAAAATTCTAACTCCTTTAATTAGAAAATACTTTGGCTTAATCTCATTATTTTCTTTAACTTGTAAACTCTTGGTTGAAACCCTCTTTTTTTTTCTTTGTGGAAAAATGTGGATTTCAAACCCTAGCCCTTAAAATCCATGATTTTCGAAATAAATCTTTTATAAAATCATTTGGGGTTGGAAACCGCCTTTGGAACAGTTTCCGAAGCTAAAATAACCATTTAAGAGCACTTCACAACTTTTCTAGAAAATATTTTCGTGAAACTCATGTGCAAGATTTCGGACTCCCTGCGCATCTCCCACAAAACGCGCCCAGTTTAAAAATCGGCTTGGAATTTGAAAAACTTGTCTTCACGAAAGTTGTAGCCCTCGAAAAATGCTAAAACTTTTGTGTTTTATGAAAAATCCAGTTCGGCCTAGATCAGTACCAGTTTTTATTTGAAAACGGGTTGACTCTGAAAAATTGGGTGAAGAACGTCCCAGGGCTCAGCCACGGGTTTTAAGTAAAACGGAGGCCGTTGGAGCCTTATTTCGATATTCTGTCTGCAATGTCCTTTATAAAAAGTTGTTCCGAACAACTTTCGTGTTTTGAGTTTTACCTCATTCGGCCTCTAAGGGCCTTGAAATTACCCTTTCCCGAAACTGGCCAGATTCGAATCCGAATTGGCAGTTTCGGTTCCTTAGTTCGGCTTACGTCCTATTTCGCAGAATCTATCTCGACCGATCACATCGGGAGCTTATACCACAACAAGCAGTGCTTCTAACGTCCCATTGAAACCCATAAATCCATCTCATTCAACCCATGCAATCTAAATCCGAAAATTTAACAACCTAGGGTTGCTTGGCTCTAGCACATGCATTAACACATACAAGCATCATCATAACCAACCCTAAATCTAGCATGCTCTCATGGCTGCCAAGGGCAGATTTTTGGCCTTATCTTATGGGACATACAACCTAATTTCTAGCATGAAATTCCATCATCAAGTAAGCATAAATCAAGCAAGCAAATAACAAAACAAGCCAACCAAAACCCTAACCTTAATCAAGCACACACAAACAAACAATGAGGGCAGAAATTTAAAGTGGACTTATGTCCTTACAAACTACTTGAATCAACATCAAAATACTCAAAAGAAACTCACTTGCAAGATGGTTTTAAGAGATTTACCTCAAACCCAAATTAGGGTTTTGAAATCCCAAAATCTTCCTTCCTTCCTTCTAGCCTTCTAGTCCCACGGCTTCTTCATGAAAAAGATGGCATCCAAAATTTTTTTGTTAGCTCTTTATTGCTTCACTAAAACCGACCCTTAATCAAGAGAAAAATCCAAGTTTTTCTTACATCTTTCTCTCTTGCTTTGTTCGGCCAACTCTTGGAGAACTCACCAAAAATTTTCTCAAGTCCTTCCTTGCTTGGCTCACGGATTTGGTTCAAGAAAAATGAGATCCAAGAGATTTTTTTGTTAGCTTTTTCTCACCTCTAAACCAAGCATTATCAAGGAAGAAAACCCAAGAATTTTTCAAGATCCACTTACCTCTTTCTCTCTTGCTCTTGGTCGGCCACTCACTCAAAGCTCACAAGAAAAATCTCAAGCTTTCTCTAGCTCTTCCCCTTTGCAAAACCGTGCACCCTAGTGAAGAAAACCCAAGAAATTTTCTCTTGGAATCGCTCTCTCTCTCTTCTTCTCTCTTGCTGTCGAAATTCTGAAGACAAGCAAAGGGTTTTGGCTGTCTTTGACAAGGAAATGAGAAGGGAAAATAGAAGAGATGTCTTGAATGACTAGTGGTTGGTTTCTTGCCCCTAATTCAAGGCTTTATGTCTTGTCTTTGTTGTCCAATGGTGCAGCCGAATCCAAGGGGAGCTGAAGGGGTTTGTGCAGCCGGAAATGAAGAGGAAAAAGGCATGGGTTTTGACTAATTATTTTAAGCAAAAGTGACAAGGGGATGGGAGACTTGTGATGGACAAAAGTGGTTCAACTTTTTCCTTGATTTTGGGTTTTATGTCTAGTCTTGTTCCCATTTTTTTTTCTTTCCTTGCTGTCCCTAGCTGCTGCCGACCAAAGGGGAGGAGAAAGGGAGTTTCACAAGTTATCTTAAGCTAGTTGGGAAGTGATGTCATGGGCATGGGCTTGTTCTTGACTTGGTTGGGATTGAATTGCCATTTAGTTACCAAAACCAACCCAATTTCTTTTCTTTTTCCCATCTAGTTGCCCACCATTGTGAGTGGGGGAGGGCTGCCATTTGTAGTCTTGAGTTTGTGGAGGGTGATGTCAAGGGTTGATGTCATCTTTCACTAGCTCTTCCAAGGCCTTGTTTGGCCATTTCATTCTTTCACAGCTCCTTTCGCGCTCTACAGTTATTTCTAATACTGTGATGAGCATTCTTATTTTATATTTTGGTCCAAAAGTTCCTCCATGTAAATTTGGACCGAAAACTTTCTTTCTCCAATTTTTCGGAGACCTTTTTGCCCTTAATTCGATTTCGGTGTGCTTGATTTTTCTAGGGTGGATTTATGGTTTATAAAACTTCATTTTCGGAGATTCTTTCCATATTTCTTCATCATACTTGTGAAGTCAACGTTGTGACCCGTCCCGGTCAAACTTTGACTTTTTGGTCAACCCTTTGACTTTTGGTCAAACCTTTGACTTTTTCGGTCAAAGTTGACTTTCGTAAAATTTCATCATTTTTCATTTTTTTTCCTTTAAAAATCTCATTCTTGGCTCGTAAATCATCAATTGAGTCTCATAATTATTAAATGAGGACCCGAACATTGTTTAAATAAAATTATTAATTTCTCATTATTATTCATAATTTTTCATATAACACATCATAAACACATAAATTAGACTCTAATTCCTTATGAACAAGGAGATTACAAGTCTACAAAATTTCGGGTCTTACAAGTTTCGTGGCTTTCGAAATTTAACGGTTTTTGAAGATTTTCCTACATTTGCGGACTTCCAAGCGGTGTATAGAGGGATTTCGTGGTGGTTTTGGGCGGTTTCCGAGCGATTCCAGCCGGTTGTAATTTTTTTCTCTCTCTAGATTTTTGTTTCTCTCTCTAAAACATTGTAGATGCTGGTTTGGAAATTTTTTTGGAGCATACGAGGGAGATGAGGGTAAACCTGAGTTTTGGCATTCATTTAATGCTGCTGGACCCCACAAAACTGACGTGACAATGCTAAAAATGAAGGAAAAAAAGTGGTGGTGTATTTAATATAATTTATTTCAGAGGTGCTATTAATGAAATTAACCCAATTTTCCATAGAGCAAATTTGGTGACAAATTTCCTCTCCATGTAAAACAAACGTTGGCTAGTATTTAATCGATATTGGTTGGTCTCACAAAATTTTTTTTTTTTTTTAATGTCATCATAATACCTTTATCAGTTATAAATTATTAATTAAATATTAAAATTTATTTTTTTTAAATCAAAACTTAATTAAAAAAAAAGAATAGATATTTTTTTAAAAAAGTAAATTTAATATTAAAAATAACATAATATAATATTATTCATGCTCTTTAATAACAAAAAAACATATTCCTCCAAACGAATGACAAAAGAAACAGCTGTTAATTCAAAAGGCTTCAATTTATCTTTGAAAAAAAAAAAAAAAATCAAAATACTTCAATAACTATCGGAAAGAGTAGTGGTAAAAGGTCTCTACTTCAGGCTCCAGTTTTCTTGCACCAGAAAGTCAGATTTTTGTCCACCGCTAGTATGCCCCAATCACCTCTCTCAATTGTCTCTTTTCAAGAATCCCTGTTGCTTGGTTTATCTTTTAACTCTTTCGCTTTCTATTTTTTGTTTGGTAACTAGAAAAATATGTGAAACTGAGGTTTCATTCCCTTCCTTGATCTTTGTGTTGTTGGCTAATATCTTCTTAAATAGAAATATGGGTACATTCCATATAAGATGGTTTTTGCCAACTTGCTCGGTACTTGACTCATGAAGTTGAAAAAATTAGTCAAAACGGACTTTAATAACGGAAACAAGAAAAAAGTTACTTGACCAAGTAGTAATGTCAGTGAGAATACTTATATTCAGTTGAAACCGATTGACTCGTTTATTATTTTTTTGTCATAAAAAAAAAAAAAAGAAGATATTTTTTCAATCTTTTAAGCGTCTATGGGGTGTTTGGCAAAAATTGTCAGTTGTTCATTCTTTTTCTTGTTGTCCTTTTATCATTTTTTGGTACCTTTCCACAAGTTGTTGATTTTAAAGATTGAGATCAATAAACAGATGAATTTACCTTTCTCATTAGTAGATTTCGCAGTTCTGAAATCATTATAAAACCCTTGGCTTGCTCATTAAATAGGTTAATTCTTGATCTCAGGCAGCACTACTACTTTTTTCTGATGATTTATGTAAAATCTTAGTAAGCTTTCGGCGTCTCACTTTTCGGTTTTGTGTACTTGAACCGATGCTTCTTCCTTTTATTGATGTGATCCAGATTTCCATACATGTTATTCGGTTTTGTTTTCTATATTTCTCCTCAAGCCTTAGTTCCGCAAAATTCTTTTAAATAAGATATCGTACTGTTCTGTTCAGATCAGTTTTTTTTTTTTTAATTGAAGTTTCTGTCATTTCGGGTGACCAGGATGAGTACTAGCACGCAAAGGAAAGGGAAAGGAATTTATATCAATAACTGGACGCTCACATAAGACGATGTTTTGATCGAATAATTGAAAGAATTATATGAAGACAACGCGTGGCGAGCTTGTGGTGGCTTGAAGGATGGGTACTTGGCTCAACTGCAGACAATGATGAAATTCAAACTGCCTGGTTGGAAAGTAAAGTCATGTTCAGACATTCAAGGTCGGGTTAATTTTTTGAAGAAAAAGTACTTTGCCATAACTGACATGATAACTGAAGGTGGATTCGACTGGAATGAAAACCAAATGACGATACTCGGTGACAAAAGTTTCTACGACGAATGGGTGAAGGTAAAATCTGTCTACTATCTCATTTTTTAGATCAACTGTATTCGCTGATTTATCTCTAATATATGCTTTTATGATGTGTTGGATCTCTAGTTTCACACGAAGGCGAAGGGATTGTATTGCGGACCGTTTCTGCACTATTATTCATTGCAGGAAATCCAGGGAAAGGATTCTGTTTCTGGCGATAAGGGTGAACTAAAACAAGAGGATGCGAGCGATGAACATTTGAATGCTGATGTGGAAATGCGTTCAAATTGTGATTTTTTGATGGATTTGAGTGCGAATCGTGGTGTTAAAAGTAACATCGAGGTCTCAGTTTCTGACCAGCTGGAGCAACCAAGAATTGAAAAGTGCAAATTCCGAGAGAATAGCCCAGTAGCTCCAAATTGTGGTCTTCAGGATGGAGAGAGCGTGTGCATGGAGGAAATGAGTGAGAAATATGGGAGTATGGCATCTTCAGTCTCAGCAACGAGACTCAAGATTGACGATTTGGGACTAAAGGTTGACAGTTTGGGACTCAAGATAGATGGTGTGGTTAATGCCTTGTCCCAATCTAGAGAGGTGGCTGATCTGCAAGCCAAACTTGTCAATGAGTTGAACAAAATAGAAGGCCTAAATGACACATGCACGTTTTCCGAGCCATAAACATTTTGGCTCCGAGAGACGATTTACTGAGAGTCTTTTTTACCATGGCTGAAGAGATGAAGAAATCCTGTATCTTAAATCTTCTCATTCAAGGATTGTAGGCAACATTGTCGGTGCATGCCTTATTCAGCTTGGGAGGGCAATCAATGTGGCATTTGGTGTTCATAGTCAGAAAAGTGAAGAGGAGTATGGTTTGTAGGCAACATTTTTTTTTTTTTTTTTTTTTTAATTTGGAGTGTGGGAACTCAATCATGTGGCTTTTTTGTTCTTCTTATTTTCAGTCTGAAAAATGAAGAGAATCTAAAACACTGAATTTTTTGAAGAATGGTTTGTAGGCCCTTTTTTTTTGTTTTTGTTTTTCTTTTTTAGAGCATGGGAATGCAATCAATTTGGCACTAAATCTTCTAAGAGTGGCTTGCAAGCTGTAGATTTACCGTCAAATTTTAACCAGAGTTAGTAAGAAAAAATGAAATGAATAATTAATGGGGAATAGATTTTCCTTGATAGGAAATTCCAAATCTATATCTCAACACAATTGAGCGCGTTTTAAAGCATGAAAATTCATAATTAATGTTTCAGCCACTCCAAGTCCAAGACAACTACAAGTTCTACCCTTAGCTAAACAATTTTATAAATTTACAGGCATGTTTACTTTGCATCAAAGGAAAAGGGAAAGTAAGTAGTTATTATCTTTTCTATTTAATCATGTGTTTACTTACAGAATTAAAAATGAGATTTTAGCGATCCCCTCATAGTATAGGAAATAAAGGAGGGGAATATTAATCTTTACGTATCAAATTTACTCATATAACTTTAATAAGTTTCCATTACTAATTTTTTTTTTTATCATGTAAAAAGATATTTTAATAATTACATTAATAAGATTACCATTACTAAGGTTAATAAACATTAAAAAGAGAATGTGATTGTTTCCTTTTATACCATATAATAGGCAAGTAAGCACTAGAAAGAAAATTAATAATCCTCCTTCCTATTCTATTATTTTATTTTCTAATCTCATTACCTTTTTCATTACATTCCTTTACAGTTTAGTTAACATGCGTACTAAGGTAGCAAATGAGATGGAATATCATGACATGTTCATGTAGGTTTTTTTTCCTTTATTTTTTTTCTTTAGGATAAGTCCAATCCATATAGTTTGATATATAAAAAATGAGATTAGAGTTCAAATTGCTTAGGCATAGTTAATTGGAATAATTCAGTGAAAATGGAATTTTTTTTTTTTTGCACCCACACTATTAATAAAAACCCCCCACCAAATCATTAAAGATTTTTATTACACTTGTACCTCATGGTAAAATTACCTTAAAACTTATTAAGAATGCTTATACCTTCTCATACTTTTTTTTTTTTTTTTGAATAAAAGATCATTTCATTTCACTCAAAAGTAGCATCAACAGAAACAGCAGTAGAGACTATAATCGGAGTCTCACTAATCCATACATTGGTACACTTAGAATTAATACCGAACCTGGCTAACAGATGAGCAACCTGATTAGCATTGCGACGTATGTGATGAATACCCGTGTTCTGCAATTGGCTCAAAAGATGTTTAACATCCTCCAAGACCGGGCCTTCAAATGACAACTCACATTTTTCCCCAACAGCTGACACCACATTTATTGCATCAGTTTCAACCATAATGGGACCCGGATTTAAATCCTTGGCCAAACTCAGACCTTCACGGAGGGCAATACATTCAGCCAGAAAAGGTGAAAAGGATCCTTCTACTGATTTCGCCACCGCACCCAAAGTTACCCCTTTCTCATTGCGAAGAACCGCACCTATGCCGATATGGTCCACACCCGGTATGACCGATGCATCGACATTTAGCTTAAAAACCCCTGGTTGAGGAGGTAACCATACCTCTGGGCCTACAGCCTGTACTTGGGTCGAAACACAATTGAGGGCCTGCCACTCACCAAAACTAGCAATACTCAATTCTAGGATAGTATGCGGGTCTCCATATTCTCCACCATGAACTACCTTATTCCTTACATACCACAATTTCCAAGCTAACCAGCAAATCAGAGCGAGATCCACCATAGGAATTTCGGACGTCAGATTCCTCAAAAAATCCGCGAAAGGGAGGGATCTCCTCTTCTCTATTACCGCCCAAAATCGAGACGTCCTCCACACCGCTTGCGACATAGGGCACTCTAGAATTGCATGTGAAGTAGATTCCAGTTCCTCGTTGCATCTTGGACAGACAACATCACAACCGATTCCTCTAGATTTCAATGAAGCCATCGTAGGAAGAATCTCATGAAATGCGCGCCACACAAACAACTTGACTTTAGGGGGAATCGATAACCTCCACATCTTCCTCCACCAACCCACATCCGAATTCTCATAGGAAGAAGATTCTAAACGTTTAGTCTCCATGATAGCCCTATATCCGGAGCGGACCTTATAAAACCCCTTCGGATCATAATGCCAAGCCCACTTATCACCTCCTTCACCATTTCCTAAAGGGATGCCTTTAACCATCACTTGGTCGACCGGCCAAAGGAGATTTTCAATCTTTCGCTCATCCCATACACGTTTCCCATCCATCATTAGATCGGCCACCATCACCAATTCACCTTCAACCGGCCTTCTCGTAATTACACGAAAAGAGGAAGGTCTTGGGATCCAAGGATCGTCAAAAACCTGAGTAGAGAGCCCATCCCCAATACGACGTCGGAGTCCAAGTTTGATAGCATTGCGCCCCCATAGAATGCTCCTCCATAAATAAGAAGCACCCCCTCTGGCCTTTGCCTCAATAATACTCGTCTCCTTAAAATACTTATCTTTTAGGACTCGAGCAAGTAACGAGTCAGGATTTTGGAGAATCCTCCAGGTTTGCTTCGCAACCAGAGCTTGGTTAAAGGCCGAAATGTCCCGGAACCCTAAGCCACCATCCTCTTTCCTCCAACACAATTTTTCCCATCTCCACCAGTGAAGTTTCCTCGTCTCAACTTCGCTTCCCCACCAGAATCTAGCCATCATGGCCTGAAGCTCTTCAGAAAGAGTTGCCGGGAGGCGAAATACACTCATTGTATAGGTAGGAACCGATTGCGCCACTGATTTAATGAGTAGTTCCCGACCTCCCATAGAGAAAAGTTTACCACGCCACAGTTGCATACTTAAAAGTAGAAATTTTTTTTAAATAATAAAAAACGTAAACCATACTAATTAACTATAAATGGAAATAATATTAAAAAAAAAAACAAAAAAATCACTCCGATATAATAATATTTTTTATAACCTTTCTATTCAACAATGCCTTACATTTCTCCTATGATGGTCCTTGAATTTTTCTTCTTGCCTTAAAGTTGTTATTGATGAAGCTTTTTGTTTTTTCCCATAATAGTTTTGTTTTTTACTTATTAGATTACACAGAACTTGAGAAATTATTCAATAAAGTGGGTGTATTATGTTGTTGTATTTACGTATGGTACAACCACTCAATAAAAACTTGGCATTTGAACACTTTATTTATGTAATTTTTTTTGTTGTATGTATCTCTTTCCTAGCATGTATTATCTTAGTTAGTAGATCTAAATCGTCATAAATATCGCACCTAGATCTTTTTATATTAACCCATTAATTTAAAAAATATAATCTTTTATAAGATTATTATTTTTTTAATAGACTTGAAACCTCCATGTGATGTTTCTTTCTCTTTCCCTTATTTTATACAGAGACTTAACTGTTGGGAATGAAAAAAACTTCTTCATAGAAATTAACTAAAAAATCAAGAGATAGAAAAAAAAAAAAAAATCATTCACATATATGTATATAACTCACAAGACAAGATCCTAAAAATGTCGCTCAAATTTTTGTTTTTGTTCTTGTTTTTGTTTGTTTGTTTGTTTGTTTGCTTTTTTTTTTTTTTAATGATTTAAATAGAATGAAAACAACTATGAGCAAAACCTGATTCTTAAAAAAAGATAAATAATAAATAAAAAGAAAACGAAAACGAAAACATTAATTTACAGATTTTAAAAGCAAGAATTACCTTTTCAATTTCAAAGTTGACTGTTATTTTTATTTTTTGCATATAAAAATATTTATTTATTTTTATAAGAATATAGAAATATTTATTTGTTGTCTTTAATATATTCCCTACATGATCAAGAATTGCTTCTACGGATGAGATATATAAAAATAATTACTTGTGTATTTCTTGATTTTAGTTTATTAACTAGTTATATGGGAAAATTTTCTCATTCCATATAATGAAGTTTTGATTTATAATAAAATAAATATAAAACGGTCTTCAAAAAAATTGATATAACACATTCCATAAATAAATAAATATATATATATATATATATATATAAAGCCATTGCAATGCCTTTTTTATTTTAGAGAAATTTAAATGTACAAAAGTTTTAAAAATACAAGTTGATTTTTATTTTAAAGATAATTAATTATATAAGGGATTTAGGTGAGATATTTATGGTGATTTAGGTTTACTAATTAAGTTAATATATATAGTAGAAAAGAGAAACATATAACACATAAATAAAGTGTTAAAAATGTCAAATTTTTATTAAATAAGTGTACTACATAAGTATAATGACATGATACACCTGGACAAGAATAATTTCTTATAAGTTCTTTTGTCAAAAGTGATGTTGCTACAAAATAAATTTTATTGTTTCCTCGTTTTTGTTTTAAGAGATACTTTTTGTTTCCTTTTTAAGAAGAAAAAAGTTTTTTTTTTTTTAATTTTTAAGATTTGCTAATTTCTTCTTAATAAAATAAAGGGAAATCGTAGGTACTCGTGAAATATATAGCATACTTTTAGAAATTGGTAAAAAAAAAAAAAAAAATTTAGCATATTATAATTATACTTTTGAAATAAAAATATTTGTTTCCAATTGTACCCTAATTCTCTCTCCTCACTCCCTCTCTCTCTTTTGTCTCTCTCTCTCTCTACTCTCTCATTGAAGAGGCGCATGTTGGTGACAGGGGACAACGGCGATGGAGGATGGCGGTGACTAATCGCGATGGGATAGCTCGTCTTTCTCTTAGCGGCCTCGTGGAGTGGTTCGACGAGACAGCAACCCTCGCCTCTAGTGGAGAATAGTCAGAAAAGAAGACACAGACGTGAGCTCGAGACGGTGCCGACAAGGTCGAATGACCAAGTGGCGGCGAGGATCTGTAGGAGAAGACCACATTTGCCTTCAGCGGTGAGAGAAGATCTGTGAAGAAGATTCGGTCGCAACTCCTTAGTTTGTGATTCTCCCAACGACGATGACAGCGCTTCGTGAACAACGACGGTCCCCAACCGGCGAGGAGCTGATGTGTGGTAAAATGGCGAGGATCTGTTCGTGCTCGCAAAGGCGAGGATTTGTTTGAGCTCACGACAACGGCGGCGATCTCTCCGTGCTCACGATGGCAACAATATCGGACCTGCAATGATCCTTCGTGCTCATGACCATGACTGAACGACAAGAGGAAGAGGCGAAGGAGAGGGTGGGACTCGAAGGAGAGAGATGGAAGGCGGAGAAGACAGAAACATAGAGTTTGGATCTGAAAAAAACAGGAGGGTAATTTTGGTATTTTAGTATGTAATTAATTTCAATTATGTTATTTGGTTATATTAGTTTCAAGTATGCTATAAAATTATAACCTTATAATCAAATATGCTATATCACTCATTCTCCCTAAAATTAATTAAAATTAAAATTGAAATGGAAGTGGGTGCATAAGAGTGTTAAATCTAGTATTATTTAAAAAGTATCGATAAAAAGATAGGTTTATCATGTTATATTAAGAAGCATTGATTAGGTGATGGTATTTAGCAATATTATGGGTGCAAATATAATCACTCTTTTTTTTTTTTTTAATTGAAAGTTTTATAGTGTAAATTTTGTTTCCCCCACTTTCCTCCCAAACCCACGATGGATATCAATCAGTAGTTTGGATATATTTGGTGTAAATTTGATAACCAGTTGCCTATCGCACATGTGAAATAGACAAATAAAATAAAACAATTATTTATACATATTTTCATTTGGCATTGACATTGCCATCACGTGACACTAACATGACAACCATATGACAAGTAGGGAAAGGGAACGAAGAGAGTTAATTAGCAACACACTCGCTTGGTGAGGATATGACAAGTGGTGTAATTTTTGAATTCTTAGACTACCTAAAATTCAAGATAGAAATTGATTTGTATGTACGAAAATGTTGTTTATGATATTATTTTTTTTACCAAAAAAAAAAATGCATGACTTTGAATGTAGGGTATACTTTCTGAATAAAAACAAAAGACATGGTATAAAAATGTAAATAATCAAAATTATAATTTTCTTTTTAAGGGTCTTTTGGGTATTTTTAGGGTAAAATTTCATGTGTTGACCAACAAACGGTATAAATTTGTATATTAAATATGATGTGAGGGTATAAAATGTAAAAGTTAAAAATATAAGATATACTTTCTGAATAAAAGTAAAATTTAGGGTTAAAAAATGTAAATAACATCTATAAAGTAACATCAACCACCAATTTCTCGCCCAATATAGAACAATCACTTCACCATGCGTTGTAATTCAGAGGAAATCAATTGGATTTGATTGGAGGTAAGAGATTACCATGCCAATCATTGAATTACCAAAATCTCATCAGATTTCAAACTACTGGAAGGTCATCAGAATGTCCTAACCAGAGAGAGACCATTACAAAAACTTTTGTATCCAAAATACAATTAACTATTATTGACATATAAAAATTCACCTTTTTCTTTTTGAATTTGAGGGTGAGGGGATTCAATCTATTTATCTTATAATAAAGTCAAAAGTAAAATTACTGCTAAACTATACTTACAACTACTAAAAATAGAAAAAGAACTTACTAGCATTTTGAAGCAAATAATAGCAAATTATAGCTTAATGTTTTAAATATAGAAATAAATAGTAACAAATATAGTAATAAATACTATAATCAATTTTATGAGCACCCATAATAATAAAAATACCCATCATCCTTCCTCCTTCCTCTCTCACTCTTATTTCTTTCTCTTCCTAACCTGAAGCTTTACTTAGTTGTCCTATTGTCGAATCTCTCACATTGTCTCGTTCTAAACCAAGCATGTTGTCCCGTCACCAGACCTTGCACTTGGGTTTTGTTCACAAAGACGAGGGTTGGCCTTGTGATCTTTTCCATAGCAGGCTCGCAAAATTGTCCATGGAGATCATCATCTCTAGAGAAGTCGTCAATTTAAGGGGGAAAAAATCCTATTATTATTTATGTGTAAATCTTTTATTTACTAAAAAAATTATCTAAGAATTTTTCCATAAAAATATTATATAATTACTATCTTTAAAAAAGAATCTGTTTTAAACTTTGAAAATAAATATATAAAATATGTTATACGCTATAATTTCCTCAAAAAAAATTAATGTTGTAATAATAAATATATAAAATATGTTATACGTTACAATTTCCTCAAAAAAAAATTAATGTTTTAATATCAAAATCGTAACCTACAATGAGCTCTACGAGATATTTATTATATTTTGAAATGTAATAGTTAAAGTGAGATAACCTTATTTTGGAGGGCCTTTTCCATTATATTTTGAACGGTAAAAAATAAAGTGAGATAAACCTCATTTTGGAGGGGTCAAATTTTTATTAATTAGCATTTTCCATTATTTAGTTATTTATTTTTGTAGGGGAGAAGGGATTCCCTCCCGTCTCATTCCATTATAAACTTTGCAATTACAATTCATTTTTGATAGAATGGGTGCCCTGTGGGGCCGAGGCCACTGACCGATGGAATCGGAATGAGAACGCGATTCCTTCCTCAACCAATTTTCGTTATCCCTTGGAATACCTTTTCATTAATTAAAAAAAAAAAAAAAAATCCAAATTCAAGCCCAAACCCAAATCAGACCAAATTAGCCGAAAACCCTAATCATTTTGCTTGGCAAAATCGTGTTCTCCTCCAATTAGCCGAACGATTTTCCAGATCACAGGTATGCTCTGTATATCTCTCTTATTCTTATGAGTCCTGTTGTTGCATCACAATGGGGAAAAAAAAAAAAAATTTATTGTTGAGCTCTGTTTTCATTGTTGGTTTCTGGGGTTTTTCATGGTTTTCAATGTACTCCATTCAGATTGCTTTTTCCTATTGACCAATTTCATTTTAGTTTGCATTTGGCCATTTTTACAACTCAGGAAATTAACTTGCAAATTGCTGGTTTGGTTGGACCTTTAGGAATTGCAAGAAAGATAGAATTGAATTTGTGTTTGACAATTTTGGGTGTAAATGGGTTGTGAATTGATTGACAAATAGTTTTTGGTTCTCTCTATAGTTTGATCTTGTTTGTGATAGGTATGTACATCTTTGGTTGGTTTGTTAGTACATAGTTTTTAAGTTGTTGATTTAGATTACTAAATTGGTCTGCGCAAGAGTATTTGGTTGGAAGACATCTTCAAATTAAATTGTAAATTTACTTTATATATATATATATATATATATATATATGTTACACAAATTTATTAAAACTTTTTTCGTAAAACAGTATATGCATGAATAAAAAATAGAATAATTTGTTAATTAAATAAAATAATTATTATTATCGTAATTGTTCTCTACGGTACTTTCCCAGGAGTGGTTACTTCTTTTGGATTTATTTGACACTACATAATTTTTGTTTTTGTTTTTGTTTTGTTCTGTTTGACTTTTTTTCAATTTTATGTTGGGATGAGAATACTATAGGGGTGCTTGGGAGATGCCAGTCTAGTTGGGATTTCTTGATGCACCTACTGATTTCTTTCACCAACTACCTTATAGGGAAAAAAAATGTAGCTCGAGATTTTACTAAGGCAACATTCTCAGCCAAATAAAAATTATTAAAGGGGAAAAAGTCTATGGAAA
The DNA here is from genome assembly GCA_025413485.1 of Ficus microcarpa. Classification (NCBI taxonomy): domain Eukaryota; kingdom Viridiplantae; phylum Streptophyta; class Magnoliopsida; order Rosales; family Moraceae; genus Ficus; species Ficus microcarpa. The sequence continues at coordinate 15,481,211 of CM046380.1, read as the reverse complement.
ATCTCTTGTTCCCATCAGACATGGAACAACTGACGATTAAGGAAGATGATAGAGAAGCTAGGCTATGGGAGATCTGGGAGGAGGATCGGTGGATGAGGCAAAGGAGTGATGAAACTGGAGCAGAAGGATCGATGGATTTGAGTGGAGGAGGAGCCCGGTCAATATGGCAAGGAGTAGCACCATGTAGGGGGTGAGGATGAGCGACAATCTGGAAGGAGATGGTGGATCTAGGCAGGTGCTGGTGGAGGACGGCGGTGCACTGTTGGAGTCGAGGAGCCTGGTGGCTTTTCTGATTTGGCAATTAGGTCAGAGGAAGGAGTTGTGGCGGAGGATCTGGTGAGGAGGGCTTGTAGGAGCATCAACGGCCCTCCAATTGGAGTGGGTGGAGGAAGATGATGTGATCGTCTTTTCTAATGATGACAAGCTCAGCACCAGCGGGTGGGCAAGGAGCTAACTCTGACGGAGATGTGAAATAGGGGAAGGTTAATTGTGGAAAGAATTTTAATGAACCTAGAGAATGACCATTCCTCACATCTCAAGTGATTATAATGATTCCAGCAAAACGGGAGAAAATCATTCCATTGGAATGGTCATTACCATGTGTCAAGTTTGACCAAACTTGGTAATGGTTACTTTTAGCATTTTTTTTCCATTCCTTTCCGCCTTGTTTCGCATAGAAGTGAAAGGGAAAGGGAAAGGGAAAGGGAAAGGATTACCTTTTCGGACATATATGTATATATGTTTCTCTCATATGGGGCCTATGTGCACACACTTTATGATTCCCAGTCCTAGGGGATAGAATCAATTTTAGTAATGGTTGTTTAGTGCCCTATGCAATTTAGGAAACTGGGAAAGGGAATGCCAATCCTTGCAATCCCACTGATTCATGGTAAACAGGGATGGATGTCAACTTTACTAATATATCCTTAGTGAGTTCACATGCTACAGGCCAACAATTATTTTTAATTATATGAAAGACATTTTAGTAATTATGTTAGTTAGATCCGCATACCTAAGTTTAATAGACACTAGAAAGGGAATTAGGTTGTTTCCCATTCCACTTTCTAATAGGTAAAGGAAATACTAGAAAGGGAGTCAACTATCCTCATTCTTATTCCTTTCTTTTCCAAACTCATTATTTTATCATTACATTCCATTATGGTTTGGTAAATATGCTTTTTGTGATTTTGAAAGCTTGTGAGGTTTTTGTCTTTCTCATTTGCAGTTGTAAACAGTACGTGCGCCATGTAATTCCTTTTCCACCATATTCACCTTAGGATTAGGATTTCAGATTTTGTTTTGAATTGCAATTTTTTCCTTTGTAACTAGGATTATAAGAAGACATTGTTTTTTGGATTGATTTTTGTATATTAGAGTATCAGGCTCAGAATATTTGTTAATGTCTCTTTTGTTGTGTAGGTGTAGGATGATAACTAATACAGATACCGTAGAAAGGGGAAGAGGTAAGAATAAACATTTTTGGACAATGGATGAGGATGCTGCATTACTTGAATCCTTGCATGAACTATTTCAAAGCACCAAGTGGCGAGGTGATTCTGGCTTCAAGAATGGGTACACAATTCAACTAGAGACCATGATGGAAAGAAAGTTACCTGATTGCGGATTAAAGGCCTCTCCACATATCGAATCACGGATCAAAACGTTGAAGTCAAAATATTTTGCCTTATCCGAGATGTTATCTCAAAACGGCTTCGGTTGGAATGATAAACAGATGATGTTAATATGCAATAAGCATGTGTATAACGAGTGGGTGAAGGTAAGCCTATAGTTATCTTGTTCATGTGTTCTATAAATGTGCTTATCGATTTTTCTGAGGAAGGTTTCATGATATGTTGGTTTTTGCAGAGCCACAGGGAAGCAAATGGACTGTATGGTAAACCATTTTTGCACTATAATACACTGAAGGAGATTTATGGGAAGGAGCGTGCTAGTGGTGGCAATGTTCGTAGTTCTAACGAGAAAGAAGAAATACGAAGGGAGGATGCAGACCAAGAAGATTTGGACATTGACGTAGATTTGCACTCAAATCCCGGTGCTGATGTAAATGTGGAAACCCAAGCTGATGGATCAAGAGATTATGAGGTGTCATTTACTCAACAACCAAGTAGCCGGCGGCGTAAATTGAGAGAAAACAGCCCAAGTGTTTCAAATTGGGAACGCAAAGTTAGAAATAAGGTTATGGAGGAGATGAGTAAGAGTTTCGGGAGTATGGCAGCTTCTATGGCAACAATGGCACAAAAAATTGATGGTTTGATTAACGTTTGGTCAAATGATAAAGAGGTGGCTAATATGCAAGCTAAACTTGACAATGAGTTGACGAAAATCGAAGGCCTAACTGAATTGCAAGTCTTTCGAGTGACGAACATTTTAGCGACAAAACATGATTTGTTGAGAGTGTTCTTTTCCATGTCTAAAGAAAGGAGGAGACCTTATGTTTTCAACCTGCTAGAGTATGGGCTTTAGCCGACGACTCCCACATGTTGTTGGCGGGAATACGCATAATTAACCTAGTCAACACAGTCGGGATTATTTATTTAAGTATTCAATTCCACGCTAGATCCAATTGCTAATTCATTTAGGGTGTAACTAGGCAGTTTCAATTTGATTTTTGCTTTTACTAAATTCTTGATTTATGTATGGAATTAGGAATACTATACAAGTATTTGTTAAATTTTGGTATAATTGTTTACTGAACCACGATGTTACACACATAACCGCAACACAATAACCACAATGCACGTAAGTCACGGGTACATTGATCATAAAGTCCTTTAGGAGTCAGTAACATCGCAATTCATAAGGAACTACGTCAGGTGATCTGCTAGACATTGTTGTCCGCAGCGGGGTTTGCATGCATTTATATACCACAAGTGCGCCTCACTCTCCGTCAATAAAGGACTGGTGTCCATAGGTTTGTGGCTATCATTTTTGGATGAACACCCAGTAGTATAACACAATTCATAAATAGATGGACTATAAGAGCTCTCAAGAGGAGAAGGTAATGCCAATGAAGGGACCAATAAAATTTCTAGATTAACCATTGAACCATGCAATTGAAAAATACCTACTTGAAGGTATTCCGATTTGACTAGCTAGTTAGCATGTAAATGAATATATAGATATTTTTTGGGAATCGATAGTGTCTTATCCCCCAACTAGACAGTAGATAAGATATCCTTGTTATAACACCACCGTGATGAATGTAAATGGAAAATAGGAATATAACTGTTTAATTTAATCACAATTATATTCTTGGAGTCGAACTTAAGAGAATTTGGAATAAATAGTCATAAATAGTAAATTTACTAGGAGAGAAGAAAATAATTTACTTTAATGAACTTAATATTTACTTTAAATATTTTAAAATCACGTTATTAACTTTATTTAGTTTCTTGAAAAATGCTATTTGCTTCTATTTCTAGTAGTTAAAATATCATTTTGTCATTTTTTATACCGAAATCTAATATCACTCGTATTTGTATAATTAGTGAGAAAATCTATCCTTATTCGATTGAATTTTTTAAAATATGAAAACTACAAAATGGCTATATAAAATATTATTTAAATAATTGATGATTAACTAAAAGTGGAAAAGCTAAATTTCAAAACTAAAAAATTGAACACAATCTAAAACTACGTTTAAAATTAAAAGAGTAGTGAAAATCAATTTTAAGAAAATAAAAACAGTACAAATTTGTTTGTTTGTTTGTTTTTTTTTTTCCCCTGAAGATACATGAGCTGATGAAGCGGTCGGAATAGGAAGATGAGAGCGAGAGTACAAGAGAGGCGTTGGAAGGAAAGAGCTACGAACTGGGTGGGAGAAGGTTAGTGGTGGGTGCAGAGGAGATTTTGTGGGAGGAAGAAGAAGATAAACTTTCTTTGTTGATTTTGTTTTGTTTTATCTTTTTATCTTTTTTAATTATTATTTATAATCAATTTTTAATTTATTGATATTCATAAGTGGCATGTTAATTAGATTCTTAAGAGTAGTATTGGTATCTTTCAAAAAGACAATCAGTTTAAGTATATTTTGCTACTGATTTTACAAACATAATCGATCTTATAAGCATTTGAATAATAATTTTTTATCATTATTTCAGGAGTGGGGGGGTTTTTTTTTATTTTTTATTTTTTATTTTACATTATTTTTGTTATAGTTTAAATTGAACAATCGATTTACTTAAATTAAGAGTTCAATTAAAATTAAAATATAAGTACTAAAGTCTAACAAGTCGCACAATTCGGGGACGATCTACACAAATTGTAGAAGAGTAAAACCAAAAAGACAAAAACCCAATGAGCATCTGTTTGGATATAAAATTTTTAGGGTCTGTTTGGGGGATATATGGAGATAGTATTTTGAAAATTGGGTTAGAAATGTATTTTTGGAGAGAAAATTTTTTAAAAGTTCTATAATATAGAAAATAGTACAAAAACTTGCATGTATTCGGGAAAAAAATTTGTAACATAGATCTTGTCTTGTTCGTCTCACTGTTACGAGCATTTTGACACAAAAATCATCTCATTTCGATTTGAAAAGAAAACTACGAACTTTTAAAATTTGAGTTTTTTGAAAATGAAAAAGAGAGAAAGTTTGATTTAGAGTTGAGATTTATTTACCCATTGAACTTGTTAAATGATTGCAATGTATCATCTGTATCTATGAATTAACTTTTTTTTTTTTTTAAATTAGTCATAAAAAACCACGTATGCCTCATGTAATGATGCAAAATCCCATTTCTAATAAAAATATTTTCCAATCTAATACAAATCATACTGCAAAACTTTTAACTTCAAATATCTAATTTAGTGTACGATCAACTAAAAAAGATATATTGTAATAATTTAACAATTGTAGGAGATAGATTGTCAAAATTTAAAATTTAAGGGACAAATTGAAAAATGGTAACAAGTTGACAAAATTTAAATGCCCTTTGTTTGATAAAAATTTTAATTTTATGTTCTAAGTAATTGTTCAAACCTATAATCCAAACAAACCATAAATACTCCAATAAAAAAAACTAGTCGAATATGCAACTATCAACACGATGAACTTCCAAAAATATTACAAAATGATACATATTATTTAAAAGATAAATGCAATCTTATATAGATGAAATATTTTAATAATGCATTTAGAAGACACATCTGCTATACATTATATCCCAACACAATATGACGTGTGTTTGGGTATTTCATATATTATATTTTAATATAAATATATTTAAATAAGAGACCCACTTATTTTGTTATTCATTTATTTCATTTTTCTATCTACTTTTATCAATCAAATCACATACTCTCTCGTCAATATATATTTGAATGGTTGTTTGAATGTAAACAACTTGATCACATATTACATTTAAATTGAACATAAGAAAGAGACCTCCAAAAAAAAAATTACCTAAATAACTACATTTTTTTTCCATTAACCAACATTACACAAATTCCATATTCTTAACTAACATGACATAAATTTTATATAAATTTAATTTAATTTTATTTCATTTGGTCTAATGTTAAGTTTTTGTATAGAATTATTATAATAATTTTTAAATTTGTATCTCGGATATTTTCCTTAATATCCAAACGTATGTTATATTTTAAGTATTATATTTGAATATAATACAAAAATGAATGTAACGAGAAGAAAAAAAATAAAAAATAAAAAGATACGATTCGTGAAACGTCCGTCACTTTCCCAAATCCAAATAGAATACGCGGGAAGAAAATGGGGTCCACGTTAAACGCGCAATTCGCGGCAAAACAAGGTGAGGAGGTCCACAAAAACAACCTTAAACAAATCCCTTCCATCTATTAATATTCCCCCCAACCGCACGTTTCGCTTACCTTTCACCCCACCGTCCCTTTCTACCACAAATCCCCTTTCTCTTTCCTCAAACCCCACACTCTCTCTCTCCCAACGCTCGCTTCCACACCTTTAACATAAATTAAAAAAAAAAAAAAATCAACATAATTCCAAACAACCACTCACAAACTAACAAAAACTCCGGTAAGTTTTTTTTTTTTTTTTTTTTTTAAATCTTTTTTGAACATTGCAAGCGTTGTGGGCCCATCTTTGTTGTCGTTTCTTTCCACTTGAATTCGATGAACCTTAGGATGATGATTAAAAAAAAATTAAAAACTTGATTGCACCATTTTGTTAAATTTGAATTATTATTATTTTTCAAGATTCTCAAAAAAAAAAAAAAATTATTACTCATATCCTCTAATAATTTTTAAGTTAAATTTGGTTGCACCACCCCATTTTGTTGTCTGCTGACATTTTAATAATACAGGCTTTGAATTTGATGCAGAGAATTGATTTGCAGTGCATTTTTGGAGGGTCGTGGCCGGTTTGTTTGTTGGCATTTCTTTTTATTTATTAAAATAAATTAAAATAAAATAAAAGAGGGGAAAGAAACACAAGAGAGAGAGAGAGAGGGAAGGAATTACAAAAGGGGGGAGAGATGACGGATTCGCCAACGACAGCAAATAGCAGCGGAAAGGCGTCGTCGTCGCTAATGGAGAACCTGTTGGGTTTACTCAGAATCCGTGTGAAACGCGGCATCAACCTTGCTGTTCGCGACGTCCGTAGCAGCGACCCTTATGTCGTCGTCAAGATGGGCAAACAGGTGATCTCTCCTTTACCACTACCTCCTTCTCTTTTTATTTTTTATTTTTTATTTTTTATTTTTTTATAGTGTTTTCATTGAAACAAAATAATAATGCCCATCTCTTATACCCATTGGTATCTTCTTCCTTTTTTTTCCCCCTCTATTGTTCCTTAAACATTGCATTTTCTTGTTCTCGTTCAGGTTTTTCAAACTTTGTGATTATGTAAATAGTATCCTTCAATTTAATTCTTTATTTATTCATTTTCTTAAATTATCAAAACGCATTTTTTTTTTTTTTTTTAACTCTAAGATGAGAGATTCAAACTATAAGCTTTTTGTGAAGTTAGATATGAAATATGCTTGCAACCGCAAGCACAGTTATATTAAGTTTTTTTTTTTTTTTTTTTTTTTGTGTCATTTATATTAAGAACTTAATAAGTGAATACAATCGGTTAATGCAGAAACTGAAGACGCGTGTGATAAAAAAGGATGTCAACCCTGCGTGGAATGAAGATCTTACTCTTTCTGTCACAGACCCCAAACTTCCTGTCAAGCTGGTAACCTCTTCTCTTACTCTCATTATCCATACTCGAGATCTAATCCCAGAAAAATAAATAAATAAAAATAAAAAAGAAATAACAGTAGTGCAATTATTCAAATGACTGATTAAAATATTGAGAATATTTGTTGTTTTTGATGATGAAAATGTACTTTTGTTTCTGATATTTGCTCGTAACAATTGATACTTTTGTAACATTTTTCTTTGTTGCATTTTGGCTCTTTCTTTTCCTGATATCTCCATTGGATTACATTAAATTGTGGACTTAAACATTCTAAACTAAGAAGTGTAAAATTTTCCTTGTCGGGCTAAGATTTTTGCTGTTTCAAGATGTCACTTGAATATAGAGCCGAAAAGGATATATTGAATTGTACTGCAGTTAGCGCATCAATTCCGGTTAATTATGTTCTTGACTTCTTTCTCAGACTTTAAAGGTACCATCATGTGGTTAATGCTGAGAATCATTTTATTTTCATGCGCTTGCAGACCGTGTACGATCATGACACGTTTAGCATGGATGACAAAATGGGAGATGCAGAATTTGACATAAAAGCATACATAGAAGCACTGAAGATGAACTTGGAAGGCCTTCCAAGTGGAACTATTATAACAAGAATACAACCAAGCAGGCAAAACTGTTTGGTTGAGGAAAGCAGCATCATGTGGAACGAAGGCAGGGTCGTTCAAGATCTCTGCCTCAGACTGAGAAACGTCGAATGCGGTGAAGTAGAAGTTCAACTGCAGTGGATCGACCTTCCTGGTAGTAAGGGTTTATAAAGTCTCTTGAGTCCTCTATCTGTGTTCTGTCCTCCACAACTAACCGTGTATGTAGTTGTATCCTTGCCTGTCTTATAAACCATAATACCAGATCTAGGCTTTCTCGTTATATTTCTGTGGATCTCTCAGCTAGCAAGTGCATTCTCTTCTGGCATTTACCGGGAATTTGTCGGCTAATTACTAGCTGCACAACCTCTGAATCTGTTTTTCCTGTGAAATGGTGTACTTAATTACAAACTTGAAATTTTAGTCCTGAAATGTAGCTTCGACACTAGTGGCTGCAAATAGTACTTTCACATCACTGGTTTCTCCTACTTTTGAAAGGTATTTCATATTATTCTCTTTCGGTTATGCTTTAACAACTAGTTTAAATTTATACCATAGAAATATGTTATGTAACCGGACCAGGCAGCCGGTAGCCAGGTTGCTTTCCCAGTGATTGGGCTGATTCAAATCTATCGGGTTGAACAAGATTGCAGTTGCTTGACACCATAGGGTTTTCTTTTTCTCTTTCTCTTTCTCTTTTTTTTCCTTCCCTAAACTCATTCCATAGTTGAATATGGATCTTGAACTTTTAGACAGTCATCACATCAACTAATAGTAAAAAACTTAATTGACAAACGTGTTGAATTTTTTGATAAGCAACATATTTGGATTTAAATTGGAGTAAAATCGAAATGGGGCTAATGTCAATTTGGAATATGTCCAACATTAAAACCGATTTACTCTCTACCAATTAATAATAGTGATATTTTTCATATTTGTGCCTGTCTTGGTACATCATCTTTCTTTAGTGAAGTGGTTGTTTATATCTCGATAGGAATATTGTTAGGAATACCAATTCTATAATATCAATTTCTAAATATTAGCTTATGTGCCATTTGAGTTGTCATTGCATTAGTTAATTGTATCTACTACTAGTAAAAATATGATAACTAATTGTCAAGTGAATTGACCTTCAAAAGTTGAGATTAGAATTTGTGTCCATAGTACTATTAAACCAGATAGACGAGATAAAATTAAAGGCTCATTCTCTTCTCTCAAACTCTCTCACTCCCTCAATATTCCATAGAGGCTTTTAGTTGTAGATTTTCTTGGTTGTTTGACTTTTTAATTTTTATAACAACCACGTGCACCATGGACAACCGAGAGTATGATTTTGATCATATTCACGTAGGATCGTGTATTGTAATAAAAATTAACTTTAAGACACAACATTTTTTTAGAAGTATTTACATAAAATGATCATTTTTAGACATCCTTTTTAAAAAATACACACTTCTAAACTTATTCGTAATTTGAACAAATTTCGAATTCCATACTTTTATGCTTCCATGTTTACCCTTACATATTTTTTGGATTTTATTTTTTGAATATTTCCTTTGACTTTTTAAGAAAATTTTTTTGAGGGACTTTTAAGAAAATTTTGTATATAAATATATCCGGATTTTATTTACTTCGAATCCGAATTCACGTTTAAGTTATAATTTGATTGATTATTTTAGGTATTTTTTTAATTATTATGAAGGGAGATTCTCTTTTTAATTTTCCCCTCTTGCTACGTTATAATTAAGGAATTGTTCTTTTTGACACTTTTTATTTTTATTTTTATATTTTTGCTATTTTTAGGAGAGGAAGTTATTTTTTCCCCGTTCTTGCTGATGACTCGTTATCAAGGAATCAATTTTTTAACTTTGTAATTTTTTTTAATAAAAATTTTGTTGCATATTACTAGCATTTGTTATTTGTTACATTATTTTTTACATAACTACTTCTTTAATTAACTGTGTTTATATGATAATGACATAATAATGTGTAGTACTTGTTCAAGGACATGGAAAAATCAGATCACAACTTAAAAAAAAGTCTAGTAATCAATACACATTATATTCGTTACTTCTTTATTGGTGGTGTAATTGAGTCATTGTAAACTATATTGATTGATTTCATTTATTTAGTTAACTCATGTATTCACACAAAGTCGACATGAAATCACTAGTACAAAAAGATGATACCATGATGGTTTTTAACCGTCGTCGTGTAGTGACCTGCCTAGCACAGGCCGTTACCATACTTACTTACATACATTCATGAAATAACCATATACGAAACTTACTTACTTAATACGTGAAAAACGGCAGAAATTTTTTCTTTTTTATACGGTGCGTACGAGCATTAATAAGAGATAAACAGCGGTCGTTTAAACATCCCTAATATACTTAAAATTTTCGAAACGCGTAGCGGCTTCCATTCCCCACATTTCACAGTGCCCGGCTACGCTCCTCCATCTTGCATCATCAAATGCTGGCAGGTTGTTTACCTACAGCATAAACTTAAGACAATGAGCTTTCGCTCAGCAAGTACAACTCCTACACCGCAACACATAATCTACATACATCGTAACTTAACCACATCATAACATGTCATTTCAACACTTAACATATCCTCACATAATATATTCATGAACCAATTATGTTCATATTATGTTTTCTTATTTCATTCTTAACTTGCTTTCTTACTTTTCTTCTTATGGGCCCCTTACTTGAGTGTACGTACCGGGCGCGCGACTATGGAGTGGTTGGGGCAGTCAGTTCATTTCCAACTCAAACCATAGTTCAACCGACCTACGAGCGGGTCGGTACAACACAGGCGACTTGCTCGCCATGGCAACTTGCTTGCCTTCTTTCTTTCCATGTGTCATTCTTGAACTTGTCATTCTTATTAGAATTAGTGAGCATACATCGTGATGTCACCTATTCTTACTTCGTAATTATATCACATTCTTATCTTAGCATGTATTCGTACATATCATAAAATGTTTCATAACATAAGCACAGATCATGTTTTGACATGCCCCGTAGCATATAAAATAACATTTAGCATAATAAAACATCACATAGCACATAGCACATCAACCATACCTAGGTAAGAATACCCTAATAGCCTATGCTGTAGGCGGCGTTGTACTAACCTTGTCTATGTCCGATGCTAAGCTGCTCCGCTTCTGGGTTCAGCTGTAGGGTACTTCCTGCTTAATCGAAGGACATAGGTAAGGCCTCTAATCTTGACCATAATATGTTGGTTTTCAACCAACATTCATGCAATGCTTTGGTTATATGTCCCCTTAACAATATATCATAAATTATCTTATATGTGGTTACATTAAGTAACCTTATCACTTTGGGTTATACTAAATAACCCTATTTGAACTTATATCATGGCCTAATAGGTTACGTTGGATTACCTTTCATGCTAAATCCACACGCAGACGTATAGGGTTAGGTCATCACCTAACCTTGGGCTTATAACTTAACTTAATCCATTGCCTTAGGTGACTAGTCCTAAGCCATACTAGGTTAACCAATGTTAACTTTTAAGGTGACTAAAGTCAACTCTCTTCGGATCAACTTTGGGCTTTGGGGCTAAGCCCGGTAACTCGGGTATAATTTTCCGGTTATCATCCATCTTTACTTCATTTTATAAACTTGGCTTAAAATTTCCCTTTTCTTCATCTTTGAAAAAGTTTGGCAATTTAGCCCAAAACTTCTTTAATTTTTCATAAAAATTCTTAATTCTAGAAATATGGTTTTATAAAATGTTTGAGGGCTGAAAACTGCCTTTGGAATAGTTTTCATAATAAAAACAGTGTTTTTGGAAGGAAAACAGTTTTTTTTTCCTAAACTGGTTCTAGAAAATTCTGTGTAGGAATCCCTTATTCCCTGCACAGTTTTTTAGAAATCAGTGTGTATTTAAAAATCCAGATTCAATTTAAAAAACTTGTCTTCACAAAAGTTCTAGTTCTCGAAGAGTTCTAAAACTTTCATGTTTTAAGAAAAATCTAGTTCTGCTTATATTCTTGTCAATTTTTGTTTGAAGCTGGCTGGTTGTGTAGACTAGGTCTGGGCAGACCAGTATCGGTTTTCTGTAAAAATGGAGGCCATTGGAGCCTCATTTTGGGAAACGGTCCATGTTGTTCCCTAGTAAAAACCATGTTCTACAACTTTCGTGTTTTACGTTTCACCCAGTTCGGCCTCTAAAGGCCTTAAATTTCCACTTTCCCGAAACTGGTCAGTTTTGAATTCGAATTGGCAGTTTCGGTTGTTAAGTCCGGTTTACGTCCTAATTCGCAAAGTCTAACTCGACCAACCACTTCGGGAGCTTACATAGCAAACATGCAGCGTTTCTAACATCCCACATATTCAAACATGCTAACCCAAAGTGCCCATGCAGCCCCTAACCGATTGCCCTAATCCTTGGGCTGCATGGTTTCTAACTTGCATACACACATCCAAACCATGCCATACCACTTCAATTCATATCATCTAACACCCTAACATGCTTTCATATTCTCACACACATAATTGGGGACATATAACCTCATTTAAACAATCTAGCATGCAATCCTAACATTCAATTAAGCATATGCAATAATAAATTAAGAACTTGAACCAAACCACCCTTAGAATCTAATCAAGCACCATAAACTAAACTAAGGGCAAGAAATAAAATTTGAACTTATGCTCTTACAAACTTTGATTGAAATACATTTTAAATTTTAATTTAAAAACTTGAATGGAAATAGGGTTAGGATTTTGAAAAATACCTTGAACCACTCAAGGATTGGCTTAGGGTTGGTTTTGGCACCCAAGAATCCCACTCTTGGCCCCTAACACCACAACCGGATTTTCCACACCAAAGTGGCACCAAAAATTTCTTTTGACCTCAAATCTTGTCCTCCACCTATGGCTCGGCCACAGCACAAATGGTCCCCCAAAAATTTCAGTTTTTCCCACTGTTTTTCCTGCTCAAAACCGTGGCTGCCCTAGACTCAAAAATGGTCTCAAAAACTTGTTTTAAACTCGTTTTCTTGGTGGCTTAATCAAACCCGAATTGCCCCTAACTTGTTTTCTAAAAGCCCTTGGTTTTTCTTTGGCTTTTCCTGCACTTTCCACACTCGGCAGCAGCCTAGAAAAGGGCTGGAAAATTTTTCAAACTCTCCCTTTTGGTTCCTTGGCAAAACCGAACACTAACCCTAGGATTGGCTTAAGAAAATTTTTGGTTTTCTCCCTCACTCTCTCTTCCTCTCTCACTTGGCTTTTGGTGGAGAAAAATGGCAAGAGTTTAGCTAGAATTTTTGAATTAAATGAATAATGCTCACCCCTATTTATAGACAAAGGTGAGCTTTTGGAAATTATAAAAAAACCCCACAAATTTTTAAAATTTGCACAAATGGAGTGCTAGGTGGCCGGCCATCACCTTGTGGAGCAAGGAAAAATTTTTCTAGAACAAGACACTTGTCTTGCTTTGCTTGGTTCAAAGAATTATGATGTCATATTTCAAAAAATGGATGATGTCATAATTCAAAAAGCCTTGTTTGGCACCTTTTTCCAAAAAGCAGTCAATTTTAAACTAACACAGATAAATCTAATACTGTGTTAACTAATACACAGTACTGATATTTTATACTGCAGTCAAAATTTTATCTATGTAAAATCGGACTGTAAAATTTTTTTCTTATTTTTTTCAAACCCTTTTGCCCTGTGCCTTAACTTAGTGTGCTTGATTTTTCTATGGCCGAAAAATGGGTTTTCACAGTATTTCTTTCATACTGCATGTCACAAAATTATACAGTTATCACTTTGACTATTCTGGTCAAACTTTGACTTTCTCGAGTCAAAGTTGATTTTTTCGGTCAAACCTTTGACCACCCTAAAATCATGCAATTTTCATCCCTTTTCATCCGAAAAAGCCATTTGCTTATTAAAACAAACATATTTGAGTCTTATAAAGCTATAAGAACTCATAACACATAATAAAATTCTAAATCGAACTTTTTCGTAAATGCCTTCACGGCATACATTTAATTCCTTTTAAAGAGGAAATAGTAATATAGAAAAATCAGGTATTACAATCTACCCCCCTTAAAAATTTTCGTCATCGAAAATTAGAACAAACTGATGTAGTTCTTTCCGATTGGCCATTAGTTTGGGGTGAAATACTGTACTGAACTCCAATTTCGACCCCATGGCGGTGTGAACACTTGTCCAAAATCGAGGAGTGAAGCGTCCATTGCAGTCTGAGATGATCGATCTTGACACTCCGTGTAGCCTAACAACCTGAGCTACGTAGATTTCTGCCAATTTTTCTACCGAAAAGGTGGCTTTAATTGCGATAAAGTGGGCTGATTTGGTCAATCTATCGACAATGACCCAAATCGTGTCGTTCCCACTTGTAGTCCTAGGTAGTCCTACTACGAAATCCATCGTAATTTGTTCCTATTTCCATTCTGGTGGCTCTATTTTCTGCAAATATCCTCCAAAATGTCGGTGTCCAGCCTTAACTTTCTGACAAGTTAGGTATTTTGACACGTATTCCGCTACTTCATTCTTCATGTTTGGCCATAAATAATTCTGTCGGAGGTCCTTGCACATCTTGGTAGCTCCTGGATGTACCGAATATGGCGTCAGCCACCCTGTTTGCCTTCCCAGGGTGGTAAAGGTTCTCACAATGATAGTCCCTTACGTGTTCTAACCATCTATGCTGCTTCATGTTAAGCTCCGTAACTGTCCGTAACGGTTAGGCCTTTCCTTATTATAATAGCTAAACGTCTTACAACGCTTTTGGCAGTCAAACTTAGCGTTGTAATAACTTAAGAAATTCATTTTTAAGATCACATCGAAATCCTAAAGCTTGATTGCGATGTGATCTACAAACAATTCTCTGCCATAGATAATTATGGAAGTATTTTGCATTCAAAAATTTGATCACAAAATCTCCCCAAAAGGCAAAGAAATTTAAAAAAAAAAAAAACTGTTTTAACTGTCTATACTACTTCCTATTTCTTGGCACACTCCATAAATACAAACAAGTGAGTGGCACCAGAATTATATAATACAATAATGTCATATGTGGCGATAGAAGTCTATTTTGTCACCACATGCGAAGTTCCCGTTTCGGCATCTCCATTGTTGTAGGCATAAATCCTGGTCTGAGGTTCAAGAGCCTCTAATCTTCCTTACGTAATTGAGGGTCCTTCGAGCCTTGCCTGGACTGCATGCAGCTGGTGACTGTTGATGTTCCGGTTCGGATATGGAGGGTTCTGGTTCTGGTTGTTCAGGGGACAGTTCCTTGCATAGTGCCCCTCCTTGCCACACAGAAAGCAAGCATTTGACCCCATCTTGCACACTCCCGGATGTTTCTTACCACAATTTGCGCACACTGGGTAGTTAGTGTTAGTATCCTCATTCCCTTGATTGTTTTTCTTCTAAGGAAAATCCCTTTGTTGGCCCTGGCCCGAGAAATTTCCTTTTCTTTTGTTCCTCCCAAATTGTTTGGAATCTTGCGCAAGGTTACTCGCTTGGCCTTTCGGGTAGGACTCCGAATGTTGTCGAGGCTGGGTTGGCTTTGCTACAGCCTTCTCGTCTCTCTTAGCCTTGAAAATTTGAGCCCTAGCCTCCTTGTCTTGATTAATCCAGTATTCGGCCCTTATTGCCCGACTTATACAATCGGACACTAAGGTAGGCGGGTTGCTGCTAGCACTTACTTGCTTGGCAATGTCGGTTCGGAACATCTTCATCATCATTCGCACCTTCTTTATTTCACTTGGTACCAAATCCGGACACAGCCGAGCTAGCTGTTCGAACTTCCTTACGGCCTCCATGACCGTCATCGACCCCTGTCTGAAGTTCGCGAACTCATCCTGTTGAGCAGCAAGGATCTCCTGGTTATAGTACATTGTATGGAACTCGTTCACAAAGTCTTGCCAACTCATGGCCATGACGTCTCGTCGCATTTGCACGGTCATCCACCAGTGCCTCGCATCTTTCTTAAGAGCAAAGGAAGCACAGAGTATCTTCTCTTGCTCTGTGAGTTGCATGAAATCTAAGATAACTTGGATGTCGATTAGCCAGTTGTCGACTGCGATCGGGTCTATAGGCCCCTCGAACTCGGGCGCCTTCATTTGTCTGAAACGTTCGTAAAGTAAATCCTCACGTACCGGCAGCAGAATTACTTGTACTCCAACTGGAGCCATCAGAATCTCAGCATTCCGAAGGACTTCTTGCTGGGCCTCCGGTTGAATTCCCGGATGAACATTGGGTACCTGAGGTACCACTGGGGGAACTTGTGGCGCCTGCTGTGGAACCTCATGGACCTGGGGTCCTTGATTTATTCGAGCTAATTGTTCGCGAAGTCGAGTCGTTTCTTGTTGCTGTTTCAGCAACTGTCGTTGTAGGTTAGCTACTATCGTTACTAAATCCTGCTCAGGCGGATTAACGGGTACGGCTCTGTGTGGACGTACCATCTTCTAAATTCCTATAATAAGAAAAGATATTATCGTACTGCTAATATCCTTTCTTTCATGCATGATGTATCATATCATAATACATCGTATCATAACATTATCGTATTTATCATGTCATATCTCTCGTACTTAAATTGTCTTTTTGTATACTTACAAAAAGCACATCCTATTTATGATGTCATATCATTTACATCGCATCATACATACAAAATCAATGTTGCGATGGAAGCGTCTACTACTTTACCATCGTACATAGTTAAAACTGAGATGGAAGTGGCTACCACTTTACCATCATATATTCGTATCGTCCTATCGTCGAAAGAATAATCTAACGGAAGTCGGTCCTAAATCTAGTCTATGGGATCGATCGAGACTACGGAAGAAGCGTTTAAGTCTGCATCCTATCCTTCATGGTTGAATACAATTCTGTCTGGGTCGTTCTTAGCATCTGCGTTAACTTTTGCCTCCTGTGGTGGTATATCTTGCTGTGAAGTTGCTGAGATCAGGTCCTCTGAAAGTGCCGGGCCTGTCTGGTGCAGTAGCTTCCTTATTCTGGCGTTGTTGACCACATTCGTTAACCGTCATCCTATTTCCTACTATCATTCCAGCCATAAGTGCTAGAATGAATCGCCTAACCTCGGGAGATAACCCTTCCCGAATTACTTAATACGCTTGTAACTTTCGGCGGTCCAGGTCCTGCGGAATATCTTATACCGTCTCATACCACTTCATATTGCTTCATACTGTCTCATACAGCTATGGTGATGATGACACTGTCCGTCACGTGTCATTGAATAACATAGATGGCAGCCTGCGAGAAGACACCGCTGCGTCCCGATCTTAATTGACCCGATCAGGATCCTTAATGTAGCATCTATCGTACCATAATAATAAAATATCTATTTACGCATATTCATAAAACTATAAACTTACTTACAATGATGGCGGCGATGGCAGGCAGTCAGTGAAATTGTATCGCAGGGAACCGCTCTGATACCAACTCTGTAACGACTCGCCTAGCACAGGCCGTTACCATACTTACTTACATACATTCATGAAATAACCATATACGAAACTTACTTACTTAATACGTGAAATACGGCGAAAATTTTTTTTTATACGGTGCATACGAGCATTAATAAAAGATAAACAGCGGTCGTTTAAACATCCCTAATATACTTAAAATTTTCGAAACGCGTAGCGGCTTCCATTCCCCACATTTCACAGTGCCCGGCCACGCTCCTCCATCTTGTATCATCAAATGCTGGCAGGTTATTTACCTACAGCATAAACTTAAGACAATGAGCTTTCGCTCAGCAAGTACAACTCCTACACCGCAACACATAATCTACATACATCGTAACTTAACCACATCATAACATGTCATTTCAACACTTAACATATCCTTACATAATATATGCATTAACCAATTATGTTCATATTATGCTTTCTTATTTCATTCTTAACTTGCTTTCTTACTTTTCTTCTTATGGGCCCCTTACTTGAGTGTACGTACCAGGCGCGCGACTATGGAGTGGTTGGGGCGGCCAGTCCATTTCCAACTCAAACCATAGTCCAACCGACCTACGAGCGGGTCGGTACGACACAGGCGACTTGCTCGCCATGGCAACTTGCTTTTCTTGAACTTGTCATTCTTATTAGAATTAGTGAGCATGCATTGTGATGTCACCTATTCTTACTTCGTAATTATATCACATTCTTATCTTAGCATGTATTCGTACATATCATAATATGTTTCATAACATAAGCACAGATCATGTTTTGACATGCCCCGTAGCATATAAAATAACACTTAGCATAACAAAACATCACATAGCACATAGCACATCAACCATACCTAGGTAAGAATACCCTAATAGCCTATGCTGTAGGCGGCGTTGTACTTACCTTGTCTATGTCCGATGCTAAGCTGCTCCGCTTCTGGGTTCAGTTGCAGGGTACTTCCTGCTTAATCGAAGGACATAGGTAGGGTCTCTAATCTTGATCATAATATGTTGGTTTTCAACCAACATTCATGTAATGCTTTGGTTATATGTCCCTTTAACAATATATCATAAATTATCTTATATGTGGTTACATTAAGTAACCTTATCACTTTGGGTTATACTAAATAACCCTATTTGAACTTATATCATGGCCTAATAGGTTACGTTGGATAACATTTCATGCTAAACCCACACGCAGACGTATAAGGTTAGGTCATCACCTAACCTTGGGCTTATAACTTAACTTAATCCATTGCCTTAGGTGACTAGTCCTAAGCCATACTAGGTTAACTAATGTTAACTTTTAATGTTACAAAAGTCAACCCTCTTCGGGTCAACTTTGGGCTTTGGGGCTAAGCCCGGTAACTCGGGTATAATTTTCTGGTTACCATCCATCTTCGTTTGATTTTATAAACTTGGCTTAAAATTTTCCTTTTCTTTATCTTTGAAAAAGTTTGGCAATTTAGCCCAAAACTTCTTTAATTTTTCATAAAAATTCTTAATTCTAGAAATATGATTTTATAAAATGTTTGAGGGCTGAAAACTGCCTTTGGAACAGTTTTCATAATAAAAACAGTTTTTTAGAAGGAAAACAGTTTTTTTCCTAAACTGGTTCTAGAAAATTCTGTGCAGGAATCCCTTATTCCCTGCACAGTTTTTTAGAAATCAGTTTGTATTTAAAAATCCAGATTAAATTTGAAAAACTTGTCTTCACAAAAGTGCTAGCTCTCGAAGAGTTCTAAAACTTTTGTGTTTTAAGAAAAATCTAGTTCTGCTTATATTCTTGTCAGTTTTTGTTTGAAGCTGGCTGGTCATGTAGACTAGGTCTGGGCAGACCAGTCTCGGTTTTCTGTAAAAACGGAGGCCATTGGAGCCTGATTTTGGGAAACGGTTCACGTTGCCCCCTAGGAAAAACCCTGTTCTACAACTTTTATGTTTTACGTTTCACCCAGTTCAGCCTCTAAAGGCCTTAAATTTCCACTTTCCCGAAACTGGCCAGTTTTGAATCCGAACTGGCAGTTTCGGTTGTTAAGTCCGGTTTACGTCCTAATTCGCAAAGTCTAACTTGACCGATTACTTCGGGAGCTTACATAGCAAACATGCAGTGTTTCTAACATCCCACATATTCAAACATGCTAACCCAACGTGCCCATGCAGCCCCTAACCGATTGCCCTAATCCTTGGGCTGCATGGTTTCTAACTTGCATACACACATCCAAACCATGCCATACCACTTCAATTCATATCATCTAACACCCTAACATGCTTTCATATTCTCACACACATAATTGGGGACATATAACCTCATTTAAACAATCTCGCATGCAATCCTAACATTCAATTAAGCATATGCAATAATAAATTAAGAACTTAAACCAAGCTACCCTTAGAATCTAATCAAACACCATAAACTAAACTAAGGGCAAGAAAATAAAATTTGAGCTTATGCTCTTACAAACTTTGCTTGAAATACACTTTAAATTTTAATTTAAAAACTTGAATAGAAATAGGGTTAGAGTTTTGAAAAATACCTTGAACCACTCAAGAGTTGGCTTAGGGTTGGTTTTGGCACCCAAGAATCCCACTCTTGGCCCCTAACACCACAACCGGATTTTCCACACCAAAGTGGCACCAAAAATTTCTTTTGACCTCAAATCTTGTTCTCCACCTATGGCTCGGCCACAGCACAAATGGTCCCCTAAAAATTTCAGTTTTTCCCACTGTTTTTCCTGCTCAAAACCGTGGCTGCCCTAAACCCAAAAATGGTCTCAAAAACTTGTATCAAACTCGTTTTCTTGGTGGCTTAATCAAACCCGAATTGCCCCTAACTTGTTTCCTAAAAACCCTTGGTTTTTCTTTGGCTTTTCCTGCACTTTCCACACTCGACAGCAGCCTAGAAAAGGGCTGGAAAATTTTTCAAACTCTCTCTTTTGGTTCCTTGGCAAAACCGAATACTAACCCTAGGATTGGCTTAAGAAAATTTTTGGTTTTCTCCCTCACTTTCTCTTCCTCTCTCACTCGGCTTTTGGTGAAGAAAAATGGCAAGAGTTTAGCTAGAATTTTTGAATTAAATGAATAATGCTCACCCCTATTTATAGACAAAGGTGAACTTTTGGAAATTCTAGAAAAACCCCACAAATTTTTAAAATTTGCACAAATGGAGTGCTAGGTGGCCGGCCATCACCTTGTGGAGCAAGGAAAAATTTTTCTAGAACAAGACACTTGTCTTGCTTTGCTTGGTTCAAAGAATTATGATGTCATAATTCAAAAAATGGATGATGTCATAATTCAAAAAGCCTTGTTTGGCACCTTTTTCCAAAAAGCAGTCTAATTTTAAACTAACACAGATAAATCTAATACTGTGTTCACTAATATACAGTACTGATATTTTATACTGCAGTCAAAATTTTATCTGTGTAAAAGCGGATTGGAAAATTTTTTTCTTATTTTTTTCAAGCCCTTTTGCCCTGTGCCCTAATTTAGTGTGCTTGAATTTTTTATGGCGGTTTTAGTTCTCATGTATGTCATCTTACCCGAAAAATGAGTTTTTACAGTATTTCTTCCATACTGCGTATCAGAAAATTATACAGTCATCACTTTGATTTTCCCGGGTCAAAGTTGACTTTCCCGGGTCAAAGTTGACTTTTTCGGTCAAACCTTTGACCGCGCTAAAATCATGCAATTTTCATCCCTTTTCATCCGAAAAATCCATTTGCTTATTAAAACAATCATATTAGAGTCTTATAAAGCTATAAGAACTCATAACACATAATAAAGTTCTAAATTGAACTTTTTTGTAAATGCATTCACGGCATACATTTAATTCCTTTTTAAGAGGAAATAGTAATATAGAAAAATCATGTATTACACGTGGTACCTTTTCTACGACGGTTTTCTAACCGTCGTGGTATTCAGGGTTATGAAATTTATTTGGATTCCAAGAGAGTTTTTTAATCGTCGTGGAATGGACAAAACTGATACCAAATAAGTGGTAGATAGGGCTATTCCACGATGGTTTTTCCAAAAAAACCGTTGTGGAAAATTATTATTCCATGATCGTTTTTGATAAAAGCGATCGTGGAATGAAAACCTACCACAACTGTTTTTTGGAAAAAACAGTCATGGTATGTTACAATTCCATGACCATTTTTGTTGAAAATGGTTGTGGAATAGAAACCTGCACGATTGTTTTCAGAAAAAAATGATCGTGGAATTGTAATGACTTATTTTTTCAAAAATGGTTCTGGTAGGTTTAAATTGAAAAAAAAAATTTACATTTCGTTGGATTTCCCACGGGTCGCAAATCCTGTGTGTTATCCATTACACAACTCAGATTAAAATAATGCCTAATATTTAATTAATTTTGTGTCACAATGTACAACAATTATTACAAAAACATACACTACATTGTAAAATTTATAGATTGTTTTCTAACCATATTAGATGAACTGCATTACAAAATTAGTCAACTCTTGCCTTACTAAACTTAGGTCAATGTCGGTATTAAAATCCTTAGTATGAAGTAAGCATAGTCCATCGAGAGTTAAGGTTATTTCTTGTGTAAAGGCTAAAACAAAATAACCACATTTAACAGAACCTTCTTGTAGAGGACATCGAATAGTATCAATTAACGTTTTGTAGTTGCGTCACTTTCTTACTCCTTTCACACCAAAATCTTCCAGTCATTTAGTGCCTTAACAATTTAACAAAGTAAGGAAAAATAAATACTATTTAAGGATATATCTATTACTTGATGTAAACCCTATACTATTTGCACTAATTTCTTGAAATGATATGAAATTGTTTACATCTTCAAACCCAATATATATAGGCTTGTCATTGCCACTAATCGACTATTGTGTTGGGCACGCTATTTATGTTCCATCACACATGGAAAATTGTCCGAAAGAAATTTACTAAAGTTGAACAGAGATATTTGTTGTTGTGCAGTTTGTTGTTGTACCTCTAGTTGTGACTGTAGTTTCTTTTTCTCTGCTCTCTTTTTGATGCGTTTGCTTCCCTCAACTTGTAATACCTAGAAATTTCATGTTATCATTTCCTCTTCGAAGGAATTATGTGTATACGTTGAGATATTTACGGAAAAACTCGGTTAAGAGTTTTTCATACTTTTTATGAGATCTTATAGCTCAATAAGACTCAAAATAGGTTTTTAAGGTTAGAAAATGCTCTTTTAAGTCGAAAAGGACGAAAAAGTACGTAATTTCGGAAAAGTCAAAGCTTGACCAAAAAAGTCAAATTTGACCAAGAAAGTCAAAGTTTGACCAAGAGTGGTCAACGGGTTGACTTGGCAGTATTGTATGATGCAGTATGAGAAAATACTGTAAAATATGTCAGTATGAGCGTGACAGCTCAAATAGGCTTTAAAACCACCCTAGAAAATCAAGCACACCTAGTTAAGGTCAAGGGCAAAAGGACATGAAAATATGAAAAATTTGGTCACCAAGTAACCCATTGGGGCCGGCCACATGCAGGGGCAAAAATATCAAAATTTTCACTTTTGGGGTAAAAGTGTAAATTTTAGAAATTTGATGATGTAAGCATAGTGATGTCATCAAGATGATGTCACAATGAGGCAATGACTTGCCTTGCAAGACAAGTAAGGGCCGGCCACCTACGGGGGCAAAATTGTAAATATTTTGTCTTTAGGGGCAAAAGTGTAATTTTGGAAAATATGTGATGTAAGCATGAGGTAATCACATGATGTCATCAAGATGATGTCATTTGCTTGGAAGGCAAGCAAATGACCGGCCATTGACACCTAAGAGGCATAAATGCAAGAATTTTCACTTTTGGGGTCAAAGTGTAAATTTTGAAAAATTGATGATGTAAGCACATGATGTCATCAAGATGATGTCATCATGATGAGATAAGCTTGGCTTGTTCACCAAGGAAGCAACCGGCCACCTAGGGGGCATTTTTGCAAGAATTCTAGCTTTTGGGGCAAAAGTGTAAATTTTAGAAATTTGATGAGGTAAGCATGTGATGTCACTTGGATGATGTCACCATGATGAGGTCATCCTACCCTTGTTCTCCAAGCAATGGCCGGCCACCTCACCACCAAAAAGTGAGAATTTTCAAAGTTTAGGGGTTAAATTGCAATTTTTGGAAAGTTTGCTTTTGCCTATAAATAAGGGTGGCATTTAATCATTTAAATCAGAAAATTGGGCCAAGTTCTTGCCATTTTTCTGCACCCCAAAACCGAGAGAGAGAGGAGGAGAGAAACCAAGAGAGAACCAAGAGAAAAAGTTGGAAAAAGCCAAGGGAGGCTATTTAGTGTGCATGTTCGGTTTCAAGCTAGAAACCAAGGGGAAATCTGGAAATTTTGGGCCCATTTTCTATGCAGTGGCCGTGCATGGGAGAGGAAGAGAAGGGAGAGAAATTTCGGTGAAAAAAATTGGTGGTGTGGCCGAGAGTGAAGAGGAAACACCAACCAAGAAACCAAAGGGAGTTTTGGTGTCCTATGTGGGTGCATGTTCGGCCATGGGATGTGCAGGAAATATAAGAGAAAATTTGAAGGATTTGGGCTGTAGGGAGTGCGGCTTTGGCTGCAAGCAATCACCAAGGAAGGTGAAAAATTTTGGTGCCATTTGGAGAGCTAGAGACGAGTGTTTGGAGAGCCAAAAGGGAGGGAGATTTTGGTTTGCATACCCTAACCCATCCCTAGGGTTAGCTAAGGTAAAACTCCCTCAAACTCTAGTATTTTTCCATGCAAGTTAGATGGGATATTTATGTGTATGTTTGTATGTGCATGGCTGAAAAATTGGAACCCCATTTGGAGGGGAAATCCGGTTTTGTTGGCAGCCAAAGGGGAAGCAAGAGAAGTTTGGATCCAAGCTAGTAAACCAACTTTCAAACCCTAGAGGTAAACCCTATAACCTTAAGCTTTTGGTTTAAGCTTTAATGTGGAAATTTAAGTGTATTTCCAAGCATGGTTTGTAAGAGTATAAGCTCAAGTTTTATGGTTAATGCCCTAGACTAGGTGTGGTGCTTGATTAGGGTGTGTTAAGGGTGGTTTGCTTATGGTTTTGTTTATGCTTGTGTGCATTATATTTGTGCTTGTTTGCATGCTAGGATTGCATGGCTTTATGGTTGGTATGTTCCCTATTAGTGTGCAGCCGGTTGTGGCTTGTGTGCATGGTTATTAGAGCTAGCCATGGTTTGGCTTGAATGCATGTATGAGATGTGATGCAACTCTAGTTCATGCAACCCTAGGTTTGTGTAGATTTGGTTTGGGTTGCATGGCTGCGTTAGAATCACGTGTTGATTCATGTGGGATGTTAGTTAACGCTGCATGTTGATTACTTAGGCTCCCGCGTGATCGGTTGAGTTAGTTCCGCGAAGTAGGACGCGTAAAACCGAGTAAGCACAAAAACTGGCAGATTCGGATCAAATCTGCCTAGTTTTTGGAAAAGTGAAATTTGAGGCCTTTAGAGGCCAAATTGGGAAAAATGTAAAACATGAAAGTTGTCCAAAACGACTTTTTTTAAGGGGCATCACAGACAGATTCTTGAAATGAGGCTCCAATGGCCTCCGTTTTCCCCAAAACCCGTGGTTGATCCCCAGACCCAGTTTTTACTCGATTTTTTGGAGTCAGCCAGTTTCAAATAAAAACTGGGATGAATCTAGACTGAACTGGAATTTTTGTAAAACACAAAATTTTTAGCATTTTTTGAGAGCTAGAACTTTCGTAAAGAAAACTTTTTCAGATTATGAACCGATTTTTAAACTGGAATCGTTTTTCGAAGGGTGCGCAGGGAATCCGAAAATTCCTGCACCACTAGCTTTACAAATGTTTCTAGAAAATTGTTTTTCTTCTACAAACTATTGTTTTGATTATGGAAAACTGTTCCAAGGACAGTTTTCAACCCCAAATGATTTAATAAAGCACTAATCCAAGAGTTTGGATTTTTATGATTTAAGTGAAGAATTTTTACAAGTAAGAAAAAAGAGTTTTAGGATTAATTTCCCTAAATATTCCAGGTTAAGGAAAATGAATTTTTCAAGTTAGAGTATAGCAAGCGATTAGTCTATGAAAGGTAACCGGGAGTTATACCCAAGTTACTGGGTCAAGCCCGAGGCCCAAAGGTTGACCCATATGCGGGGTTGACCATAGTTGACCGGAGTTAACCATAGTTGACTTTGGTTGACTAATAACATTAGTTTAGTTTGACCTTAAGGGTTATCCAATGTAACCCTAAAGGACACCGATTAAACTAAGCTAAAGGGTTAATGGATTTAACCCGATAAATTGTGGATTAAGGATGAAGCCCAGGGTTGGAAGATAATCTAACCCTAATGGCATGTTATGAGCTTAGTACACGAGGTTATCCAATGTAACCAAGTTAGACGTTTTTGTACTAAGGGACATACAACCAAGACCATGTAAGGTAAGCATGTTGGTTAGGTCACCAATATTTCATGAGTTTAAATTAGAGCATGTCCTTTATCGAGCAGGTAGAACTTGTCGCTGTACCGGATAAGGAACAGCGTTAGATGGGACAATAAATCAAGAGCGTAGGATGGAAGGTAAGTACAACTCCGCCTACAGCATGAACAGATGTTTGTTTGCATAAGACGTTTTATGAAATCATGAATGGCATTTCATGATTTATGATGTTATGAAGTAGTACGTTTATGTTAAGATGTGATATGTCATGATGATATGTTAAGATGCAGTATGTCCATGTTTCATGTTAAGATGAAGTGTGTTATGAAGTATGTTATGAATTATGTTATGTTATGTATGATGTTATGTTACGATGCAGTATGTCATGGCATGTTAAGTTATGAGATAGTATGTTACGATGAAGTAAGTTATGTGCTATGTTCGATATCATGGCATCACGAAGCATGCTCACTGATAATGAACTATATGGTAAGAACAAGTTCTTAAGACATGAGATAAGTTAAGTAAGGATTGTTGTGTTGTACTGGCTTGCCTCTGTGGTAAGTTCAAACGGTATGTTCCATGGTTTGACTTGAATTAGATGGGCTGTCTCCACTACTCCATGTTAAACGTTTTGTTTCATGGTTGGAGTTGGATTGGATGGACCGCCTTCAACCACTCCATGGTTATGTACCTCACTACGTGCACACATGGTATAGAGATAATTAAGTAGGGAACCATAATCTGATTAATAAGAAATCATAATTGGTTCATACGTATGCTTGCATTTTCATTGCATGCGGATTGAATATTGTGCTTACTGAGCTTTTTAGCTCACTACTTACGTTCATGCTGTAGGTAAGCTACCTATCGGCAATACCTGATGCAAAGCTGTGGAGAGATGGCGCTGCGGACTGTGAAACGTGGGAATGGACACCGCTACGGGTTTCCAAAATATGTTTGAAATGAAAAATGTGTTTACATTATATTTTATGTATGTATGGTACAGTTTCAGTTTCAGTAGATATGGCAACGAGTTGCCTCTTGTTGTACCGATCCGTATTAGGTCGGGTCTGGTCCACGGTTTATGTTATGTTTAAGTATGATAGCTTCCCCAAGGGGTAAAAGCTCGGTACTCGAGTGAGTAAATATTAAGAGGTTAAGTTTTTATGAATGAAAATAAGTTTTGAGTTTAAATGTAAGGTTTTAAGTTTTACCTGTGCAATGTTTTCAAGTTACGATTTCAAAAAGAAAAAAAAAATTTACTCTAAAAATTGGGTAAGGTTTAAGTTAAACAAGTAAGGTAGCGACCTAAGTTTGCGTAATTAGCCCTACGTGGATTTGGGGGCGTTACACAACTTCTCGATCGGGAACGTGACTAGGACCTCAACTTGCCTGGCTCACACTTGTCTCAATGATGATTAATCTTTTTGGCCAAGCAACAAACCCACCGACAGCTTCTTCAATAATTGTTGCTTTGTTTGTCAAAATAGGTAGGAGTGCACGTTTTAGTTTCGGGACTGTAATTGTCACTCATACATTTTCCTCACTAAAGGAATCCCATGGACTGTATCTGTTGGAACATAGACTATGTATATCCTGCCAATTGCAGTAAGCATATCTCCACCATTAATTGTATTATCAAGAGAAAGTTGATATTCCTTACTTGCGTTCGGCGAGGGTTGTGGATCCCACTCCCCAGGTTCATTTTCATTTTGGGTGCAACTAGTTTTGAAGCTGTTGTGTTGATCAATAGTCTGTGATATTCTCCTCGGCCATAGTCTCTTGCTTAAAATCATGCTACGTACAAAGTTCTTGTATGGTTCTTTCTAATGCAACAAGTTGCCGTTTCACTGTCGATAGTTTTGCATTCTCCCTTGAACTCTGCATAATGTTGAAGTAATGCGACTGCCTAACAAACTTAGATTGACCAGGGGTCCCACCCGAATGTTTGTCATTGCCTGATGACTTGGTCAATATGTCATTATCCCCATAGATTCGAAACTTCCTTGAGTATGTTGGTCACTGAAATCCCCCTGTAAGAATTAGAGAACATGTCATAAACCCATAAATAAGGTTGTGTAAATAATAATAGCATAGACCATGGATTCTTATACTTATTATCATACCACCAACAATCCTAAATGATGGATTCTTGTACTCTCTACCAGGTTTGACGTGCATGTCCAACCACAAACTATGTCGCGCTTGCCATTCTTCTATCATCTCAAATTGTAGTTTATTAATTACCATTAGTAAACATAAAGGTAAAAATAGAAAGTACAGCATACTGTGAAAACACCAAACCAAGTAATTCACATATGAGTTTTTTATTGCGTTTCCTATATCCATCTCGACTTCCCGTTGATTCGTATTTGCTTCTCTTTCTTAACTCATATCCTTGTTCTAAAACTTTTTTGAATTCCACGGATTGACGATTTGTAATGAATTTCTTCCAATCATCCTAATTTATGGAGGATAATTTTTCACCATTTTGGGTGGCCGTTCCTATACACTTTCTTCATCAATATCATCATTGACAAAAACCTGGTAAAGATCACTTCTAAAATTTTTGATGGACTCTGTGCTTGACTTTAAAGCTAGTATTTTAAATGAAACTTTCACAGTTAAAGAAGTTATAACTTCCACCCACACTCTTTCTTTTCTTGGGGCTAAATCGACACTTCTAAAGTCAGCTATCCATATGGGAATGTGCTCTCGAGTAAGCATTCCAATCTAACTTTGTAGTTCATCCCTCTCTTTCCCTATTGGTTGCCTTTTAGCGTCGAAAGAAACTTCAATTCTTTTTCCCTTTTCCTACTAAGATGGACTCGTCTCATAAGAGTCGTTCTTTATTTATCATCTACGTCGGGATTGAATTTAGGTGTATTTGTTCGTCGCGATTTTTCAATTTGAGAAGTTATTGACACATCCTTCTTATCTTGTGATATTTTAAATCAATTTAAAACAATTCCGAACCCAAACATGTGCAAAACATAAAATCATACAATAAATCATTCTACAATCATGTCATCCAAATACGTAAAAATCACATAAAATCAAACTTGTGATATTTTAAATGAATCTCAACAAAATCTTAATATAATTATGTAAAAAACACATAACCTAATCAAACGGGCATTTTATCGAACATGTAATATGCAAAAACATAAATCACAAAATCAACACTTTCTTCGGAAAAACAATCCAAACCAAATCCTCACTCAAACATTTTAAATCAATCTAAAACAAATCATCATCCAAACACACAAATATCATACAAAATCATACTTGTGATATTTTAAATCAATTTAAACAAAATCATAACATAGTTATGTAAAAAAACACACAATCTAATCAAACGGGCAATTTGTCAGATATGTAATATGCAAAAGCATAAATCACAAAATTAACACTTTTTCTAGAAATAAATTTAAACCAAACCCTCACCCAAATATTTTAAATCAATCTAAAACTAATTTTCACTGAAATAGGCATTTTGTCGAACATGTAATATGCAAAAAATTAATGAAGTTATCAAAACTTTTTTTCTTTTTCAATAAAACAATTATCAAAAATCACAAACACAATCAACAATCACCCAAAATCAAGTTTACAATCAACCAAATAAACTTCCATAATATATGCGGTGCAAGAAAGAGTAAGAGAGAAAAAGACTTACCAAGTACACAGGCGTGGGTGCGGGCAACTTAGTAGCGAGGTAGGTGGTGGAGGATAGGTTTTGAAGAAGAGATTAGAGGAAGGAGTCGCGGTGGCGAGTGAAGGCAAGAGAGAGAGGTAGAGGCACAAGAGAGAATGAATTGTGGAGTCACGGTCGGCGGAGATTGGAGGCGAGAAAGAAAAGGAGAGGTGCGAGAGAGAATAGAGGGAGGGTTCACGGCAAAGGAGATGGGCTTCGACGAAGAGTTTAGAGGTGAGAGTGAAAGAGGTAGGAGAGAGAATGGAGGCGAGGTAGAGAGGGAGAGGACGAGAGAGAATGGATGGAGGGGTCGTGGCAGAGGAGATGGGTTTTGAGGGAGAGTTTGGAGGCGAGAGTGAAAAAGGCGCGAGAGAGAATGGGGGATGGAATGAGGGTTTTTTTTTTTTTTTTTTTTTTGAGGCTCAAAAAACGTGATATTTTGAAAAAAAAAATTGAAAATCTTGCAGACATACCATGACCATTTCTTCCACAAATGATCGTGGTTTCTTCGTTTACAATGATCATTTTTTCAAAAACAGTTATGATATGTCCATTCTTAGATAGAAACTTCGGCCATTTTTCAAAAAAACGGCCGTGATATGTTTTTTAAAAACTTCTGCCACATTAAAAAAATTTAACTAAAATCCCACAAGTGGCCAATACTTTGTGTTATGCATACAGCAACTCATCATTAATTCTTGTTCTCAGTTTTATTCACACAAAATCATATATAAATGTCCATATATAAGTAATATAATGTGCATAATTAACGTAATTAATAAAAATTATGAATTATATATAACATAAAAAAAAATCACGGTCAAGGTTTTTTTTTTCCTCAACATGTGTCCACTCGATATCTAAGCGAAGCAAGTGTGAAACATCATCATTGAAATCATCAATTTCCTCCATTGGTAGCAATCCTTTTGTGAAAGATGGAATGTCAGTGCAATCTTTAACATCTTCTTGGCCATCACGGATTCTTCTTAGCTTCATCGGCACAACTAAGGATAACTTTAAATTGTTGGGCTCTGTTGTGTAAAATACTTGGATCACTTGCGACACCATAATGAAAGGATCAATTTTGTTTCCCAATTGCCTAAAGTTCACCACTGTCATACCGTCACTATCAATCTTAACATAATTATTGTCAACCCACTTGCATTTAAAAAGTGCTATCCGCAAGCCGTAATAATTAAGTTTCCAAATATCTTTAATGAACCCAAAATAGTTTATGGAATTGTACATTGCATTCTTGTCCTTTGCGAAGGAAATATGCATAGACTCGGCACGAAGGGTTACACCACTATTTTGGACGAGATGCTTCTTATCTCTTTTGCAAGTGTAGAAGGAGTAGCCATTGACAAAGTACGATATATATCTTGTGACTATCGATGACGATCCTCTTGCCAGCTTCATTAATTCTTGTAAAACATCAAACTTCATATGCACATGTATTCTTATCCACTCTCAAATGTCCGATTGTGCTCGTCTTGAAACCATTTCTCACTTCTTCTTTTCCTTGGATTCGCAACTCTTAGTTCCTTCATGTGAACCTCAATGAAAGGTTCTACTTCCTTAGCATTGTGCAAAACATAAAGATAAGCTTTTTCCCATTCATCTTGATTTACTAGTGAAGGAAAGCCCACGGATAGTCCTTTCGATGTAAATAGCCCATTCTTTGGCAACCTTATTGGTTTTGCGTCGGACAAATACTCCGAGCAAAATTTAACCGATTCCTCCATTATGTAGTTTTCCACTATACATCCCTCTGACCATTTCGGTTCTTCATATAACCCTTCAAAATCTTCATGTACCTTTTAAAAGGATACATCCACCTTAAATGCACTGGTCCACATAGCTTAACTTCCTCAACTAAGTATACCATTAGATGGATTATTATATCAAAAAAGGATGGTGGGAAATACTTCTCAAGCATGCACAATATTATCACCAATTTCAATCGTAGCGAATCTAGTATAAGTCAATCAATTACCTTGGAGCATATTAAATTGAAAAATGAGCATAACTTGGTAATTGAATATCTCACATCTTTCGTTAAAACTTCTCGCAATGCAAGAGGTAATAATTGTTGCATCAAGATATGACAATCATTTTTTCCATTCCAACAAGCCTAAAATCTTTCATCGGCACCAACATTTTAAAGTTGGAAGAATACCTACTTAGCACTTTCATGGAAGTAAGCCATTCACAGAGCTTTCTCTCTTCTTGTCTCAATAATATGTGCTTTGCCAGAAGTAAGTAAGTGTCGTTCGATCTTTTCTTGGGGAGCAAATTAGGTGTAATCTTCATCTTTTTAAGATCCAACCATACCTTTACACCATCTTTAGTTTTATTCGGAATGTCAAGCAATATACCCACTATCGATTCACAGGCATTTTTTTCAATATATATAACATCTAAGCAATGACGAATGTAAAGTGACTTCCAATATAAAAGTTCATAGAAGATTGAATTCTTCTTCCAAGGTCTATTAACCATTGGATCCTTCCATTTTCTCTTTCCCAAAACTACTTTCACATCTTTAACCATCTCAAATACATCTTTGTCAGTCAAAATCCAAGGAGCAGTTATTTCTTTTGTATTACAATCAAAAGCCTTATTTTATTTGTGGTATTGATATTTTTTGGCAAGAATCTCCTATGACCAAGGTAAACTGTTTTCTTATCATTTTTCAACTCGATGAAAGATGTTTCCTTCATAAAATGACTTCCAATATGAAAGTTCATAGAAGATTGACTTCTTCTTCCAAGGTCTATTAACCATTGGATCCTTCTATTTTCTCTTTCCTAAAACTACTTTCACATCTTTAACCATCTCAAATACATCTTTGTCAGTCAAAATCCAAGGAGCAGTTATTTCTTTTGTATTACCATTAAAAGCCTTATTTTATTTGTGGTATTGATGATTTTTTGGCAAGAATCTTCTATGACCAAGGTAAACTGTTTTCTTATCATTTTTCAACTCGATGAAAGATGTTTCCTTCATAAAATGGCACAACCTATAGAACTCTTCACAGGATAACTGGATAGGTTGCGAAGTGCGAGAAAGTCATTAATTGACTAAATCAGCATTGCACAAAGATTGAATGTATCTTGACGGTAAAAATCTCTAACTTTTAATCCATTTTCCTGAAATAACTGAATTTTCAATGATACGATTTCTTGTAGAGAACTTTAAGTTGAGCCATGAAGGTATCTATGTAAAATCCTGATTAGGGTTTTTGTTCAATTTTATGAGCTCTTATTGAACTTATAAGACTCAATTATGAATTGCTTAGTTAAGCAAATGACCTTTTTGGGTGAAAAGGGGGAAGAAAATCCATGATTTTATGTTGCTCAAAATTTGACAAAGAAAGTCAAAATTTGACCAAGAAAGTCAAAGTTGACCCAAAAAGTCAAAGTTGACCAATAAGGTCAAAGGTTGACCAAAAATGGTCAAAGGGTTGACCACACAGATGTATGACAAGCAGTATGGAAAATATGCTGCAAAAACTAAAATTATGGACATGAGAATGTAAATGAGTAATAAAACCACCATAGAAAAATCAAGCACAATAAATAGGAATTATTGGGCCAAAAAGTTTTAAGCAAAAAGAAAATTTTTCGTACTGTCTATTTTTACACAGATAAATTTTGGACTGCAATGCAATGCCACAGCATGGTGTTTTAGTGAACACAGTATAAAAAATATCTGTGTGGGCTTAAAAGTGGACTGCTTTTTTAAGAAAAAGCCAAACAAGCCTTAATTAGGCTTATGTCATCACCTTTTTGAATTATGACATCATTAAGGATTTAATTAAGAAAATTAGATAATCTTGGAATCCTCTAGAGCATGAGGTGGCCGGCCAAGAGAGGGGCTACTTAGCAAATATTCTTGTTTTAAGGGTTTTTAAGCAAAAGTTGAACCAAAAATAATTTCAAGGTAACCCCATTTTTCACCTATAAATAGGCCACAAGGGGGGGTCGGTTTTGGCCTAAAAAAAAATCAGAAAAAGCAGCCAAATTCTGCCCATTTCTCTCCTCCAAAAATTTGGAATTTCAAGGGTGAGAAAGAGTGAAGAGAAAATTTGAAAATCAAAGGGGTTTTGGAGCTTGTTGTGTTCGGTTTCTACTAGGGTTGTCAAGCAAAAATTTGGACAGTTTTGGTGCCCATTTTCAAGGCCAAAGGCCGGCTATAAGGGGGGTAAGAGAGTGAGAAAAATTTAGATTAGTTTGTGCATGGTTTAGGTTCAAGCCAACACCAAAGAATCAACACAAATTTTGGTGCCACTTGGTGTAGAGAGAACCGGCCTTGGTGGTGACCTTAGGGAGAGAAATTTTGGTGAGCCAAACCCTAGCCCTAATTCTTGAGAAAAATCAAGGTAAACTTCCTAAACCCCAAACTCTTTCAATTAAGCTTTCAATTTGAAATTTAAATGTATTACAAGTTGAATTTATAAGAGTATAAGCTCAATTTATTTTGTGCCCAAAGTTAGAAACCTAGGGTTTGTGCTTGAATTAGAACTAAGGGTGGTTTGATTTTAATTTGCATGCTTGCTTTAATTTTCATAATTTATATGCTAAATGTTAGTGTTGTATGTCCCCAAATCTGCCCTAGTGTGTGTGGATGGATATTATATGCTAGGTTGTTAGAAATTGAATTAGTATGCTTGGTTTGAATGGTGCAACCTAAACCATGCAAACTTGGTTGATCCAATGTCAATTAGGGTTTGCATGGTGATGTTAGAAAATGTGTTTAAAGAAAATTTACATTAGAAAACCGCTGCATGTGTGTTCTAAAGCTCCCGCTGTGGCTGGTTGAGCTAGGTTTCACGTTTAGGACGTAAAACGAACTTAAAACCGAAAAACTACCAGGTTCGGGTGAATCCTGACCAATTTTCTGGAAAGTGGATTTTGAGGCCTTTAGAGGCCGAATTTGAAGAAACTCAAAACATGAAAGTTATTTAGAATAGTTTTTCCTAGGGGACGATATAAACAGTTTTCCAAAATGAGACTCCAATAGCCTCCGTTTTCATGAAAACCCGAGACTGACGTGCCCAGACCTTTATGCCCGGCCAATTGAATTCCAAGGGGAAAACGAAAGGGTTAGAGTCAGAACTGAGTTTTTTACAAAACATGAAAGTTCTAGGATATTTCGAGATCTAAAATTTTCATGAAGACAACTTTTCCAAATTTGGCATGGATTTTAAAGTAAAACTATGTTTCTAAAAACTGTGCAGGAAACAGTAAATTCCTGTACAAGATTTTCTGAAAACTATGCAGGAAAATAGTATTTTGCTCAAAAACTGATAGTTTGACTATGGGGACTATTCCAAAGGTAGTTCTAACATTTAATAGTTTTTTCAAATACTTTTCTTAGAAACCCAAGTTTTTATAAGTTAAACAAACAGGGCTTTTTTGTGAAAAAAGGTGGTAAAACACCAAGTTTTTATTAAAGAAAACAAATAGAACTATAGACCTAAGTTCTCCTAAAATTTGGGAAGTCTAGAAGATAACCAACAATAATTGGGTAGGATACCCGAATTATAGGATTGGGTCCAAAGCCCAAGGTTACCAATAGTCACCCAATAGGATCCAACATAATTAGACCTTAGTAACCCAATAAGGGTTAACCTAAATTGACCTAGGTTGGGTCACACCAAATGTTACCCAATATAACCCAATATGATACCAAGATTAATGAGCTAAAACTAAGGGTTACCCAACATAACCCAACAATGGACCGAGTCTTAAGACAAGCTAAGACATAGGGTTACCAACGATAACCTAATAGGTTATGGGCTAGGTATGCTAAGACATAGTCCAAGGGTTGGATAATGACCTAACCCTAAGCATGTATGTATGGCTTAGCTTACAAGGTTACCTATGTAACCTAATAAGATATAATTCAAGGATGGTGACATTAAACCCGAGGGTTACTCGTAGTAACCCAATAAGACACCATGCGTTATGAGAGGGACATATAACTAGGATTATGTGTGAATGTTGGTTAGGTTACCAATAACCTATGATTAAGAACTCATACCTATGTCCTTCAATGGAGCAGGAGATAACCAGCATTGGCATCCTAGACGGGAGCAGCCATATAATGGACATAGCAACCAAGGTAAGTACAACTCCGCCTACAGCATAGGCTTTTGTTGTAGTGCTTACCCAAGCATGTTAATGTGTGATATTGTTCGATGTATGTTATGTTGTTTGTTATGTGATATGCCAAGCTTGTGGTTGATGTTAATATGATTTATGCTTATGCTATATGGTATGTAAAGTTAAGGTATGCTTATGCTATGTCATACGAAATGTTAAGATCATGGCTATATTACGATGAAAGTATGTCATGGATATAATAGGAGGCATGTTAGAATATGATTATATATGTGTGACATCACGAAGCATGTTCACCAATGATTAAGATTAAGAAAGAAATCATGAAAAGCAAGTAAGATGGCAAGCGAGCTTGCCTGTGTCGTACCGACCCGCGTTAGGTCGGGTTAGACTATGGTTTGAGTTGGAAATGGATTGGCCGCCCCAACTACTCCATAGTTGCGTGCCCGGTACGGACACTTATGTAAGGGGCCCATAAGCAAGATAAGTTAAGTTAAGATGTGAATAATGTTATGAAAGTATAAGGAAGCATAATGAAGCATAATGAAGCATAAATGGCTCATGCATAATTTAATATGTTATGTCATTATGCTATGATCTATTATGTTATGAATGTTATGTATTGGTGTGTCGCGGATGTATAAGTTGTACTTGCTGAGCGAAAGCTCACGTCTTACGTCTATACTGTAGGTAAGCAACCTATGGGCAACCATTGATGCAAGGATGGGGGAGCGTGGCGGAGCAACTGTGAAATGTGGGAATGTCGACCGCTACGCGTTTTGTTTTATTTTATGAATATTTTATTTGACGTTAGAACATCGCTATTTACTTATTGTGTATATGCTCGACAAACAACTTTATTTAGTTATTACCTATATGATAATACGTTCGTATAAAAAAAAAATTTCCGCTGAATTACGCTAAGTTAATAAGTACGATATGTATGCATGTATGTATGATAACGGCCTATGCTAGGCGGATCGTTACATTTCCTACAAGCTTTTTAGGTCATCAATTAATGGTCTCAAGTATATGTCAATGTCATTCCCCAGTTGTTGATGTTGGGATCTAAATGTGCCATAAGGATAGAAAATCAATATTAGGGATTTTCTATAAATATGACATTTTGATTTTAATAAGAGGAGGTTATTCATGTTTAATAAGTTGTATCCTATTTACTTTCATTTGTTGATTGTATGGTTATTTTGAACAAACATAAAATACTCCTTAGCTGTTGGTAATAATCGGACTACCATATGTGTTCGGGGTATACATGAAAGACATGGTAATTTGATAACAGTCTAAATTAATAGTCCGCAATCGATGGAATAAGATTTGGGGTTCTTATTCATGATAAGATTGTAAAGGTTATCTACTTTCTTGGAGGGATGGTTTGTCTTGACCATTAGATAGGTTTCGAGTAGAAACTTTAATGTATACAAGTATTGAGATATGACATTGGACTGGACCTAAAGTGTTAATTGATTCGGTTTAATAATTCCGTTTATAAGAATCAATGACGCTATGATTATCATCCTGCATTAATCTTAATCCTAAAATGATTACTTGAATTCGTATCCATGACTTATATACTTTAATGTACTATAGGTGAGAAACTGTTAATTCATGGTCAATATACTTGTGTTTTGGGTGCATGACTTATGGATAGAGAAATCAAGATTCATAGATATGGAATCCATAGCTATCTTAACGATAGTAAATGTTATCTACTTAAAGACATTATTCGGGGATTGAAAGATAGTATAACAAGATCTTGGCCATCGGTTTATTTTGTGTTCTCTGGTGGTTTACCAATTGTATGGTTTTACAATTGGTGATTCTTTCAATAGAGAATAATGGAACTTTAAGTTAAAATGATTAAAAAGGTAAAATGGAAAAAGTCCTTAATTCAATCATGGATAACATATGGGGATTAAGCAAGCGATGAATAAATCATGGAAGAAGCACTGCGTTAGAGAGCTTTCGTAATACGGTATGTAAACATGAGTTCAGCTTCAAACTTTTAGTGGAATAGTTTTGAAGTTGATAATTCATGAATAATTAATCTAGCATTAATTTTTCACAATTATAGGAGCCTCTTTACATATTTCCATCGGGTTTCTCTATTAGCTTATATAGTTCCATATAATGTCTCGGATTTGTTCCTAATGAGATCGGTAAATTTAAATAGAATTTAGTAATGTCTATTAAGACATGGTACTCTCTAACATGTAATCTAGAAAGGATTGGACATGTGAAATTTGTAGACAAATAATTTGTCAACATGTAATTGGTTAATTTGAATTTTGGAAATAAGATTGTGTTTGAATTATTTTTTTGGAAAACAAAATTTTTCTCTCCTAATTAAAAGAGGTGCATGGTTTTTAATTTAGTGGAGGAAAGAAAATTTTGTTTCAAAATTATTCAAATACATTCCTAACATTAAATTATTAATTAATTTAAATAATGGAGATTATTTCATGAATTTTTCTCTCATAATTAAAAGAGGTGCACGGATTTGTGAGGAAATAAAATTTGAAATATTCAATTGATTTAAATTAATTAATATGGATAATGATTGTGGAAGATATTTATTTAAATAAGTGAATCTTATTTAAATTCGAAAAGGTTTAAAAGAAATTTGAATTTAGATAGGACTAGGATCTTTTGACTAGTCTAGATTCTTGATTTAAAATTTAAACCACCAATCAACCTTTATTTCTCATAGTGGCCGAATTTTTTATGGGATGTATCTCCCCTTGGAAAAACGTTTTTAGGTTCAATGAATCTAGCCCTAAAGTTGTA
This sequence comes from Ficus microcarpa, assembly GCA_025413485.1. Taxonomy (NCBI): domain Eukaryota; kingdom Viridiplantae; phylum Streptophyta; class Magnoliopsida; order Rosales; family Moraceae; genus Ficus; species Ficus microcarpa. The sequence continues at coordinate 15,442,888 of CM046380.1, read as the reverse complement.
TGATCTTTTGGTTCAAAATTTATCCGGAAAAATAATTATTTATTATTTTTTAAGAAGGAGATAAATTTTGAAAAGGATTGGACTTCTGTATAAAGGCTAGTAATTCTTGAAAAACTAACTTTTGGTTATTCATAAGAAGAAAAATGTTTTTTTAGAGTAGAGAGAAAAACCAATTAGATTTTTTCCACATTATAAAATTCGGCTATCTTGTGAGAGAGAAAAAAAGAGAAAATTCTATTGAATCAAAACTATGAGGAAGGTTAAACCGAGTGATAATTTTCATAAGAGGTTAACCGGTTCCTGTTTTGTAGTTTTGAAAAAAGAAGTTAGATCACATTCTCAACGAGGAATATCGGAATTGAAAAGGAGGGATCTAGACTTCGAAAAACATTATCGGTCACTTGGATTCATAGAATATGTACCCACATATACTTTGAGACGTGGAACTCGAGAATAGTAGAAAGACACGTTGGTCAAATACTTTAGTAATTCTGGAATCCAAGAAATAAGGTACGATTGATCATGAATTTAATTTATTTTTATATGCATCATGAGCTTCTTTTCCGAATCGGCATAAAAATTTTAAAACTTCCACTGCGCGTAACTCTGATACTGGATCCGATTTTTCCAACAGTTGAGGACCTGAGATCAATAAAGTCAGATCAAGAACTTTTGCTTCATGCACAATCTTGGAGGAGATTGTAGTTGATAAGTATGACTGACTAGGTACTATGCATAGTACTCATATTACTATGTGGGTTCATTCCATCTATCGACAAACCGAAATGTAAATTCCTTGGTTCTGTATTAAAATCTGGATGATTGTCATCAAAGGTCTTCCATTATGGTGCGTCACCTGGATGCTAAGCTTGCCTCATCAACATATTTATCATGGTGCCAAGTTAAATTCTTAGCATGCTCAACGTTATGGTATCTTGCCCTTCTTCTATTTTGACTCGTTGCAAACCAGGCATTTATCTAAATCTTCATATTCTTTTTGGTAAAGGACGTAATCAATTGGACAAGCATGTATTTTTTCATATTCCATTCCCAGAGTGCTCAACGACTTTTTTACTTCATACATATAGGCGGCATTTTGTTATCATTCAGTAGAATATATTTCATAAATTCTAAAAGAGTTGTGAAACTATAATTCGTCCACTCTCCCGATGCTTTCATGTTCCATAATTTAACCAATGCCCAAAATTTTGTATATTTTGTACACCTGACATATAAGGCATCTCAACATCATTAATCATTGCCTCAAATAACTTCGGACAGTACACAAAGTATTCTTCTAAATCATTTATCATATCGACATATTATCATCAACGTCTTCCCAATAATAGGTTCTTTACATTTACTCGTCGATGTATATTTAATATTGAAAAAATCTTCACCATGTAAATATTATGTTTGGTAAGAACAAATAATCCCATTTGCATGCAAATGCCCTCTAATATTATAAATGGAATGAGATCTTTGATTTTCATAAATTTTACACGGACATGGAATCTTATCATCTTATATGTGAGATTTTGCAAATGACAAAAATTCTTCAACACCATCTTCATATGTTTTAGACAATCTATCAAATCACATCCATTTCCTATCCATGATTTGCAACTCCTAAATCAAAATATCAAAGTTTTAGAAGTTAAAGTACTAAATTTTAAAATGCATATCAAATTAATTTAACATCCATTGCATAATTCACTCAAAAATCGCAAAAACAAAACTAAAAATAAAAACCTAAAATCATAATTAAGTCTAAATACTAGGGGAAAAAAATTCATGATCACTTAAATTAACATCCATTGCAAAATTAACTCAACACAATCCCAAAATATACAAAACCTAAAGTCTAAAAAGAGAAAAGCAACAAAAAGAAGTTAATGATCACTTACAAGAAAGATTTATGGATGGTAGATGGTGGTGGCAACATCTAACTGTGGTGCAGTGACTATTTTTGGAGCATTCTGATCTGATTTTGATTATTACAGCTACGGTATTGACGTGGAAAAATGAGGGAATGATTTGGTTTTGTTTGAATTTGTCACGAATTTCCATGACTGTTTTTAAAAATCGGTCATGGAAGCCAAAGCTTCCATGATCGTTTTTCAGAAATGGTCGTCGAATTCAGAGGCTTCCACGACCATTTTTGGAAATTAAGTTCTGCGTCGTGTTTTTGGTGTACCTTCACTACTTTTTTTTTAAATATTCGTAAAAGCTTCGTCATGAAATCCACATTTAGTATTAGTGAATAATAAAAAGACAGAACTCAAACAATGCACAAAAAATATGAATCATTATCAAATTGACCTTGTCATTAAACAAAATAAGATATATTCACAAAACATATTTTGATAACATGTTTACCATATTGACATTGAATACATAAAAAACTAATAACAAACAACAAAAAATGTTAACTGTAGGTTGATTTTCATAGCATATTGACCCCATCAATATGATATCTTCAATAACTTGCACTTTAGAGTGAAAGTTGATCTTGTTGGAGTTACCATATATGTTTTTTTCCCCTAATTTAAGTTGTATGGGTATATTGGTCAATATAAGATAGACAATAATTGTTTTGCTCATTTTTGCAAATAAGTTCATTATTGGACAAATTTTAAACATAGGTCTTCAAAACAGTTATACATGTAAATCATCCTATTCTTTACAATATTTTAGTCACATCATTTTTTTGTGTCTAAATGTCACTTTTAGTCAAACAGTTGTGACTGATATGCATTTAGTCACAAGAGGTTACTCAAATACTTCTTTAATGCTCTATTAGAAAGCTTCGAGCTATCAAGCTTAAGGTCAGCTCAGTTATAACCTAATAGGCAAATGGGAGAAAGAAAAGGACATCCCTTACTTAGTTTGGCTAGCTTTTTCCTTTGCTGAGCTCTGTCATTTTTCCTTTGCTGAGCTCTGTCATACCACTCTTCTATCTCTTTTGACGGAATCTTCTTTTAATTGAATAAATAATTGTGACTTACTTTTATGAAAGATATATCCTCCTTTTAGTTTAATCAGTATACTAAAACTTTAAACCCCAAGATTTTTAGTCACAGTGTGATTAAAAATTTTCACATGATGAAAAAGCATTGTGGCTTAAAAGTTTAATCACAACAAAAATTTGTGACTAATTAACCATCTAGTCACAAAGTTGTGACTAAATGTGACATATAGTCACATAAAAATGATGTGACTATAAGCGTTATATTAAAATAGAGTGGCTAAAAGTTAATTATTATTATTATTTTTTGTAGTGGGGAGTTAGAGTATAAAGATCTTGTTCGTGGATGTTATTGGTGAATTCTAAAGCAACGTGGATCGGGAATAAATCTAGAACAATAATAACACTTCCGCATGTCTATCAGAGTTGTAGCTAATAGTCCCCGTTTTCCACATAGTAGGAAAAGCGTGGAATATATAGGAAAGTGAAATCTTAACTCGGAAAAGTTTTGCCTATTTTATGATTTATGGTATAATTTCATTTTTTTTTTTAACGTGTTAACATTTCTCACTTCGCTTGAGTTTTGTTTTGTGTTTTGATTTTTGTTATTATAATGGCTCTCAATTCTTTAGACAAGAAACTGCAGGCTTCCCGCCTGCTGTGGTTGGACCATTAAACAGGCTTCCCAGTGACCATTAAATATTGTTTTTTGTTATTTTAAGGCATGCCTCAAAAACAGTACACTTATGGAATATTGCTAAATTTACAGTGACTTCAGAGCTTTTAACCTCTAACAAGATAAGCTAAAGATCAATATATATGTCTCTTTCATAATAATCCTGACGGACCAAAAAAATAATATGATGTATTCTATCGGAATACCGCATGTATTCTACAAGAATACTACTACCTATATTCTATTAAAATACCTTCGGAATACCGCATGTATTCTACAAGAATACTACTACTATATTCTATTAAAATACCTTCGGACCACCGAGAGTCTTCAATCGCCGGTGTCAGTTGCATGAGAGCATTCTGATATAATCGTTTTTGGTAGTCTACCAGAATATATTTTGGTAGTTTATTATAATAAGTTTGGTATTTAGCATGGGCTTTGATTGTCCGTTTTGATAATCTACTAGAATACTTTCTGGTATATTCTACTGAAATATTTTTTATATTCCACCCGATTATTTTTTGTACTCCACTGAATTATTTGCTATATTTTTTAACGGATTGTTCATATCATTCTAGCAAATTGATACCACAATTTATTATATTATTGGTAATTTCATTATATTTGGTCGTCAAATTATATAAAAAAACATAGTACCAAAATTTTTTTTTTTAAATAAACCTTAAAACTAAAAGGGAGAGCAGACAGATGAGAGAGAGTGGTAGAGGAAGAAAAAGAGAGTGGGGAAAAGTGTGATAGTTAGAATTTGAGGGGTTAAATTGGTGTTTTTCAGTGTCTGGTCAAACCAAAAATTGATAGCAAAAATACAAACCAGTATTTACAGTTAGGACAAAAATCCTAACCATATTCCAAAAAAAAAAAAAAGGAACATTGTCCAATCCATACTAATCCAGTCAACCTTTTTTGTCCGGTTGGGATTGCCGACTTGAGTACTGAAATGAAAAAGCATTTCTCACACTGCCCGTTGAGCAAAAAATAACTACTTTTCTTTTCTTAGAAAGAAAAAGAGGGACTGTACTGTTGAGAAAGAGTAAGGTAGTCCTCTGTACCATCATATATGTTAATATGAGTAGGGTTTTTAAATATCCACTCATATGATGGTGAGACGAGTCGTCATATTTTTAACGATAGATATTTTTAATTAATTCAGTAACCACATCAATTAAAAAAAAAAAAAAGTCAAATACCACATAAGATGTAACTTAAAAATTAAGATTAAAGTTAGCATTATTAATATTTTTCTTAATTTTCATATTATAATTGATGTGAATTGAGAGGTAGGCCACAAGGAAGTACATAAATGTATATTTATAAGATACTACATAGGTTTCTTCAGAAAGCATAGAGCAGTTCGCAATAATTGTTATAAACTTTTGTTTCTAAAACATCCTAGTAGCAAAAAAATTTAAATGAGAATTCTATTACGGAGCTCTAGTTTAAAGCCTGAGATATGCATCAATTTCTGATAGTTTTAGATTTTTTATGTGATTTTAAACCTAATGAACACTTAGATATGTACACTATCGTTAAGGATATTTTCCCATTTAAATCTTCAATAAATGAGAATTCTAGGATCTGAATGTTTTATTTAACAGTAGCAATTAATTAACTTCGCTCATTTATGAGATTTAAAATATTCGAAATTTGCGGATTAATTTTGGAATTAAAGGGTCAAAGAAAATTTTTATTTTTAGGATGAAAATCCTAAATTAGATACTAAAATTCAAACTCGTGAATTAAGTGCTAGAACATTAATATAGCTGCTCCCTAAAATATTTTTGATCGTTTGCCATAATATTAAAAAATAAAATTAGTAAAATAATTGTTTTTTTTTTTTTTTGGGTTATTATGTTTTTGTACTATGTGTTTTGCTTTTATTCATAAAGTATGTCATGCGTTTTGAATTTTTCACATTTGTGTACAATCAGGTTATGTTTAATATACAAATTTTTATCATATTTTCGTCAATACTTAATTTTGACCTTAAAATGCCCAAACTAACTTTAGAAAGAAAGACTACAATATATATTAGTCAAAAAGTCTCATATCTGGTATCATATGGTATCCGGTATGTGAACTTCAGTTACTGCAAATGTGAATTTCAGTTATTAGAAATGTGAATTCACACAAAATGAAATGTAACTAAAGTACTGAATGTGAATTTCCCTCATTTTATATTTCTTTTTGCATGAATTTACATTTTTAGTAACTAAAGTTCATATTCTCAGTAATTGAAGTTCACATTTGCCAGATACCATCCGGTACCAGATAAGAAACCAACCCTATATTAGTTATATAAAATACCATACATTTTGTTTTTATTTAAAAAGTAACAATGTATATCACAATTTTATATTTTTTTATGATTAGATTACATTCAATACATAAAATCTATATATTTTCTCGATTAACACTTACCTTTTACATTTAAAATACCTTAAATACCCTTGAATTTAAAATGAAAAATAATCAAAGAAATTCTAATTGCCAAGCGGGATAAGAGAAATTTAACATTATAATTTAAAAGGGATTTGTGGTATCTTCACAATCCCAAACCAATGTCACTACGGGAATTTGTTGGTATAAGTGGAATGGAAGGACCTAGCCCTTGCTTTCTCACCTAAAATTTAAGGAGTCCTAAATCACCAAGATCTAATCCAATTCAACAGGCCATTGGATAAACCTAATTGCAGTCTCATGGTGGATAATGAGATTCTACCTTTATAGGCTAGCTAGACAAGAGAGCCTTGTAGTAGTATATATAACTCAATGACACGATTTTTTATTGCAGATTGATATGGATTTGCATACATACATGTGTGTATATATATATATATATATATATATATTATAAAAGGAAGAGAAACTTTGCTTCCTTGGTGGGTATCAATTTTTTTTTTCGACATCATTAGGCAAAAATCTCGTTTGGCACCTTCTTGTTTGTCTCTACTTAAATAAACATTCAACCCCTTTAAGCATGCCTAATAATAATAATAATAATAATAATAAACAGGTAAAACCCTGTTTGCATTGATTCATTTTTAGTGATCTCATATTTATAAATATATGGCATGAGAGAAACTAATTAGTTTTTTGCCCGTAATATTAATTATTTCAAATTAGTGGACAACAAACAAACAATCTTAGTCAGATCTTGATAAAATCCAATTGGTCAAGTATTATTTCTACCAAACATTGGATACGAATATTAAATTATTAAGCGTGTGCAAATGCAAATCTCACATGTAATCATCCTTCGAAAAGCAAGGAGAAAAAGGAAAAAAAAAAAAAAAAGTAAAAAAACAAATCCTTTGGAAAAGCGGCTATAGCTCCCACTTTATTGCAATAAGTGCACGCATTAATCGGTGACGTGCTAATGGGGTAAGCTTGAAAGTAACTATCCAGAAAAGAAAGAAAAAAATGAAAAAGAAAAAGAAAAACTTGAAAGTATCTTTAGCATAACATTCTTTTTTTTCCCCCTCTAGGGAAATTGTAAAAGCATGCACTTGTTTTGTGAAATGTGTTTCGCTCTGCAATTAAAAAAAAAAAAAAAAAAACTGATTTGCAGATAAATCATTGGTTGATAGTATATTACACTTAATTTTTAATTTTCTCTCTTTTACAAAGATACAAAACACAAGGGAAAGTTGTTCTAAAAAAAATAAAAAAAAAAGAGAAAGAAATCCCCGTGATTTTTAAAAGACAAAAATATCCCTCTATTTTGCATATCACATGAAATATCCCCTTTGACATGAACTAATTGCAAAGTAATATAAATGTTTTTTCATGATGCTGAAATTAGCTCTTATTTTTTTCGAAAAAAAATCTTAACAAATAAAATAAATAATAAAAAGCTAGATACTGACTACGGATCTCACCTCACTCACCCAAATGGTGGGCTCGCCGCTGTGTCAAGAGTTGAGGATGCCATCCTTGCGGGTTTGGACAAGGGACATAGATGCGAGGATTGCGGTTTAGGTGATCTTATGGTCTTCTGGTGAGATCCACAACAACCAAAAGTGGTTGGTCTCAAGAGAGAAGACTAGTTTTTCATTTTTTCATTTTTTATTTTTTAAATTTAAACACGGATGATATTTTTGTGATTATAATCACTTTATTTTATTTTTCTAATGCTGTTCTTGATAAGGGAATCTGAATTTTAAATCTCAATATTGAGGTATGACATTAACCAAAATGTTAATGATGTATATTTGATAGGTGTGAATTTTTCCTCCATGAAAGGAAAGAGGATTTTTTAAAATTTTTTTAAAATTTTTTTTAAATCCTCTTTCAAATCGTTCTCCAATTACCCTTTATTTTCAAAATATAATTCACTTTGCCACGAAAATCCAAGACGCTTTATGGATGATCCCCTTTTCGTAAAAAAGACCACAATTTATTGAGGAATGTTGCATGAAGTAGGGGCGAAGCGCTAAGAAACTTGTTTACGGAGGCTTGACTAAATTAAATTAACAGTTTAAAAAACATTAAAACTTTGAAGGGGACTCTCCTTTAAGGGCACAATCGAGTTTTTGTATATGTAATTTTTTCCTTTTTACCCTTTGTTTGAAGTTTTTTCAGTTATAGGGTTTTCATTGAAGACATTTTCAAAATCTCTCTCTCCTAATCTGTCTGCGGCTCTCTCTCTCTCTATCTCCATCTCCATCTCTCTCACTCTCCCCACCATTGCAGGTGTCTTTTCTGGCAACGACTAGCTCCACGCGACGCCTGGTCATGATTTTTCGGCCGCTGCCACAATCTCTGTCGCGGATTTCAGATCGTTCGATGGCCAAAAAACCATGTTGTGTGCTTGCAATCTGTAAGTGGACATCAAATCCGATGTCTGGAGGAGGTCTTACCTTCTGCGAGAGCTAATCATACCTGTAGTCTGTGTTTGCCGGCAGTTGGGGAAGGGAGATTTGGCGGTTAGAGCTAGGTTGAAGATTTTCGGCTGATTTTGGAATTACGTCGTAAATTTTGGATTTACATTTGTTGAAATATAAAATTTTGGAATGGATTAGTAAAGTAACATAGTATTAGAGGAGAAGGTCCTAAGTTCTAACCCCTATAATTGTACTATTTAATTCCTTTATTATTATTCATGTGTTAGGTTTTTAATGTATTTCGGGTTTCTTATTTGTGTTGAATTTTTAAATTAATATTTATCCGTTGGTTTGTCTATTGTTTGGCCTGCACATGAGAGGAAGTGTTAAAAATATAAGATTATTATTGACCCACTTCTTAATAGCTTTAGCTTTTGAGATGAATTGACAAACTATCAACATTGTAAATTTTGAGTTTACTATACATAATATGCTATGTTATCTACTGTAATTTAGAAATTTACACTGCAAAATTTGATCCCATGGTATCACGGAGATTTTGTTTACAGTGTAATTTTTACATTTCCATCGTAAATTCTAAATTTATAAATATAACACTGAATCAGTTTGGTACGGTAAATTCAGAATTTACAATGTAAATTTAAATGAAGAATTTCTTTCGTAAATAAAATTTATATTACACCCGAGAGTAAAATATATAATAACCAATATAAAGTACAATACGCAGTTTAATTTGAAGGTTTGTAAATGTCATTTTTCTATGTAAATTCTTAATTTACTCATGTCTCTCAATACTAGCGCACGAGGTTTTCTTTTCTTCTATGAATTGATCAAATAGAACACAGGAATGAAAGATAATGAGAGAAATTTATGGTAAATGCAATAAGGAATCCTTGAGAGATGTACATTTACCTTTCAAAATAAGTCGGAATCCTTCGTCGGTGGTTTTTGTCGGAGATCTTTGGTTGATGGTTAGTTTTTTCTTGAAAAACAAGATTTCAACAATGAATCTCTCTTTCTCGGTTGATTTTTGTATGATTTTCGGACTGTTAATGGGCTCGATTTCGATTGGTCACTTTTTTCTCAGCTAGGGTTTCGGAGAGGAAGAAATGATTTTTGAATGGGCGTGATTTTTGCAAGCCCAGATCTGATAAAAGGGACATGGCGTATTTTCGGTATTTTGAATATGTATAAATTTAAAATTACATTAAAACTGCTATTTACCACCATACTAAAATTTTTATGCTATTTATTTACACTCCTTTCCATTTTTGGCCCATTTCCCTTCATCTAACTAGCTTCATTACTTCGGGAGTCATTTACTATTTTAAACCCACATTTTAAGTACATATATAAAAAAGGGATTTGGAGGTAAATGGCCTTTTCTTGAAAAGTTTTTAAGCAAATAAATAGCTGATATTTTTAAAAATTACTTCAAATGTCATTTTTTCTAAAATAGTGAATCAATTTTGTTAAATAATCAATAAGTGAATAACCAGATAGCCCAGTTAATCTGGTCAATTAGTGATTGCACTATTACAAAATGTGGATTCCACGACGGAGTTTTCACTACTGTTTTTAAAAAAACCGTCATGGAAAATACGGCAAAAATATGGAGCGAAACAGAGTTTCCGAAAACCGTCATGGAAGCTGACACTTCCACAACGGTTTTTAATAACCGTCGTGGAATCTTCAAGCTTCGTGGAAGCTAGCTTCCACGATGGTTATAGCAAAACCATCGTGGTATCTCAACTAAAATTTTGAAAAAGATTTCGGTTTTTTTTTTAAATAAAAAAATTAGATACCACGACGGTTTTTTGAAAAAACCATCGTGGTAGCTTGAGAGACCATGACGGTTAAAAAAACCATCGTAGTATCTCAACTAAAATTTTAAAAAAAATTTCGGTATTTTTAAAAAAAGAAAAATAAAAAAATAAGATATCACGACGGTTAAAAAAACCGTCTTGGTATATCAACTAAAATTTTGAAAAAAAATTCGGTTTTTTTTTAAATAAAAAAAATTAGATAACATGACAGTTTTTTGAAAAAACTGTCGTGGTAGCTTAAAATACCACGATGGTTAAAATTCAACTAAAATTTTGAAAAAATTTCGTTATTTAAAAAAAAAATAAAAATATTAGATACCACGATGGTTTTTTCAAAATTTCCCGAAAATTGTGCATGCTTAAATTTAGATGTAAATTTTACTCCCTATGTATAAAAACAAAATAAAGACCTCATTCCCTCCACTTTCTCTCTCTCATTTTCGGAACTCTCCCTCCATTCTCTCTCTTTGCTTGCCGTGCATCCTCCCTCCATTGTCTCTCTTGGCTCCCATCTCCATTCTCTCTTGTCCTGGCCCTCGCTACCTTGTCTCCCTCTCTCTATCGCCGCGCCTACATTGTCGCCTGGTACCGATCGACTTGCCCATACCCACACTCGAGTACTTGGTAAGTTGAGGTCTCTCTTTCACCGCATGGTTTATGGAAGTGAATTTGGTTGATTGTAAACTTGATTTTTGGTGATTGTTGATTGTTGTGATTTTGGGTGATTTTTTCCACGAAAATAAGCGTTGATTTTGCATGTTAAATTCTTGCACACTACATGTTCGACAAAGTACCTGTTTGAGTGAGATTTAGTTTTGAATTGTTGTACAATGGTTGGATGAGGCGACGGTTTACCAAATTTCCGGAAAAAGGTGTTGAATTCACAAATTTTTTTTTTCGTTGTTTCCTACCACGACGGTCATAGAAACTGTCGTGGTAATGCGAGGCTACCACGATGGTTTCCCTGAGAAACCGTCTTGGTATGTTCTTAAATATGCACAATTAGGCCATATTTTTGCCCATTACACGACGGTTAAAAAACCGTCGTGGAATATGAAAAGATTCTATGACGCTGGATTCCACGATGATTAGAAAACCGTCGTGGAAGTATTACCACGACGGTTAAAAACCATCGTGGAATCCAGATTCTGTAGTAGTGTTGACCATTATCAATCATTATAAATATCAATTTTCATAGTCAATCATTAACTGTCATGAATAAATTATTGATTGACCATAACATGCATTACCAATTTTCTGCCTAATCAGTGACTTACCATATTTTATGGGAAATCACTAATTTACCATAAAAATACCAAACAAGAAAAGGATTAGACTTCATCTTCTTCACCTCGAGCCACCATATCAACCCTAGAGTTGATACCGGGAGAAGAAATTTTGCGATGGAAGAAACTTTCGAGCACTATGTCGATCTTAGCTAAATCTAGATTATTGGATGTCAGTCTCCCTCTCTCCAATATCATTGTGAGATTCGCACGGAGATTCACTAAATTTTGCGCCAAATTTTGTGTCCGAGTTTGTGGATTAGAGATGCTGAACTTGGGATCAAGATTTACAGCACCCCATCGCTCATTTCTCTCCCGCACACAAAAGAGCTCTTCCCTAAATTGATCGACTAGAAAAAATAACAAAAAAATCATTTTGCTAAATAAAGAAGTCCAACAACCCCACCCCACCTAATTTTCCATTAAAAAAACGTGCATATTATACAATTTAATGGTATCAACATTGTACTACATTTCAATGTCATGTCAAACATATATACCTTATTTTGGACAACCATACTAGTTTTAGCACTTAAATAATAACTTTGCGTTTTTAAAGATTATCATCTACTTGTTATTAACTTGTTCACTACCGTATGTAGTACAAAGTCCTCGTTTAAGTGGTCATAATCAACATTCGACCACGAGTAGGAATCTTATATGAAGACTATGCATCGAAATCCATGGTAAAAAAAATCTAAAGTTACATGATATATATTCTTATACGCTTAATGCATGATACTATCTTTCCTAAATTTTTTTTTTTCTAAATTACTTGGAGATAATTGTCCCTTGATTTCCTTTGCAACCTATAATTAATAATTAAAAATTTTGGGAGCATGAAAGTAGAAATAATCTAACATTTCAAGTTTTAATCTCTATCACAATTTGATGAGTAATTCTGATAAATCTTATTGGTCCATTAATGTTTAAATAAGTTGCATTATATATAATTTAATAGGGGGTGTTAAGGGGTGCAGACATATGTATGGATGCCTAATTTTTTATTTTATTTTAATAAATGACTGTAGTATCATTTTAACATATCTTAAATAGATATTTCTTTGGATATGTTAAAATGAACATGAATTAATTAATACAATGGATACGTTCATAAATTGCTTCAAAGATAGTCCAACAAAAACAAGAAGACAAACGATTCTTTGATTCCATTACACTTTTCACGTGCAATAGACTGAGCATTGACAAGCTATCTTGAGATTCAGATATATATCTTGAGATACCATGAGGTAGGTGAAGGGTTAGAGATCAAAACACTAAACTCTAAACATTATCACACAAGATAATTTAAAAAATCAATGAAAAGACTGCATTCACCCATGTACACAACCAGAACTTTTTCTTTGTTTTGAGACTAGAAAAGTATGTGTTATATATATATATATATATATATATATATATGGAATCTTTATAAACTAGGAACAAAACAAGCAGATGACAGTTATCTCCTTTATTTATTTATTTTTAGAGGCATTGATCTCTTTTATATATTTCCTTCCATAAACTTACAAAATATAAAGTGTATCTGATATATGGAACACTTTTTAATATTTTATTTTCTAGTATGATAAGGTTATGTTTTTTTTTTTTTTAATTAAAAAAAATGAAACTATTCTCAAGTTTTGAATTTGACAGTTTATATTTAAATCGTTCTTTTAAATTTAACTCATATATTCTTTTATTTCTGTCTCTTTTTGTGTCCCCTAATAAAATTCTTATACATTAGGAGTCGACTTCTGTCCCTCCATCCATTGAAACGGTGGAGTTTTACATGATAAGAAGATATTTTATATTTTAACTTAAAGTTAACTTTCTCTAATCAAACCATGTAAAATTTAAATAGTACATAAATTTCAAGGAATCCTATAAAGTTCCTATAGGTCAAACAATTATTGCACGTTTACTAATGATTGATAATATCTTTTGCGCATCAAATATCACACAGTGTCTTTCATTTTAGTGTATCTATGTAATAATATTTTGTTACGTCAAGTTCAAAAAAAAAATTTGTATGTCATTAAGTCAACAAATTTAATCTTCCTATAATTAAATTTCGACGTTGAAAAATTCAAAAATTCAATAAAGATATACTAATTGTATCGATTATCAATAGAGTCACACATCATTGAGTATGTACACATGAGATAACTTAAATTTTAGAATTTTAATGAAAAAAAAATTATTATGAGTATGGACATATGAGATAATTTAAATTTTAGCATTTTAATGAAAAAATTTATTATGGTCTTAGTTTGGGGAAAAAAAAAACGTATATGTTACTAACGTTACATTATTTTGTTCGATTATGTTTGTAAATCATATGTACAAATATATGTCTATACTCTTTTTTATACACATAAAAATCCATCTCTATCTGTTTTTTAAGTGTCCCCACTCCAAGGGAAGTGTGCTTTAAGGGAAAATAATAATAATAACAATAATAAAGAAATAGACGGGGAGATATTGCAGAGAAGCCCTAATACAGACATGACATACCCACAAAGCATTGTCTTGGGAACGGCCGACCCAACACAAGTTAGTGGGAGACAATCAAAACGTTAGCCACAAAAGCCACATCTCTCTCTCTCTCTCTCTCTCTCTCTCTCTCTCTCTGAGGTTTTTTGGAGCCATCTTGATAGAGACAAGACTGACGTTGCTGGCCTTTTCTTTTGCAAAATTTAGTGCTTTGTTTTGCATAACGTTTCTTTCAATCTCTCTCTCTCTCTCTCTCTCTCTCTCTCTCTCTCTCTCCCTCTCTCTCGGCATCTAGCTCTAGCTACGTACTTAGCTAGGCACCTCCCCACTAACTTCAAAAAGCAATTTACTTCTCCCATACAAGTGCGTGCGTAGATTATATTCTTTAAGGCCCTCTCATACAATTATATCACTATATATATATATATATATATATCAGAGAATAAGTGAGGATATCCAAAGTTTGGGTTCTGCATGGACCATTACATTTTTGGCGTATTGGTTCTCTTTTTCTACCAATCTTTCATTAATGATTTGTTTGGAAGCAAGGTCTGGTCTTCAATATACAGTTTCTTCTTTCGTGAATTCGTTGTACATCTTCTTTTTCTGAAATATATATTCTACTGATCATAGAGCGAATTAAATAAATTAAATGTTATGCTATCGTGCCTTACAAAATGAAAGTTATAAGCATGTGCTTTATAATAATTAGACCATCAATTGGGCAAACATTTATCCGGAATGAAGATAAGCTTTTCTTTTCTTTTCTTTTCTTTTTTTTTTTTTTTTTTTTTTGAATAATCAAAAGTATTACAGAGGCATGAATATAGCCATAAACCTTTCCTCAGCGACATGACTAAAAAAGCCTCATATTTTGAGAATTGCCTGTACGTATTAAGATGAATATAGATATATGTGTCAGAAAACAAAGTGAAAATATTAAATATTACAGCTACGTGACTCGAATTTAAGACCCATCATCTATCAAATCACTTGGTTGTATATGAAATTTAAGGTTATTAGGCTACCGCTTTGAGGGCATAAACAGGTTGATTTAAAAACAAAGATGAATTTTTTATGAACGAACAATATATCTGTTCTTTTTCATCAGTCTGATAGAGAAAAAATTAATAAAATCGTCCAAGCCCTAATTCTTTTGCCCGAAATCTTGTTTATGTACTTTTTTTTTTTTTGGTGTTTATTTATCTATTAGATGATCTAATAAAAGTATGGTACAATGCTACGTTTAGTGTATAATTTTCCATAATCAATAATGAAAATTAAAAAAAAATCTGTTTTCTTTTTTCATATTTATTAAGCTTCAAGAGCAAGAATCTTATATCTATAAATAATAACTATTATTAAATTGCCCTTCTCACATGAATAATAAAAGTATCTAAGTAGATATTTCACACTCATTCTGCCTTTTATTGGGAATCAATATTAAGAGGGTTAAAGATCAATATTCTTTTTTATTTTATATATTTCGTAGAATAAATTCCCATTATTGATTTATAATAAGATTTAAAAGGGAATCACCACTCCTCTTTTTTTTTTTTTTTTTTTTTTTTTTTTTTTTTCTTGTTGCCCTTTATATGCGAAGAACATGCGCTAGTAGTATATATAATATAGAGGAGATGAAATAATTATCTTCTAAACACGAATGTTACAGTCCTTTAAAATTAATTTGAACACCACATTCCACTTCGTAATGTGTGGATCTGACAGTAAGAACCATATTATAGATTCAAACGTGAACATTAGATAGATATAAAAGTACCAATGTACCAATTATGAACTCATATAAGGGAGCCAGCAATTTAGCCAGATATATATATATATATATAATTGTAGGTATAACTTAACGGTAATTTCACATCCGATTTCATCATAAGGTGTAAAATTTGAATTCTCTTAATTTAAACTAAAAAAACAATAATATATAGGTGTAAATGCATATATATTTTTTAGGAAAATAATATATATATATATATATATATATATGGAAGCCAACAAATTTAGATCAATATTAAAAACTAGGGCGTGGATTTATTTGATTCACTATAAACTTAGAAGTATACACCTACATTAATACCAAACAAAGCCAAATTACCCGTGTGTTTGTACTCATTAAAAAACACTTATCCCTTTCACCGATATAGATACAATCTTTTTGTAGGACAACACTTTTATACATGATCACAAAAAGAGACAGCTTTCGTATATCTTGCATTAAAAGCGACCTTTCCCCGAATGAATGGTCATCTTTTTTTTCCAAGTTGCTTTCACTTTACACATATAGAATTTGAAATGTCACGAGAAATTTATCTTTTTTAGGCACAATTGTGAGTTGTCGAATGAAATATTAGGAATACTACAACCCAAGATGCATCGAGCTCTATTTGCCTGCTTGACTTTAAGCTTGATCCCAGTATAAATATGTACACACACACATATATAAATATAAATATATATATATATATATATATATGTTATATCAAATGGGACTCAGCCTTATGTTAAGAATGATCTTGAGAAATTGATGGATCTATAGATGTCATTGTATGAGATTTTGGGATCTGACTTTTTTTTGCCAAGGGATCATGTAGCTTTAAAGCAAAACCGGAACACTTATACAATCTTCATCTTTAAGTTAGCTTGTCATTTTACATATTAATCCATTATGATTAAAATCTAAATCAATTATTAAAAATTTGGTGATATGTACCAGCAATCTTCTTTTTTTTTTTACCAAAAGTAAAATTATATGATTAGGTTGGATTTTAGTTTTGCAACATGCACAGTTCTTAACAAACAAAGGCCGTAGCTTCAGTGAAGTCTTGAAAATTTTATGAAAAAAATAACACTGTTAAAGCTATATTTTGTATCTTATCTTTTTTCATACATGTATTAACATAACACGATCGAATATCTAAAAACAAGTCAAGAAGACTGCTTGGGAATACAGATTTCAGTGACTGTTGACTCCCTGAGAAACAAGATCGACTCCTCGAAAAGTAAGCTCAACTCCTCCAGTAACTGACTTGATTTAACAAGCACAATATCAGAGAGGAAGAATCTGATCTTCGACATACTTTTCCATTCTGAATGATCAAGCCTTAAATGGACAAAATGAGAACCCAAATCAGCCAGATCTGCGAAATCCTCAATTAAAGGAGCCAAGCGTGGAAGAGGACAAATCAAAAGGAGCTAGAAGAAGGGAAAAAAAAAAAAAAAAAAAAACTCATTGTTAGAAAATTAACAATACACATGGATAAAAATGTAATGAGAGAGGTAAAATAGAATCTAATTCTATAATGGAGTGTCTATCGCATGGCAGTCAGTCATATCAATGGAGAAAAATTTTGCAGAAAATTTCTCATAAATACATTTAGCTAGTCATAAAGTGCATCTAGGTCCCTACTAATGGCTCGGGATGAAACTAATACCGATATTAAATTAATTAAGTGTTTAATCAATTGATTATCTATTGGAGTTTTGATTATGTTGGTACATCTGATCTCCTTGCTAGCATCATGTTATTCTAGATGGATCAACAGATTTATTAAAGACTCGTTCTCAAAGTGATTTGGAGGTGGAAAAATAACATTGTACAGTTCTGATACCATTTGCCGCACATACTGACAGTGACTAGAACATTGGATGGCATGTTTCCGCGTAATAGTGATACATTTACATCATCTATGTTCTGTAAGATCATACGGATCATTTCAGTTTCAGATGAAATATTTATTTCAATTGTTACAAGATATTGTACAGCAGTTATTTATTTTATTTAATTTGTTGACATAAATAATTATGTTGAGTTGAAAAATATAAATGTTAGAATTATTAGAATAAAGAGATTAATTTTGAATGAAATAAATATCTTGGTAGTTTAATTGGTAAATAATAATTTGAGAAAATTGTACAATACAATTAAAAGTTGACATATGACACCTTCCCCTGCAGGGTATGCGCGCGCCCACTTCCTGGGTACAAGGAATGAGTGATTTCATCAGTTGAGGGCAGGGAAGGAATTACCAATGGCAGACCAAACCCTTTAGTTATAAATAGATCTTTAGTGATCTCTGTCATAGGATTTTTTTTTTTTTTTTTATTACCTCTAACTGGGCTTCTAGTTTTCTTTCCTTTAGAAAACAAGCAGAAAACAAGAAGTCATACAAAGAAAATTTGGAAGGAGAAGACGTTCATTGGTCATGGTGCCCACGGTCACGCACCTAATGAACCTCAAAAGATGAATAGTATAGAAAGATCGAAAGATCAAGGTGCTTGCAAATTTAGCGAGGATGTTTGTAGACTATTAATGTTGAAAGGGATAATGATTTATTATGGTGAATTATTATTTTCTATAGCAACATAAACCAATTCATGGTGATTTTAGAAACGTTTTAAAATCTCATTCTGCAACACATTATGCGTGTTTTCAAAAATTAAAATCTAGGGGGGTGTGTGGTGAATAAGTTTAGTTTAAAATTTTTAAGTTTCAATAGTAATTTTTCAGAAAAGACAAAAAACTTTTTCAAAAAAGACAAAAAACTTTTTAAAAAAAGACAAAAATCATGATGAAAAAAGTACAATTTAGTTTAAGTAGAACTTACAATCAAACCTAATATATTAATTTGAGCTTATTTTGGTTGCATAATCTTGCATTGATTTGTCCCTTCTCTTCACTTAATAATATATATATATATATATATATATATATATATATAACACACTTGTAGGGTGTCTCCCTAATTAAGATGTACCGGCTATCCTTACAGGAGTGGTACTCTCCATTTCCATCATTCCTATAAAAAATTCCTTTCTATCTGTATAAATTTCTCATTTTTATGTACGGTCTTTTACAAATAAATGGAGGGGAGTATCTAGAGCCTACACCCCAACTTATTAAAAAGAAAAGAGAAACAAAATAAAGAAAGAAAACCTAATCTACCCTTAATGACAAACCAAACAAAAAAATTAATTTAATTAAATTAAATAAAAAGAAACAATCCTCATAGAAGGCTAACAAGCTCAAACTAAAATTGGTTTTATTTATTACATCTTAAAACTCATTCCCTTGTGAACGTAAAGTTTATAAACACTTTTATTTGCTGGATCAATGATTATGTTTTTTTGCAAGTTTGGTTCTTTAATTTATCTCAAGATCTTGAAACCACAACCTTCACTTCTTTTTGAGTAAGTGTATTATTATCAAGTTGCTCTCTCTTCACTTGTCTTTCCGGGTGTTCAAACCCTCTTTAATATCTCTAACTATATCTAAACATGGCACATATTTATTTTGATGTTTATTATTACGTTGTTTTCCTGATTTGACTAGCGTGAATGCTTCTTATACTTTCTCAACTTGATCCACCCAAGTACACCTAGTTGTTGCATTTGACTCTCCATAGATTTATTAATTAATTAAACTCCCAAAAGACAGCGTGATTGAAATGAAACCTGATTGATCACAATGCTTTTTTCATTATTTCATGGGTGTGTTCCTGAAGTAATGTTTTAGGACAAACCTATATTCCTGTTCTTCTCATGAGGTGTTGGGGATGTTAGATTAGATGGCTCCACTGATTCCTTTGGTGAAACTACCAAGAGATTGGAAAACCATGTGCAAGGGAGATCGAGAGCTCCTTATCGCACGTAGGGGTGTTCACGAATCCATGAACTCGATCAAATTAGTTCAATTCGAAAGATTGGATTGGGTTGAGAGACTAATAGATTGGTAATTGATTCAGATTTTTCCAATCCAAAGATTACGCATTGAGGAGTTCGTGACATCCCCAAATCCAAACCTTATATTTATATATATATATATAGAAGTTTTTGTACATATGTATATATTTATTTATTAAATTATCTTTACTAAATAAGTATTTAGTTTATAAACTAAAATCGTTATGATTGTTCTTTAGTCAAACTATTTATATTTTGATATGTTTATTTTAGTTCTAAAATTAACAGATCGAACCTATGAATCCAATTGGGTAATCCTATGTTTACGGATTAGATTGGATTGGATTGAAATTCTTATAGATTGGTAACGGATTAGAATTTTCCCAATCTAAAATCATGAAGTAGACTATGGATTGAACCCTAATCTGCCAAATTCGATCTGCGAATGCCCTTAATTAGATGGGCTGAAAATTGCACCTTTGTTGCTAATATATTTTTCTGGGCAGGAGAGTGCAACTAATTAATAGTTTGAAATTGAATTGGTATTTGATGTGTTTACATCTGGAATTGGCAACAAGGACCAATTCAATCATGTTTTCATTCATTTGAAATTTGAACTCTTATACTTAATTTTTATTTACTAGACTTACTTTTTTTTTTTACTCACTTTTCCCTCTCTTTTCATTTTTTTTTTTTTTGTTTTCCTCCTTTTCATCATTCCTTAAGGGCTGAAAGGTGGAGTTTGATTATGTAGAATTTGACTCATTTTCTCATTGAGCGAAAGGTACAAATTAAATTAGATTGATTTTCATATCAAAAATACTATAGCACTATGTGAAATCTTTAGTTTTTTCCTTTTTCTCTACCCTACCTGTAGGTATAGGGTTTGAACAAGCATATAATCTTTTCTTCTGTATCTGTATAAAAATCTGTATAAATGTATCTATATAAATCAACATCATTACATTCCAAGTCCTTCTCGATACCTACCAATTGGAAAATCTTGATTGGATTCCAAATTGATGGGTTTGTGCCAGCTTATCCATGCAGTTATGCAATCTTCAAATAGGAATACATTTTCTAAAAGATCCTGGCTTTCGTATTTTGGTAGGTCTCTGAGATCCTTTGGATGACATATGTTGTGTTGAAGGGACAACTATATGATTCGATATGATCCGATCGATTGTATAAAGCCAAGGCACCAACGAAACTAGGGAAAGTATGCAGAAAAGACAGTTCTTTTCAATTATATTAGCATTTGTTTTATATTAGTTAGTCAACAGGTAAGAGTTGAGTGTTGTGGCGACCCACTTTATATGGCCGTGACTTCATACTTAACCATACTTAAACTCAAACTTCTTTTACGTAAACACCGAATATATATATTTTTTTAAACTTAGATTTAAACTTAATTTAACCTCATACTTATATGAACGTACTTAATTAAGTATTAAGTTTTCAAACCATTTTAACACATTTTACAAATCATACTAATTACTAGATACTAGTATCATCAAATTATCATAAAATAACACAACCATAATTTACAAAATATGTTGCGGTATCCAACCTAAATTTCACAGTCTGCCGTGCCATTCTCTATAGTCTTTCATCAAGCATTTCTAGTAGGTTGTTTACTTACAACATAAATATAAGTTATGAGCTTTCGCCCAGCAAGTACAACTTTCTTTTCCCCCAAAATGATCTTAATAAAAGAATGTATGAACCAATTATGCTTTCTTATAGATCAATTATGCTTTTTTATGTTAGCATAATTTTGGGCCCCTTATATAACATGAGTGTATGTACCGTGGTGCATAGCCTTGAGTGGTTGGGACGGCCAATCTAATTCAACTCAAACCACAGACCAAATCCGCCCTCGTAACAGATCGATACGACACGAGAAAACTTACTTGTCTTAATACTTGAAAACCTGTTCTTAATTTGATCATGCTTGAAAACTTGGTCTTGTTCTTGTCATCGGATTTATTATTAGTGAGCATGCTTTCACGATGCCACAATGATAAAACATAAAACATATGCATTATATACATCAATGCATGAGCTTTAGAAAATAAGGCATGTAGTAAAAACATTTTTGCCTATGCTGTAAGCAGGGTTGTATTTACAAGTTGTCCCGCGCTCTGGATTTAGCGTTCCAAAAAGGCAAGAAAATAGGTTATATTCCTGTTTTCAAATAGCGCGTAAGAGTCGTTCTACCTTACTACAAACCATAACATATCCATTAAACAGTAATCCTGTCTCCAGTTGATTACCATTTCCAATCATAGAATTGTTATTATATTCTTAAGTGATTTTGGTCTATTTTTGTTTCCTCAAAAATACTTTATTTTCTTAAAAAATACCTTAGCCATATAAATCAAGTATCTCTTGATTTAATACTTGAGATTGCCTTTTTGAAGTTTAGAAATCACTTGTGTAATTTAAATGGATAATCATAATTCCTTTTAAAAAGAGTCGTAGAATCTTAAAAACTGATATCAAAATATCCTTTTAATTTGATAGAAAGTATGTGTGCAGGAATTTATATTTTCATGCCTAGTTTGAAAATTCAGTTTTATCTTAAAATTGGTTTATAATTTGGAATTCTTTTTTTCACAGAAGTTATAGATTTCATCGAAACTTACAACTTTTGTTGTGTGTTTGAAACTTAAATCTGTCTTTAACTTGCCTGTTTTTCTCCTTGAAGAATTCTAACTGTGTACAGTACCTGGACCGACCAGTTTTGAAAACTGATAAAAATAGAGGCCTTTGGAGCCTTTTTTTCAAAAATTGTTTGTGTTGCTTCCTAAGATTTTCTGTGTTCTACAATTTTGGAGTTATAGTTGTTTTCAAATTCGGCCTCTAAGGGGCTCTAAATTGAGTTTCCAAAAAACTGTCCAATTTATTTTCAAAAATCGGTAGTTTGTATTTTGTTGGTTCTTGTTTAAATATCCGCAAACCCTACCTTGAACAGTTAAAGTCGTGAGCCTAAATCATCATGCAGTGCGTTGGATTCGTTCTTGAAATTCAACAATTCACTTATCTCATATTCATGAAAAACACAATATTAATAACTTACTAATTTACCAAATTGTATCTTTAGGTTGATTTCTTAACCAATATACATAAAATCTTCATACTTAAACATATGAGAGTATAATCACATGCACATAATCTTAAAACTCACCATAGAGCTTAAAATCAAACTCATGGTTAGAGCTATCAAAACAAGATAACCCAAGCATAAATCAAGCATAACCAAACATAAAAAGCTATAATATAGGAAAAAAAAGAGAACATGAGCTTTTGCTCTTACATCCCATAACTTGAAATACACATAAATTCCTCAAACAAAAATAATTAAAGTTTTAGTTAGAGATTAAGAATATACCTCTAAAGCTTGAAAAATTTGCTTCGAGTCATTGAATGAGAGAAATCCTTACTCTCTTTCTCCACACTACAACTGGCCACACTAGGTCTCCTAACTCTCTTTCTCTCTCTTTCTTTTTTTTTTTTTTTTTCTCCCAAGGCTAGAAAGGAAAATGAGAAGAGAACGAAAAAAGGAGAGACTAACTAAATGATCCAAGTTCTCACCAACCACCCCTATTTGTAGGCGGAATTTCCAAAATTTCCACAATTTTTTTTTCTTCAACTTTCCTTGAATCACAAATTTGGCCTTAAATACAAAATTTTTTACCTTTTGAGTCCCAAAATGGCCGGCCATGTAGAGCTTGAACCAAAAAAAATCTTTCCATACTTATCTTTTTAATTATCTCCACAAAATCTATAAATCCCAAAATTTTCATAATTGTCCATAATTACTTAGCCTCCAAGTAATGCCATGTTTGGCACTCCCTCTTATTATGCAGTTCATTTTCTTAACAATCCAGATAGTACAAATGTTGTTATAACTATCAACAGTCCAGTAATAATGAACTACAGTCCAGAATTTATTTGCACATAACTGAACCGTATATAGGTTTTTCTTAGGACTTGAAGCCACTTAGTCTTTATTGCTTCAAATATTATTCCTGATTATTCTAAAGTGATCCTAATCCTTATTCTCAATTATGCATTCATAATGACAGTCGGCTACAATATAATTTTAATACTGCTTATTATACTGCAGTACCATTTTAATTATGTCATAAATTATCCTGGTCATTCATTGGCTAGAATAAAATCATAAATTATAATTCTACCTTTTTCACAATAAGTCCTCATACTTGACTTGATAAATCGTCATTAAGTCCTATCACATTATAAGAACCTGGACATATTCTGATAATCAAATTCTGAACTTCACATTGACATACATAGTATAGACTTATTTTTCCTTTGGATCTAAGGAAATCACAAGTCTGTCAAAAAGTTTGGTTATTACAAGTGTGGCTTTCATGCTATGCATAATTTCATCTTGATCAGAATACATTGTATTTTGTTTGTGTGAAGGCATGTTGAAAGTTGCAATATGGTTTTCTTGTAACAACCCATGCTTTCATTTAGTGTGATTTTGTTCGCTTTGGACTTCGACTCATATGGTTTAGCTCTTTGACTTTATCCCAAAAGGCATTATACCGTTACAAGATGGTTTCTTTTACTTATAAATCATCTCATATATTCCTTCCAA
This sequence comes from Ficus microcarpa, assembly GCA_025413485.1. Lineage (NCBI taxonomy): Eukaryota > Viridiplantae > Streptophyta > Magnoliopsida > Rosales > Moraceae > Ficus > Ficus microcarpa. The sequence continues at coordinate 15,418,438 of CM046380.1, read as the reverse complement.
GTGATGTGGGACTACCCAACTTATCATTTTCCTTGTAGAGATGATAATTGTCATAATCACCCTTCCTTTTAAGGCCCAATGACTTCATTAGCCACACTTCTAGTTGGATATAGGCTCTGATATTATTTTTAGCAACCCATGCCCCACTTTGGTACAATATTGTCCATTTTGACCCTCGACCTGTAAGATTTTACTCTTGGACTTTGTCACAAAATATGTCAAACCATTAAAAGATGGTCTCTTTTAAAAGATGATTTTGACATTTCCACTATATAGAATGATCTTTAACTTGTTAAACTTCTTTTGCATGGTAAACCTTAGTGGTTTCGTCGGGGCTTCAGGTGCAATAGTTTTTCCATTCTTTGACATGGTTACTTCCACAGCTTGACTATATTTACATTAGATTTGCGCTATGTACAAAGATAAGGCAAATTCTCATATTTCATGGTGACAAAAATTGAGCTTCCAGATTGTAGATGCTAGGAATGAACGGTCAAATTTCAAACTAGGTTAGATCATGAGAAAATTAATATACAGAAATTATTGGGGTTTTTGGACATCGCAAATAAAAATCACAAAACAATCTTAATCAGAAAATAAAATGGATAAATTTAAAATGAGAACAGTAAAAGATATCGATACCAAAATTTAGAGAGGTTCGCCGGAATATTGTCCTACATCTTCTGAGTCTGATTTCACTATATATGGATTTATTTGTACAAAGGGTTACAGTTTATGGATATAATCTCACTATATGACAATAGCAAAGGGATTTTTTCTAGAAAGAGGAGGGGTCCCCTAAATGTAAGGAGTTTTCCTTTATTTATAGAAGAGAAATCATGGGTCCGAGCTCTTATAATAGTTGTGGGCAGCTCCCCACTAGCCTGAGTAATTCAGAACGTGTGCAAAATCGTGGGTCACAATGCCATGATTGAACATGGATTTAGTAGTTATGGGATTGATCTTTCACAATGCGATGTATGTCAAATATGAGTGTTGAACCACAAACCATTCATCCAACACAAGTAAGGATTGAGCATCGTTCATCGTTCATTTTGTTGGGCCAAGTGCCCACTCGATCCACAATTGGTAAATTAACGAGTCTCAAGGGAACTGAGACCAAATGGTTGAGGATGATCATTCATCGTTCGTCACTCTTCTTACAAGTGATAATTTTTCGTTGGGCTTAGCCCAAATGTTTGAGAACACTTGATCCATCATGGTCCAATATTCATCATTTGTTGATTAAGCAGTTGCGATAACCCGGTTATAATTTTGCGGGGAGACGAAGTTTGAACCCAATAGATAGCCCCCCACCCTATCGAGTGACGAATTCTCAATAGAGTATTTGATACTCATCATTCAAAAAATGATGCGCGTTGATAATAAGTAGTGTCAAATCACATAAATATGGTGGATTATAATGAAAATCAATCGAAATTGTTGAGCCTCAGAAAAAAAGGAATCTTCTTTACACGTGGCAGATGCTGATTGGATAACGGGAATGATGGTTGCCTTTTTGGAATTTGAATAGCCATGAAATAATTTCTTTGCATGGGAATCTGAAAGCCTCATGATTTGTGCTATATGATAAGGCATGAGAGGAGTATTGATGCTGTTTGAACTCCTCACAGAGTGTTATAACTCTTCGTCTCCCCTTTTTTCTCACCTTATTTCTTCGCTTAGAGCCATTTGAAAAATTCAGTGTCCCAAGAGTTTTCAAAGCCACCCGATTTTCATGCAAGATTTCTTTTCCTTCTCTTTGTTTTATGTTCTTTTGATTGAAAAAGTTTGTCTTTCCATTGTTTCCGAGTCATTTAAAGCTAGTTTTATGCACTTCAACTAGTGAGTGATTTGGTTGGGGATTTTGTGCGATTTTTGAGTTTTTCTTTGAGTTTCTAGGTTGGTTTTCTTCGTGTTCATCCCAAGACTTCTCGGATTTCAAAGATCTAGGACTTAGATCCGAAGTTCCTCCATTGTTTGTCCGTAATCTATTCGCGAGTTATTATGGATAAAGTGAGAGGCAAGAGACCGCCAGTGGCAGACGTCAAAGGCCCAACCAGCATCGACTTCGATGAGAGTGATGCCGAAGATGACGAACTAACATCCGTCATTTGATGTTCAAGAGAACAATTTAATTTCCTCCATAAGAGAAAGGGCGTTGAGTCTAGCAGCGAAGTGTTGGAGAAAAGTTGACTGGTAACAGTGTCGAGGCCTGGGGTCCTTTCTATTCCTCCCATTGCTCGATTGAGTAAGCCCCCATGACGAATAAGCATGGAATCATTTCTACGAACAGCGAACCCTCCTTCCATCCTGATTGAAGATGACTTGGCCTTTATCAGGGGTTGATACGAGTTACCAAATGAAGTCCAACTTCGTCTTCCTTTTGCGAACGAATGCACGGACACTGTATCAAAAGGGTGGATCTGTGTCTACACGATATACTTTGAATGTGGACTTCCACTTCCAATCCATCCTCTCATTATTCAAAGTATGCATCATTATCAACTAGTGTTCCCTCAGCTAATGCCGAACGGGTTGCAAGTGTTTGTAGGATTGATAGTGATTACCAATGAGGTGGGCGTCAAACTATCATTAGATGAGTTCCTTGCCCTCTACTACTTGCAGGAGAACTCGAAGGACCACGGCCACTACTTGATGTACCCAAGACGAAAATAGCAGGTGGTTGAGGAAATGAGCAATCTTGACAGATATTGGCAAGATTGGTATTTTTTCATGCTAGTAAACGTGAAATTGTTAGGTGTAGTAGCGAATGTTTTTTTCCCTTTGTTGGGTCCTTTTCGTAAGTTTCGAATGAAGAGTATCAAGAGAAAGATCCTAAATATTTTAGTGGAATGTTTATGTTAGACATCATTATTTCGTATTGTAGGTAAGGAACTAAGGAAGCTCTCACCTAAGGTGCTTTTGTTTGAAGTGAAGCTTGAACAATTGCTCAGCCAGCCCAATCAAAAGTAGGACGAAGCTTAAACTCACTATTTTGCAATGCATTCTGAAGGGAACGGGGCTAATCTACCATTCCACCAACAAGGCCGTCGAGTAAAGAAAGTGAATTTGAGAGCTCTAAGAAGTTGATGAGGAACATGCAGAAAAGCTGCTCGACATTGAACGAAAGTTCAATGACGTTCAAGCAAGAGCAAATGGTTTGATCATGGAGCTTCGTACTCTCAACCAAACAGGAAATGAGGGTGCTGAGATGATGAAAATCATGGTCAACAAGTTCAACAACGCGAAGGCCGAGAACGATGCCCTGAGAGAGTTTATAAAACAGAAGGACGAGGATATTACAGGGCTAATTACTCACATTATCGGCGAATATGAGAAGGCTACTCTCAAGGTTCGTTACGAGCTCTTGAAGGAGTACAAGCAAGGTTTCCTTATAGACACTGATGTTGTGGAGGAGATCGAGTTATATGAGGAATCCACCACTAAAGCCAAAGCCTCATCGTCCACCAACTACGACAGCCGACGTGATAAACCCCTTCGCTTACAATCCTTCTATAGCTGACAGACCCGGAGACGCACCCCCAGAACCCGAGAAGGTTGTTAAGCAATAAATTTCTTTGTTTTGTAATCTTCAGCTTGCATGCCAAATTTTTTTTTAAACAGCGTGCGTCATGCCCTAGTTATTCAAACTTTGGGCTGCAAACCATAAATCTGTAGTTTTTTTTTTTTTTTTTTTTGAGATTTGTTTCAAGCTATTTCTGTCTTGCATTGTTTAAACACATTGAAATTTTGTGAGCGATGAACCAATCTGCGATTTTATATTAGCTGTGAATGCGGCAAAAGGGTCATCAAAATGTCAAGCGAAACATAATTTGGTCATTTTCAATGAGCTTTTATTTGATTTTTGTTTTAAACTCGTTCGGACCAAATGACGTGATGGTCTAACAATTAAACACTGAAAAAGTGAACTTAATGCCAAAATGATTTGCTCGACCAATCGAACCGTTGAGAGCTGAACAAATGCTAAGATAGTTTACAAACGATCAATTAATCAAATCATTTAGGATTCTAAACATTTGAACATTTGCGAATGAAAAACATGCTTAGACATTTGTCGGTCCTTGATCGTAAGTCTCTTCGAATGGCATGAGGAGTTTAATTGCTAGTGCCTAGGACCAGGATCGGAGGACAAATTACGAAATAGGATGGTGACGATTATACTTGTTTGATTTGGGGAAATAAGTTTTTGTTTTTATAAAGGGGCTGCACTCGTTTAAAGCGCACAAGTTGCCTATGTACCCGTGTCTAGGGATCAAGCCAAATGTAGTTTAATTATACAATATGATTGTTTTAAGTCAAATGTAGTTCAATAGTACAATGTGTCTTAAGCGTCGACCTACATCATTCGAAAAACATCTAACATCGGATGTAACGGATTGAGCCTTTACAAAATGAAAACATTGGGAAATTAAAAATTACAAAAAAATTGCATGAAATTACAAGTGACATTTCTTAAGATGATGAGTGTTCCAACTACGAAGTACTTCGACATCATATAGCGTTTTGAGTCGGCAAACTCAAGAACGAATGGTCTTCAAGACTCTGTATAGACCCTACCAGTTACCCCTAACTTTCTAGCATTTGGTTCAGTGGCATTCTGGAAGACTTTGCAAAGCACTAAGTCTCCTTTTTTAAATGTTAGGGGACGACCTTTCGAGTTGTAGTAGCATGTGACTAATTGCTGATAGTTTGCCATGTGAACAAAGGCTCGATCTCGACTTTCATCTAGTGTATCAAGATGATCGTTGAGTACCTTTTGGTGCTGCTCTTCGTTTTCAAAAGATATTTGGCATCGAAGTGTGGAATGCTGATCTTTGCTAGAACGAGTGCCTCCGCTCCAAATGTTAGCAAAACGGAGATTTGCTGGTGGCACGCCTTGGGGTGGTCTGATAACCTAATAGTACACTGTGAAGCTCGTCCACCCATCATCCCTTGCGAGCCTCGAGCTTCTTCTTTATGTTCTTGACAATCATTTTGTTTGTTGCTTCGGCTTATCCATTTCCTTATGGGTATCTCGGAGTCAGTAGCTGAGCTCGATCTTCCATCCTTTGTAAAACTTACTGAAGTTACCCAAAATGAACTACAAACCATTGTCAGTGATGATCTTCTGAGGCACGCTGAACTTGCAAATTATATTTCTCCATATGAAGCTTTCAACACCTACATCCTTCACCTCTGCGTATGTCTCTACTTCGACCCATTTTGTAAAATAATCAATGAGGATAAGTAAGTATTTACGTTAGCCGGACACTCGTGATAGTGGACCAACAATGTCTATTAAGTACTTCATATTCGATCTATCCGGTTTATGGATGACTAGGGAGTGCCGTTGGCACTTGTCGCATCATTGACCATAACATCACTGTTGATGAGCATGATAGACCAGTAGTAACCTTGGCATTTGCCTATTATATATTCCAGATTCATGATCTCTTTCATAGGCCGTTTCCCTGCCAAGAAAACGAGGACTTTGAATGACTATCAATTAGCAAAAAATGGGTAGCTTCGGCTTTGATCTTACTGGCTTCGAATTTGTCTTTTGGAAATGATCCGTCTTGCAAATACGTTACGATAGGTGTTCTCCAATCTTCGACATCTATTCCTGTAGCAATGGCTAATCCTAACTCGACACTAGGCTTCTCAATGTACGCTATGGGAATTGTTCATTGTAGGCATGGTTTGAATGTTGAACCAAAACTTGCCAAGTTATCTGCTTAGGCGTTCAAGTTTCGAAGGACCTGCTGGATGGTGCATTTATCAAAATGAGCTTTGAGTGCTTGCATGACCGCCAGATAGGATTTCATCCTGGGATCGTCCGCCATGAATTCTCCAAGTACCTAGTTCACAATGAGCTATAAATCGTTTTAGACTTTGAGCATGCGAGCCCCCAGTGCCTTTGCTAATCGTAGCCCAACTATTAGAGCTTCACACTTAGCTTCATTGTTGGAAG
>CM046380.1:15322819-15412364 GCA_025413485.1 Ficus microcarpa | reverse complement strand
TGATAGCCTGATCGCAAGTCAATCTTCGAGAACACTATCGCTCCCTAAGCTGGTCGAACAGATCATCTATCCTTGGGAGAGGATATTTGTTCTTAATCGTGATCTTGTTCAACTCACGGTAATCGATGCACATACGAGCGATCCATTTCTTCTTTACAAACAAAACAGGTGCTCCCACGGAGAGTGGCTCTGCTTGATAAACCTTATCTAAAAGCTCTTGTAGCTGCATTTGAAGCTCCCTGAGTTCTGCAGGTGCCATTCTGTACGGTGCCTTCGATACGGTGCTACTCCTGGTAGTAACTCGATTTCGAACGAGATCTCACGTTCTGGCGGCAGTCCTGGTAATTCTTCTGGAAACAGTCCACATATTCTCTGATGATGGGAACGTCTTCAGGCGTCAACTCCTTTTCTTGCTTCTTATCCACCATGTTCGCTAGGTATCCTTGACATCCACTAGCTAACATCTTTCCAGGCTCTTACAGCTGATACGAGCTTAGTGGTGGAATTCCGAGTTGCCCATGGAAGTTAAACTCATCCTTCTCGCCTAGGTTGAACGTTATCCGGCGTCTTCGGCAGTCAATCCTAGCGTCGTGTCTGCCTAAGAAATCCATCCCCAAGATCACATCGAAATCATGGAGTTTTAATTACGATGAGATCTACAGCTAATTCTCTGCATTGATGATAACAGGAACATTTTGGATCCAGGAATTGGACCACAAAATTTCACCAGATGGTAAAGAAGCACTGAAGGGTTGTCTTATCCTATTGACACTGTCTCCTAACTTCTGAGCAAGTTCCAAGGATATGAACGAATGCGTAGCGCCAGAATCGAAAAGTGCAATCACATCATAAGTGGCGATAGAGATCTGACCTGTCACCACATGTGATGTTCCAGCTTCCGCATCTCCCTCGTATAGGCATAGATCCTTGCTGGGGTTCTGGGGCTTCCAGTCTGCCTATCACTGTCGCAGGTCCTTCCAATCTAGCTTGTACTGCGTGTATCTGCCGTTGGTTGGAGTTGCGATTCTGATACTGTGGTTGCTGATTCTGATACTGCTGTTGCTGATTATTCTGAGGGCAGTTCTTCGCAAAATGTCCCTCTTTACCACAGATGTAGCAAGCATTGGATCCCTTCCTACAGACTCCTGGGTGTTTCTTCCCACAAGTCTCACATGCAGGGTAGGAGTTACTGTTGCCATCATTTCCCCGGTTATTCCTTTTCTGTTGGAAATTTTTCTGTTGCCCCTGGTTGTTAAAATTTCCCTTTCGTTTGTTCTTCCCAGATTGCTTGGGACTCTGTCCGGGGTTGCTTGCTTGTCCTCTATTACTTGCTTCCGTATTCTGTCGAGGTTGTGTCGACTTTGCAGCAGACTTCTCTTCCTTCCTGGACTTGAAAATCTGGGCTCTAGCTTCCTTGTCCCGATTAATCCAGTACTCAGCCCTGACGGCTCTACTGACACAGTCTGACACTGTTTCAGGTGGACTACTACCGGCACTGACTTGCTTCGCAATGTCTGTGCGGAACATTCTCATCATCAGTCGCACCTTCTCCTCTTCATTCGGTACCAGTTTTGGACATAAACGAGCCAGTTGCTCGAATCTTCTGATTGCGTCCAGAACTGTCATGGATCCCTGGCGGAAGTTTATAAACTCGTCCTGTTGTACGGCAAGGACTTCTCTGTTATAGTACATTGAGCGGAACTCGTACTCAAAGTCTTGCCAGGACATAGCGGTAACGTCTCTCCTCATCTGTACCGTAATCCACCAATGTCTCGCGTCCTTCTTTAGAGCGAAGGATGCGCATAGTACCTTCTCCTGCTCTGTCAGCCTCATGAAATCTAGAATGACCTGGATATCTATCAGCCAATTATCCGCGGCCATTGGATCTGTAGGCCCCTCAAACTCGGGTGCCTTCATCCTTCTGAAACGTTCGTACAGCAGGTCTTCTCGTATTGCTGGCGGATCTACCGGCATGGCAGCTGGTGCCATTGGAACATACGGAGGGACTTCCGGTTGAACATTAGGTACCTGAGGTACCACTGGAGGCACTGGCTGTGGAGCTTCTTGGACTGGGGGTGCTGGATTCATACGTTCTAACTGTTCGCGGAATCTAGCCATCTCTTGTTGTTGCTGCAGCATTTGCTGTTGCAAATTCGTCATAAGAGTCACTAGATCCGGCTGAGGCGGATCTGCGGCTGCGTTGCCTCTTGTTCGTACCATGCTTATATTCCTACTATAGGAAACAGGCATTATCATAAGCTAATAAACTTATCATACATTTCATACATATCATCACATCAGCATACTTATCATATCATAACATATCATAACATAACATAATCATAACATCATACTTCATACATACTTGACATAACATGTAACATCATAACATAACTTTCATATATCCCGTGAACACACGGTCTCTTTTTGTACAATGAGCAAAAGTACATCATCATATCTTATATACTTCAAAATACATCGTACTGAACATATTTACATATATACGGGCAGAACTTCGGATGGAAGTGTCTAACACTTTCTCATCCTACATATATGTACAACCTAATATCCGAATACATATACTATAATCGTCCTAACAAAAGAAAAACAAAACGCGAAATCGGCCCTAGTCTAACTAGTGTCGTCGAGGGTGCTCGCGGACGTATCGGTATCGGAAAGGACAACTACAGGTGCAGGCGCGTCATCATCCGCTGGCTCGTCGGGATCATCAAGTGGAAACTCCTCTGGATCATCCTCGTCATCCATATCGTCCTCATCGCCACTGGAAATGTCGACAACGGGAGGGTCTTCCTGTTCCGGTGGATCTATCGGTATGACATCGTCATCAGAAGTGTTCTCCTCGTCCATCGGGTCCTCTGCCTCTTGGGCAGGCATCTCTGGTAATGGCTCCTCGGGTCCGACCTCGTACTGCGGATCCTCGGGCCCTACCTCATACTGTGGATCCTCATCTCCAACATCATCAGCAACGGGATCCTGGGCCTCATCTACATGGTCAGCGGCAGGTACGGTCTGAGCTATCGTCTCCGCTGCTAGTATGTCATCGGTGTAGCTACCAACGGTCATCTCACGGCGGGGTGATGGTACAGACTGTCTGATGTGTGTCGGTACTCCGTTCCGTAGGAGCATCAACGCCTGTAGTTCGGGCTCTGGTATATCCCGGGGAATGTAAGGAAGCATCGTCTCCTGGAATCTCCAGCAATAATGGACCATAGTCTCCCCTGGATAGGCGTGCCAGTCCTGTGACATCATCTGATAGCGAATAAGTCGCATATCCTTATATATCGCAGGATCACGCATCGGCTCATCAGCTCCTCGTGCTGGAAGTGGACCATATCTGTTCACTACTGCTGCACGAAAATGTGCCCACGTACGGCTAGGTAGCTGCGGCTCTCCCAATGTAACCCACCATATCCTAGCATCGCCAATCAGACATCGGCTGGCTAGGGTGACCTGTAAGTGCTCCTCGATGTGGCACATCATGAAGATTTGCTCCATGTCATGAAGCCATATACTGATCGATACTGATCGTCTGGTACTGTCAAAGTACTGAGGCTGCGATCGGTAGAATGAAACTACGGCATCCCGATCCCTCTTTACTTGTGTCGTGTCCATGGTACCGCGTCTATATCACGTAACATAACCATAAACACTATAGCATAAAAACCATATAGCATATAAGAAAGAAATCTAAACTTACTTGCAATGATGGAGGCGAAGTCAGGTAACTGTGAATTTCGTGTCGCAAGGGAACCGCTCTGATACCAAACCTTGTAACGCCCCACCTAGCGTAGGTCGTTACCTTGCTTACTTAATATACATTCGTAAAATAAACTTAAACCCATTGATTGAAAACACAGCGGAAAATTTTTTTTTTTTTTTTATAGCATTGACAAAACACTATAAACATAAAGTCATACTGTTTTTGCATACTAGTATATTAATTACCGGTTAATATAAAATATTTCATAATTTACATAAAAACACAAAACACGTAGCGATACCCATAATCCACTCATTCACAGTCCCTTGGCTCGCTACTCCATCTTGCATCTTTTTCATATAGCTGGTTCCTTACCTACAGCATAAACTCAAACTGTGAGCTAGAGCTCAGTAAGTACAACTCTTAAGCCGTAAAGAAAATATAGCATAAACAGGAAATACACATAGCAAGTATTGACCATATTATGCTCTTCTTATCTCTACTCATTATGGGCCCTTACCTCGTGTGTTCGTAACCGGCGCGCGACTATGAATTGGTTGGGGCGGCCAAACCTTATCCAACTCAATCCACAGTCCAACCCAACCTGGCGTGGGTGGTACGACACATCGCTTATTAACTTACTTATTCTTACCATTAGTGAACATACATTCCGTTGTCACCTTTTTGATTCTATTATTTATGCCCTAGCATAATAATTAGATTCATAACATAATTCATATTGCATACATGTTGACTAACACATAGCACATAACACATCATAGACATCTAGTAATATATACTAGTAGCTTATGCTGTAGACGGTGTTGTACTTACCGTCTATCCTTGTGCTGCTTGTCTTACTCCTCTTCGAGCTTTAATTGCAGAATCCCTCCTGCTCGATCGAAGGACGTACATGAGATTTCTAATCTATATCATGTGGGTTTTCGGTGATATGTCCCCCCTAACATAAACCATGCATACATAAGGGTGACTACCTTAGTAGTCTTATAGATCATGTATCTTGATCTAAAAAGATACGTTGGATATCCTTCTTAACACTTAGCCCATTCATAACCATGTTGGGTTAGATTAACATCAACCCTTGGACTTTGATCAACAATGTATGGGTCAACCAAGGTTAACCCTTGTGATCCTTAACGTGAATCCCTATTCGGCTTACTTAAGAATTGTGGGAACTAAGTCCCGATAACTCGGGTATAATTTCCCGGTTATCATACGTCTTAACATTGTCTTGAACACTTAGCTTAAAATCCCTTTGCTTTGAAAACCTTATCTTAGAAACCATTTTCTTTGAAAACCTTAACTTATCATTCTTGCTTCATAAAAACACTTAGCATTTAAAACTTAATCTTATCAACTTTTTCGTAAAAATTCGTAAATCCTGCCTTATAATTTTATAAATCATTTGGGGATCGGAAACTGCTTTTGGGACAGTTTCCTTACTTGAAACAACGTGAATAGCTCGAAAAACGTTTTTCCTAAAGGGTTCTATAAAATCTTGCACAGAAACTCTTGAATTCCTGCGCAGTTTTGGCATTTCATTTTATAGTTAAAAATCGCTTTCGAATTTGAAAATGTTTTCTTCATGAAAGTTCTAGCCCTCAAAGAGTTCTAAAACTTTCATGTTTTAAGAAATTTCTGATTCTGTACCGATTGGTACCAGTTTTTAATTGAAAACGTGATTAACTTTGAAAACCGAGTCTTACAGACCTCTATCGGGTTTCCTTGAAAAAGAAGGCTGTTGGAGCCTTATTTTGGAAAACTGGCCGCGTTGGCCGCTAGGAAACAACCTAGTCTACAACTTTCGTGTTTTAACTTTTTGCCCATTCGGCCTCTAAAGGCCTGTAATCCGTGTTTTACCGAAACTGCTCCCTGGAACCCGAGAGCATGTTTTGGTTCTTACATTTCTTGTTACGTCCTAAATCGCGGGTTCTAACTCGACCGCCCACAACGGGAGATAATCATCAAACATGCAGCGCATTCTAACGTCCCTTAACCCTATCATACAGCCCATGTGACCATTGCAACCCAAAAATCCGAACACTAGTCCTAGGGTTGCATATCCACTAACTTAGCATACATCACACCATTCAAGCATCTTGGTTCATAAAACATCACAAACATGCATAAAACTACTTAACCTAATTTGGGGACATATTACCTACATCAAACCCTAACATGCCAATCTAGCATATCAAGCACATAGCATAAATTATGAGCATAAACATAAACCAAACCACACCTAGAATCAACCTAACCAAACACTAAGCACACAAGCACACTAAAGGCAGCCATCAAAACACATATAGGAGCTTATGCTCTTACACAAATTTTGCTTGAAATACACGTAAATCACATGCTTAAAAACTCATTTAAACTTGTGAAAAGCTTTTAAAAATTTTACCTTCCAAGAAGTGATTTTCGGCTTAGGGTTTGGATGACCCGAAAAAATTCTGTTTGCACCAAGACTCCAAGGACTCGGCTGCTCACTCCCCACGCACCAAAAATCAGATTTTTGGTTTCCTTTGTGGCCTCCTCACCTTGCTCGGCTACTCAAGAAAGACTAGCCCCAAATCTGAATTTTTTTTCTCCCTTTTCTCACTCAAACCCGAAGGCTAATTGGAGTCAAAATCAAGCTCCAAAACTTGCATCACATCTCACTCTCTTGCTCACTAGACAAACCCGAACCTTAAACCCTAATTTCTACCCCAAATTTTTGGTTTTCCCTTGTGTTTCCCCTGCTCCAAACCCACGGCAACAAGGCTGTTTGGCTGCAGAAAAAATTTTTCTTTTCTCTCCACTCGGTTTCCTAGCTACCCGAAGCAAAGATGGAAGGCTTAAGCTTGAAAAATTTTCTGATCACTCTCTCCCTTTCTCTCGGATTTTTGAGCTGAAAATTCTCAAGAGTTTGGCTGCATTTTTTCTTTAAAATGAATAGAGAGATCATCCCCCTTTTATAGACAACTTGGAGGACTTTTTGAAATAGGATTTTGGCCCCAAAAGTTTGCAAATTTTGGCTTTTGGCATGCAAGGTGTCCGGATCTCATGGAGGGTGGAGGAAATGCAAGACAACTCATGGTGAGTTGGCATAGCTAGGTGTCCTCTTGTGATTGGTCCAACACATCTCACTTTGTAATAAAATATTATTTTCTTTGTGAGATATCTTAAAATTTAGGGCTTGTTTGGATAAAAATCTTTGAAACTTTGACTGTAAAAATTTAAATTCCAATACTGTAATAATTATTTTACAGTTTGGATTTTTCATAATTTCAGTCAAAAAAAAATCGGATTGAAGATCTTTTCTCAAATCCTTCTGCCTCGTGACTTACTGTGGCGTGCTTGATTTTTCTAAGGTGGTTTTAGTTTCTAACTGTCATAAAAATTAGTTCCTGCATTATTTTTCATAAAATGCAGATCTTAAAATTCCTCCGTCATAATTTCGGCCATTTTGGTCCAACTTTGACTTTTCGGTCAACAGTTGACTTTTTCGGTCAAAATTTTGACTTTTGTGTAATCGAGTCTGTTTCACTTCTTATTGTTCAAAAAGGCTATTTGCTTCTTCGAACAGTCATTTTTGAGTTTTATTAAGCTATAAAAACTCATAACACATATTAGAGCTCTGAAACAAGCTTTTTCATGAAATTGCATGTACTATTTACATTCAAGTCTTTACAGAAGCTAGTTACATGAAAAACTAGATCTCACATGGAGAAATGAAGATTCATAGATATCGAATTCATAGCTATTTTAACGATAGTAAATGTTATCTACTTAAAGGCATTATTCGGAGATTGAAAGATAGTATAACAAGATGTTAGCCATCAGTTTATTTTATGTTCTCTGGTGGTTTACCAATTGTATGGTTTTACAATTGGTGATTCTTTCAATAGAGAATAATGGAACTTTAAGTTAAAATGATTGAAAAGGTAAAATGGAAAAAGTCCTTAATTCAATCATGGATAACATATGGGGATTAAGCAAGCGATGAATAAATCATGGAAGAAGCACTACGTTAGAGAGCTTTCGTAATACGGTATATAAACATGAGTTCAGCTTCAAACTTTTAGTGGAATAGTTTTGAAGTTGATAATTGATGAATAATTAATCTGGGATTAATTTTTCACAATTATAGGAGCCTCTTTACATATTTCCATCGGGTTTCTCTATTAGCTTATATAGTTCCATATAATGTCTCGGATTTGTTCCTAATGAGATCGGTAAATTTAAATAGAATTTAGTAATGTCTATTAAGACATGGTACTCTCTAACATGTAATCTTGAAAGGATTGGACATGTGAAATTTGTAGACAAATAATTTGTCAACATGTAATTGGTTAATTTGAATTTTGGAAATAAGATTGTGTTTGAATTATTTAACAAAATTTTTCTCTCCTAATTAAAAGAGGTGCATGGTTTTTAATTTAGTGGAGGAAAGAAAATTTTGTTTCAAAATTATTCAAATACATTCCTAACATTAAATTATTAATTAATTTAAATAATGGAGATTATTTCATGAATTTTTCTCTCATAATTAAAAGAGGTGCACGGATTTGTGAGGAAATAAAATTTGAAATATTCCATTGATTTAAATTAATTAATATGGATAATGATTGTGGAAGATATTTATTTAAATAAGTGAATCTTATTTAAATTCGAAAAGGTTTAAAAGAAATTTGAATTTAGATAGGACTAGGATCTTTTGACTAGTCTAGATTCTTGATTTAAAATTTAAACCACCAATCAACCTTTATTTCTCATAGTGGCCGAATTTTTTATGGGATGTATCTCCCCTTGGAAAAACGTTTTTAGGTTCAATGAATCTAGCCCTAAAGTTGTATGATCTTTTGGTTCAAAATTTATCCGGAAAAATAATTATTTATTATTTTTAAGAAGGAGATAAATTTTGAAAAGGATTGGACTTCTGTATAAAGGCTAGTAATTCTTGAAAAACTAACTTTTGGTTATTCATAAGAAGAAAAATGTTTTTTTAGAGTAGAGAGAAAAACCAATTAGATTTTTTCCACATTATAAAATTCGGCTATCTTGTGAGAGAGAAAAAAAGAGAAAATTCTATTGAATCAAAACTATGAGGAAGGTTAAACCGAGTGATAATTTTCATAAGAGGTTAACCGGTTCCTGTTTTGTAGTTTTGAAAAAAGAAGTTAGATCACATTCTCAACGAGGAATATCGGAATTGAAAAGGAGGGATCTAGACTTCGAAAAACATTATCGGTCACTTGGATTCATAGAACATGTACCCACATATACTTTGAGACGTGGAACTCGAGAATAGTAGAAAGACACGTTGGTCAAATACTTTAGTAATTCTGGAATCCAAGAAATAAGGTACGATTGATCATGAATTTACTTTATTTTTATATGCATCATGAGCTTCTTTTCCGAATCGGCATGAAAATTTTAAAACTTCCACTGTGCTGTAACTCTGATACTGGATCCGATTTTTCCAACAGTTGAGGACCTGAGATCAATAAAGTCAGATCAAGAACTTTTGCTTCATGCACAATCTTGGAGGAGATTGTAGTTGATAAGTATGACTGACTAGGTACTATGCATAGTACTCATATTACTATGTGGGTTCATTCCATCTATCGACAAACCGAAATGTAAATTCCTTGGTTCTGTATTAAAATCTGGATGATTGTCATCAAAGGTCTTCCATTATGGTGCGTCAGCTGGATGCTTAAGCTTGCCATCATCAACATATTTATCATGGTGCCAAGTTAAATTCTTAGCATGCTCAACGTTATGGTATCTTGCCCTTCTTCCATTTTGACTCGTTGCAAACCAGGCATTTATCTAAATCTTCATATTCTTTTTGGTAAAGGACGTAATCAATTGGACAAGCATGTATTTTTTCATATTCCATTCCCAGAGTGCTCAACGACTTTTTTACTTCATACATACTAGGCGGCATTTTGTTATCATTCAGTAGAATATATTTTAGAAATTCTAAAAGAGTTGTGAAACTATAATTCGTCCACTCTCCCGATGCTTTCATATTCCATAATTTAACCAATGCCCAAAATTTTGTATATTTTGTACACCTGACATACAAGGCATCTCAACATCATTAATCATTGCCTCAAATAACTTCGGACAGTACACAAAGTATTCTTCTAAATCATTTATCATATCAGACATATTATCATCAACGTCTTCCCCAATAATAGGTTCTTTACATTTACTCGTCGATGTATATTTAATATTGAAAAAATCTTCACCATGTAAATATTATGTTTGGTAAGAACAAATAATCCCATTTGCATGCAAATGCCCTCTAATATTATCAATGGAATGAGATCTTTGATTTTCATAAATTTCACACGGACATGGAATCTTATCATCTTATATGTGAGCTTTTAGCAAATGACAAAAATTCTTCAACACCATCTTCATATGTTTTAGACAATCTATCAAATCACATCCATTTCCTATCAATGATTTGCAACTCCTAAATCAAAATATCAAAGTTTTAGAAGTTAAAGTACTAAATTTTAAAATGCATATCAAATTAATTTAACATCCATTGCATAATTCACTCAAAAATCGCAAAAACAAAACTAAAAATACAAAACCTAAAATCATAATTAAGTCTAAATACTAGGGGAAAAAAATTCATGATCACTTAAATTAACATCCATTGCAAAATTAACTCAATGCAATCCCAAAATATACAAAACCTAAAGTCTTAAAAAGAGAAAAACAACAAAAAGAAGTTAATGATCACTTACAAGAAAGATTTATGGATGGTAGATGGTGGTGGCAACATCTAACTGTGGTGCAGTGACTATTTTTGGAGCATTCTGATCTGATTTTGATTATTACAGCTACGGTATTGACGTGGAAAAATGAGGGAATGATTTGGTTTTGTTTGAATTTGTCACGGATTTCCATGACTGTTTTTAAAAATCGGTCATGGAAGCCAAAGCTTCCATGATCGTTTTTCAGAAATGGTCGTCGAATTCAGAGGCTTCCACGACCATTTTTGGAAATTAAGTTCTGCGTCGTGTTTTTGGTGTACCTTCAACTACTGTTTTTTTTTAAATATTCGTAAAAGCTTCGTCATGAAATCCGCATTTAGTATTAGTGAATAATAAAAAGACAGAACTCAAACAGATGCACAAAAAATATGAATCATTATCAAATTGACCTTGTCATTAAACAGAAATAAGATATATTCACAAAACATATTTTGATAACATGTTTACCATATTGACATTGAATACATAAAAAACTAATAACAAACAACAAAAAATGTTAACTGTAGGCTGATTTTCATAGCATATTGACCCCATCAATATGATATCTTCAATAACTTGCACTTTAGAGTGAAAGTTGATCTTGTTGGAGTTACCATATATGTTTTTTTCCCCTAATTTAAGTTGTATGGGTATATTGGTCAATATAAGATAGACAAGTAATTGTTTTGCTCATTTTTGCAAATAAGTTCATTATTGGACAAATTTTAAACATAGGTCTTCAAAACAGTTATACATGTAAATCATCCTATTCTTTACAATATTTTAGTCACATCATTTTTTTGTGTCTAAATGTCACTTTTAGTCAAACAGTTGTGACTGATATGCATTTAGTCACAAGAGGTTACTCAAATACTTCTTTAATGCTCTATTAGAAAGCTTCGAGCTATCAAGCTTAAGGTCAGCTCAGTTATAACCTAATAGGCAAATGGGAGAAAGAAAAGGACATCCCTTACTTAGTTTGGCTAGCTTTTTCCTTTGCTGAGCTCTGTCATTTTTCCTTTGCTGAGCTCTGTCATACCACTCTTCTATCTCTTTTGACGGAATCTTCTTTTAATTGAATAAATAATTGTGACTTACTTTTATGAAAGATATATCCTCCTTTTAGTTTAATCAGTATACTAAAACTTTAAACCCAAGATTTTTAGTCACAGTGTGATTAAAAATTTTCACATGATGAAAAAGCATTGTGGCTTAAAAGTTTAATCACAACAAAAATTTGTGACTAATTAACCATCTAGTCACAAAGTTGTGACTAAATGTGACATATAGTCACATAAAAATGATGTGACTATAAGCGTTATATTAAAATAGAGTGGCTAAAAGTTAATTATTATTATTATTTTTTGTAGTGGGGAGTTAGAGTATAAAGATCTTGTTCGTGGATGTTATTGGTGAATTCTAAAGCAACGTGGATCGGGAATAAATCTAGAACAATAATAACACTTCCGCATGTCTATCAGAGTTGTAGCTAATAGTCCCCGTTTTCCACATAGTAGGAAAAGCGTGGAATATATAGGAAAGTGAAATCTTAACTCGGAAAAGTTTTGCCTATTTTATGATTTATGGTATAATTTCATTTTTTTTTTTAACGTGTTAACATTTCTCACTTCGCTTGAGTTTTGTTTTGTGTTTTGATTTTTGTTATTATAATGGCTCTCAATTCTTTAGACAAGAAACTGCAGGCTTCCCGCCTGCTGTGGTTGGACCATTAAACAGGCTTCCCAGTGACCATTAAATATTGTTTTTTGTTATTTTAAGGCATGCCTCAAAAACAGTACACTTATGGAATATTGCTAAATTTACAGTGACTTCAGAGCTTTTAACCTCTAACAAGATAAGCTAAAGATCAATATATATGTCTCTTTCATAATAATCCTGACGGACCAAAAAAATAATATGATGTATTCTATCGGAATACCGCATGTATTCTACAAGAATACTACTACCTATATTCTATTAAAATACCTTCGGAATACCGCATGTATTCTACAAGAATACTACTACCTATATTCTATTAAAATACCTTCGGACCACCGAGAGTCTTCAATCGCCGGTGTCAGTTGCATGAGAGCATTCTGATATAATCGTTTTTGGTAGTCTACCAGAATATATTTTGGTAGTTTATTATAATAAGTTTGGTATTTAGCATGGGCTTTGATTGTCGGTTTTGATAATCTACTAGAATACTTTCTGGTATATTCTACTGAAATATTTTTTATATTCCACCCGATTATTTTTTGTACTCCACTGAATTATTTGCTATATTTTTTAACGGATTGTTCATATCATTCTAGCAAATTGATACCACAATTTATTATATTATTGGTAATTTCATTATATTTGGTCGTCAAATTATATAAAAAAACATAGTACCAAAATTTTTTTTTTTAAATAAACCTTAAAACTAAAAGGGAGAGCAGACAGATGAGAGAGAGTGGTAGAGGAAGAAAAAGAGAGTTGGGAAAAGTGTGATAGTTAGAATTTGAGGGGTTAAATTGGTGTTTTTCAGTGTCTGTCAAACCAAAAATTGATAGCAAAAATACAAACCAGTATTTACAGTTAGGACAAAAATCCTAACCATATTCCAAAAAAAAAAAAAAGGAACATTGTCCAATCCATACTAATCCAGTCAACCTTTTGTCCGGTTGGGATTGCCGACTTGAGTACTGAAATGAAAAAGCATTTCTCACACTGCCCGTTGAGCAAAAAATAACTTACTTTTCTTTTCTTAGAAAGAAAAAGAGGGACTGTACTGTTGAGAAAGAGTAAGGTAGTCCTCTGTACCATCATATATGTTAATATGAGTAGGGTTTTTAAATATCCACTCATATGATGGTGAGACGAGTCGTCATATTTTTAACGATAGATATTTTTAATTAATTCAGTAACCACATCAATTAAAAAAAAAAAAAAGTCAAATACCACATAAGATGTAACTTAAAAATTAAGATTAAAGTTTATTAATATTTTTCTTAATTTTCATATTATAATTGATGTGAATTGAGAGGTAGGCCACAAGGAAGTACATAAATGTATATTTATAAGATACTACATAGGTTTCTTCAGAAAGCATAGAGCAGTTCGCAATAATTGTTATAAACTTTTGTTTCTAAAACATCCTAGTAGCAAAAAAATTTAAATGAGAATTCTATTACGGAGCTCTAGTTTAAAGCCTGAGATATGCATCAATTTCTGATAGTTTTAGATTTTTATGTGATTTTAAACCTAATGAACACTTAGATATGTACACTATCGTTAAGGATATTTTCCCATTTAAATCTTCAATAAATGAGAATTCTAGGATCTGAATGTTTTATTTAACAGTAGCAATTAATTAACTTCGCTCATTTATGAGATTTAAAATATTCGAAATTTGCTGATTAATTTTGGAATTAAAGGGTAAAAGAAAATTTTTATTTTTAGGATGAAAATCCTAAATTAGATACTAAAATTCAAACTCGTGAATTAAGTGCTAGAACATTAATATAGCTGCTCCCTAAAATATTTTTGATCGTTTGCCATAATATTAAAAAATAAAATTAGTAAAATAATTGTTTTTTTTTTTTTTGGGTTATTATGTTTTTGTACTATGTGTTTTGCTTTTATTCATAAAGTATGTCATGCGTTTTGAATTTTTCACATTTGTGTACAATCAGGTTATGTTTAATATACAAATTTTTATCATATTTTCGTCAACACTTAATTTTGACCTTAAAATGCCCAAACTAACTTTAGAAATAAAGACTACAATATATATTAGTCAAAAAGTCTCATATCCGGTATCATATGGTATCCGGTATGTGAACTTCAGTTACTGCAAATGTGAATTTCAGTTATTAGAAATGTGAATTCACACAAAATGAAATATAACTAAAGTACTGAATGTGAATTTCCCTCATTTTATATTTCTTTTTGCATGAATTTACATTTTCTAATAACTAAAGTTCATATTCTTAATAATTGAAGTTCACATTTTCCTGATACCATCCACTACCAGATAAGAAACCAACCCTATATTAGTTATATAAAATACCATACATTTTGTTTTTATTTAAAAAGTAACAATGTATATCACAATTTTATATTTTTTTATGATTAGATTACATTCAATACATAAAATCTATATATTTTCTCGATTAACGCTTACCTTTTACATTTAAAATACCTCAAATACCCTTGAATTTAAAATGAAAAATAATCAAAGAACTTCTAATTGCCAAGCAGGATAAGAGAAATTTAACATTATAATTTAAAAGAGATTTGTGGTATCTTCACAATCCCAAACCAATGTCACTACGGGAATTTGTTGGTATAAGTGGAACGGAAGGACCTGACCCTTGCTTTCTCACCTAAAATTTAAGGAGTCCTAAATCACCAAGATCTAATCCAATTCAGCAGGCCATTGGATAAACCTAATTGCAGTCTCATGGTGGATAATGAGATTCTACCTTTATAGGCTAGCTAGACAAGAGAGCCTTGTAGTAGTATATATGACTCAATGACACGATTTTTTATTGCAGATTGATATGGATTTGCATACATACATGTGTGTGTATATATATATATATATATATATATTATAAAAGGAAGAGAAACTTTGCTTCCTTGGTGGGTATCAATTTTTTTTTTCGACATCATTAGGCAAAAATCTCGTTTGGCACCTTCTTGTTTGTCTCTACTTAAATAAACATTCAACCCCTTCAAGCATGCCTAATAATAATAATAATAATAATAAACAGGTAAAACCCTGTTTGCATTGATTCATTTTTAGTGATCTCATATTTAAAAATATATGGCATGAGAGAAACTAATTAGTTTTTTGCCCGTAATATTAATTCTTTCAAATTAGTGGACAATAAACAAACAATCTTAGTCAGATCTTGATAAAATCCAATTGGTCAAGTATTATTTCTACCAAACATTGGATACGAATATTAAATTATTAAGCGTGTGCAAATGCAAATCTCACATGTAATCATCCTTCGAAAAGCAAGGAGAAAAAGGAAAAAAAAAAAAAAAAGTAAAAAAACAAATCCTTTGGAAAAGCGGCTATAGCTCCCACTTTATTGCAATAAGTGCACGCATTAATCGGTGACGTGCTAATGGGGTAAGCTTGAAAGTAACTATCCAGAAAAGAAAGAAAAAAATGAAAAAGAAAAAGAAAAACTTGAAAGTATCTTTAGCATAACATTCTGTTTTTTCCCCCTCTAGGGAAATTGTAAAAGCATGCACTTGTTTTGTGAAATGTGTTTCGCTCTGCAATTAAAAAAAAAAAAAAAAAACTGATTTGCAGATAAATCATTGGTTGATAGTATATTACACTTAATTTTTAATTTTCTCTCTTTTACAAAGATACAAAACACAAGGGAAAGTTGTTCTAAAAAAAAAAAAAAAAAAAGAAGAGAAGGAAATCCCTGTGATTTTTAAAAGACAAAAATATCGCTCTATTTTGCATATCACATGAAATCTCCCCTTTGACATGAACTAATTGCAAAGTAATATAAATGTTTTTTCATGATGCTGAAATTAGCTCTTATTTTTTTCGAAAAAAAATCTTAACAAATAAAATAAATAATAAAAAGCTAGATACTGACTACGGATCTCACCTCACTCACCCAAATGGTGGGCTCGCCGCTGTGACAAGAGTTGGGGATGCCATCCTTGCGGGTTTGGACAAGGGACATAGATGCGAGGATTGCGGTTTAGGTGATCTTATGGTCTTCTGGTGAGATCCACAACAACCAAAAGTGGTTGGTCTCAAGAGAGAAGATTAGTTTTTCATCTTTTCATTTTTTATTTTTTAAATTTAAACACGGATGATATTTTTGTGATTATAATCACTTTATTTTATTTTTCTAATGCTGTTCTTGATAAGGGAATCTGAATTTTAAATCTCAATATTGAGGTATGACATTAACCAAAATGTTAATGATGTATATTTGATAGGTGTGAATTTTTCCTCCATGGAAGGAAAGAGGATTTTTTAAATTTTTTTTAAAATTTTTTAAATCCTCTTTCAAATCGTTCTCCAATTACCCTTTATTTTCAAAATATAATTCACTTTGCCACGAAAATCCAAGACGCTTTATGGATGATCCCTTTTCGTAAAAAAGACCACCATTTATTGAGGAATGTTGCATGAAGTAGGGGCGAAGCGCTAAGAAACTTGTTTACGGAGGCTTGACTAAATTAAATTAACAGTTTAAAAAACATTAAAACTTTGAAGGGGACTCTCCTTTAAGGGCACAATTGAGTTTTTGTACATGTAATTTTTCCTTTTTACCCTTTGTTTGAAATTTTTTCAGTTATAGGGTTTTCATTGAAGACATTTTCAAAATCTCTCTCTCCTAATCTGTCTGCGGCTCTCTCTCTCTCTATCTCCATCTCCATCTCTCTCACTCTCCCCACCATTGCAGGTGTCTTTTCTGGCAACGACTAGCTCCACGCGATGCCTGGTCATGATTTTTCGGCCGCTGCCAGAATCTCTGTCGCGGATTTCAGATCGTTCGATGGCCGAAAAACCATGTTGTGTGCTTGCAATCTGTAAGTGGACATCAAATCCGATGTCTGGAGGTCTTACCTTCTGCGAGAGCTAATCATACCTGTAGTCTGTGTTTGCCGGCGGTTGGGGAAGGGAGATTTGGCGGTTAGAGCTAGGTTGAAGATTTTCAGCTGATTTTGGAATTACATCGTAAATTTTGGTTTTACATTTGTTGAAATATAAAAGTTTGGAATGGATTAGTAAAGTAACATAATATCACAGCAGGAGGTCCTAAATTCTAACCCCTATAATTGTACTATTTAATTCCTTTATTATTATTCATGTGCTAGGTTTTTAATGTATTTCGGGTTTCTTATTTGTGTTGAATTTTTAAATTAATATTTATCCGCTGATTTGTCCATTGTTTGGCCTGCACATGAGAGGAAGTGTTAAAAATATAAGATTATTATTGACCCACTTCTTAATAGCTTTAGCTTTTGAGATGAATTGACTAACTATCAACATTGTAAATTTTGAGTTTACTATACATAATATGCTATGTTATCTACTGTAATTTAGAAATTTACACTGCAAAATTTGATCCCATGGTATCACAGAGATTTTGTTTACAGTGTAATTTTTACATTTCCATCGTAAATTCTAAATTTATAAATATAACACTGAATCAGTTTGGTACGGTAAATTCAGAATTTACAATGTAAATTTAAATGAAGAATTTCTTTCGTAAATAAAATTTATACTACAGCCGAGAGTAAAATATATAATAACCAATATAAAGTACAATACGCAGTTTAATTTGAAGGTTTGTAAATGTCATTTTTCTATGTAAATTCTTAATTTACTCATGTCTCTCAATACTAGCGCACGAGGTTTTCTGTTCTTCTATGAATTGATCAAATAGAACACAGGAATGAAAGATAATGAGAGAAATTTATGGTAAATGCAATAAGGAATCCTTGAGAGATGTACATTTACCTTTCAAAATAAGTCGGAATCCTTCGTCGGTGGTTTTTGTCGGAGATCTTTGGTTGATGGTTAGTTTTTTCTTGAAAAACAAGATTTCAACAATGAATCTCTCTTTCTCGGTTGATTTTTGTACGATTTTCGGACTGTTAATGGGCTCGATTTCGATTGGTCACTTTTTTCTCAGCTAGGGTTTCGGAGAGGAAGAAATGATTTTTGAATGGGCGTGATTTTTGCAAGCCCAGATCTGATAAAAGGGACATGGCGTATTTTCGGTATTTTGAATATGTATAAATTTAAAATTACATTAAAACTGCTATTTACCACGATACTAAAATTTTTATGCTATTTATTTACACTCCTTTCCATTTTTGGCCCATTTCCCTTCATCTACCTAGCTTCATTGATTCGGGAGTCATTTACTATTTTAAACCCACATTTTAAGTACATATATAAAAAAGGGATTTGGAGGTAAATGGCCTTTTCTTGAAAAGTTTTTAAGCAAATAAATAGCTGATATTTTTAAAAATTACTTAAAATGTCATTTTTTCTAAAATAGTGAATCAATTTTGTTAAATAATCAATAAGTGAATAACCAGATAGCCCAGTTAATCTGGTCAATTAGTGATTGCACTACTACAAAATATGGATTCCACGACGGAATTTTCACGACTGTTTTTATAAAAACCGTCATGGAAAATACGGCAAAAATATGGAGTGGAACAGAGTTTTTGAAAACCATCATGGAAGCTGACACTTCCACGACGGTTTTTAATAACCATCGTGGAATCTTCAAGCTTCGTGGAAGCTAGCTTCCACGATGGTTATAGCAAAACCGTCGTGGTATCTCAACTAAAATTTTGAAAAAGATTTTGGTTTTTTTTTAAATAAAAAAATTAGATACCATGATGGTTTTTTGAAAAAACCGTCGTGGTAGTTTGAGAGACCATGACGGTTAAAAAAACCATCGTAGTATCTCAACTAAAATTTTAAAAAAAATTTCGGTATTTTTAAAAAAAAAAAATAAAAAAATAAGATACCACGACGGTTTTTTCAAAAAAACCTTCGTGGTAGCTTGAGATACCACGACGGTTAAAAAAACCGTCCTGGTATATCAACTAAAATTTTGAAAAAAAATTCGGTATTTTTTTTAAATAAAAAAAATTAGATACCATGACAGTTTTTTGAAAAAACCGTTGTGGTAGCTTAAAATACCACGATGGTTAAAATTCAACTAAAATTTTGAAAAAATTTCGTTATTAAAAAAATAATAAAAATATTAGATACCACGATGGTTTTTTCAAAATTTCCCGAAAATTGTGCACGCTTAAATTTAGATGTAAATTTTACTCTCTATGTATAAAAACAAAATAAAGACCTCATTCCCTCCACTTTCTCTCTCTCATTTTTGGAACTCTCCCTCCATTCTCTCTCTTTGCTTGCCATGCATATCCTCCCTCCATTCTCTCTCTTTGCTTGCCGTGCATCCTCCCTCCATTGTCTCTCTTGGCTCCCATCTCCATTCTCTCTTGTCCTGGCCCTCGCTACCTTGTCTTCCTCTCTCTATCGCCGCGCCAACATTGTCGCCTGGTACCGATCGACTTGCCCATACCCACACTCGAGTACTTGGTAAGTTGAGGTCTCTCTTTCACCACATGGTTTATGGAAGTAAATTTGGCTGATTGTAAACTTGATTTTTGGTAATTGTTGATTGTTGTGATTTTGGGTGATTTTTTCCACGAAAGTAAGTGTTGATTTTGCATGTTAAATTCTTGCACACTACATGTTCGACAAAATGCCTGTTTGAGTGAGATTTAGTTTTGAATTGTTGTACAATGGTTCGGTGAGGCGACGGTTTACCAAATTTCCGGAAAAAGGTGTTGAATTCACAAAATTTTTTTTTTTGTTGTTTCTTACCACGACGGTCATGGAAACTGTCGTGGTAATGCGAGGCTACCACGATGGTTTCCCTGAGAAACTGTCTTGGTATGTTCTTAAATATGCACAATTAGGCCCTATTTTTGCCCATTACACGACGGTTAAAAAACCATCGTAGAATATGAAAAGATTCCATGACGCTGGATTCCACGATAATTAGAAAACCGTCATGGAAGTATTACCACGATGGTTAAAAACCAACGTGGAATCCATATTCTGTAGTAGTGTTGACCATAATCAATTATTATAAATATCAATTTTCATAATCAATCACTAACTGTCATGAATAAATTATTGATTGACCATAACATGCATTACCAATTTTCTGCCTAATCAGTGACTTACCATATTTTATGGGAAATCACTAATTTACCATAAAAATACCAAACAAGAAAAGGATTAGACTTCATCTTCTTCACCTCGAGCCACCATATCAACCCTAGAGTTGATACCGGGAGAAGAAATTTTGCGATGGAAGAAATTTTTGAGCACTATGTCGATCTCAGCTAAATCTAGATTATTGGATGTCAGTCTCCCTCTCTCCACTATCATTGTGAGATTCGCACGGAGATTCACTAAATTTCGCGCCAAATTTTGTGTCCGAGTTTGTGGATCAGAGATGCTGAACTTGGGATCAAGATTTACAGCACCCCATCGCTCATTCCTCTCCCGCACACAAAAGAGCTCTTCCCTAAATTGATCGACTAGAAAAAATAACAAAAAAATCATTTTGCTAAATAAAGAAGTCCAACAACCCCACCCCACCTAATTTTCCATTAAAAAAACGTGCATATTATACAATTTAATGGTATCAACATTGTACTACATTTCAATGTCATGTCAAACCTATATACCTTATTTTGGACAACCATACTAGTTTTAGCACTTAAATAATAACTTTGCGTTTTTAAAGATTATCATCTACTTGTTATTAACTTGTTCACTACCGTATGTAGTACAAAGTCCTCGTTTAAGTGGTCATAATCAACATTCGACCACGAGTAGGAATCTTATATGAAGACTATGCATCCAAATC
Source organism: Ficus microcarpa (assembly GCA_025413485.1). Classification (NCBI taxonomy): domain Eukaryota; kingdom Viridiplantae; phylum Streptophyta; class Magnoliopsida; order Rosales; family Moraceae; genus Ficus; species Ficus microcarpa. Next base: position 15,391,401 of record CM046380.1, on the reverse strand, counting down.
CATGGTAAAAAATTTCTAAAGTTACATGATATATATTCTTATACGCTTAATACATGATACTATCTTTCCTAAAATTTTTTTTTCTAAATTACTTGGAGATAATTGTCCCTTGATTTCCTTTGCAACCTATAATTAATAATTAAAAATTTTGGGAGCATGAAAGTAGAAATAATCTAACATTTCAAGTTTTAATCTCTATCACAATTTGATGAGTAATTCTGATAAATCTTATTGGTCCATTAATGTTTAAATAAGTTGCATTATATATAATTTAATAGGGGGTGTTAAGGGGTGCAGACATATGTATGGATGCCTAATTTTTTATTTTATTTTAATAAATGACTGTAGTATCATTTTAAATAGATATTTCTTTGGATATGTTAAAATGAACATGAATTAATTAATACAATGGATACGTTCATAAATTGCTTCAAAGATAGTCCAACAAAAACAAGAAGACAAACGATTCTTTGATTCCATTACACTTTTCACGTGCAATAGACTGAGCATTGACAAGCTATCTTGAGATTCAGATATATGTCTTGAGATACCATGAGGTAGGTGAAGGGTTAGAGATCAAAACACTAAACTCTAAACATTATCACACAAGATAATTTAAAAAATCAATGAAAAGACTGCATTCACCCATGTACACAACCAGAACTTTTTCTTTGTTTTGAGACTAGAAAAGTATGTGTTCTATATTATATATATATATATGGAATCTTTATAAACTAGGAACAAAACAAGCAGATGATAGTTATCTCCTTTATTTATTTATTTTTAGAGGCATTGATCTATTTTATATATTTCCTTCCATAAACTTACATAATATAAAGTGTATGTGATATATGGAACACTTTTTAATATTTTATTTTCTAGTATGATAAGGTTATGTTTTTTTTTTAATTAAAAAAAATGAAAATATTCTCAAGTTTTGAATTTGACAGTTTCTATTTAAATCGTTCTTTTAGATTTAACTCATATATTCTTTTATTTCTGTCTCTTTTTGTGTCCCCTAATAAAATTCTTATACATTAGGAGTCGACTTCTCTCCCTCCATCCATTGAAACGGTGGAGTTTTACATGATAAGAAGATATTTTATATTTTAACTTAAAGTTAACTTTCTCTAATCAAACCATGTAAAATTTAAATAGTACATAAATTTCAAGGAATCCTATAAAGTTCCAATAGGTCAAACAATTATTGCACGTTTACTAATGATTGATAATATCTTTTGCGCATCAAATATCACACAGTGTCTTTCATTTTAGTGTATATATGTAATAATATTTTGTTACGTCAAGTTAAAAAAAAAATTTTGTATGTCATCAAGTCAACAAATTTAATCTTCCTATAATTAAATTTCGACGTTGAAAAATTCAAAAATTCAATAAAGATATACTAATTGTATCGATTATCAATAGAGTCACACATCATTGAGTATGTACATATGAGATAACTTAAATTTTAGAATTTTAATGAAAAAAAAATTATTATGAGTATGGACATATGAGATAATTTAAATTTTAGCATTTTAATGAAAAAATTTATTATGGTCTTAGTTTGGGGAAAAAAGAAAAACGTATATGTTACTAACGGTACATTATTTTGTTCGATTATGTTTGTAAATCATATGTACAAATATATGTCTATACTCTTTTTTATACACATAAAAATCCATCTCTATCTGTTTTTTAAGTGTCCCCACTCCAAGGGAAGTGTGCTTTAAGGGAAAATAATAATAATAACAATAATAAAGAAATAGACGGGGAGATATTGCAGAGAAGCCCTAATACAGACATGACATACCCACAAAGCATTGTCTTGGGAACGGCCGACCCAACACAAGTTAGTGGGAGACAATCAAAACGTTAGCCACAAAAGCCACATCTCTCTCTCTCTCTCTCTCTCTCTGAGGTTTTTTGGAGCCATCTTGATAGAGACAAGACTGACGTTGCTGGCCTTTTCTTTTGCAAAATTTAGTGCTTTGTTTTGCATAACGTTTCTTTCAATCTCTCTCTCTCTCTCTCTCTCTCTCTCTCTCTCCTCTCTCTCGGCATCTAGCTCTAGCTACGTACTTAGCTAGGCACCTCCCCACTAACTTCAAAATGCAATTTACTTCTCCCATACAAGTGCGTGCGTAGATTATATTCTTTAAGGCCCTCTCATACAATTATATCACTATATATATATATATATATATATCAGAGAATAAGTGAGGATATCCAAAGTTTGGGTTCTGCATGGACCATTACATTTTTGGCGTATTGGTTCTCTTTTTCTACCAATCTTTCATTAATGATTTGTTTGGAAGCAAGGTTTGGTCTTCAATATACAGTTTCTTCTTTCGTGAATTCGTTGTACATCTTCTTTTTCTGAAATATATATTCTATTGATCATAGAGCGAATTAAATAAATTAAATGTTATGCTATCGTGCCTTACAAAATGAAAGTTATAAGCATGTGCTTTATAATAATTAGAACATCAATTGGGCAAACATTTATCCGGAATGAAGATAAGCTTTTCTTTTCTTTTCTTTTCTTTTCTTTTTTTTTTTTTTTTGAATAATCAAAAGTATTACAGAGGCATGAATATAGCCATAAACCTTTCCTCTGCGACATGACTAAAAAAGCCTCATATTTTGAGAATTGCCTGTACGTATTAAGATGAATATAGATATATGTGTCAGAAAACAAAGTGAAAATATTAAATATTACTTGTTACGTGACTCGAATTTAAGACCCATCATCTATCAAATCACTTGGTTGTATATGAAATTTAAGGTTATTAGGCTACCGCTTTGAGGGCATAAACAGGTTGATTTAAAAACAAAGATGAATTTTTTATGAACGAACAATATATCTGTTCTTTTTCATCAGTCTGATAGAGAAAAAATTAATAAATTCGTCCAAGCCCTAATTCTTTTTCCCGAAATCTTGTTAATTTATATACTTTTTTTTTTTTGGTGTTTATTTATCTATTAGATGATCTAATAAAAGTATGGTACAATGCTACGTTTAGTGTATAATTTCCATAATCAATAATGAAAATTAAAAAAAAAAATCCGTTTTCTTTTTTCATATTTATTAAGCTTCAAGAGCAAGAATCTTATATCTATAAATAATAACTATTATTAAATTGCCCTTCTCACATGAATAATTAAAGTATCTAAGTAGATATTTCACACTCATTCTGCCTTTTATTGGGAATCAATATTAAGAGGGTTAAAGATCAATATTCTTTTTTATTTTATATATTTCGTAGAATAAATTCCCATTATTGATTTATAATAAGATTTAAAAGGGAATCACCACTCCTCTTTTTTTTTTTTTTTTTTTTTTTTTTTTTTTCTTGTTGCCCTTTATATGCGAAGAACATGCGCTAGTAGTATATATAATATAGAGGAGATGAAATAATTATTTTGTAAACACGACTGTTACAGTCCTTTAAAATTAATTTGAACACCACATTCCACTTCGTAATGTGTGGATCTGACAGTAAGAACCATATTATAGATTCAAACGTGAACATTAGATAGATATAAAAGTACCAATGAACCAATTATGAACTCATATAAGGGAGCCAGCATTTTAGCCAGATATATATATATATATATATATATATATATAATTGTAGGTATAACTTAACGGTAATTTCACATCCGATTTCATCATAAGGTGTAAAATTTGAATTCTCTTAATTTAAACTAAAAAAACAATAATATATAGGTGTAAATGCATATATATTTTTTAGGAAAATAATATATATATATATATATATATATATATATATGGAAGCCAACAAATTTAGATCAATATTAAAAACTAGGGCGCGGATTTATTTGATTCACTATAAACTTAAAAGTATACACCTACATTAATACCAAATAAAGCCAAATTACCCGTGTGTTTGTACTCATTAAAAAACACTTATCCCTTTCACCGATATAGATACAATCTTTTTGTAGGACAACACTTTTATACATGATCACAAAAAGAGACAGCTTTCGTATATCTTGCATTAAAAGCGACCTTTCCCCGAATGAATGGTCATCTTTTTTTTCCAAGTTGCTTTCACTTTACACATATAGAATTTGAAATGTCACGAGAAATTTATCTTTTTTAGGCACAATTGTGAGTTGTCGAATGAAATATTAGGAATACTACAACCCAAGATGCATCGAGCTCTATTTGCCTGCTTGACTTTAAGCTTGATCCCAGTATAAATATGTACACACACACACACACATATATATATATATAAATATATATATATATATATGTTATATCAAATGGGACTCAGCCTTATGTTAAGAATGATCTTGAGAAATTGATGGATCTATAGATGTCATTGTATGAGATTTTGGGATCTGACTTTTTTTTGCCAAGGGATCATGTAGCTTTAAAGCAAAACCGGAACACTTGAACAATCTTCATCTTTAAGTTAGCTTGTCATTTTACATATTAATCCATTATGATTAAAATCTAAATCAATTATTAAAAATTTGGTGATATGTACCAGCAATCTTCTTTTTTTTACCAAAAGTAAAATTATATGATTAGGTTGGATTTTAGTTTTGCAACATGCACAGTTCTTAACAAACAAAGGCCGTAGCTTCAGTGAAGTCTTGAAAATTTTATGAAAAAAATAACACTGTTAAAGCTAGATTTTGTATCTTATCTTTTTTTCATACATGTATTAACATAACACGATCGAATATCTAAAAACAAGTCAAGACGACTGCTTGGGAATACAGATTGCAGTGACTGTTGACTCCCTGAGAAACAAGATCGACTCCTCCAGTAACCGACTTGATTTAACAAGCATAATATCAGAGAGGAAGAATCTGATCTTCGACATACTTTTCCATTCTGAATGATCAAGCCTTAAATGGACAAAATGAGAACCCAAATCAGCCAGATCTGCGAAATCCTCAATTAAAGGAGCCAAGCGTGGAAGAGGACAAATCAAAAGGAGCTAGAAGAAGGGAAAAAAAAAAAAAAAACTCATTGTTAGAAAATTAACAATACACATGGATAAAAATGTAATGAGAGAGGTAAAATAGAATCTAATTCTATAATGGAGTGTCTATCGCATGGCAGTCAGTTATATCAATGGAGAAAAATTTTGCAGAAAATTTCTCATAAATACATTTAGCTAGTCTTAAAGTGCAGCTAGGTCCCTACTAATGGCTCGGGATGAAACTAATACCGATATTAAATTAATTAAGTGTTTAGTCAATTGATTATCTATTGGAGTTTTGATTATGTTGGTACATCTGATCTCCTTGCTAGCATCATGTTATTCTAGATGGATCAACAGATTTATTAAAGACTCGTTCTCAAAGTGATTTGGAGGTGTGAAAAATAACATTGTACAGTTCTGATACCATTTGCCGCACATACTGACAGTGACTAGAACATTGGATGGCATGTTTCCGCGTAGTAGTGATACATTTACATCATCTATGTTCTGTAAGATCATACGGATCATTTCAGTTTCAGATGAAATATTTATTTCAATTGTTACAAGATATTGTACAGCAGTTATTTATTTTATTTAATTTGTTGACATAAATAATTATGTTGAGTTGAAAAATATAAATGTTAGAATTATTAGAATAAAGAGATTAATTTTGAATGAAATAAATATCTTGTTAGTTTAATTGGTAAATAATAATTTGAGAAAATTGTACAATACAATTAAAAGTTGACATATGACACCTTCCCCTGCAGGGTATGCGCGCGCCCACTTCCTGGGTACAAGGAATGAGTGATTTCATCAGTTGAGGGCAGGGAAGGAATTACCAATGGCAGACCAAACCCTTTAGTTATAAATAGATCTTTAGTGTTCTCTGTCATAGGATTTTTTTTTTTTTTTTTTTTAAACCTCTAACTGGGCTTCTAGTTTTCTTTCCTTTAGAAAACAAGCAGAAAACAAGAAGTCATACAAAGAAAATTTGGAAGGAGAAGACGTTCATTGGTCATGGTGCCCACGGTCACGCACCTAATGAACCTCAAAAGATGAATAGTATAGAAAGATCGAAAGATCAAGGTGCTTGCAAATTTAGCGAGGATGTTTGTAGACTATTAACGTTGAAAGGGATAATGATTTATTATGGTGAATTATTATTTTCTATAGCAACATAAACCAATTCATGGTGATTTTAGAAACGTTTTAAAATCTCATTCTGCAACACATTATGCGTGTTTTCAAATATTAAAATCTAGGGGGGTGTGTGGTGAATGAGTTTAGTTTAAGATTTTTAAGTTTCAATTGTAATTTTTCAGAAAAGACAAAAATTTTTTCAGAAAAGACAAAAAACTCTTTCAAAAAAAGACAAAAATCATGATGAAAAAAGTACAATTTAGTTTAAGTAGAACTTACAACTAAACCTAATATATTAATTTGAGCTTATTTTGGTTGCATAATCTCGCATTGATTTGTCCCTTCTCTTCACTTAATAATATATATATATATATATATATATATATATAACACACTTGTAGTGTGTCTACCTAATTAAGATGTACCGGCTATCCTTACAGGAGTGGTACTCTCCATTTCCATCATTCGTATGAAAAATTCCTTTCTGTCTGTATAAATTTCTCATTTTTATGTACGGTCTTTTACAAATAAATACACCCCAACTTATTAAAAAGAAAGGAGAAACAAAATAAAGAAAGAAAACCTAATCTACCCTTACTGACAAACCAAACAAAAAAATTAATTAAATTAAATTAAATAAAAAGAAACAATCCTCATAGAAGGCTAACAAGCTCAAACTAAAATTGGTTTTATTTATTACATCTTAAAACTCATTCCCTTGTGAACGTAAAGTTTATAAACACTTTTATTTGCTGGATCAATGATTATGTTTTTTTGCAAGTTTGGTTTTTTAATTTATCTCAAGATCTTGAAACCACAACCTTCACTTCTTTTTGAGTAAGTGTATTATTATCAAGTTGCTCTCTCTTCACTTGTCTTTCCGGGTGTTCAAACCCTCTTTAATATCTCTAACTATATCTAAACATGGCACATATTTATTTTGATGTTTATTATTACGTTGTTTTCCTGATTTGACTAGCGTGAATGCTTCTTATACTTTCTCAACTTGATCCACCCAAGTACACCTAGTTGTTGCATTTGACTCTCCATAGATTTATTAATTTATTAAACTCACAAAAGACAGCGTGATTGAAATGAAACCTGATTGATCACAATGCTTTTTTCATTATTTCATGGGTGTGTTCCTGAAGTAATGTTTTAGGACAAGCCTATATTCCTGTTCTTCTCATGAGGTGTTGGGGATGTTAGATTAGATGGCTCCACTGATTCCTTTGGTGAAACTACCAAGAGATTGGAAAACCATGTGCAAAGGAGACCGAGAGCTCCTTATCGCACGTAGGGGTGTTCACGAATCCATGAACTCGATCAAATTAGTTCAATTCGAAAGATTGGATTGGGTTGAGAGACTAATAGATTTGTAATTGATTCAGATTTTTCCAATCCAAAGATTACGCATTGAGGAGTTCGTGACATCCCCAAATCCAATCCTTATATTTATATATATATATAATTTTTTGTACATATGTATATATTTATTTATTAAATTATCTTTACTAAATAAGTATTTAGTTTACAAACTAAAATCGTTATGATTGTTCTTTAGTCAAACTATTTATATTTTAATATGTTTATTTTAGTTCTAAAATTTACAGATCGAACCTATGAATCCAATTTGGTAATCATATGTTTACGGATTAGATTGGATTGGATTGAAATTCTTATAGATTGGTAACGGATTAGAATTTTCCCAATCTAAAATCATGAAGTAGACTATGGATTGAACCCTAATCTGCCAAATTCGATCTGCGAATGCCCTTAATTAGACAGGCTGAAATTGCACCTTTGTTGCTAATATATTTTTTTGGGCAGGAGAGTGCAACTAATTAATAGTTTGAAATTGAATTGGTATTTGATGTGTTTACATCTGGAATTGGCAACAAGGACCAATTCAATCATGTTTTCATTCATTTGAAATTTGAACTCTTATACTTAATTTTTATTTACTAGACTTACTTTTTTTTTTTACTCACTTTTCCCTCTCTTTTCATTTTTTTTTTTTGTTTTCCTCCTTTTCATCATTCCTTAAGGGCTGAAAGGTGGAGTTTGATCACGTAGAATTTGACTCATTTTCTCATTGAGCGAACGGTACGAATTAAATTAGATTGATTTTCATATCAAAAATACTATAGCACTATGTGAAATCTTTAGTTTTTTCCTTTTTCTCTACCCTACCTGTAGGTATAGGGTTTGAACAAGCATATAATCTTTTCTTCTGTATCTGTATAAAAATCTGTATAAATGTATCTATATAAATCAACATCATTACATTCCAAGTCCTTCTCGATACCTCCCAATTGGAAAATCTTGATTGGATTCCAAATTGATGGGTTTGTGTCAGCTTATCCATGCAGTTATGCACTCTTCAAATAGGAATACATTTTCTAAAAGATCCTGGCTTTCGTGTTTTGGTAGGTCTCTGAGATCCTTTGGATGACATATGTTGTGTTGAAGGGACAACTATATGATTCGATATGATCCGATCGATTGTATAAAGCCAAGGCACCAACGAAACTAGGGAAAGTATATAGAAAAGACAGTTCTTTTCTATTATATTAGCATTTGTTTTATATTAGTTAGTCAACAGGTAAGAGTTGAGTGTTGTGGCGACCCACTTTATGTGGCCGTGACTTCATACTTAACCATACTTAAACTCAAACTTCTTTTACGTAAACACCGAATATATATTTTTTTAAACTTAGATTTAAACTTAATTTAACCTCATACTTATATGAACGTACTTAATTAAGTATTAAATTTTCAAACCATTTTAACACATTTTACAAATCATACTAATCACTAGATACTAGTATCATCAAATTATCATAAAATAACAAAGCCATAATTTACAAAATATGTTGCGGTATCCAACCTAAATTTCACAGTCTGCCGTGCCATTCTCTATAGTCTTTCATCAAGCATTTCTAGTAGGTTGTTTACTTACAACATAAATATAAGTTATGAGCTTTCGCCCAGCAAGTATAACTTTCTTTTCCTGCAAAATGATCTTAATAAAATAATGTATGAACCAATTATGCTTTCTTATAGATCAATTATGCTTTTTTATGTTAGCATAATTTTGGGCCCCTTATATAACATGAGTATATGTACCGTGGTGCATAGTTTTGGAGTGGTTGGGGCGGCCAATCTAATTCAACTCAAACCACAGACCAAACCCGCCCTCGTGGCAGATCGATACGACACGAGAAAACTTACTTGTCTTAATACTTGAAAACCTGTTCTTAATTTGATCATGCTTGAAAACTTGGTCTTGTTTTTGTCATCGGATTTATTATTAGTGAGCTTGCTTTCACGATGCCGCAATGATAAAACATAAAATATATGCATTATATACATCAATGCATGAGCTTTAGAAAATAAGGCATGTAGTAAAAACATTTTTGCTTATGCTATAAGTAGGGTTGTATTTACAAGTTGTCCCGCGCACTGGATTTAGCGTTCCAAAAAGGCAAGAAAATAGGTTATATTCCTGTTTTCAAATAGTGTGTAAGAGTCGTTCTACCTTACTACAAACCATAACATATCCATTAAACAGTAATCCTGTCTCCAGTTGATTACCATTTCCAATCATAGAATTGTTATTATATTCTTAAGTGATTTTGGTCTATTTTTGTTTCCTCAAAAATACCGTATTTTCTTAAAAAATACCTTAGCCATATAAATCAAGTATCTCTTGATTTAATACTTGAGATTGTAAGACCCGAATTTTCTTGGACCTATAATTTCCTTGTTCATAAGGAATTAAAATCCAATTTATGTGTTTACAAGATGTTTCATGAAAAATTATGAATAGCAATGAGAAATTCATAATTTTATTTGTTAATATTTGATTTCTCGTTGAATTGCTAAAGGACTCAAAATTGAATGCTGAGGTTAGCAACCGGCTTTTTGATTCGAAAAGAACGGAAAAGGATGTGATTTTACGGAAGTCAAAGTTTGATCAAGACGGGTCACAACGTCGACTTCATAAGTATGATGAAGGAGTATAGAAAACGTTTTTATGATCTTGATCGCACAAATAAGCTGTAAAACCACCCTAGAAAATCAAGCACACCAAGTTAGGATTTTTTTTATGGTCCGATTTTACACGGAAAAATTTTGGACCAAAGTACAGTATGGAAACATGGAGCACAGTGTTAGAAATATCTGTGTGGCATAAGAAAAATGGATTAATTTGGAGAAGATGGACAACATTGGAGACAAGCCAAACAAGGCCCTTGTTTCTTAAGGGTGACCTCATGTGGATGACCTTACAAGGATGAGCTAAGCTTGGTAAAATGTAGAGCCTTCCCCACCACCCAAATGGATGCCACTTGCCCCTCCAAATATTCGGCCACAACAGCCCTCATTCCCCTCCCTTTGTCTATAAATAGATGCCCAAAGAAAAACCCATTTTTATTCACAAAAAGCAACCAAACTCTTGCCAATTTGCTAGCTGAAAAACCGTGGGTTTGAGGGTGAGAAAGAGAAGAGAAATCTGAAATTTCCTTAGGGCTTTTGCTTGTTGAGTGCTCGGGTTTGCTAGGGAGAAACAAGAAAAAATTTGGAAGCTTGGAGACCCATTTTTGGGCAGTAAATCCGTGGGTTTGGGGAGAAGAAAGAGGAGAGGAAAATCTAGAAATTTTGAGGGGAAAACCTTGTAAGAGGATCGGGTTTGAGTGGATCTAGCAAGGAACCAAAAGAAAAATTTTTGGGTGCTCTATTAGGACCAAATCTGTGAGCTAGGAGACCAAGGGGAGGAACAAGAAGATTTGGGATTTCAAACCCTAACTTGGGTTAAGGTAAAATCTTGACCCAAATCCTTCAATTAAGTTTGATTCTAGCATTTTTATTTGTGGTTTAAGTTGGATTTGTAAGTACATAAGTCCAATTTAATTTTCAGCCCTGGTCTTGGATGTGTGTGCTTGATTAGGTGATTAGGGTTGGTTGGCTTGATTATGTTGATTGCTTGTTTAATTTGTGCTTGAAAGATTGTTAGAAAGCATGTTAAATGTGATTAGTATGTCCCTTGATGTTTGGTGACAAACGCTGCCCTAGGTAGTGGAAGTGTGGCTGCTAGTTCAATGGTGATTGTACGATGGATGCTTGATGAGGATACTAGACTAGAAACCATGCAGCCAAGGTTTAGAGCTTTCGGTTTAGGGCTGCATGGACGTGTGGGATTGACATGCTTGGATGTATGGGACGTTAGACACGCTGCTTGTTTGATGTATAAGCTCCCGATGTGATCGGTCGAGATAAAATCCACGAAATAGGACGTAAACCGGAATAAGCAACCGAAACTGCCATTTCGGATTCGAAACTGGCCAGTTTCGGGAAAGTGAAATTTTAAGGCCTTTAGAGGCCGAACTAGGCAAAACTCAAAACATGAAAGTTGTTTGAAAGGGTTTTTCCTAGAGGACAACATGGGCAGAATCTCAAAATAAGGCTCTAATAGCCTCCGTTTTACAAAAACCTGTGGCTGATTCCCCAGACCCAGTTTTTCAGGGTCAGCCAGATTCAAACAAAAACTGGTACTAATACAGGCCGAATTGAATTTTTCACAAAACGCAAAAGTTTTAGCATTTTTCGAGGGCTACAACTTTTGTGAAGACAAGTTTTTCAAATTTGGAGTTAATTTTTAAACTGGTACTGTTTTCTCAAGGACTGTACAGGGAACCGAAAATTCCTACACAAGATTTTCTAAAAACTAATTCAGAAAAACTGTTTTCTTCTTAAACCCGCTGTTTTGACTATGGAAACTGTTCCAAATGCAGTTTCCAGCCTTAAATGATTTTTATAAAGACCTTTTTCGAAAACGTGAATTTTTACAAGTAACATTAAGAGTTTTGGAATTTTCCTCACATCTTTTCAAGTTAAGAAAAGAATGGGATTTTAAACCAACTGTCTCCAAGATAAGGAAAAAGGAATTTTAAGCCAAGATAGGGCAAAGTAAACATACCAAGTGGTTTTTCAGCCCTAAATAGTTTTATATAAATGTTACCCAAAGAAGTAATAATTTTTACAAGGGAACTAAAGGATTTTTGGAAGATAATTACACAAAGTTTTCAAAGGTAAGAAATAAGGTTTTAAGGTAAAAATTGGTAATCAAGCCGACTACGAACGGTAACTGGATATTATATCCGAGTTACAGGATCAAGCCCAAGGATAACCAAGGGTGGACTATTAGTTGACCAAATGTTGACTTTAGTTCACCCACTATTAAATTAAGGTTGACCTTAAGGGTTACCCAATGTAATCCTAAGGAATATACAAATGATAAAATTGGTCTAGGATTGCAGGGTTAATGAAAATAACCCGATGTTTATGATGTAAGAGTAAAGCCCAAAGGATGAATGATAAACTTAGACCCCAATGGGAAGATTAAAGGCTTAGCACCAAGGAGAGGTTATCCAACGTAACCTCCTAAGAAATAATCAAAGATAAATTATTCGTAAGCAGTAGGGTGACCAATTAGAACCAAACAAGATAGCAAGTATCGGGGACATACCACTAAGATGAGGTATAAATGTTGGTTAGGTCACTAACATGTTATGATAGGATTCTGATCCTATATTTTTCATATAGCAGGAAGTGATCTGCTGTTGCCGGCTGATTTGAGGATACAACATTCAGGATACGACACAAGAGGTAAGTACAAACCTCACTTGCAGTATGAAAGATAGTATGTTATGTTCAAGGTGATGCTATGTTTAAATGTCATGCTTTACAAAAATGCTATGTTTGCATAAATGTTATATTTACAAGATGTTATATGTGTATAAATGTTATTTTGCAAAGTGCTATGTTTTTAAAAGTGCTATATTTGCAAAGTGCTATGTTTTCAAAAGTGCTATATTTGCAAAATGTCATGTTTGCAAGAGTGCTATATTTGCAAAAATTATTATGCTTGCAAAAGTACTATGAATGTAAAATGCCATGCCATGTTATGAATGAGATGAAAGTTATGTTATCATATAGTGATATCATAAGATATGATCACTAAAGATAAATAACATGGTAAGAAATCACAAGTAAAGTGTCGTACCAACCTCCCATCAGGTGGAGGGTTTTCATGTTAAAGTTATAATTATCACCCTCTCGTTGATGCGAGAGCGTATAATCAATCATGTTTTCCCAGAACTGTTAGGGATCTTGCAACCCCTAACTTTATCTGGAGGCGTGCTATAATTCCGGTACGTACACAAGGGGCCCACATGTTAAAGGAAGATAATAAGTCAAGTTAAAAATGAATGCATAAACGAAAATAATTGGTTCATGCATATGGTTATGATGTTGACATGTTTTAAAATGTTTTGTGAGATATGTTTGTGTTTACTGGGCGAAAGCTCATTCAGCTATATTTCATACTGTAGGGAAGAAACCTGCAGCTTAAATGATGAGCTATGCGCGAGCAATGCGGCAGATGAAGGGCGGTATGGATACCACTACGCATAAATTCCGCAACCTTTTGATAAGTTAAGAAGTTTTGTATATATATGTCTATATCGTGAAGACAAGTTATGTTACCTAGTATTTTATTTTAGTATAAAGACTTTGAACAAACTTTCTATTTCAGTATGAAAGTAAGATAAGTTTCTATGAGCAAACCTTTTCATATATAAGTATGTTTCAAAAAAAATATATCCTCAAATTTTCAAGTAAAGTATAGTTAAGTAAGTAAGGTGGCGACTCTACGTAGAAGGGGGCGTCACAGAGATTGCATTTTTGAAGTTTAGAAATCACTTGTGTAATTTAAATGGATAATCATAGTTCCTTTTAAAAAGAGTCGTAGAATCTTAAAAACTGATATCAAAATATCCTTTTAATTTGATTGAAAGTATGTGTGCAGGAATTTATATTTTCATGCCTAGTTTGAAAATTCAGTTTTATTTTAAAATTGGTTTATAATTTGGAATTTTTTTTTTCACAGAAGTTATAGATCTCATCGAAACCTACAATTTTTGTTGTGTGTTTGAAACTTAAATCTGTCTTTAACTTGCCTGTTTTTCTCCTTGAAGAATTCTAACTGTGTATAGTACCTGGACCGATCAGTTTTGAAAACTGATAAAAATAAAGGCCTTTGGAGCCTTTTTTTCAAAAATTGTTTGTGTTGCTTCCTAAGATTTTCTGTGTTCTACAATTTTGGAGCTATAATTGTTTTCAAATTCGGCCTCTAAGAGGCTCTAAATTGAGTTTCCAAAAAACTGTCCAATTTATTTTCAAAAATTGGTAGTTTGTATTTTGTTGGTTCTTGTTTAAATATCCGCAAACCCTACCTTGAACAGTCAAAGTCGTGAGCCTAAATCATCATGCAGTGCGTTGGATTCGTTTTTGAAATTCAACAATTCACTTATCTCATATTCATGAAAAACACAATATTAATAACTTACTAATTTACCAAATTTTATCTTTAGGTTGATTTCTTAACCAATATACATAAGATCTTCATACTTAAACATATGAGAGTATAATCACATGCACATAATCTTAAAACTCACCATGGAGCTTAAAATCAAACTCATGGTTAGAGCTATCAAAACAAGATAACCCAAGCACAAATCAAGCATAACCAAACATAAAAAGCTATAATATAGGGAAAAAAAAAAAGAGAGAGCATGAGCTTTTGCTTTGACATCCCATAACTTGAAATACACATAAATTTCTTTAACAAAAATAATTAAAGTTTTAGTTAGAGATTAAGAATATACCTCTAAAGCTTGAAAAATTTGCTTCAAGTCATTGAATGAGAGAAATGTTTACTCTCCTTCTCCACATTACAACTGGCCACACTAGGTCTCCTAACTCTCTTTCTCTCTCTTTCTTTTTTTTTTTTTTTTTTCTCCCAAGGCTAGAAAGGAAAATGAGAAGAGAACGAAAAAAGGAGAGACTAACTAAATGATCCAAGTTCTCACCAACCACCCCTATTTGTAGGCGGAATTTCCAAAATTTCCACAATTTTTTTTTCTTCAACTTTCCTTGAATCACAAATTTGGCCTTAAATACAAAATTTTTTACCTTTTGAGTCCCAAAATGGCTGGCCATGTAGAGCTTGAACCAAAAAAAATCTTTTCATACTTATCTTTTTAATTATCTCCACAAAATCTATAAATCCCAAAATTTTCATAATTATCCATAATTACTTAGCCTCCAAGTAATGCCATGTTTGGCACTCCCTCCTATTATGCAGTTCATTTTCTTAACAATCCAGATAGTACAAATGCTGTTATAACTATCAATAGTCCAGTAATAATAAACTATAGTCCAGAATTTATTTGCACATAACTGGACGTTGTATAGGTTTTTCTTAGGACTTGAAGCCACTTAGTCTTTATTGCTTCAAATATTATTCCCGATTATTCTAAAGTGATCCTAATCCTTATTCTCAATTATGCATTCATAATGACGGTCGGCCACAATATAATTTTAATACTGCTTATTATACTGCAGTACCATTTTAATTATGTCATAAATTATCCTGGTCATTCATTGGCTAGAATAAAATCATAAATTATAATTCTACCTTTTTCACAATAAGGCCTCATACTTGACTTGATAAATCGTCATTAAGTCCTATCACATTATAAGAACCTGGACATATTCTGATAATCAAATTATGAACTTCACATTGACATACATAGTATAGACTTATTTTTCCTTTGAATCTAAGGAAATCACGAGTCTGTCAAAAAGTTTGGTTATTACAAGTGTGGCTTTCATGCTATGCATAATTTCATCTTGATCAGAATACATTGTATTTTGTTTGTGTGAAGGCATGTTGAAAGTTGCAATATGGTTTTCTTGTAACAACCTATGCTTTCATTTAGTGTGATTTTGTTTGCTTTCAACTTCAACTCATATGGTTTTGCTCTTTGACTTTATCCCAAAAGGCATTATACCGTTACAAGATGGTTTCTTTTACTTATAAATCATCTCATATATTCCTTCCAAGTGACGTGGGACTACCCAACTTATCATTTTCCTTGTAGAAATGATAATTGTCATAATCACCCTTCCTTTTGAGGCCCAATGACTTCATTAGCCACACTTCTAGTTGGGTATAGGCTCTGATATTATTTTTAGCAACCCATGCCCCACTTTGGTGCAGTATTGTTCATTTTGACCCTCAGCCTGTAAGATTTTACTCTTGGACTTTGTCACAAAATGTGTCAAACCATTAAAAAATGGTCTCTTTTAAAAGATGATTTTGACATTTCCCCTATGTAGAATGATCTTTAACTTGTTAAACTTCTTTTGCATGGTAAACCTTAGTGGTTTTGTCAGGGCTTCGGGTGCAATAGTTTTTCCATTCTTTGACATGGTTACTTCCACAGCTTGACTATATTTACATTAGATTTGCGCTATGTGCAAAGATAAGGCAAATTCTCATATTTCATGTTGACAAAAATTGAGCTTCCAGATTGTAGATCCTAGGAATGAACGGTCAAATTTCAAACTAGGTTAGATCATGAGAAAATTAATATACAGAAATTATTGGGGTTCTTTGACATCGCAAATCAAAATCACAAAACAATCTTAAGCAGAAAATAAAATGGATAAATTTAAAATGAGAGCAGTAAAAGATATCGACACCAAAATTAAAAGAGGCCCGCCGGAATATTGTCCTACATCTTCTGAGTCTGATTTCACTATATATGGATTTATTTGTACAAAGGGTTACAGTTTATGGATATAGTCTCACTATATGACAATAGCAAAGGGATTTTTTCTAGAAAGAGGAGGGGTCCCCTAAATGTAAGGAGTTTTCCTTTATTTATAGAAGAGAAATCATGGGTCCGATCTCTTAGAATAGTTGTGGGCAGCTCCCCACTAGCCTGAGTAATTCAGAATGTGTGCAAAATCGTGGGTCACAATGCCATAATTGAACATGGATTTATTAGTTATGGGATTGATCTTTCACCATTCGATATTTGTCAAATATGAGTGTTGAACCACAAACCAGTCATCCAACACAAGTAAGGATTGAACATCGTTCATCGTTCATTTTGTTGGGCCAAGTGCCCACTCGATCCACAATTGGTAAATTAACGAGCCTCAAGGGAACTAAGACCGAATGGTTGAGGATGATCATTTGTCGTTCGTCACTCTTCTTACAAGTGATAATTTTTCGTTGGGCTTAGCCCAAATGTTTGAGAACACTTGATCCATCATGGTCCAATATTGATCATTTGTTGATTAAGCAGTTGCGATAACCCGGTTATAATTTTACGAGGAGACGAAGTCTGAACCCAATAGATAGCCCCTTACCCTATCGAGTGACGAATTCTCAATAGAGTATTAGATACTCATCATTCAAAAAATGATGCGTGTTGATAATAAGTAGTGTCAAATCACATAAATATGGTGGATTATAATGAAAATCAATCGAAATTGTTGAGCCTCAGAAAAAAAAAGGAATCTTCTTTACACATGGCAAATGCTGATTGGATAACGGGAATGATGGTTGCCTTTTTGGAATTTGAATAGCCATGAAATAATTTCTTTGCATGGGAATCTAAAAGCCTCATGATTCGTGCTATATGATAAGGCATGAGAGGAGTATTGATGCTATTTGAACTCTTCACAGAGTGTTATAACTCTTCGTCTCCCTTTCTTTCTCACCTTATTTATGCGCTTAGAGCCATTTGAAAAATTCAGTGTCCCAAGAGTTTTCAAAGCCACCCGATTTTCATGCAAGATTTCTTTTCCTTCTCTTTGTTTTATGTTGTTTTGATTGAAAAAGTTTGTCTTTCCATTGTTTCCGAGTCATTTAAAGCTGGTTTTATGCACTTCAACTAGTGAGTGATCTGGTTGGGGATTTTGTGCAATTTTTGAGTTTTTCTTTGAGTTTCTAGGTTGGTGTTCTTCTTGTTCATCCCAAGACTTCTCGGATTTCAAAGATCTAGGACTTAGATCCAAAGTTCCTCCATTGTTTGTCCGTAATCTGTTCGCGAGTTATTATGGATAAAGTGAGAGGCAAGAGACCACCAGTGGCAGACATCAAAGGCCCAACCAGCATCGACTTCGATGAGAGTGATGCCGAAGATGACGAACTAACATCCGTCATTTGATGTTCAAGAGAACAATTTAATTTCCTCCATAAGAGAAAGGGCGTTGAGTCTAGCAGCGAAGTGTTGGAGAAAAGTTGACTGGTAACAGCGTCGGGGCCTAGGGTCCTTTCTATTCTTCCCATTGCTCGATTGAGCAAGCCCCCATGACGAATAAGCATGGAATCATTTCTACGAATAGTGAACCCTCCTTCCATCCTGATTGAAGATGACTTGGCCTTTATCAGGGGTTGATACGGGTTACCAAATGAAGTCCAAC
This sequence comes from Ficus microcarpa, assembly GCA_025413485.1. Taxonomy (NCBI): domain Eukaryota; kingdom Viridiplantae; phylum Streptophyta; class Magnoliopsida; order Rosales; family Moraceae; genus Ficus; species Ficus microcarpa. The sequence continues at coordinate 15,372,943 of CM046380.1, read as the reverse complement.
TTCCTCTTCCTTTTGCGAACGAATGCACGGACACTGTATCAAAAGGGTGGATCTGTGTCTACACGATATACTTTGAATGTGGACTTCCACTTCCAATCCATCCTCTCATTATTCAAAGTATGCATCATTATCAACTAGTGTTCCCTCAGCTAATGCCGAACGGGTTGCAAGTGTTTGTAGGATTGATAGTGATTACCAATGAGGTGGGCGTCAAACTATCATTAGATGAGTTCCTTGCCCTCTACTACTTGCAGGAGAACTCGAAGGACCACGGCCACTACTTAATGTACCCAAGACAAAAATAGCAGGTGGTTGAGGAAATGAGCAATCTCGACAGATATTGGCCAGATTGGTATTTTTTCATGCTAGTAAACATGAAATTGTTGGGTGTAGTAGCGAATGTTTTTTTCCATTTGTTGGGTCCTTTTCGTAAGTTTCGAACGAAGAGTATCAAGAGAAAGATCCTAAATATTTTAGTGGAATGTTTATGTTAGACATCATTATTTTGTATTGTAGGTAAGGAACTAAGGAAGCTCTCACCTAAGGTGCTTTTGTTTGAAGTGAAGCTTGAACAATTGCTCAGCCAGCCCAATCAAAAGTGGGACGAAGCTTAAACTCACTATTTTGCAATGCATTCTGAAGGGAACAGGGCTAATCTACCATTCCACCAACAAGGCCGTCGAGTAGAGAAAGTGAATTTAAGAGCTCCAAGAAGTTGATGAGGAACGTGCAGAAAAGCTGCTCAACATTGAACGAAAGTTCAATGACGTTCAAGCAAGAGCAAATGGTTTGATCATGGAGCTTCGTACTCTCAACCAAACAGCAAATGAGGGTGCTGAGATGATGAAAATCATGGTCAACAAGTTCGACAACGTGAAGGCCGAGAACGATGCCCTGAGAGAGTTTATAAAACAGAAGGATGAGGATATTACAGGGCTCATTACTCACATTATCGGCGAATATGAGAAGGCTACTCTCAAGGTTCGTTACGAGCTCTTGAAGGAGTACAAGCAAGGTTTCCTTATAGACACTGATGTTGTGGAGGAGATCGAGTTATATGAGGAATCCATCACTGAAGCCAAAGCCTCATCGTCCACCAACTACGACAGCCGACGTGATAAACCCATTCGCTTACAATCCTTCTATAGCTGACAGACCCGGAGATGCACCCCCAGAACCTGAGAAGGTTGTTAAGCAATAAATTTCTTTGTTTTGTAATCTTCAGCTTGCATGCCAAATTTTTTTTTAAACAGCGTGCGTCATGCCCTAGTTATTCAAACTTTGGGCTGCAAACCATAAATCTGTAGTTTTTTTTTTTTTTTTTTTGAGATTTGTTTCAAGCTATTTCTGTCTTGCATTGTTTAAACACATTGAAATTTTGTGAGCGATGAACCAATCTGTGATTTTATATTAGCTATGAATGCGGCAAAAGGGTCATCAAAATGTCAAGCGAGACATAATTTGGTCATTTCCAATGAGCTTTTATTTGATTTTTGTTTTAAACCCGTTCGAACCAAATGACGTGATGGTCTAACAATTAAACACTGAAAAAGTGAACTTAGTGCCAAAATGATTTGCTCGACCAATCAAACCGTTGAGAGCCGAACAAATGCTAAGATAGTTTACAAACGATCAATTAATCAAATCATTTAGGATTCTAAACATTTGAACATTTGCGAATGAAAAACATGTTTTGACATTTGTCGGTCCTTGATCGTAAGTCCCTTCGAATGGCATGAGGAGTTTAATTGCTAGTGCCTAGAACCAGGATCGGAGGACAAATTACGAAATAGGATGGTGACGATTATACTTGTTTGATTTGGGGAAATAAGTTTTTGTTTTTATAAAGGGGCTGCACTCGTTTAAAGCGCACAAGTTGCCTATGTACCCGTGTCTAGGGATCAAGCCAAATGTAGTTTAATTATACAATATGATTGTTTTAAGTCAAATGTAGTTCAATAGTACAATGTGTCTTAAGCGTCGACCTACATCATTCGAAAAACATCTAACATCGGATGTAACGGATTGAGCCTTTACAAAATGAAAACATTGGGAAATTAAAAATTACAAAAAAATTGCATGAAATTACAAGTGACATTTCTTAAGATGATGAGTGTTCCAACTACGAAGTACTTCGACATCATATAGCGTTTTGAGTCGGCAAACTCAAGAACGAATGGTCTTCAAGACTCTGTATAGACCCTACCAGTTACCCCTAACTTTCTAGCATTTGGTTCAGTGGCATTCTGGAAGACTTTGCAAAGCACTAAGTCTCCTTTTTTAAATGTTAGGGGACGACCTTTCGAGTTGTAGTAGCATGTGACTAATTGCTGATAGTTTGCCATGTGAACAAAGGCTCGATCTCGACTTTCATCTAGTGTATCAAGATGATCGTTGAGTACCTTTTGGTGCTGCTCTTTCGTTTTCAAAAGATATTTGGCATCGAAGTGTGGGAATGCTGATCTTTGCTAGAACGAGTGCCTCCGCTCCAAATGTTAGCAAAACGGAGATTTGCTGGTGGCACGCCTTGGGGTGGTCTGATAACCTAATAGTACACTGTGAAGCTCGTCCACCCATCATCCCTTGCGAGCCTCGAGCTTCTTCTTTATGTTCTTGACAATCATTTTGTTTGTTGCTTCGGCTTATCCATTTCCTTATGGGTATCTCGGAGTCAGTAGCTGAGCTCGAGTCTTCCATCCTTTGTGGAAAACTTACTGAAGTTACCCAAAATGAACTACAAACCATTGTCAGTGACGATCTTCTGAGGCACGCTGAACTTGCAAATTATATTTCTCCATATGAAGCTTTCAACACCTACATCCTTCACCTCTGCGTATGTCTCTACTTCGACCCATTTTGTAAAATAATCAATGAGGATAAGTAAGTATTTACGTTAGCCGGACACTCGTGATAGTGGACCAACAATGTCTATTAAGTACTTCATGAAGGGGAAAAGGGATTCGATGCTTGACAATCACTCTACCGGTTTATGGATGACTAGGGAGTGCCGTTGGCACTTGTCGCATCGTTTGACCATAACATCACTGTTGATGAGCATGATAGACTAGTAGTAACCTTGGCATTTGGCCTTATTGCATAAAGACCTACTTCTAGAATGATTTCCAGATTTGCTTTCATGGATCTATTTCAGGACATAGGCCGTTTCCTGCTTGCGAAGAAAATGAGCGTAGGGACTGTTGAATGACTATCAATTAGCAAAAAATGGGTAGCTTCGGCTTTGATCTTACTGGCTTCGAATTTGTCTTTTGGAAATGATCCGTCTTGCAAATACGTTACGATAGGTGTTCTCCAATCTTCGACATCTATTCCTGTAGCAATGGCTAATCCTAACTCGACACTAGGCTTCTCAATGTACGCTATGGGAATTGTTCATTGTAGGCATGGTTTGAATGTTGAACCAAAACTTGCCAAGTTATCTGCTTAGGCGTTCAAGTTTCGAAGGACCTGCTGGATGGTGCATTTATCAAAATGAGCTTTGAGTGCTCGCATGACTGCCAGATAGGATTTCATCCTGGGATTGTCCACCATGAATTCTCCAAGTACCTAGTTCACAATGAGCTATGAATCGTTTTAGACTTTGAGCATGCGAGCCCCCAGTGCATTTGCTAATCGTAGCCCAACTATCAGAGCTTCACTCTTAGCTTCATTGTTGGAAGCCTTGAATCCCAATCGAAATGCTTGCTCGATGACCTTGTTGTTGGATGACTTAAAGTATACTCCTATTCCCAAGCCCTCCATGTTTGACACTCCATCGACCATTAAGGTCTATGATTGTTCAACTTTGTCATTTGTCTGTGGAAAATCAGGGGTTAATTCGGCAACAAAATCAGCTAATACCTAAGATTTTAAACTAATACATGCTCGATATTTAATGTTAAAATCACTTAATTCGACTGTCCACTTGGTTAAGCACCTTGACGTGTTTGGACTATAGAGAATGGCTCGCAAGGGTTAGGTTGTCATCACCGTGATAGAGTGTAACTAGAAATATGGCCTCAATTTTTGTGCTTGCAATGACTAGGGCAAGAGTTAACTTTTCAACAATAAGATACTTTATCTCGGCTTCAAGTAATGATTTGCTAACTTAGAAAATCGGTCATTGCTTGCCGTTTTGAGTCTCAAACCAAGACCATACTGAACGGCCGCTTCCGTCACTGCTAAGTGCAAAAATAATCTCACCAATTAAAGACTTAGCCAGGATGGGAGGAGTAGATAGGTACCTTTTGAGCTAGTCAAATGTGAACTGTCACTCGTTGTCCACTCGACCTTTTTATTGCCTTTTAGCAGTTTGAAAAACGGCACGCACTTGTCTGTCGAATGAGAGATGAATTTGTTGAGCATCGTGATTTGGCCAGTAAGCTTTTGAATCTCTCTTTTATTCCTTGGTGACGGCATGTTAATAATTGCCCTTATCTGATTGGGGTTTGCTTCGATTCCTCGCTGAGTGATGAGCGAGCCCAAGAATTTCTCGGATAAGACCCCAAAAGAACATTTGGAAGGACTGAGGGCATATTGTGTTGTCTGAGTACTGAAAAACAATTTCATAAGTGACTTAAATAATCCTCGGCTCACAACAACTTGACCAGCATGTCGTCAATGTATAACTCCATTGTCCTGCCGAGGTGATCAGTGAAGATCACATTGACGATCCTTTGATATGTTGCACCGATGTTCTTTAAACCAAAAGGCATTACCTTGTAGCAGTATATTCCTCTTTATGTTATGAAGGCAGCCTTTTTCTAGTCGTTTGGGTTCATTAAGATTTGGTTGTATCCTTAGAATGCATCTATGAACGACAGGAGTTCGTGGTTGGTGGTCGTGTCCACTAGATGATCGATGTGAGGCAATGCAAAGCTGTCTTTCGGGCATGCTTTATTGAGGTCAATGAAGTTGACACAGATTATCCATTTTTCATTCTTCTTTTTAACTACAATGACGTTCGCTAGCCAATCTGAGTAGCGAACAACTCTAATGAATCTTGCCTTGATTAACTTCTACACTTCATCATTCATGATTTGATTATGCTCGATACCAGCTTCTATCTCTTTTGCTCGACTGGTTTATGACTGGGATTGATGCCAAGCATATCACTACGTGACCATGCAAAACAATCTTGATTGTCCTCAAGAAACTCAATCAACTAGGTTCGAATTGTCTTGTCGAGCAACGAGCCAACATTGACTTGTTGCTCAGGTTTATCGGACTCAATCTAAATCTTGTCCAACTGCTTGATGTCTGGCCACGAGCTATCTGTCCCTCTTCCGCTTGTAATTGCTACAAGCGATCGTCTGTCTTTAACCTCATTAAATAGAGGTAACAAGTTTGTGCAACTTCCTAGCTTCTTCTAATCTCTCAAATTCCCCTCATTTTGGGAAATCAAATCCTCTGGTGATAAGTGGATGGCATGGCCTTTATGTTTTGGATCCATGGCATGTGGAGGATGATGTTGTACACTGATGGGCAATCCATGACCAAGAAAGTGGTCATTTTAGTCTCTTCGGCGGTGAAAACTGGAATTTAATTTTACCAATGGCAGTAGCTGATTTACTTTTGAACCTGATGGGAATCGTGGTTGACTTCTCAATCTTAGACTTGTCTATTTCCATCTCTTGAAGGGCGATAGAAAAAGCACATAGGTCAAACTTCCATTATCGACAAGGATCCTGCTCACTTTATAGTTCGATACGTTCAGCGCAAGAACCAGTGCATCATCATTTGGTCGACTAAAGGTTTGTGTCCTCACTACCATGAAACATGATTGAATGCTTGCCAGGGTCGTCTGGAAAGATCGATGCTATTGGTTGTAAAGCCTTCCTTCAGTGAGCTTTGATTGCAGTCATCGAGTCTCCGTTATACATCGAACCCCAGTAGATGACACCGATGGTCTTTCGAACTAATGGCGGCGATGGTGTATCCTCGATTTGCTAAACGACCTTTCGCTCTTTGGGCTAGTTGCTGAGCCCGTATGTTTCTCTTCCTTTGTCAATAAAATATCTTTGAGATGTCCTTCTTTAGCAGCTTAACAACTTCAGCCCACAGAGCCCTGCAATCGATAGTGTGGTGGCCATGATCCTTGTGGAATTCAGAATTCTTGGCCATGCCTTTGGCAGGATTGTCTAGCGATTTCTTTGGCCAAGTAACGTAGTCCTGGCCCTTTAAATAAGCAACGAACTTTGAAGAGCTGATGTTGAAAACATACTTTGGTAGAGATAAAGGGCGATTTTGTTTGCACTTCAACTTTCATTCATCACGAGGCTCATTGCGTCGTGATGTCCGCATACGATCTCGCCTTGTCATTCTCTCCTCGCACTCCTCGCAAGCTTTTGTTACCTCCTCTCGGGTTATTGCCAACTCTCATTCAACCCGTTCATTTTCTTCTTCCAAATCTATGAATCCCTTTGCTTAGTGCAAAGCGTCTTGAATGTTTAGCGGATATTTGGTGCAAATTTCGTTCTTGAGGAGGGACATGTGCCTCAAGCCTTTCTTTAGTGCTTCTCTCACTGTTCCGTCGTCTAATCCTGAAATCTCAGATATTGCTTTTCTATAGCGCTTTATGTAAGCACGTAGCATTTTATTTGGTCCATGGACCACTCCCCATAGGTCGTTTATGGTCTTTCTAGATTGAATGCAGAATGAGTAGCTCCTCATAAAGTCAAGCGAGAGTTCATTGAACGTGTTGATAGATTTAGGGAGGGAGATTGCAAAACCATCAAAGGGCGGGTGCTTTCAAACTTTCTGCAAAAAGTTTGTGCATCCTATCATTGAGCATACCAGTGGAGATGTTCGTCGATTGCACCATGTGTTTAAACTGGAGCAGGTGATCGTGGGGGTTTGACATGCCATCAAACCTCAGAAAAGAGACACTACAGAATTTAGGAGTAAGCGTGCTTGTAATTCGCTTTGTCAGGGGTGTCTCACAGACCCTGCATGCGAGGTCAAGATCCAATCTTCAATTTCGATTCTTTTTGAGTCACTTTCATGACTTCACATAAACCTAATCACGCAATCGAAGTGTTAGCATTTTGCAAGCTCACGCTTCAAAAGGATTAGCTATCTCAAAGCACGGTGCCCTCTCTTACCAAAGCTGTCATCCGAAAGGCTTGTTCTGACTATTGAACCTCAGAGTTGAATTTGTGGCCTTATGCAGCTGTGAGGTCAAATGTTGCTCCATCTGGGTTTCTAATGACCTTATTTTCTCAGACATTATGTTTCGCATCATTGCTTCAATGTTCATTATCCCCAAGGGAACGGGTCCCTTAGGCGACAGGTGGTAATTTTTGGCGTCGAATGTCTAGTTGAGGCCGTGTTTCTTCCAGAGTTGGATCCGAGTGATTGTTGTATCATGGATCGTTCGCTGCTGGGGTGTACCTTGGCATGGAAAGAGGCTGCATTAGAGCCACGGGGCTGTAAGGCATAGCTCGCGTCCCTTGAGGATAATAGGGCATGGATTGCTACCAACCCCGGTGCTCGTTCCTGCTGAATATCCTGCATATGGATTGTAGTAGTATGAGTAGGCAGCCTGCATTGTCATTACTTCCAACTGGCTTCTCAGGGTCTGATTATCAGCACTGATGCTTTCCATCTACTTCTGTTGGGTGTCGTGCTTCTGGGTAAGCTCTTCAACTAAACGCATTAGGTTGGTGAGTTGGGCGTTCCTTCCTAAAGTTGATGTTTTAGGCTAAGCATCATGATTGTTCCACAAAGGTTCCATCTACTGTTCACGGTTGTCTAACATGGCTACTCTGTGAATTTCCGGTGTATGACAGCCAAAGGCCCCATGGTGAGCACCAAACTGTAGATGCTAGGAATCTATGGTCAAATTTCAAATTGGGTTAGATCATGAGAAAATTAACTTTTAGAAATTATTGGGGTCCTTGTCACATATGAAAATCACAAAACAATCTTAATCAAAAAATGAAACAGATAAATTTAAAATGAGAGCAGTAAAAGATATCAACACGAAAATTTAGAGAAGTTCACCGGAATATTGTGCTACGTTCTCTGAGTCTAATTTCACTATATATGGATTTCTTTATACAAAGGGTTATAGCTTCTGGATATAATCTCACAATATAACAATCAGCGAAAAGGGATTTTTCTAGAAAAAGGAGGGGTCCCCTAAACGTAAGGAGTCTTCCTCTATTTATAGAAGAGAAATCATGGGTCCGAGCTCTTAGGATAGTAGTGGGCAGCTCCCCACTACCCTGAGCAATTCGGAATGTGTGCAAGATCATGGGCCACGATGCTACGATTAAACGTGGATTTAGCAGTTATGGAAATTAATCTTTCACTTTCAATGTTAATTAAATATGAGTGCTGAATGATGAACCAATCATCCAACATGACCCAGGATTGAGCATCATTTATCATTCGTTTTGTTGGGCCAAGTGCCATATCAATCCACACTTGGTAAATTAACGGGCCTCAAGGGAACTGAGACCAGATGGTCGAGGATGATCATTCGTCATTTATCACTCTTCTTGCGAGTGGTAATCATTTGCTGGGCTGAGCCCAAATGTTTGAGAACACCTAATCCATTGTAGTCCAATGTTCGTCATTTGTTGATTAAGTGGTCGTGATGACCTGGCTATAATTTTACAGGGATACGAAGTCTGCCCGAACACCGATCTTCACGAGAATCATCAGAAGCCTAACATAATGTCCATAGTTATCTCCTGTTGTTTTCTTGTCTGGTCTCAGAAGAGTGCTAATATCATATGTAATTTTAAAGAGTGTTTGTATATTCCAATATTCTCATGTAAGAGTGGTTCATCCACTCTTTAATTTATTTTTTGAAGAACCAATATTGTGTACTATCTATACCACAAAAAGCATATTGAAATTATACATTCTCTACGCAAAAGGACCTCTAGAATTCTTTATGTTCTTTATTAAAGATGAAGCACTAGTAAAAATTATGGATTTGACGACGATTATTAATTATAGATTTGATGACGGTTATTAACCGTCGTCTAAAGTTAATACGACGATTAGACAATTGTCGTGTAATCCACCATCGTGGAATGTTTTGAGATAAACCATCGTGGTATCTCAGTATTTCACGACGGTTCAGAACGTCGTTGAATAGAGAAAAAATAGAGCAAAGTTTGCTAAAATGAGAACTTTACATGATGATTTTGTAAAGTGAACTTTACACAATGGTTTTTATTCAAAATTATCATGTAAAGTCCACTTTAATTAAAAAATAATTTGGCATTTTTGGTGATTTCCCATGGTTGCCCTAACCCATGTGTTATTCAATACACGACCCCGGATAGGATTGACAAAATATTAGCTAAATTGTAGGTAAAAAAAAAACCATATATTATATTACAAGTTTACATATCATATTTAATGAATTGCATTACAAATTTAGTCCATTCTCCCCTAATCAAATCCATATCATCACAAGTATTAAATTCTTTTCTTTCAAGTACGTCAAATCCATTCAATACCATGTCCTTCATAAAACCTAAAACAAAATAACCACATTCAATACTTCCCTCTTGGTGAGGACAAGGACGATCCGAGATTTTTGTTTTATAGTCTCATCTCTTTTTAATCTCTTCTCCAGCTATAAGCTTCCAATCCATTAGGGCCTAGCAAGTTTGCTAAATTCAAAATAATTAATATGCATGACATTAAGATTAAATTAAAATTTAAGTTATGAAAATTGACTTAAATATTCATTAGATTAGTAAAATCGTCTTGTTTCTTCTCTTGAAGAGGATTAAAATAAAGACTAGGTCCTCCCATGGGTGAATAACTCTCAAAACCCAATGTCTCCCTCTATTATGTGGCACATGATAAAGTCGTCGTTTTGGTGTATCACGCAAAAAGGCGACAAGAGAAGGAAAAAAAACAAAAAAGTATGGCAGGCTAATTTAACAAATCAAATTCACATTCACCAATAACGTTAAAAAATCCGACCATACTATACTAGAAACTAATTCTATATGATTAACCAAACGAAATTCCATTTTGACATTTCATCGAGCATGTGGTGGGCGGAAAAAAAAAGTGAGAAATATAGTCTATAAAGATCTTAAACTCCAAAAAAATTGCACAAAAGATTTATCTACAAAGAGCAACAATAAAAAATATGAGCATACTACACTAGAAACTAATTCCGTATGATTAACCATACACAAAACAAACAAATAATCAGTCCAATTTAATCAAACCAAATTCACATTCACCAAGAACGTTAAAAAAATCAAGCACACTACACTAGAAACTAATTTGATGTAATTAACTAAACAAAATTCCATTTTAACATTTCATAGAGCATGTGGTGGGCGGAAAAAAAAATGCGTATAATATTATTTACAAAGATCTTAAAATTATGTGTGTTCATATTTTTGTTGAAACAAAAACTTGAGCAATATGGAAGTCACATTGCCTTTCTTTGATGCAAAATAGTCATAGCCTTGATGGGAAGACAGGGTGGCAGCGAAGGTGGCGACGGTGGAGACAGAAAAGGAGAGAGAGGGAAGGGCAGCGTTGATGGCAATGGGAGAATGAAGGAGAGGGGATGGCGGCGTTGCGGGCGACGGTCAAACGAGGAAGAGGGGAGGGCAGTAGCGGCGTCACCAGGAGAATGAAAGAGATGGAAGGCGATGGCAGGGAGGGCGACAACATGCAAAGGAGATAGTGGGTAGGAGAAATCTTTGAGTGGTCGAGAGGAAGAAAGATGAAAATGATGAGAAATGATGAGAACAGTGGATTTAAGTTTCGGGTTTACGCGGGAATTTCAAAATACAAAATTTTAATTTTTTAAATTAATTTTTAGAAGATTATATGACGGTTTCTGGCTAAAACCGTCGTGTAATCCTCCTTAGGATAGGACGACAGTTTTTGTAAAAATAGCGTTGTCGTATCTCACAATTACATGATATATCCTGAGGAGGATTACACGATGGTTTCGGCCAGAAACTGTCATGTAATCCATATATACGATGATTTTTTTTGCAAAAAACCATCGCCGTATCCTCACTAAGAGGAGGATTATGCGACAATGTACCGAAATCATCGTGCAATCTCTGAGATTACACAACAGTTTATTAAAACCGTAGTGTAATTAGGTTTTAGACCATCGTCTAGGCCAACTTTTGTAGTAGTGAAGTTTTTAATTAGAATTGTGTTTGCATATGGTTAACCTTTCATTTATTGTTCGGAGAATAGATTCTGAACTGATCATATGGAGAACTTTACAATTTCTCAATTTATATGATAACTTCAAAATACATTAGGTTGCCCGATTTGCACTATGATCGTCATTATCTATTCAAGATTTACTGGTTATGTATGCATATTTACTGGTAGATATACATATTTCTTAATGGCAAATAGCTCATTTAGTCTTTAAATTTTTAAACTAGTGCATTTTTTATCCTGCACCCCCCCTTTCTTTTAGCTTGAATGATTCAAAATTGTTAAAATATTATTACAGTAATTATCTACATTAATTTTTTTTAATGGAATCCATCAATAATTTGATTAAAAAGTAATGCTTGGTAATGGAATCCATTCAAAAATTAATGGAAATAACTATTATAATAATGATTTTAATAGTTTATGATCACTACAGGATAAAAAAGGGGGGGACTAAAGTTGCACAAATTTAAAAATCTAGGAACCAACCTAACAATTTATCCAATTTCTTAATTGTTATATATAGAAAAAAAAATAAAAAAATAAATAAGAGAGAGAAGTTCTAAAGCAAAATAAAAGAATGTATATTCTGCCAACTAGTAATTTGAGTTATCAAGAATTAGGGCTATTATTTGGTGTCCACTATTGCATGGAAGCCCCTAAAAATAATGACGTATATGGGGTTATGAATATTATAACATGTACATTAAAAACCATGAACTGACGATAGTATACTATTACAAACGCTGAATGTAAAATACTTGATAATCCTTTTACAAAATGTATAGTTTATAAATATACACTCTATTCTTTCGTACTCTGTCACAGAATATTCTCAAATGATGATGCATAACCAATTCATCAGTCACTAGTCGTACACGCAACCGTGGAAGTGTTTTCTATCAGTACCAAAAAAGAAAAAAGGGCCATGACCGTGAAACGTGAAACATAATCCAACTTCTAAATCTCTCCGACATTCTGAAATTGTCCAATGTAACTTTGTCAAGTCATCACAAAATTTAAATGTTTGTAGTTGGTGATGTGGCATCCAATAGTGGACTTGATGATTTATGTTACTTATTTAATTAATATAAATAAATAAATCAAATAGTTATCAGATATCCCTTATTAGTGGATAGTGGGATACCAGGTCTATAGATAAGACCTCTCTGTCTGAGAAAGGGCTTCTGTGTTTTGGAACACCGTAGGTGTTCTAGTAAAACTCACATCCGTAGGTGTTGAGAGATTACCGGATGGAGGTTTTCAAACGATATTGTTTGTGAATCTAGATTTTTACTATTGAGTATGCTTCCATCATGAAATTGAATAACACATAAGAACAAAAAAAATTCAACATTCAAGCATAAAAAATTAATCTAACAAACAAGCTTCAATACTTCTGACGTCGCACTAAAAACTGGTCATGTACTTCAGAAATTGTTTCATTAATTTGTAGACAACTAGAGTTACTAGGTATAATTAGCGGATCACCATAAAATATGATATGCAGGACCAATAAAAAAAAGATCGAGTATAAATGGCAAACCAATCAAAAATAGGAAAACAAAAAAAAGAAAAAACCTTCATAGAGACAAATAAATTCAAACTAAAATTGGATTCATTCATTTATATATCTTAAATTTTCGAATCCGAAGTTTATTGATACCCATTTTTGTTTTTGTTTTTTTTATTTTTGTTTTCCCCAAACGAGCGACTATGTCTCTTAGCATATTGTGGCAATTTTTTAATTACACCAAAACCCTATGGTAAGAAAATATTCATATTACTCAAGCAAATCATGGAATTGAATAACTGGCAAATGATATATGCATGGCTTTTTGGCTTGCTATGGAGAATGAGTAGTACCACTATACCTTGCTAGCATACACTTAAACCTTATCTGAAGGACTTAGTTTTATTGGATTTGTTATTTATACGGGACACTGGACTTGTATAAATTCATGTTGCTCATCATTTGGATCAAAACCTTTTTCAACAAAATTTCAGCAGTTGTGCCACAAACAGAAGGCACTAAATTGACTTAATGTGGGGCCACTTTGTTTTATTTTAAAGTGGGTTTTGTCCCCAACACATTTACATATTCCATGACATTTAATCCAAGATATATACTTCATGTTTGTTTCGTTCCTTTCATTTATTCATTAAATCCCTTGTTCTCTTTGCCCACTATCATTTCTTCTTTGTTTATATGTATACAATATTCTCAACTCATCATGCTGCCCTTTTGGCACACATGACTACACTCACATACTTGTGTGTATAAATATATATATATAATCAATATAAATGTCTTTTAATTCGGCAACCGGACAGGTCTGATAATTGTAACATTCTATGCACATAATCTTATAGTTATTAGTTAATTTATATGTAACTTTCTATTTAAACTCTTATAACATGATAAATTATTGAAAATGTTACATTAAAGTCAACTAGTTATTATAAGAACGTTAAAAAAATTATAAGTGTAACTTTATAAAAGCGTCTGATATAAGATGTATATAATTGTGATAGTACCTGTAGATGTTTTGACAAATTTACAAAGCAGAGAAGGATTGAGCACGCTTATCTCAACGGGGGCGACAAGTGTTAATGATTTATTTGAAAACTTTTAAAGAATCTTGAGCACCATCATTGGTTGTTGTGAATGCACAGGAGCTTATGTTTGTTATTTTTATTTTTTATTTTTTAAATAAAATCTTTATCTAATAATTAGCCACACCCACAAGAAGGCGATCGCGAGAAGGATTTCAAGAAAGAAAAGGAAATCCCTAGAGTAGTATCAAGGACTTGTGATTAAAATCCCTTCTTCAGATACTTGGTTATGATTAAAAAAAAAAAAAAAACAGATTTAATGAAGAAATTAGTTGGGATATTTTAGAAATTTCAAACAATGGCAGGAAATTAAAACAATATTGGAAAGCAAAAAAAGTGAGAGTTTAAATATGTTGTTCCCTTTTATTTTTTTTAATTGATTTATCCGATTAAATTTTGATATCTCATTTACCTATTTAAGTGTTTTCAGTATTTAATTTACATTTAGATAATATGGTCAATATGTAGAGAGAAATAGCCGACGAGACAGCATTGGTCTAAAAGATTGACTGTTAAAATTCTCATATTTATCCGGAGGATTGTTGACAGATTTACTTCTCGTAATGTCACAAAATAATACTACCGATAGACTCACTTCTTGTGATGTCACTATAGATAATTTTTGGTCTGCTTATGTCCAGAGAGAAACAGTATTTTACCTTATTAGGTTATGATTATGATGAGAAAGGCCTTTTGTAATTGGTTGTTGATTTTGATGTTTGGTTCAAAACTAAGCGTAGATCACTTTTGTTTTTTCTTTTCTGGTTTTTCCTATTGAATTTTACTAAAAAGATTTTAATGTGATCTATTTTAGCTATTGACTACCAGCGCTTGTCTCCCACATGGGTGGTTTTTGGTTTTTGTTTTGATGCAGTTTGGGTGCGATTGTTTGTAGCTGTCAACCAAATTGGAATGCATTAGTCTCTCCTGATGCTAGTTGTTCTTTTTTTACTATTTACATTTTAAAAAAAAAAACCATGATTCTTCACAAAATCTAGAGAACAGATTTACACTATTTGTTATAAAGGTTTGTTTAGAATTTGAGTTTAACTCTAATTAAACTGTATTTTTTTGTTGTTGGATATTTTTTTTTCTGAAAAATCAATAAAAATTATAATTGATTTTTGAAAAGTCAACCAACTCTAATTCAAAAATTTTAACTCCATTTCCCAATTAGATTTTTTAGAGCACCAAATTTCATCCCATATTCATTGGATAGGTATTTACTTCTGAATGGGAAGTGATCAGTATATTTACTGTAGGAAACAAATAGAGAACCCAAAGAAAACTTAACCAAGTACCTAATAAATGTGAGTGAGCTAAATTGACGTGAAGATGAGTCAAATAAATTTATGGATAGGTATTGTGGCGGGTAATAATGTACTAAACGCAATAAATGTCTGCAGCCTTTTCGCTTTGGTAACAATTCTTGAGCAACAAGCATGTAATTTCCTTCATGCAATTTGAAAAAATAATGATCCACTTTTTGATAGAAAATTAATGATCGACTTTAATTCTCAAGTAAAATATAACAATTTAGAAAGTATATATTTGGCTTATTCTACATATGCAATGGATTGCCATCTTGACCTCTTTTTCTGATCATAGACTCCGAATTTCAACAAAAGGACCACATTTGGATAGAAATATTTTTGATGTACACATTTAAATGTAATCATTTTAAATGAAAAAATAAGTACAATAAAACAAAAATGTAAATGACCAAAGTTTAACCCCTCAAATACATTTAGAATATTTTTCCTAAAGCATCTAAATGGAAGATTATTTTGTAACATTTCAAACCATTTAAAATGTTTGTAGCCAAACGTTGATTCAAAATGTTTCCAAATGTTCTTCCCAAATACATCAAAAAGGTTGGGTTTGAAATTACGGGTATGGATGCAACTAAGAGGAAAATATTTCCAGACAATGATATTGATTTCTTTTGCCTTACCCCAACCAAAATACACACACACACACACACGTATATGTAGCATTATAAACAGGGAATATGTATTAGCAGATCATGTTATGTTATTTGTGAATTCTGAAGGGCAGTTGAGGGCATCTTGACTGGAGATATGAAGTTGAAAATGGCAGTTTCTGGTGCAAGCAATAAAGGGCTGATGCGAAAGTCCAGAGGAGCCGGATCAGCTCGAGGCAATATGTCACAATAATGTGACTGACGAACGCATCATAAATATATATAGAAATAATTGACATATATTATTTTATATGGTGTCATAAAAACCCCATGGCATAATATTGGCTACCAAGTCATCCCATGAAGCTTTTATTATTAGCTTCCTATCTAGCTGGCCAAGTTGCTTCCACCTGTTGGATACCCATTTTTGTTTGTGGGGCAAGCATGACATGAGAGGTACATGATATTTCTCGAGCAGCAAAATTTGATCACTCTCTGCACAATATTAATAGCATGCTTGCTATAGCTTTTCACTAATATTATTAGGTGATTAAAAAAGGATTAAAAAAAAAAGCTAATACTTTTTAACTTAATACTTGTGGTCATACTTTAAAAGAGACTGAATATGATAATTTTCCAATTGACAGTAAAAAAAAAAAAGTGTAAATAAGTTTAGAAAATCTTATTCAAGCTTTGTTTCAAATTTTTTTTGGAGGAGCTTTCTTAAAATGTCATTTGTGACTTTCATCATTAACTCTTGTAAGACTAATTTTCACTTTTGGTAGTTAGACTTCAATTTTGGACACTTTATTTTGATAAAGCATTGTTTTGATCATTCAAAATTGGACGCTTTAGTCTCATAAGATTGTAGTGTAGTCTATTTTCTAACTAAAGGGATGACCGTGTCCTAAATCATGATATATAGGTGATTACAAATAGTAACACCCCTGTGAACAAAGGATCAAATTGCACTATTTTAAAGAATGTATGGACTTTTCAGCCAAAAAAATAAACTGACAAAAAGGTTAGAAACAAAATAAACGATTTACTCTCAATAATATTTGTTTTCAATAAAGAACTTTAAATTCTATTATAACTAGTGACCTATTTATGGATTGATGTTAATCTAATATGATTATTGGATTCACCTTCATTTAATATGTGTCTTTTTATTTACCATGGGTGAGTGACATTTATATTTGTTAATTAAAAGCTCTGTAATTTGGAGACATGATATTTTGGGTATCTGGGATATAGACATGGAATCCACAACTTTGTTAAGAATATAAATGATATTTCAATGAAGAGTTAACACGGGCAACTTGTCTCTATCAGATCCCAAAACAAATCGATATTGAATATCAAGTGAAAACTCCAAATTCCCATTCATGAATATATATATATATATATATATATATACATAGTTACTAAGTCACCCATTATAGTGTTAATAGAACTTATGAATAACATATAATTTGAGAGGTTAATTGGATTTAAAATACCCATCGACAACTAGAAATATTCATAGTGGAAGGTCTCCTCATCTCCATAAACCACTAAATATATGTTGGTCATGTATATTTTTTGTGATTATATAGACATCAGTTGCTCATAAATTACATTAGTGTTAAGGTAAATATTGTTATGTATTTTAATTATTAAAATTAACATATATATATATATACTGACTCTAACGTTTTATTTGGCATTAAGTTTAACTCTAATTAAATTATATTTTTTTATCTTTATTTTTGTGTTTTTCTAAAAGTTAACAAAATTTATAATTATTTTTTAAAAAGTCAATTAACTCCCACTTTAAAATTTTATCTTCAACCATCGAACTAAATGCAAGCTAAATAAAATGAATAAATGTCTTGCTATCCAAGTTTTTTTTTTTTTTTTTTTGGAAATTTATCCAAGTGTTGAATTATAAGTGGAGGTCTCTCCCTGTTTTTTTTTTTTTTTTTTTTTTTTTTTTTTTTTTTTTTGGACTAAGAATTATAAGTGGAGTCACAATATGCAATTTGTGACTGACATGCGGTACAACTCACGACACGTATCAATCGACACGAAATTTCAGTCGGTGTTGGTGTGTTGGGAATTTTCCAATTCCAAGTTGAACCTTAGCACTAGAAATGGATCATTTGTGGTGTCTGACGTAGCCTATGTTTGATATATCATCTCGATTCAAACTCAACTCAAATTTTTCATCTTAATTTTTATCTTTTTGAAAATTCAACAAAATTTATAATTACTATTTAAAAAGTTAACTCAACTCAAATTTAAAAATTTTATCTTATCTCAAAATCAACTCATTTACCAAACAGAGCCATAGTTAAATCTTTTTGGCCCTCATCTAGTTTTCAAAGCTCTAACATGTAGTATATGTTTGGTTGATAGGTTGGAATTAAAATTTTTGAATTGCAGTTGTTTGATTTTTTTTAAAAACTAATTAAAAATAATTGATTTTTTATATAAAAGATAAAAATGAGTTGAGTTTTTGTGTTTGGATTGGAATATCAAACAGATGCTTAGAGTCAGAGTCTAAGTAATTCATAGTCAAGAATGAATGGATGGAGAATTGAGAATGATCACTTCTTGGACTAACAAGTGTGAACTTGGATGTTAATTATTTTTTGTTCCCTGAAAAGAAAAAGTATTGATTATTCAAAGAAGAATTGATATCCAAGTAATTAATTCACCGTTGCTCACAGACTTGTGAATCCAAGGAGAATAATAGAAAGGAAGAACGAAAGCTCAAGAAAACTTGTTATTTACGAGGATGCTTGTGATTGATTGACGATGATGGAAGCAGTATATTTATTACTACCAACTTGTATGTCTAAATTTTATGGACAATTTTAAAAGATCTCGTTTCTATTACTTTTAATTAGAGTAAAACCAAAGAGGTAATGAGTTATATTAGTGGATTCATGTTTTTATTAGGAGCTTCTCATAAAATATATTTGCATAACTATAATAATCCGGACCTTTAACGACGAAATTTTAGAGACGAGAACATGTCCTAATTATATGTACCTATTTCACTTGTTATCGCCAAAATGATTTGTAAACTAAACTTAAAATAAAATACTGTCATTAAAAACCATCAAAGACGACAAAGTCATCGCAGAAATCAATAAAACATTCGCGACGATATATTTGGGTAACCTAAAGGGCGCGAAACAGGGGGAAAAAGAAAAAGAAAAAAAAGCTGGAACATGATGACAATATCGTCGTTAATTGGTTCAAGTAAAACACGTAAATCATATGCGCATAAAATCTCTAACAGATGTTTCGCATCTTTTCTTCGGCAATGACCTGATTAGGTTCAAAATTTAATTCAACCCCATCAAAGTTCGGCTTTTTTTTTCCCCCGAAAACTTAAAATACCTTGTCCAGACGATCTGTGTCATTGCCAAAAAGTCAAGTGTGATAGTTGCCCACAACTAAGGCAATGTGAATACGATGAAGATGTTTTACTTGGTTTAGCAACGACATATGTCGCTTAAAGGGGGCTTTGCACTTCCAAAAAAAAAAACAAAACAAAAGGAGGTCGAAATCCTGTAATGTCAAAAACAAATAAAATAAAATCTTAAAGAAGCTCAAAATACCTGAATCCTTTATTGCATTTTTTTTAAATTCATTTGTTATTGTATTTACATTTGTAAACTAATCTAATATTTTTAAGAATTTTATTATGTATGATTATGTGTGATCAATCATTGTAATATGACATTCCTGACAAGAATTTAAGTAAAAAATCTTATAAAATTTCAAATGCATAGAATTAGTAGGGATAAAATTTAAACGGGATGCTCAAAAAATATGTGGGGACAAACAAAAAATGAGGATTTAATAAAATTTCATGGGTCTGCACAATCGTGCCTGCAAATTAATCCGTAGTTTTTGCACATTTGCACCTTATAAATGAGTCGAGAATTTAGAGAGTATGTTTGAACTAGTACTATTTCTCTTTTGGGGCGAAACAATTTTTTTTTTAAGGGGATTCAGTGGTAATATTTGGATATATATATATATATAGATAGATATATGTATGTTGAAAATAGAAAATATAATTCATATGATAAAAGATAATACAAACATCATTTTCAACTGTGTGATAGCCTCAAATTAAGGAAACACACCACAAGAAAGAATCAGTTTCACCTATATACTCAAATAAGACGCTAATTAAGGAAAATTAGCTTGAACAGGGCTCCACAAACGTACGCCTAAAGAGGTATATCATCAAAAGTCGAGAAAATACATTCATTCTCCCTTTCTTTAATGGATTCTCTATAACAGATATATCTTTGATTAACAACCAAAAAAACAAATTTAGTGGACCAAAAACACAACTAAATACTAAAAATTAAAAATTAAAAATAAAAACCAAATATGCAAATTTAAAATCATATTAAACTCCAACGAAAAAAAAAATGTTCTTTTCATAATGGTCTCTCCCTATCGCTAAGATTTGTGTCTATTTTAAGGATGAGTCTGGTGACACCTCTTGATTGACCACCTAACTCCCGACCTTAGAAAATATGCTTTTGGACTCCATAGTTATGACTTTGATGACGAGATGGCTTCGTGGAACACTTTTTGATCTCTTTGGTTATGTTGATTGGCTTGTCCCTGAGGTATTATCCATAATATAGTTGGAGCTTTTTCTCCTATTTGTGATAATTATTTATTTGGAATAAAGGCGATGATGTTGACAAACTATAAACTCTACTATTAAAATGACCTCTTAATTAGTGTTTGGTGCATGGCTTCAACTCAATTTAAATCACAATTTTTTTTTAATCTTTTTTCTACAAAGTCAACATTAGTTTCACTATTCACAGTTACTCTTACAACTTTATAACTTAAACTATAAAATTTCATAACTTTGTATATACAAGTCCAAATGGGATTTTTTTTTTTAATTGTATAGAATTTCAAGACGAACAAAACAAGTTCCATATTTATTTCTTTTCAATAAAGTTTAGGTTTATATACTTTTTAACTCCAGCAATTTAAATATATCTCCAAATGCATAACTCTATTGACTCAATTCCAATATAAAAAGAAAACTCAATTCCAATCCATGCATCAAACACATGCAATTGGTTTTCTTTTTGTTTATACAATTAGAATGGAAAAATTCATTGACCACGCAATGGAACAAAACCTTGCTCATAACTAAGTAGAGAAGGCATGAGGGTGATCATGACATATATCATTAGTCTAAGGGTATGCTTGGTGGACCGTATAAGAGAATTGTTTGGTCATTGACCACGCAATGGAACAAAACCTTGCTCGTAACTAAGTAGAGAACCCATCAGGGTGATCATGACAAATATCATTAGTCTAAGGGTATGTTTGGTGACCGTATAAGAGCATTGTTCGGTCCTTGAGTAAAGGTTGGGGTTGTGGTCGGCCTAAACCAGCCTAGATAGGGGTTGGTGTTGGCCTGGGACCGAGGTTGTTGTTGGCTAGGGACCGAGATTAGGCTCAATATTCCAGGGAATGGTGAAGTTGTCAGCGCAGCCACAGTGTTACGTTAGGCTGAATCCTAAGGCTGGGGTCAGCTCGGGAATGATGACCAACCTTTATACTATATAAGCTAAATCTTGTGTTATGTTATAATCATCTTAATATTTTATGACAACAATATCGTTTAAATTTTGTAATTACAACACAAAATTATATATTAAAATACATGAGTATAAACTTTAGACAATACAATACAATACATGTAAAGCAAATATGACCTAATTAAGCGTAAAAGCTAGGGAATACGCTAGTTTGCTTGTAAGTTGAATTATTTAGTTGTGCGCTCGTAGCCAAAATTACCAAAATTTATAGTTGTGTGAAACTGCAAACGAAGAAATGAGAATTCATACGCCATCATCAACTTGATTGAAAAAATAAAAGAAAATAAAATAAAATAAACCCTTTTGTTTTTAGTAAGCTCATGTATATCACTTAATTGGGTTCGAGTATAAAGGCCCTACCACTAAAATTGGAGAAATATTAATCCGTTTCAAGAAAGAGCATCTTCGTTATTCCGCCCAACTCAAGTTTTTTACCACTTAAAGTAAAAGCCTATAACATAGGAGTAATATTGCAAATCTTGTTTGGTAGCTACACTAGGTTAGGAATATATAGCATGTCCAATTAAGCCCTTCTACTACTTCATGTCATAAGTAACAAATGTTAAATCAAAAGCAAGAAAATCTGTTTAATCAAGTGATGATATACAAAGCACCAAACAGACAGACCAAGAGTGAAAAGCAAAGATGTCAAAAGAAAGGGCAAAATGTGCCTACCAAAAGGAATAAGGAGATTTAAAAAATTAATTTAAAAAAAAAAAAAAAAAGGTGTGCGAGAAAGGAGAAGAAACTTTGGAGTGTGACTATTGTCCAACAATATTCCAAACAAGTCCATATCAAAATCGAACGCTATGTCTTATAATGGTGGGCCCTTATTGCACTATCTACATGCAGGCCAAAAGCATTGTTAGCTCTTCTTTGAAAATCTTGTTCTCAATTTCTTTATGCATATAAAAACACATTAAAGAAATATTATTTCTTAACAAGTTCAAATTTTGTCAATCAAGTTGTCATTTAGCCTAAGAACTAAAACTAATCAAAATGTCAATTACGTATTTGCAAGCATGAAAACTTGTATTCAACTCGTGCAATTAGTAGCCACCCCACAAAAATACAAAGAAAGAGAGAGAAAAAATAATAATGAGTCTCACTGCACAAGCAAAAAAAAAAAAGTCAGCATTTTTTTTTTGTAACTTTCTTAGTCACGATTATTTTTTTTAAATAAATGTCACTTTTACTCACAATCTTGTGACTAATATACTTTAATTTAATCACAAAATTTTGTTGTGACTAAAATTATTAGCTATAAGGTTTTTAGTCACGGTTTAGCTAAAACATTTTCGATGACTTAAAACCTTTCAGCTAAAATTTTTAACCACAACAACAATTTGTGACAAATTGCATCTTCATGTGTGTGTGTGTGTATATATATATATATATATATATCTCCCTCTTTCTCTCGGGTTTGAACGGTTTTGGCAACACAATATGGAGGTTTGTGTTGTGAGCGGTTGCGAGGTAGGAGGACTGGGCTCTGTGAGAAAGGGGGAATTCATGCGTGTCACCCCCATCGTTGAGTAGATTTGGCGATGGTCGTCATTCACGGAGGGCTCTATGTGGTTGGGGCGAGGGATGTCATCATGCGGTCTTTGGAGGTCAACGATGGCAATGCATGGAGTCCATGCGCCAGCAAGGAGTCTCCTCTGCAGATTTGGCTCTAGCTCTAATGATTTCTGACTGCTCAAGTTGCGTGGCTCGTATTACCTCGATGATTTCTTTACACGCCGAACAAATATTGGATTTTTTTTTAAGCCCTTATTAATGGCGGTGGTGCCCCTATTATCTGGGCTTATCATTTTTCCGTCAAAGTCATGTCTTGGTTGTTTGTTTGTTATACTAGACTTTTATCTTATGTGGAGTGGATGGTGATCTTTGTGCGACAAGGTTGTGGCTCACAATCGAACTGATCAAAAGCTTTCATCGACTATAGAGATTTATTATTGATATGTTGAGGTACTTTACCGTTTTGGGGACTCAAGCATGTGCTTTTTCCTCCAAGTGTCATTAAATTTTATTAATGAAACCACTTATATGTTAAATTACGGTTTATTGCTTTATCTTGTTTGATTTATACTATTTTATTAGTATTATTGACATTCCCTTCTTCTCCTTCTTCTTTTTTTTTTTTTTTTTTTTTTTTTTTTTTTGGTAGTGTCTAGGCTTTAACCGTTAATAATTCATTGAAACACAATTATTGGAGGAAGCTTGCTATGGTGTGTATGTATGTGTGTGTGTGTGTGTATATATTTAAATTTGAGAACAGCATTAGTTTGAATTTACTAACTAAAGTATTATAAGGAATCCAAGTTAATAAAAAATATGATCATAGTAAGTGTGCGAAAATATGAGGCCATCATTACATCGACCACTTTCCCTATTCTTTTTCTCCCTACTTTCTGTCGCTTTGCACTAGCATAAATTCTTGGAGACAGGGGTGGAACAAAGAAAATCATGAATTAACTAGGGAAACATTCTTTTTTTTTTTTTTTTCCTTCTTCGTCTTCATATAAATTAATTCACTACAAACGTGATCATTTTACAAATTTTTGCTAGCAAATTAAGATAAAAAACGCAAAAAAGAAAGATTCTTCACTCTTCCACCGTACGGGCTTTCCTCCCATTCTTTTGCTTTTGATATTCAATTTGGTATCTTTCTTAAAGCCCAAAGGAGCTTTTTTACATGGGGTATTGCCAGCCAGTGAATATGGTTTTTTCCATATGCTTCATATTCCCAACAAAATGTAGTACACTAGTGTTATGGGCAACGCAATTAACATTCCAAATATAACACTGCACAAAACATTATTTTGTTAGAAAATAAATAAAGAAACAAATTATAACACAACAAAAAAAAAAAAAGAGAGATTTTTTAAAATATCTGTATAATAATTAATTCAAGAAACAAAAATACTCACCCCGTGCTAAGAATATCAGGGTGTACGTTGTATTCCTTAGCGAAGACAAAGGGGACAATTCCTTGAGGAAGAGAAGCCTGTTTATTATTATTATTATTATTATTATTATTATTTTGTTTTGGGGCACATGCAAATATTGCAAAAACAAGACATGTGTTAATAAATGGGACAAAGTTCTACATAAGTACCTCCAAACACAAGTCATATTTATATACATTTTGTCACTTGGATTTCTTATACTATATTTTATCTGACTGTTGTTGCTTGGCCCTTGTGTCTTATGGCTTTTTTTTTTTTTTTTTTTTCCTCTAATTAATATCTTTATCTATTATACAAGGTTTTAAAATATAGAAATCCATCTCTGGTGACCCAATTGGGATGTTATATAACACAGTATCAGTTAACCACACTAACACCCTCTGTCTTTTTAAAATTACAAAGACAACTCATATATATATATATATATATATATAAATGCATACATGGAGACCCAGTTGGAGTGATGCCTTGGTTATATAAACACAACATTATTAATAGTACTAGAAGGAAAAAAAATACTGTTTAATTAATTGAAGGAGAATATTATACCTATATATATATATTAAGAATCTTATCTGCAGGTATCAGTAAATATTAAAAAGTGCAAAACTTTTTTTGGTATGTATGAAGGAATTGGTAGTGTCAGGAGGGGGCAAAAGAGAAAAGAAGAGAGAGAGAGAGAGAAGAAGAAAGAAAAGAAGAGAGAAGAAGAGAGTGGGGAGTTTCGGGGGTAATGACCTGGACAATGGCAACGCGTAAGAGAACGCCTCTAAGGCCAACAGCAATGGAAGCAGCTGCCATGACAGCTGGACCTGTAAGGAATCTCACAGCCATGGAAAAAGCTGCTATGGAATTTCCACATGCTATGAGCCTGGGTTGCAAAGCCATAAAGAGACCTGTCATGCGACAAAAAAGAAAAAAAGAAAAAACAGAATTAATAACTCAGATTTTGAAAATAATAATAATATAAATAAAAAAGCACACACATACAATATGCATACACAAAAGAAAGGGGGGAAAAAGCCAAGTTTAATTGGGCATGCCAATAAACAGCTCCACCGCCATGATCATCATCATAGCATGTATAACACAAATATCACTCACTCATACACTAACTCACACCCCAGTACTGTCTGTCTATCTGTCAGTCAGTCGTCAGTCAGTCTATCTTTGAAAGACCTTTCATAATCATGATCACCACCACCAAACCCCATTACATCAAAACCCAGCACAAAACTTGGGACAAAAAAGTTAAAGATATAGTGAAAAAGATGGGATAAAGAACACCTCTTTAGACACATATTATTATTATCATCATAATCTCTCCTCTCACTCACTGTTTCCTATTGCTTTGCTTTTGTGCCAGTTTGCTTCTTTGCTTTGCTTTGCTTTGCTTTTAACACTTCTTTTTTCAAACACATTTAATAATGAAAGGTGGGTGTGAGAGAGAAAAAAAAGGATTTTTTTTTCTCATTAATTAGCGAGTAAGCAGCAAAGGAATTCAGAGAATAAAGGTGGTTTTTTTTTTTTTGGTACTGACCGAGACTGAACATGGCCATGCCAAGTCCTGCATCCGACAGTATGGAAATGGACTGCGCTATTATGGCTGGCATTTCAACATGCCACCTGCAAAACAAAACAAGAAACATCCCAAGAATGAGAAAAATCTATTGTTCATTATTCATACGCAAGACTAAAAGATATTTCATCAAAAAGGAGGGGAAAAAAAAAAACAACAACAACAAAACAAAAACAAGAACAGATTCTGAAAATTAATTAACTAACACGAAAAGGGACAAAGTTAGTGATTTACTTGAAAGAAACAAGAGACCAAGTGAGGCCGATTAAGCTCGAGTAGGTGTTGGGGTTTCTAATGAGCTTTCTCCAAACCATGATGAGAATAAGCCTTGTCATCACGCTTGTTGGAGGCATTGCTTTTGGTTTCCCATCTCCATCACCGCCATTAATATTTCCCTTGTCACCTTGATCATGGTTATTATTGTTTACATCTAACGCTCCTCTATTTCCAAAGCTGAAATCATCTCTTTCCAAATACTCCTCTTGATTGTTCTCTCTCCTACCCTCCACTGCAAAAGGAATTTTAGAAGAAAAATTAACAAAAACAAAACTATAACTATCTTATCATAACCAAAAAATGAGGATAAAAGGAAAAATCTGCACATTACCTTTCCCTGGAGAAACAGCTAATCTAACATCTTTCTGATCATGATGACCCCCATATTCATGGCTTCCAAACACATCGGAAACCGGAGAAGCACTAGAACTCCAAACGAACATATGAAGATCCCTATTACCATCTTCATTATTGTTACTTCCTTTCTGCGGAAGAGCTTGTTGATTATTACCACCAGTAACAGTATTCCCATTAGGCTTACTGTTACTCTTGGCGACCGGGTTTTTCGACCCGGTTGGCGAGAACATCCCCGGATTCGGAGCCGGGTAATGACCAAACCTCGTCGTCGTCGCTGTCGTCTGCTTAATCGCACCATCTTCGTCATAATTCGACGGCCTCGGCGTCGGGCCCCTCGACGCCGAGAGCCCGTAAACATCGCCGGCGCCGAAGTTGGAGCTCCTCCCGCCGGCCATCATGGAGTAAAAGTCGGTGTGGTTGAAGCTGGAGCCTCTGGGAGTCGGATTCCTGGAGGACTGGAGAGAGTAAATCTCGGCATTCGTGAGGTTCGACGGCCTCGGCGTCGTCGACGACAGGCCCTGAGACCTTCTAGAGAATATGTCCGACCGAGAAGCGTTGGATTTTCTGACAGTGACATGAAGTTTTCCGTCCTCCTTCACCTGCGCCTCCGTCTCCAGAATCTGCCGTCCGTCCAAGGACATGATATCGGAGTCGACATGAATCGAAACGATCGAGCCGGCGGTGTCGGGGAACTGCTCAGAGATGAGCATTCTGGCACCTCTATACTCGAACATGAAGAGAAGGAGCGTGTACCAGATAATGCATTGGAGGACAACAATCTGGACCATGAGAGATCCGGAAAATTCTCCGTACATGCCTTTGAGGAGAGGAATGCCCATAACGAGGGTGTTGGGGAGGGTGGAGAGGGAGAAGAGAGTAATGGTCCATTCGAGACAGCCACGCTTGCTGACTTTGGACCAGACGGCGAGGACGGCGAGGACGATGAGCTTCTGGAGAGTGTCGGCGGCTATGAAACGGAAGTTCATGGCGTAAGGGTTATTGGTGGAGATGAAGTGGAAGGAGAGGAGAGGGACGGCGAAGAGAGCAACGAAGCGGTTGATGCCGGAGCATTGGTCGGGGCTGAAGATCTTCCACCACTTGACGGAGCCGTAGGCCAGGATCATGGCCACGTACAGAGGGACCACCGCCGTCATCACGTGGTAGAAGTCCGATAATGTGATCATTTTTGGTTGAGCAAAAACTAACCACGATTACACTCTAAAAAAAAAAAAAGAAAAACAAACAAAAAAAAAACAGAAACAAAAAACAAAAACAAAATACAAAAAAGAAATGGGACGAGAGGAAAGTTTTTCCTCTTTAGGTTTGGGTTTTAAGAAAGTATTGAAGAAAGCGAATGAAAAAGAAGAAGTAGAAGAAGAAGCATATGAAGATTGTGATGGGAGTTATGATGATAAGGTTAGGGGAATAGAAGAGAGCATGTGTTTCGGAGGGGGTTTATTGGGGTTTTTCCTTTTCTTTTTTCATGGGTAGTGGGTAATAAGGAAGGATTGAGAGAAAGAGAGAGAAGAGGGAGAAGAGAGAGAGATTTTTTTTTTCTTCTTTTTTTTGGTTTTTTGAGAGTCGTGAGATGAGAGAGAGAGCAAGAGAGTTTGCTTGTGCTTACAGTCCCCAAAGCAAAGCGCACACTCCACACACTACACACAAACTTAGACGAAGTATAATCAGCTTTTTTTTTAGTTTATTTATTTATTTATTTTCCTGCCTCTTTGTTTTTTTCCTTTTTGTTCCAAGTTGTGTTTGGATTCATTTTCATCTAACCTAGAAAAAAAAAAAAAAAAAAAAAAAAAAAAAAACTTTGTAAGTTGGGTTTTTGGAGAGTGAAATGAAGGGAAGGGAATGGAGGAGGAGGAGGTGGAAAAGTGGTGGGTGAGTGGTGGTGCTATTTTTGTGACAAACTTTGTGAAATGGTGAGTGGCTCTATCTTCTATGGGTCTACCGGTTGTGTAAAGAGGGGAAAAAGCATTTTGGTTAGAGGTGGGTATGTCTCGAAGTACTTTGTATGGATAGCTTTTAAAAGCTTTGCGAAAAGCTTCCATCTCTTTCCCCTTTTCTTTCTTCTTGTTGGGTTCTGTACATTTGGGCTCTCGTTTCATCAGATGTGAGACATATGGGCTACACATTTTTGGCGCTCTGTGGGTGATTTTATTCCTTTTTCCTAATTTTGTTCTTGGTTTACATGGAATGGAATTTTCTTATCAACAAATTTTATTAGAAGGTTCACGTAAAAGCTCAAACAAACCCATCCATCCAATCTACTCCATTTTAGTCCAATGATAATTCTAATTAGCTACCGTTGATCCAAACTTTTTTTTTTTCCATTGATTGGATTGAATTAGTTGTTCCTTAAGGGCTCTAATCGGGTTTTTATTCTTTCCCTATCTTCAAAAAAGAGTTCATCATGCAACTAGGAAGTTTCGAGCACATATTATGGAACTTGTATTTGGGTCTTTTTATTTGAGCCTTAGAAGATGAAATTGTCATTACGGTTCTCAAAGGGGAAGTAACTCGGTTTACCTATCTCAATAAAATCTATGATTGGTTCAAAAAATGCCTTGAGATTTAGATAATTACGGATAATAAAACTAGTAATTATGTTCCTCCTCATGTCAGCTTATTTTATTGTCCAAGACCAATTACGCTTACTTCTTTTTTAGTATAAGTAGCTTTAGGGCTTGTTATGACTTTTTTTTTTTTAATCATCCAACTGTTACGAAGGATTTTGCTCTAATTTCCGGTTAATTTAATGTTGTGATAAACTTTATCATGAATTGTAGTAAATTTATGCTAGATTTTTCCTAATGTACTCCAATACTGTATTATAGGTTTTCTTAGAGGTGTCGTACACAAATCACAGTCAAACAAGTATGAAGAGACAGAGCATTAGTTTTACCTTACAAAAGAATCTTTTGATTTGTTTCCATCCAAACCAAGTGGGCTACTAGTAATGACATTAAGAGGAGCAAATGGTATGCCTTGAATTTGTACCAAAATTGTGTAAATGATTCTTTCTAGGGAGAAGGAAACATACCATTATCCATTATATTGCACTCAATAATGAAAAATGAAAAATGAGGTAATATAAGCATCGAAACAGACAAAGGAAAAACGCACGAGAAGCAAAGAGATGAAACATATAAATATTTTAGTATTAGCTTCACGTGGACCCTTAAATTTGTCCACTCCCTAACTAGAAATCACACCCATTATATATATATATATATATATATATATGTATATATATATATTTTTTTAATTTCTTTGTCACTTCCAAGAACTTGAAGCCATACTGTCAGGTAGGGAAATGGAGCCCAGTCTCGAGCACCATTCACTCACTATGGTCAAATCGCAAACGTACCAACGATTGTTATTTCATTAGGCCCAACCCAATGTTAGCTAGCTATTATCTCCATGAGTGTGTTGATTTTTAATCTTTGTCAAGTTGCTAATTGTGTGCTTTTAAATAGGGAGGTAATTGTAGGAATAACCCTTTTTAGTGCACATGTTTAGGCTTTTTGTCTCATGATTCAAATTTTTTTTCTCATCATGTTGATCACTTTTGATTTGATATTGTAAGAGAGTAAAAGTCCTGAAGCCATCATAGATGAAGTAATATTTCAAATATGTGCTCTTTTTACAACATTCCTCAAAACAACCCTTTAATATGCTCCAAAAGGAAATTTTATGCAACAATAAAAATGCTAGGGATTACAGTAGTGCTAAGGATATCAACTTTAATCCCAACTTTTTAAGTAGCAACTTATGTGTCACATTTTTATTGATAGATGTTATCAAATGATGTGATAATGATAAAAAAAAAAATGATAACTAATATGTTGCATAGATTGATACTCAAATATTAAAATTAAAATTGGTATTCCTAATATTTGTCATTCTTTTGAGCTCATAAATTGGTCAACCACTTAAATTATTCGTAGTTCTTTGTGATATTGTTATGTTAAACTTATTTGGACCATTATATCCCAAAAACTATTCCCAAATCTCTCGTGAATGTGGGATTTGATTTGGAAAGTCTCACATTTTAAATAAAGCTATAATGCTAAGTACAAATAATACACATACGTTTCTTATGAATATGTATGTCTTGCAACATATATATGTGTATAGATGGGGCTTATATGATTATAAATATAAGTAGACAAAATTTTCACATTTAACTTACCATA
Organism: Ficus microcarpa; assembly: GCA_025413485.1. Taxonomy (NCBI): domain Eukaryota; kingdom Viridiplantae; phylum Streptophyta; class Magnoliopsida; order Rosales; family Moraceae; genus Ficus; species Ficus microcarpa. The sequence goes on along the minus strand of CM046380.1, from coordinate 15,342,194 downwards.
AAATGTAAGTCAAATCCTTTTATTTTCAAGCGCATATATATATATATATATATAGCTTATCATGAATTTTTGTCAACCTTTATTGATAAATTCTTCCCTTTCTAGCGCCTTTGTTTTTCTCATTTACATTTGCCGCCTTTAAAAAAAAAAAAAAAAAAAAGGAAGGAAAGAAAAGAAATGACAAGGTCCAACAAGTTTATATATATGTGTGTGTATATATATATATGTATGTATGTATTCATTTATTTGTGGAGGAAAGTTGAGCATACATTTAGCACTACCATGTTTGTAAGTTTAATATTATATAACTTTGATAATCCATTATTAGTTAAATGACAACATTGAAACGTATCATATAATATTTTTCAATTTCTAATTGAAATGCGAGCTCCCATTTGAAAAAATACAGCAAGCCCACCTGGCCAACTCCACCCTGATCTAATAGAAAAAGCTGTTCAAATGAAAAAGGGAGGAAAAAACAATACTTTCCGTCCATTCAATTCTTTCAAGAGCAAGAGATAATCATATACTAATGTTGATACTGACATTCTAACATATGATTGGTTCGAATTAAAAAGGGTAACTTCGAGATTCATGATATTAAATAATATTAAAAAATAAATAAATAAAACTTTCCCCAGTACTGATAAATTTAAACCCACAGTAGGCATGCGTTGAAGTTAATGATGGACTCGTGGGGGTGTTTTTGGGATTTTGCAAAAGAATGAAATCAAAAAGGGAACACAAATATATAAATCTTGCCGTGTCAGTCTCACAAACTCTTCCTTGAAATTCAAAACACCAAACACCATGCTCATTTTGCACGCTCTACCATTAAATATTTTTCATATTTCGAAGAGTATATTAGGGCACTAATATTTCCACATAATTTCTGTGATAGAAAATTCGTGTGACAGTGAATGTTTTTTTTATTATTATTATTTTTTATTTTACATCTTCTCATATACTTTTTTGAGGATATTAATAATTGGAATTGGTTAGAATCTTATGAGTTGGTGCACTATACATTTAGAGCAAAGGGTTTTTTTTTTTTTTTTGGCTAGAATATCTAGAGGAAAGGTAAATAGTCTACGGTTATTTTACATGCCTAACTCTATTATAAAATAAAGAGTTTGAATCATTTAATTTGTAATTATGTATATTTGACAACTGAAAAATAAAAGCCAATCAAGAGAACATTTTTTGTTTTAAGATCTTATCCTAAAAATCTTAAATATTATAACAGATTAATCATTTCTTATCTCATGACCTTTTTTTTTGTTTTTTTGTTTTTTTTGTTTTTTGTTTTTTGTTTTTTTTTTTTGGCGATTGATAAAAGGTCACTCTACACCACAGGACAAGCCAACTTAAGCAAAATAAATAAATAAATACAGACACAGGATAAGCCATCACACTCGGTTTTTATCTAATGACTTTATAAAGATGTAGCAGTATGTATGACTTTGAAAATAGTGCCAATAAGTATATTCATTTATATCACATTTTTAACAATCATTATTAATTTAATATTATTTTACATACTAACTTTCACGTATTACATTTTAAGAGCAGTCCTTTGCAATGTGTTTTCTTTAATATGCCTTTTGGTATGCCTTTTGCGGTCCTTCAAGGAATTTCTGATGGATCAAAATTACATATTTAATAAATATCAGGTAAAAGTTTAGATTCAACTAACAGGTCTATAGACATTGATTTTAGAAATGTATAACAACTAGTATGAAATAAATGAAGTCGCTATTGTTACCAAAAAAAAAAAAAAAAAACACACATACATATTATAACAGCAACCAGTAAAAATGACATTGAATGCCAAAAGAAACATTCAAGTTCTTTTGTTTCCATTTTTCCTATTTCACTCAGATTTTCTTTCATTTCCTTTCACAAGAAAAAACGTTTTCATGAATTTGATATGAAAAATAAATATATAAATAAATGTATGGCACAATATCTACCATTGGTTTTTTTATTATGGAGTACTTATATTGAGAGTTAAAAAGGCCGGCACCAGATACGCAGCTTTTTGCTGAAAAGTCTAGAAAATAGCAAAAACTAAAGATGGTCTTTCTCCCTCCTCTTTTTTCTCTCAAAATTCTCGTAAACTAAGGTTTCCCTTTACATGGGACTTCTACCACCACTGTCATGGCTGGCGAAGGTGATTGTTGGTTCAGTGATCTTGGTGAGGATAGAGTCAGAGGGTTCTAATTGGGCGTTTATTGACCAGATCTGACCTGGAGAGGCCTTGGTGATCCTATGATTTATGCGGCGATCTCTTAATGCGGAGTTTGTCGCAGTTTCTGTGCTGCAAGTGACTGTCTCTCGATCGATCGAAATATTTCATTGATTGTGGATATTTTATTAAAAAAAAAAAAAAAAGAAGCTTTGCACATGCTTGATTATAAGATTGTCGAGAAATTCGAAGAATTTTCCTATCATCTTCTCGATTTATGTCCTCCTCACTGATCTTCATCAAATTTTGCTGTTAGAATGCATCTTAGTCGAGGATTATGTTTCTTGTATGATAGAGCTATTTCATCTCTGATATTGATGTTTATACCCAATTTTAATTTGAATAATAATTTCTTTTTAAAAAGAAAGAAACTTTACGTAACAGATTAGGGACAAAACAGTATTATATATGGAATAAAATCATGAATTAAAGGAGTTTTGGCGTCTTATGGAAACCACCTTGCGGCACAAAATCAGTAAACCTAAGAGACAGAGAATGAAATATAATTACTATGTTTTAAAATATAGTAACTTCATTCCTTTTTCCTCGTAGAAATCATGAGTGGCCTTGGATATATACTATTATATATTTTAACGAGGAGTAAATCGAGCAATGAATTAAGGAGTTGTAATCATCTTTTATTGATTTCCAAGTAGAGGAGGGGGTGGGGGGAAATAAGAGAGAAAATCAGTCTATGAATAAAAAAAAATAAAAAAAAGGACTATGGCACTTTACAATCAATAATTCAAAATGAAAGAAAACTCCCCCACTGACCTAGTAATTACAACTTTACTACTTGTGTTAGGAATGGTGCCCTAGTAAAAGATATCATTTATTTCAGCTATCAATATTGTTCTCTTTATTTTCATATAGTTAATTGTATGAATATAAAAAGCAAACTAAAGCATCGAGACTGTCGATTGTTAAACCTTAATTAAATTGTGCATATATGCAAAAATATGTAATTGCAAGACAATAGTCTAAATTTATTATCTACAATCTCTACCAATGATAACCTAGATCTTAATATGCTCATGGATGATAAATTAGGTCTTGATTAAAATAACTATGAAAAATTTTAACTAGATTTTGCGCCTATACATCTTTGCACATATCGGTGTTAAAGGGTAAAGAGAAACCCAAGTCTCACATCAAAAACATATGACAATAATAACAAATATTTAAGGATATTAGGCCACTCTACTTAATAGGTTAATCTTTTAAGATGGAAGCCCAAGTCCATATTAGTCTCAAATTTCTTCTTCCTCTCTCTAACTTTTTCATGGTATCAGAGCCCAACAAGCTCAAATAAGCGATTCGATCTATCTAATATAAGATTGGTGACTCCAAAGAGAGCACCATCTTGTGTGGGCGTGTTAAGGGTAAAAAGAAACCCAAGTCCTATATCGAAAACATATTACAACAATAAGAGACATATAAAGATATTAGGCCATTCCACTTAACAGGTTGACCTTTTAATATAGAAGTCCAATTCCTTATCAATCTCAAATTTCTTTTTCCTCTCTCTAACTTTCTCAACCGGCATATTCGTACAATTCTATATATATTTTATCAATAAGCATTCACATCAAACAATAAGTATTCAACACAGCAATATCTCATTTGTTGTCTAGCAATCTCAAACAAAGTTCTAAATAAAAAGGTAAGCAACATTTAAGCAGTTATAACAATAACAAAATCCAAACAATAATGCACATAATAAATGTTAACATTTATTAACCAATGCATTAGATAACAAAATACAAAAATAAATAAATAAATAATTTAACAGACATACGCACTTAATGTGAAACAATGACATACTCTAATTTGAGACATAATATATGTCACATCCTAGAGGGATCATATAAGGAATTATAACTATATTGATTAATAATAATAATACTAATAACAATAAAAAAGAACCACGATCATAAACATGTCCCAGTGCATCACCTCCTACGTAAAAAAGGTTCCAAATGGCCCAAAATAATTATTCGTGGGGAAAAGAAAAAATTCAGCGCAAAATTTAAGACTCACTCCCAAAAAGTTTGAATTTTTCAAAGCATATAATTATATGAAAAAGAAATGGCCAACAAATTGGGGAAAACCCACCTCAAATAAGGAAATATGAATTTTGGTAAATTATTCAATAGACCGGGTGGTGTACCACGTCATTTTGTTTATACGGTACATCCACCTAACTAAAATTTAACATTTGAACTATTTGTTTATATAAGCTTTTTATAATTCCATTTTTCTGTCTTAGTGTGTATCACATCTATTACTAATTCAAAATCCCCACAAATATCCTGCTTAAATCCTATATTGATTAATTAACATTAAATTCTTATTTTTAATTTTGAAAATATTTTTTTATTCGCATGAACATTTTTTACCGGTGATTTCTTAATTAACATTAACTATATCATTTTTTAGTTCAAAAAATTTTACATTATACTTATATTGGAAGGAAACAACTTCTCCTCCTTCTCTTTCTTCTTATATTCTTTAATGACGATTTTTTTTTTTTTGGGCGAATAATGAACGTAAAGTTACGTTTGGGAAAATTATACCGTTGGGCAAAGGCAATATATATTTCGAAACCAATCCAATCAGAAACGACATGAAATTTCAAATTTACACATAACATATATAGAAGTAATTCGATTAACTTTTTCCACAATGCATGTATTTTTTGCCTTTGCCCTGCATAACAACACTGTAGCTTTTCGTTTATATATCTGTCTATCAATATAATATATATAAGCCAAAAAAAAAAAAAAAGAATGCAATCGTTAAAATAGATTAAACTTGTTTATCACCCGTGTGTTGCACGGGGAGGAGAAAAAAAAATAAATGAAAAAAATTAAATACCATGTAATAAAGGTAGTTGGTCAAGATAAATAAAAGTTTATATTTTTTAGTACTTACTATTATAATATTAGAGTGTATATGCTCAAGTTTATATTAAAATGTCAGAGTTATATGCATAAACAAACACACACGTATATATATATATATATATATATGTGTGTGTGTTTACATATAAAGTTGTCACAAGTGGAGAGTTTAAATGTTATCAACCATATTTAATTTTTTTCAGCTTTTCTTCTGATCTGCTATGGTGGGAAAAAAATTAATTATTTCATATTTTTAAATAAAATTGAAATAAGTATGATTATATAATATGTAATTATATACAAAAGATAATTGTACCTTATTTCCTTTCATTTTTTGGATGAGTCAACTGAAGATGTTTAGATTTCTATTGAAGAATGATGCTGCTGAAGGCTGAAATAATAATAAATATACTTTTATGATAGTTTGTAATTTATGAATATATATGCTGAGTAAGGAAACTAAAAAAATTTTGAAACAAATTATAAATAATAATATATCTTGATTCAATTTCTTCTGTTATGGGTTGGGTGAAACAGAGTTTTTTTTTGTTTTTTTTTTTTTCTGACTATGGTGATTCTAGGTCCAAAGATGCTAGTGGTGGTGGGATGTCTTTAGGGGATTCAGTTGGTGGTGCACGCAATACCATTAGTGATTTATCATTATCAAAAGTTTTAACAACTGTTGTGTTAATAAAAGCACCTCTCAGACGTAATTGAATCAAAAATATTTTTGATATGCCTTTAAGTTGATCAAGGAGAGGAGGAATGATGTTTGAATTAGTGTATCTATCTTGAATTGTTAGTATGGAGCAAGATTTATTTACCAGTGATTGGATAATTTTTCTAAACATGACAATATTTGTTCCATCAGTGCTATCCTTGAAACGAGCATTGATTTTGTACTTGTTATAATATTAAAAATTTATTTAATTTTTAATTATTTAGGAATTTTAAATTTTTTATTTATAATAAAGTAAAGAATATTACCAGCTGACTGACATTATTGTTAAATATGCATGGGTATCGCACCACCAAGAAATCCTTAATTATTTGACATGTTTGTAGCAGCGTGGACAAGCATTGTAAAACCATCCTTGTTGTGCATCCTATTCAGTGATGCTTGCTTTCGTGGTAAATTTTTTGTCATCTTGTTTGAATAAAGAATGTTTAATAAATTATATTTTATAATTGGGGTGTAATAAATGAATACTTACCAGATTTTGAAATGGATCCAAGGGTTGGAGCTCCACTATCGTAACTTTATTTATAATATTTTGTTCTTCTAATGATATCGGTTTTTTGGCTAATGCAGCAATAAAGTCTATTCCCTGAATGAAATAACTAAACCTATATAAATAGATAAATATTAAACACATTAATTTTTTTTAAAGAAAATTATAAAATATAAATACTTATTGTCACAACCCAACCTACGTAGGGTCGTTATAATTACTTACTTAACTTAAATATCAACTTTGGAATGACTGATTTCGTCGGGCTGTTACCTTGCCGTACTTACTTAAACATACTTCATCTTACTTACTTTTGTATTGCGTAAAAATACGGAAATATATATATATATATATATATTTATTCATTTTCTTTTTAAACTCAATTTATAACTCAAAACTCAAAACCCAAAACTTAACTTATACTTATACTTATTTATATGTACTCACTCGAGTACCGAGTTTTAAAACCACATTATAACAAATCATACTAGTTATCATATACTAGTACCATCGATTTATCATAACATAATACAAACACATTTTACATAATATATTTCCAAAACCCATGGCGGTGTCCAACCCAAATTTCACAGTCTACAATGTAATTTTTCATAGTCTTGCATCAAGCATGTCTGGTAGGTTGCTTACCTACAGTATGAACGTAAGTTATGAGCATGTACTCTTACAACCCATAGCTTGGAATATACATAAATCCCATAAACCAAAACTTAATGAAATTCTTAGTTAGAGGGTTGAGATTATACCTCTAAAACTTTAAAAGAGTGGTTCTATATGTTGCATGAGCAAAAATTCTTGCTCTACCTTTCCACCATAGCAACCGGCCAACCCTTTTTTTTTTTTTTTTTGTTAAGGCTGGAGAGGAATAGTTGAGAAGGAATTAGAAGGTGAGAGGCTAACTAAAGTCATCCAATTCTCACAACCCACCTCTATTTATAGGTAGAAATTTCTAAATTTTCCACAATTATTTTTATTTTTAAAATTCTCCTTGAATTTACATATTTGGCCTTAAAAACAAAATTTTGCCTTCCATGTCCCTCCAAGTGGCCGGCCATGCAATGTGTTGAGTCAAAAATATCTCTTCAAACTTATCTTTAATTTTTTTCCTTGTCCCCCAAGGCCACCTAATATAATTAGCCATGTGGAGGCTTTGGTTAAAAAAATCCATAAATTTCATAAATCAAAAATTACATATTTATCTACCATTACTTGGCCTCTAAGTAGGGTCATATTTGGCACTCCCCTTAATATACAGCCTAATTTCTTAATAATTCAGATAGTGCAAATGTTGTTATAACTATCAACAGTCTAAGAATACTGAAATGCAGTCCATAATTTATCTGCACTTAACTAGAACGCATATAGGATTTTCTTAGTTATTGAAGCTACTCAGTCCTTATTGTTCTAAATATTATTCCAGATTTTTTTTGAAGTGATTTCATTCCTTATTCTTACTTTTATCCTGGTCATTTATTGACCAAAACAAAATCATAAATCATGATTCTGCCTTTATCACCATAAGGCATCATCCTTGACTTAATAAATTATTATTAAGTCTCATAATACCTATAAGAACTCAGACATACTCTGATAATCAAATCTAATCATGAGCTTCATGTTGACATATATGATTCAGACTTAGATTTTCCTTTACATCTAAGGAAATCACAAATTCGTCAAAATTTTGGGTTGTTACACTTATAATATTCTTGCAATAAATATTTATAATACTTTTTTTTTATTTTCTTTGATTAAGTGATGTCTGGCTCAAAATAAAATGAAGTTTCAGAACTACTTGCTACATAAAGCCCACTTGTATACTTATAATTATTAAAACTAATGATCAAAAATGTTTGTTATTTTTATTTAAAATAAATTTGTATTATTTTTTATTATATATATATTGTTTAGCTGCCATGACTATAAAGGTAATCACTACTGGTTCGGACATTCTTTGAACTGCATTTTCATCAAATTTTTCTCCAATTTCTCCTCAAAAGAGTTATGTTAAGTAATTCTTCTTTGTGAAATATAATAAATGTAAATTAATAAATTATTAATAATTGATTCTCAATTTATTTAAAATATATTTATAATAACATGTAATTTATAGTTGCATGATATTCTGAATTGTTAGATCTCGCCTTTTCACTAGTGTATCGCCTATATTGAATTCTTCATTGCCTTTGGCAGATATGAGATGCCCATTGACATCTAACATAACATTATAAATGCAAAGTTATTATTTATTGATATTTAATATTATAAATTAATAATTTTTTAGTTAATAAATATGGATATTATATATTATTTACCTGAAAGAAGGTCATTGATGTCAACTCTTGATATTAATTGGTTGCACTCTACAAAGTTAAATTTGTAATAAGGTATTTCGGGAATATCTTCTTCAACTTCTTTGAAAATTGTGGACTTTGCAAACTGTAACATTGCTTTATGCGGAACTTGTTCATATCTTTGTTTATTATTTGTAACAAAGAAGTTGCTGATTTCATATATGCTGTCCACTTGTATTTTGTTTGATATGAAATTAGCATCTTTTGCACGAACGAACCCATGTATTGCTTTATCCTAAAAATATATATTAATTTATTATTATTTATATATTTAGTAATAATGTAAATTGTTTATCGTCAATAAATATAATTTTCATAAAAAAAAAAAATTTAGTTACCTGTTTGTCTACTAATAACCAGTCAACGCTTATTAGATGACCAGTATTATAATCTATGTTCCTCCATAAACGACAAACTTGGGCACGAATAATCTCATATGTTTCTATTGGTTTCAATAACATTTTCTATAAATAACAGAGACATATAAATACATTTTTTAAAAAATCTATTAATTGAATTTGAAATTTAAAAATTATGACAATCATTTAATAATATAATTATTGAAAGAAAATTTATTTATGTTAAAGATTTGTTTTTTCTAATAGATTATTAATTTTGACTAATATTATGTAATATTTCTTTGTAAATGATATTTTTAATATGATTTGAATATTTATTAATTGAATAATGTATTAAAATATGAAAATCTTTTGGTAATGTTACTCTTGATAATGCAACATATTGTCCATGACTAAAAGTTTAATATTCTAAGTAGAGTTCAACTTTATTTAATGATTGACCTTGACTTTTATTTATTGTCATAGCATAACATATTTTTAAAGGGAATTGTTATCTTTTTAACACAAAAGGGTATTTAGATTCATTTATTGTCATTTCTATTCTAGGTATATAAAATTTTTCATTTATGTCATTAGAATTAATAATACGGTATTCAACAATTCTATTTATTAGTTGTGTTATAATAAGTCTTGTACCATTGTATAATCCCATTGATTGGTTAATATTTCGCATTAACATAATAGGAGCTCCAATTTTTAATTCTAATTTATTTAGAGGTAGTCTATTAAAATTAAGTGTGTGTAAAAATTCCAAAGGATATAAAAGATTTAGTTCATAAAGATTTCTAGATGATGAAAGAATAGTAGCATAACTATAATAACTTTTTGTTTCTGTTGGTACTAAACATAATAAGTATTTATTTATTGCATTATTTGTTTTATTTTTAGGTAGAATAATTGCTCGCTGTTTTAAATAATCAATAAAGTCAAAATTATTGTAAAAATTTTCGTATATTGTGGTATAAATGTATTGAATAGAATTTATATTATATGGTATTATCTATTTTTCCAGTATTTTGATCCAAGTAGCATATTCAATTTTTAGTATCTTTTCTTATACATTTGTTATTCCATTACCAATACTTAAAATCCATTTAGAAAGGTTACTAATTTTCATTTGTTCGTCAATACAGTAGTTAGCTTGTTTTAATCAAATGTTTTCTGTCAAGGTAAGTATACGGAAATATAGTCAAATATAAGAATTGTTTATAGTTATATCAATTATATATTTTTTCGTTCCATTTAGAATAACTGGTAATATTTGTTTGAATTCATTGCCTAATATGATTGTCATTCCTCTAAAAGGACAATTAAAGTCATTCCTTAGATTTTGCATTGTTTTATCTAAAGTTTCAAAATAATATTTATTTTTTTATAGGTGCTTCATCCCATAAAATTAATGTTGTTTTATCAATTAATTTTGCTAGTTAAGTGCATTTTTTAATTTGAGAGTTGAAAATCTATAGATTGAAAGTGGTACGCAAAATCTTGAATATGCAGTTCGCCCTTTTGATAATACTAACGACGCTATGCCAAATGATGCTATAGCTAATACAATTTCACTATTTGATCTAATTTTACTAATAATTGCATTCCATAAATATTTTTTTCTTGTACCGTCATAGCCATATATGAAAAATAAATTATTTTGTTTGCTTTCAATTGCTTCTAAAATTTGATTATAAATAAATTGTTGTTCTTAATTTAAATTTTGTTCGAAATTAAAATTTTCTTCTTTTAATTTATACTTATCGTAATTAAGTTCTTCTCTCAAAAGATTAATATTTAAATTTTCAATTAATGATCCAGTTAAAAGTGGAAAATTATAATGTGATTAAAAAAATAAAGTTAAATTTAATAATTTTTCTAATTCATATAATGCAAAATTATACAATTTATTTTCAGGAATTTCGAAAATTTGGGTTGTTGAATAAGACTCTACTTTGTATAAAATATCGTTGCACTTTAATTTCCAATATTTTTGTAAAAATTTTATTGGATCAGAAATATTACAAAATAATAGTATTGTAAGAAAAAGTTGATGAAGTTGTGTAGATGTTGACCATAACGATGCTTTTTCAATTGATTCATCACATTTTTTTTATCGTCTCCTAACAAACCTAATGCAGGATTAGTTGTTTGATTTATAGGATAAATAATATTATTTATTGTTCAAAGTAATTCATAACTTGTTGAACCTCTTTGATGATTCAATAATAATTTAAAATAATATAATTCACTAAAACTTGGATGAATATAAAATGTTCGTCTTATAGTATGCCCATTTTATCAATGAGTCCAAATTTTATCTTTGTTATTTCAAAGAAATTTTGTTAGAAATTATACATAGTTAAGTTATCGAGCATCTTTATTAGTCTTATTAATTTCCATCTATTATGTTAATGTTGTTTTTTGAATTTGTGGTTGTTGTATTATATTTAATAATTGTTAATTTTTATAAAATATAATATTTTGCATATTTGGTAAATGAATAGAAAGGCATTGAATAGCTGGATTTCTATGGTAGATTGAATTTTTGAATATTCTCCAAATTGCTTCATAGGGTGTAATATATTGACAGTTAAAATAAGCTTTTATATAATAATAATATAACGGCTCTTATTCTATCTGAACCTTTTGTTAAGTATTTAAATAAATATTTAATAAGTATAGATTGAGAACATATTTCAACATTAATATGTGCATAATATTTTAGACATAAAGTTCGATTATAAGGAACAACGTATCTATTATCAATTTTAATCCTTTTTTTAATAACATTGAAATCTGTATATCTGCGATGAATGATTTACAAAACCATTTTCTTCAATAGTTATTTCATTTTTTATTTGTTTCATAAATTTGTTTGAACATTTTGAATTTTTCATGTATGGTGCATATGTCTTTGCATATCTACATGGTCCATATATGACATATTCAGTTATAATTTTATAACATAAAGGATATATTATTGGGTTTGGAATTTTGCAGAAATAAATTTGTTTATTTGTATTAGATCATGGTATTTATGTTCAGGATATAACCAAAATGACATATGATGATGAGGTAAATCACGTTTTTGAAATCTTACCACATATAAATCCAAAGTAAAAAAAAAAAAAATTAGTTTTTTGTTTTTTTAAATAAAACATTATAATAACAATCTATATATTTTTTGTTATATAAAATAAATTAACTCACCTGCTATTATTGGTCCAAAAATTACTCTAATTTTATTGTATTTAATAGATGGCCTAATTTAATTTTAAATATTCTATTTATGATATTTGGTCTATCTTTTGTTTTTTATCTTGGAATTATTGATAAATTCTTTAGATTTCTGGCCATTTAGGATTACATGTAAATGTTAGAAATAAATCAGGATTTCCATGATGTTTGCAAATTTCATTGCATCTTGATAATTTTGAATCATATATCTTAGACTTCCTATATAAGATGATAATAAAATAATTCATTTTTCAATTGCTTGTATATTTGTATCACCTCTAATTATACTATCTTGAATACCTTTATATATTTCAGATCTTAATTTGTTTTGATTTTGTTTCATATAATCTAGATGAACTTCTTCAATAAAAGTATAAATATTCACAATATATAGTTGAAAAAGCCAACCAAAGCTAAATAATGTATTTCCTTGTTATACTTATTGTTGGAGTTGAAAAGTTTAAAATGATCTCATTGACATTCGATGTTTATGTGACTATTTACCAATAAAATTTGGATTTCATCCTATATCGATTTTATATACATCTTCTTCATAAGGAAATAATAATGGATATTATAATGTCATATAAGATGGATGAAGATCATTGATTTTTTGTAATTCTCCAGTTTGACTATGAATGATTATATTTCTTCCATCTTCATGTTGACCAATATCTCCAACAATTAAAGCACCTATATCCATTGAAGTTGGAATATCATATTGTGCACTATCTCCTTGTCGTCTTCCTATTGATCTCAATTTCATTAATGTTACCTGATTATTTTTATAAGTATCTCTAATAGTTCTAAAAAATTATACTAATTTGTTTATTTCAGCCAATATTGTAATTAATTTTTGAACTATTATTTCGATTAAATTATTTAAATTATTATTATTTGGAAGTATAGGTATTTTGTTTTGAATTTCATTTTCTGTATCATAAATATATAATTGTGCAAATTTTGGAGGATTATTATTCGTCGAAAGTAAATATCCAATTAGGTGATGTATTTGACCACTAATTTTGAAAATATATGGTGTTGATGAATTATTAATATTTGATTGAATATTTGTTCTCCAAATGAAGTAAAAGCAAACATAGAATTATAAACTCTAATATTTTTTCCAAAATTTGCACTTAATGGTCCTTCATAATAATTCCATAGCTGATCTAAAATTGGAAGAGTTTTCTTATTTAAAGGTATATTTACTTTTCCATTTTGACAACATAGAAAATATCTTGATGGATTTGTGTTTTGAGTTTGCTCATTTTTTCAAAATAATGCTCCAACATGTTGACATGTATAATTATAATCTCTAATGTCAATATATTCATTATTTGAACTTGAGTTAAGAATTTATAAGAAAAATAAAACGAAAATCATAAATTATCAGTAAAATTTTTTTATTTAAATTAACAATTAATTTAGCAAAAGAATGAGAAAAAAAAATATAAGATTTAGAATTTACCTTTTCAACTGATACAGAGTTGTAGACATTAAAAGTTTGGCTTGTTGTTTCTTCGTTTGTATTGAAAATTAGAGATAATTGAATAAATCTAGTTTGACAACCAAGTATAATTTCTACATTCAATTCTTCAAACTAGTTATTTGAAAACTGTAAGTTTGTGGACGTAGATGCTTCATTATTGTTCATATTATTTCCTTTTCTTTTTTTGACATTTTGAACGTCTCGAATAATAAATATTTTTGTGAGAATTTCTTTTCATTCTAATCATTTATATGTTTTGTATGAATAAAAAAAACAACAAAAAAATTATTAAAAATAGAAATTGTAAATATAAATGTAGGCAAAAAATAAATAAACATTTTACTTTATAAAACAAATGTATTGTTAAAATGGGGAAATATATGATAACATATATAAAATCAAAATAAAGTTTAATTACAACCTTATTTTTGTTGTTTCGATAAAAAAAAGAAAGAAAAAAATAAATAAATTTAACAAGTTTAATAAATAAAAAATAAAAAAATTGATTTGATGTAGGACAAATAAAATGAAGATAATTTTTAACAATTAATGTAATAATTTAGTACATATTGAAAATAAGTTATGTAATAAATATAATATAAAAGTGTTAAAAAAGGTGTACTTAGATTATATATAATCATAAAGTTTACTTACAATTGAAGGAATTTTTTTTTAATTTTATTTTGTTATAGTTTTTATATGTTATTTTTAATTCTTTCTTTCGTTCATTTTTTTAAGTTGTCTATGATTTTTAATATTTTAAATCAGTTTCTTTTTCTCTAAATTTTTATAGAAAATTAATTTCTTTATATATTCACATATTATACGATTTATATATATATTTTTTGTGGCACATAGTTAGTAAAAAAATTATTTTGTTATTTCATAAATTCAGCATATATTTTATATTTTTTTTAGGAAAATTATATTCATTATATAATAAATGAATTAATATAATCAGATAATATTACATATTGTTCGATATAGTAATAATATCAAAAGATTCCTTTTTTATTTTTATTTTTTCATATCTGTATTTAGATTGCATTATGGTTATTATCAAAATTTTTTTAGTGTTTATTAATAATTAAACACATATTTATTTGATATGGTATACCTTTTTTTTAAAATTTTTTTTATGATTAGCAAATTATGCCCATAAAATTAAAGAATAAGCAAATTAATACATATATAGATATATATATATATATATTCTTTTGTCAACTAAGACAAAATAAAAGTAGTTAATTAATCAATCACTAAATGTAGACATTGAACTTTGTAAAACATCAAACGCATTGAGAGAAACAATTTCTGTGTGATTATCATGACAAATTCGAATTACACAATCTTTATATTTATAACTGTGCTTTCCTTACATTATAAAATTGTATATTACAGAAAGAGTAAATCATATAACGTATTTCATTTATGCAATTTTATGTTTTTTTTATGATATATAATAATTAAATTATTATTTTTTATGGCTTTTTTATATATTTTTTAATTAAAAATTATGCCTATGAATGACATTATAAATAGATAAATATATATGTGCATTTAATATAATTAGTTAGCCAATATATAAATATATATATATGGAATTTATTTTAAATGAATAAACAAATAATAAATGCTTTAAATAACAATAATATTGTAATTTGAATTTGCACATAGTAAAAATCTGATGTTATATTATGAAATTGCGTAATAGAGTAAATAAAATCATACAATCAAATGTATAACTTCTTCATATTGTACAGATATTTACATACTAAAATTGTTACAACAAATTTATATATTTCAATTATGAAATTAAACAAATAAAAAAATCCCCAGGTAATAAAAAAATATTAAAAATAAATAATTAAAAAAAAATGAAAGGAAGCAATAATAACAATTAACAAAAAAACTGCAAACAACAAAAATTCAAAAACAGAGATTCATAATAAATTGAATGATATATACCAAGTTAAGTAAACAATTTAACATTAAATATTTTTATTGCGAAAGGAATTTTAAGGAAGTATCCAGAACCAAAAATAAACAACAATAACCATTGAGAAATTATCAACCTATAATATACTAATACCATATGCTAAAATATAAAGAATACAGGTTATTAATATAATGAATTTTTTATAGCAAGTTCAGATCTCATTTTTTCTTTATTGTTAACAAAACACGTTAATAATAACCACAATATAATTCGACATTATTTTTCGCTATCAAGTGAAATGTTTGGGAATATATGTAAAAAATTTTTTAGCAAATGTTTACAATAAATGGAAAGAAAAAAAAACAAAAATAAGAAAAAAGAACACTATGAGGAGATATAAATGATATAGGCAAAGGAATATGATAGATCACTAGTAAAAATTATGGATTACACGACGGTTATTTACCGTCGTGCAAAGTTTACACGACAGTTGTCTAACCGTCGTGTAATCCAGCGTTGTGGAAGATACCATGACGGTTCTATAACCGTCGTGATATCTCAATATTACACGACGGTAAACCGTCATTGAATCAAGAAATACAGTAGCAAACGCCGCAAATTGAGAACTTTACACAACGATTTGCCTCCAAAACCGTCGTGTAATTGGGCTTGAATTTAAAAAAAAAAAATTGGCTTTTTTTTTTGTGGTGGCACACATTACACGACGGTTTCAGAGCAAAACCGTCGTGTAATGTGTGCCATCACCAAAAAAAAGCTAATTTTTTTTAATTCAAGCCTAATTACACGATGGTTTTGAGCAAAACCGTCGTGTAATGGTACACATTACACTAGAATCAAATTTCATATGATTATCCAAAACAAAAATTCATTTTGGCATTTCATCGAGCATGTGGTGGGTGGATAAAAACCATATTAAAAAATGTGTGTAAAGTGCCAAAACCGTGCACAAAACATTCATCTCTAAAGAGCAACAATAAAAATAAAAAAAAAAATTCAAATAACACTACAAATTACACTCCACGCAAGTTATTAAAGTATTGTATGTTCGTAGTTTTGTTAGAAAACAAGAAATTGAGCAATATGGAAGTCACCTTGCTTTTCTTTAAAGAAAAATAATCACGGTCTTGATGGGAACACCGGGAGAGAGAGGTGGTGGCGACGGCGGCAGCAGCGGCAGAAAAAAACTGGTGTCATGGCGGCGGTTTGGGACAAGTTTGAAGTGGCAGTGGCGGCGTGACCGGATTTTAAGTTGGGGGGGGGCGCGGGCGAAGGAGGTGGGGAGGAGAAAAGTTTGAGTTGTCTAAAGGGTTAAAGATGAAAATGATGATAAATGAAGAGAAAAGTGTATTTAAGTAATGGGTTTTCGTGCGAATTCCAAAGCATGAAATTTGAAAATTTTGAAAATTTTTGAAGGATTACACGATGGTTTTCTATAACCGTCGTGTAATCCGAGGATTACACAACGGTTTTACTAAAAACCGTCGTGTAATCCTTTTTTTGAAAATTTGAAAATTTTCGGAGGATTACACGACGGTTTTGCTTAAAACAGTCGTGTAATCTTTAGCAAGACTGTCGTGTAATCCGAGGATTACACGACGGTCCTAAAGACCGTACTGTCACGACGGTCTTTAGGACCGTCGTGTAATCCTTTTTTTTTTTTAATTTTAAAATTTTAAAAATTTGAAAATTTTCGGAGGATTACACGACGGTTTTGCTCAAAACCATCGTGTAAAAAAAGGATTACACGACGGTTATAAAAACAGTCGTGCAATCCTTTTTTTTTAATTTGAAATTTTGAAAAATTTGAAAATTTTTGGAGGATTACACGACGGTTTTATATAACCGTCGTGTAATCCTTTTTTTTTTCTTTTATTTTGAAATGCTACCAGATTACACGACGGTTCCAAGAAAACCGTCGTGTAATCCGGCGGATTACACGACGGTTCATCAAAACCGTCGTGTAATCCATCGGATTACACGATGGTTTAGTCAAACCGTCGTGTATTTTCCGTCGTGTAAGCCAACTTTTGTAGTAGTGGATGTTAATATGAAATGAACATATTATAGAAAATCAAAATCTATAAAAATCTCAAACACTCACAGTAATGATAAAAACTGCCAAATCATATTCAACAGTTATATAATACATGCTAACAATAATATTACATTTGGCAACATATACCAAATTAAACACTGAATATGATATATGTATAATTATATATTTCAATGGAGATCATCATAGCAAGCTTTACTTAAATTTTTTTTTTTTAATGATACAGTTAAAAATAAAAGTTAAATAAATAAAAAAAAAGTCCCTGGTAATAAAAAATTAAAAATAAATATTAAAAAAAGAAAGAAAGAAAGCAACAATAGCAATTAAAAAACTGCAAACAACAAAAATTCAAAAATAGAGATTCATAATAAATTAAATGATATATACCAAGGTAAGTAAACAATTTAACATTGACTATTTTTATTGTGAGAGAAATTTTAAGAAAATATCCAGAACCAAAATAAAGCAACAATAACCATTGAGAAATTATCAACCTGTAATGTACTAATAACATATGCTAAATATAAAGAATACGTGTTATCAATATAAGGAGTTTTTTTTATAGCAAGCTCATATCCCTTTTTTTTTTTTTTTTTTGCTATCGTTAACAAAACACGTTAACAATAACTAGAATATAGTTTGATATCATTTTTGGCTACTAGGTGAAATGTTTGGGATCATATATAAAAATTTTTTTAGCAAATTTTTATAGTAAATAAAAAGAAAAAATAGAAGTAGTAAGAAAAAAGAACAGTATGAGGAGATAAAAATAATATAGGCAAATGAATATGATAGATGTTGGTATGAAAAGAACAGACTATAGAAAATAAAAATCTATATAATCCCAAACGCTCACAGTAATGATAAAAACTGTCAAATCATACTCAACGGTTACCTAATACATACTAATAATGATATTACATTCAACAACATATATCAAATTAAATACTAAATCTGATATATGCATTATTATATATTTCAATAGAAATCATCATTACAAGCTTTATTATTATTATTTTTTAAATTTCTTAAATGAAACAGTCAGACATAAAACTTGAGGAAAAATGGGAAAAAAATTGTTTGTCTACTAAAAGAAAATAAAGAAAGGAAAACATATGTTAAATTAGGCCTGGCAATTCGTGTTAAATATGTCAATCGTGTCAGTCCATTTCCGGCCCATTTATTTTCGTGTTAAACGTGTCGACCCAATTTCGACCCAATTATTAATCGTGCGGTCCAAACCCATTTATTGCGTGTCATTCTCGTGTCGTGTCACCGTGTCATGTCCGAATAATTTGAAAATTCTAACATAAATGTGTTAAATATGTTAATCGTGTCAGCTCATTTCCGACCCATTTATTTTCGTGTTAAACGTGTCGACCTAATTTCGACCCAATTATTAATTGTGTGGTCCAAATCCATTTATTACGTGTCGTTTCGGGTCGTGTCCGAAATTACCGGCCCTATGTTAAATTATTTAGAAAAGAAGAAATAGTGAAAAAAACAAAAGGAAAATACAATAATAACA